>CM029601.1:100044501-101244501 GCA_017311375.1 Mytilus coruscus
GATTGTCATTGAACATTATCTTTCAATGGAGAAATTAAACATTCAAGATTAAATCCTTCAGGAATGAGAGAAAACATGAATATTGTTTGCTTGAAATATTTATAAATATTTATCACAGGATATGTTCCTTATGTCGTAACTACAATACCCTTCCCTTTTCACGAATGTGACCTACCGAATTAGACTATTTACGGATTTAATAACATAAGCAACACGACGGGTGCCACATGTGGAGAAGGATCTGCTTACTCTTCTAGAGCACCTGAGATCACCCCAGTTTTTGGTGGGGTTCGTGTTGCTTAGTCTTTAGTTTTCTATGTTGTGTCTTCTGTCTTGTCTGTTTGTCTTTTTATTTTTAGCCATGGCGTTGTCAGTTTATTTTGAATCTATGAGTTTGACTGTCCCTCTGGTATCTTTCGTCCCTCTTTTATACATATGTATAAAATTGAACACCAAATTTTGTTCACAGATTATTTAAAATGCATGAAAATTGCATACTAAAATTATGGGTCAACTAACATTTGTATCCTCATAATGATTTTAAAATTTTGCTCTGTTTCAGTTTTCTGGAAAGACAATGTATGCTTCCATAATTGATGAAGATTTAGAACAGAGGTGTAGATACCAGTTACAAAAGAACATGTCTGTAACAGTAATGGATGTATCACTATGTCCTTATGATTGTAGTGGCAATGGGCAGTGTGAGGATGGTATGTATACTATAGGGGGTAGGGCTGGAACATGTCTGTAACAGTAACTGATGTGTCACTATGTCCTAATGATTGTAGTGGCAATGGCCAGTGTGATGATGGTATGTAAACTATAGGGGGTAGGAATAGAACATGTCTGTAACAGTAATGGATGTATCACTATGTCCTTATAATTGTAGTGGCAATGGGCAGTGTGAGAATGGTATGTATACTATAGGAGGTAGGGCTGGAACATGTCTGTAACAGTAACTGATGTGTCACTATGTCCTAATGATTGTAGTGGCAATGGCCAGTGTGATGATGGTATGTATATTATAGGAGGTAGGGCTGGAACATGTCTGTAACAGTAACTGATGTGTCACTATGTCCTAATGATTGTAGTGGCAATGGCCAGTGTGATGATGGTATGTATACTATAGGGGGCAGGGATAGAACATGTCTGAAACAGTAACTGATGTGTCACTATGTCCTTATGATTGTAGTGGCAATGGGCAGTGTGAGGATAGTATGTATACTATAGGGGTAGGGATAGAACATGTCTAACAGTAACTGATGTGTCACTATGTCCTTATGATTGTAGTGGCAATGGGCAGTGTGAGGATGTATGCTATAGGGGTAGGGATAGAACATGTCTGTAACAGTAACTGATGTGTCACTATGTCCTTATGATTGTAGTGGCAATGGGCAGTGTGAGGATGGAATGTATACTATAGGGGTAGGGATAGAACATGTCTGTAACAGTAACTGATGTGTCACTATGTCCTTATGATTGTAGTGGCAATGGGCAGTGTGAGGATGGAATGTATACTATAGGGGTAGGGATAGAACATGTCTGTAACAGTAACTGATGTGTCACTATGTCCTTATGATTGTAGTGGCAATGGCCAGTGTGATGATGGTATGTATACTATAGGGGCAGGGATAGAACATATCTATAGCAGTAACTGATGTATCACTATGTCCTTATGATTGTAGTGGCAATGGCCAGTGTGATGATGGTATGTATACTATAGGGGCAGGGATAGAACATGTCTATAGCAGTAACTGATGTGTCACTATGTCCTTATGATTGTAGTGGCAATGGGCAGTGTGAGAATGGTATGTATATTATAGGGGGTAGGGCTGGAACATGTCTGTAACAGTAACTGATGTGTCACTATGTCCTAATGATTGTAGTGGCAATGGCCAGTGTGATGATGGTATGTATACTATAGGGGGCAGGGATAGAACATGTCTGTAACAGTAACTGATGTGTCACTATGTCCTTATGATTGTAGTGGCAATGGGCAGTGTGAGGATGGTATGTATACTATAGGGGGTAGGGATAGAACATGTCTATAGCAGTAACTGATGTGTCACTATGTCCCTATGATTGTAGTGGCAATGGGCAGTGTGAGGATGGTATGTATACTGTAGGGATAGAACATGTCTATAGCAGTAACTGATGTGTCACTTTGTCCCTATGATTGTAGTGGCAATGGGCAGTGTGAGGATGGTATGTGATATCCCTTTGAAAATATTGATAAAGTTTCCTCAAATATCCAAACGTTCTGTTTTAAAAGATTAAGGACACAATTGAGTTACTAATTTTTTACTTGCATGAGCTGTAACTTCTTTAGTTCCACCCGTTTAATCATTTGAATTATTGTGTTTCATCCTTCAATGGCTTATATCTCAAAAACAAGGACACAGACCATTAATTTTTTTCTACTTTTTTTTAGTTATGTTATTTATATACTATCAATGTATACTAGCCACAAAAAGAAACGATATCCAGATTTTATCAAAAATATTTGTTTTATTTTTCAACAATGTTATTTTAGTTCTGTATTTTATGGAACAATAACATAAAAGCATTCAAACTTAACAAAGATAACAGATCACAATTAATTTTCCTTATTGCACAGACTGTTTGAAGATGTCGTTGTCAAAACCAAAAGTTGAAGAGTTAATATCGCATATGGCAGTCAGTCTCCAACGCATTGATCCAATTAAATGCTGAAAAAGTGCTTGTGGAATGTTATTCCACTCTTCTACCAAGGCGGATCGTAGCTGGTTGACTGACTCTGGTGGCTGATGACGTCTGCTTACAAGTTTGTCAAGTTCATCCCATAAATGTTCAATGGGTGATAGATCTGGCGATGAAGCTGGCCATGGAAGAATGTCTATGTTATTCTGCCCAAGATATTGTGTGCATACACTCGCATGTGGCACCTAGCATTGTCCTGTTGGAAAGTATGCTGATTTCCATGCCTTGCAATGAATGGTTGTACAATTGGAGAGAGAATTTTGTCACGATAACGAAATCCAGTAAGACTTCCAGTTATGAACTTCAAGTCAGTGCGTCCACAATGCGTGATTCCTGCCCAAACCATCACACCACCACCACCAAAGCGATCACATTCATGCACACATGCTTCTGCATAACGTTCATTTTGGCTTCTGTATACTCTCATTCTGCCATCACTTCTACGTAAGCGAAATCTGGACTCATCACTAAAAATGCCTCCCAGGTGCTTGTCTTGCGGTAATTGTAGCTGGCAAAAACCGATCCCTGAGATTAGTGAACCTTATTCGACAGTCTTGGCGTAACGTCGTTTCTCTTGACGTCCAATACGTCGTCTGTCATTAGAGGACCCAGTCTGTCTTAAACGACTCATTAATCTTGTTATTGTCAATTTGGAAACACCAAAGTTGTTTGCGACGTCAATATGGCGCATACCTGCTTGTACCATTCCCACTGCTCTATCACGCTCATTTTGGCGTAGACGAGGCATATGAAACCGGCTTTGTTGGATGTCACTTTCAATCACCTTTTGTTTACCTGTGTTGACCGGATATTTAATCACCCTCATTAAATTTAAAACCCGTGTTCGGACGAAATAAATGTGGTTCTGCTCAAAATTAAAAAAAAAGCTAAAATGACGTTATTTTCCGGAAGAACAAAAACAAAAGTGCAGTAACATACAGACTTATGACTCTTTTGAACATACAGCTAGTCGCAATACATGATTTTTTGTTAATAAAAATTATTATGTAAAAAGGTTGGGTATCGTTTCTTTTTTTGGCTAGTATATAACAGTCTTTTAAAATGCTTTTTATTTTGAAACAGAGCAGCAAATATCCTTAAAGGATATAACAGACATTTATTAAACAATGTATAAATGAATAATTTGTCCCTTAATTCATGAATGTGTTATTGATAAAAAATGTTTTTTGTTTATTTGCTTTTAGGTGTATGTAACTGTGCAGAGGGTTTTATTAATTTCGACTGCAGTGTGAATGCCAGTGTTCCTGCAATGATTACCTCCCTTGATGAAGACTTATATAATGAGCTGGAGGAGAATGATGATAAAATTGTCAATGTTTTTGGTTATAATTTTGTAAACAGTGACATGTTAAAAGGTTATATAAGAGAAATTGAGGTATGCATTTGCTTATAAATGTTTTTTCATGTTTAAAGAAATTAATGCAAGAATATAAATTGATTATTTTGTTATTCATATAAATGAAGAAAGATTTTGAGTCAAAGTTGATGAAAAACTATGTTGATGTGCCAAAAAATAGACATGTGGCCCTTTATAGCTTGCTGTTAGTGTGAGCCAAGGCTCCGTGTTGAAGGCCGTACTTTGACCTATAATTGTTAACTTTTATACATTGTGACTTGGATGGAGAGTTGTCTCATTGGCACTCATACCACATCTTCTTATTTATATGGAAATGTTTACTGTAATTGTAATGTTTTTTTATGAAAGAACAACAATAATGACATATGAGAATATAAATAAAGCCATGCAGAATGTCATTGTTCAATGAAAAATACCAATACTTCAAAATAATTCCTTATATTTCATGGGATTTTAGATTCCTATCTATCTATCCATCCTATAACTTTATCTTTTTTATATCTAAAAAGACTTTGCCTAAGTAATATGTTTCTAGAAGACAAGTATAATATACTGAATTGTAGGTGGAAGAATCAGGATATAATGTATCATCAATGTGGTCTGAAGTACAAGTCATGTTTGTCAGTAATAGTATAGTAACCTTAACATTACCTACCAGAGGGAGCTACGAGGTCACTGTCAGCAATGTCAACAGTACAGAAAATGTAGCTGATCCCAAGGTTACCATAAGTTACAACCCTGCTTGCTTCAACTGCAGCACCAGTCCTGTTGGCTGTACACTAAAGGTAGGTAACCTGTACATTACCCAGTAGAGGGAGCTATCATCAGTAACAACAATTGTATAAATGATCACAAGGCCACTTTTATGTTGTTGTCCTACTTAGTGTTCCATATTGTGAGATGAATGTTGTCATTCTGTCCTGTGGTAGTCTGGTTTGTTTCTCGTATGAAGTCTTTGAAAAAAACTAGTTTAGGTTTCAATATTTAGTCAGTATCTGTCTTTTTATTTTATATTTGATGTGTGATTATGATGTCTGTGTTGCTTAAGAAAATATTTGGGGCAGATCATAGTTTATTGAAATTTTAAAATGGATAGGCCATATTTTCATGAAAATTTTATTGCAAGTGAAGCATAACAGAGTAAGAGGTAAGATATCTGAAAAGTCAGATCTACTCCATGGTATATCAAAGATAACCACAGTCTGTCAAAGATAATTTGGATTCTTATAATAAAGTGAACATCAAAATAAAAAAATATTTTGCATTGGGTGATATTTTATATGTTTTTGTGCATGAAACATATTGTTATATCATCATTTTTGAGTTTTTTAATATTGAGCATACCACAAAGGAAAAGGTGGACAACAGAATAGAAAAAAAAACATTCAAACTTTAACAGTTATAACCTTATAATTTCAGTTTTTATTTTTTTGTTTAAACATTCTCTTCCATTTACATTTCCTATGTTTTCCAGGATAATGTATGTTATATTAATGGAAATTGCTACAATGTTGGTGATCGTAAGCCTGACGACCATCTAGAGGGCTGTCTATCTACTAATTCTTCCGTATGGTCAGATGTTAGCGGTAAAGGTAAATACTTATATGTATCCATAGAGTCAGAGTGGTTGCCGAGAAAACAGTCGTGTTAATTTGATATTGTGTAATTATCATGCCTCATGCAGTTGTGGAGGTTAAAATGTTGTTGCATCAAAACAATTATCTGCCATAACTTTTTTTGTTGTCTGGAACATATTTAATATGTGTTGAAATTTTAAATGAAGGTTTACTTTTATCAATAGCTTGAGTGGTTATTATTCACAAAAATGTGAAATAAGGAACTCTAGGAGCGGTAATCATACTTCATAAAAACTCATGAATACTGGATAGTACCATTAGTTTTTTTATGATTTGTTAAAAACTTTAATGTGATCAAACCTTAGTATTTTTGTTGGAGAAAAAAATTTGTCAGGCAACTGAAGATTGACAAAGAAACTGAGCTTTATGTAATCTTGCATGAACTGAATTTGAAGACAAGACATATGATTTGCTAGACATTTAGCCATAAAGCAGACATAAAAAAATATTTTGAAATATAACCTAGAAAAAATTGCCTTTTTTTGTTTTAGATCAGTGTTTTCCTTCATCGACAATCAACTGGAGTAAGACCTCAGCAAGTGCTCTTCTGTTCCACGACTCCAAAGTACTGAATGCTTCAAGTAATGACGAGTGCCAGAATATGTGTGAAACACAGGCTGATTTTGTTTGTAGATCTTATGATTATAATGGTGTTACAAAAGAATGTTTATTGTCAGAATATAGTACAGTTAATGCTGGATCTTATCATGCTAATCAGACCGTTAACTCTAATTGGACCTTTGGTGAATGGACATGTGACAATGGTAAGACTTTTGTTATTAAAGCTGTAGTGTAGATTGGCACTAAAAGGGATGTAGGAAATGTTTTTCTCATACTACTTGCAAAGAAAATTATATGTATATGCATTCAAAATTTAATATAAGAAATACTTATTTCTAGGAAATTAAGGTTTTTAAATTTAAAAAGTTTATTTTGATTTTACTTTGTTAATCAGTCTTTGGTAAAGAAAAAATGTCCTTTGGTCAAATCACAGAATATTTGATTCATGAATAAATTAATAGTTTTAATTAATTATGATGCCATGAGATACATGTTTATTAAAATCATTATATATTACTTCAGAAGCCTGCCCAGGTCAAGATGTTAAATGGTCAAAGATGGACAGTTACCAAGGATATTTCTCAAATGACACACATTTAGATGTTCTGTATGATGTGTGGACAATGAAACGATGTCATCAACTATGTGAAAGAATGGAGGGTTGTATGGCGGTGAAATTTGATGCCATGTCAGGAATCTGTATATTAGCAGACGGAAGTCAAAAGAAAGTTGCTGAAGATTCTGGAATGTTTGGTTACTATGCCGACTGGGAATACAGTTATTACACCTGTGTGGAAGGTAATAAGGATTTTCTAACCCAGGAATAGATAACCTTGACTGTATTTAAAGTTTCAGAATTTTTGGTCCCCAATGCTCAACTTCATACTGTATTTGGCCTTTTAACTTTTTTGATTCAAGGTCACTGATGAGTCTTTTGTAACCAAACGTGCTTCTGGCATTTAAAATTATAAGCATAGTATATTTGATTGAGATTTTTTATAGCTAATTTTTAAAGTCAATTCGAGAAAAGCTATTAGAAAAAAAACATTTTACATAAAATGAAATAGAAAAACTTGAAGTAAGCATGGATTGAAAAATAATGCTTAGAAGGCAGAGCTTAACATATGTTTTAATTTTTTTTATGATTAAAGCATTTGGATAAAAATATTAAAAGTACCATCGTACGAAAACATAATTTTTTCTTTCGTATGTCTATATTTATTGTGTATTAGGAAAAGCCTCTTAACAGATCAATTATTAACAATGTTTGTGCAGCGTTACTAAAGGTTATTGACATCATTTTCCAGAAATGTTCATTTTACATACATACATGAATTCATTTTACAGGCAAAATCTATAATCTAGCTTCTAATGCAACAGGTAAATGAATCGCAATTGGGTTATTGATATAGAGCTGGTACAGATATATATTTCTTAGGGTTGTTTAGTTATACTTTTCAATAGGAATGTACAGTTAAGTTTTATGAGCAACTAAATGATAATTTTCTGTTTCACAACTGATGATAATAAAATAATTTAAGAGACCATTATTAGATATTACAGACCATCGTTTTAATTAAATTTAAGTCCATAATGTGAAATATGTGTTTATGTTTTCCCCTTGATTTTCTCTAGCTCTATAAGATTTTTTTTTAACTTTTCCATTAATAATTTTATGAAAGAAATTATTGGTTATGATTTGGTAAATAAAGCCAGGGTTTTTTAATTTGTTGGTTTACAGATTCACCGACCCTATTTTTCCAATTTGCAGAATAAAAATAAAATTGACCTTTCATGCTTTTTTTTCCGCCGACCATAACAAATGCATTATCCTAAAATATAAATAAAAATGTTATTTTTTATGCCATTAAATGCATTAAACATTAACAGAATTGATTACACATTGTGTTGTAAAAATATAAAAATTCAATAATAATCTGAATGTTTACGTATCTAAAAATAGACAATCATAACTGACCTTGAAATGTTGTTTGCACAAATAATTCTGAGGAACGAAACCGTTGTTTAAAACCCTTTACAATAAGTTCGTTTTCCTTTTTTGTCATTATTCTGTAAGATGTAACATCTCATAGATGAAATGGACTCGTCCAAATGTGAAAGACGACAAGTTAAAAATAATAGATATTCACAAACAATTTAGAATTTTCTTGTTTCATAGATTAAAAAAAAAAGTTCGTCCATTTGGATATCAAAAAAGGGAATGATTGACAACTGATGAAACCGATATCCTCATCTTTCCAGTGGACGGGTCTATTTCATTTTTGACACGGATGGGTTATGTATGACATGTTTGCAATTTTATTTAATAGTTTTTGTGCTTAAAGGTCATTATTCATCATGTTTCCTGAAAGTTGATAAAAAGCAACGCAGAGCTGTTTTTTCATGTTTGTGAAATGACGATTTACTTGCATGTTTGTCCGTAGACATACCCCCTATTTTGAAACTATATGACGATGGAATGCATTTTATGTTTAAAACAGCTGAGCAATAATATTTGGAACTAAAATTTAAGAAATGATGACAAAATGGCATACCAAACATATAGTTAGATGAAATATGTATTTATTTTTTACATATTTGTCTTGTAAGATATTTTTTTTTTTTTTTGACTGACCGACCGACCCGACTTTTCACATGAAAATCCGTAAACCAACAAATAAAAAAACCCTGGCCTAACACTGCAAGTGAAGAAAACTGTTGAGACAAGTTGGAATTTAGAATGTCATTGAAATTTTAATTTTTAGAGGTCAAATGGCATTTTGCTTATTAAAAAAGTTCATTCTGAAATCAACTGATTATTAGGTGTCATTTAAAACAGTTTACATTTATTTTCGTTGTAAATTAGCCTCAATAGATATCAAGCTTTTGTAAAGATAATTTTCAATTGAAGCAATTTGAGCAAGAGTTATTTCCCCTTTGTCACCGTGTTGAGGTAAAACTAAATGTGCACAAATTCCTTAATAATTCGGCCAAATTCAACTTGTTATATTGACCACTAGACTTCAGACAAGGCTGTTTTCTTAACCAGATTAATTTCTTTCTTGGGTAATTTATCAATATGATCTAGTTAGGATCTCTTTTCAGACTACCTTGTACCACATGTTTTAATTTGGTTTGTCAAATAAGAAAATAAACCAGTTACACCTCCAACATGGCTGCCAAGGGAAATAATTCTAACTCAAATTACTTCATAATGAAAACTATCTAGAGTATTTATATGATTGAAAGATTTCATTCTAAGTTCACCATTATGTAAATAAATGAACTGTAACTTAACTTTTAATGGATTTTGTTAATTCTTTAATTCTATATTTCACTTAGAAATGATTTTTTGAGGAATTATTATTTTATAATTATTTGTTTTATATTTTCTCGTTATCTGATGTTGGGTTGCAGTCTCATTGACATTCCCCCAATTTTCTTTTGTTCACAATTTTTACAGGTGAAAACAATAATCAAAGCATGAATGTTACAGGTAACATGACACCGTTGTGGTCATTGAATGACACAGTTATATATCTGTTAGGACAAAATTTCCTTTTTATTTAGATTTTTGCTTTACAGTTCAAAGCATTTATTGATTTATTGTATCACCTTAGCCATGGTTTACTTATTTCTCTTTTCTTAATTACATATTTTTGACAATTTTGCCCCCTTTCCTTGAACCCTGGGTCTGCTTCTGAGTGTCATCTAATTTGATCTCAGAGGCAGATTTAGGGGGTTGGGTAGGGGGCTGGCCGCCTTATGGAGCTTCATATATGATAAATGCATGGACTTGTTACATGTATCACTCCAAACATTGGCCTGCCTAGCACCCTTTCAAAATCCTGGATCTAAGGACCAAAACACAACCTTATTATGACATAATATCTAGGTGTCATTATACAAGAGAAATCTAGTTGCTTTTTTTATCGCAAGATTCGATCTGAGTATATTTTTGTAAATTTCATTTTATACATGTACCCACAATTTATATTTATATTATTTATAATATTATTTATATATAACATTTCTGTTAACCACTTTATACATCATATTGCACTCTTTAATGAATTTAAAATAACTAAACTTTATTTGGTAACGTGTTAAAAAATCATTTTTAATTAGTATTTTTGTGTTTGTGTTTAACATTGTTTTAACTAATTGTATTATATTATTTTTCTGACAACTTTAATTCAAACTAATATTTTCAGTATGATTTTACGATTTTTAAGTTTGACTTTTAATAAGACTAACCATCTAACAAGTGCTTTTTTAAAAATGTGAAGCTTAATTTCTATAAGTATAAAAATAGGTGTAAATGGTTATGTAATTTTAGGCCAGGAGACTGGACCAGAAATCCCTGTTGCCTCTGGTATAAGTGTGTTACCAATGTTTTATGGGCCTGGTAATGATAGTTTTAGATGTGGATTTGACGAGGTAGTGAGTGACATGCCACTACTGTATAGTGTGCTGTGGAAGGTTGATGGAGAATACCTGTCAGTCAAAGCACCAGCTGTCAACTACACAGACTTCTATTTAGATGAAGAACTAGCCAATCAAATGATGGATGGATCTACAGTAGGTTTATTTTTTAAATCAATAATTTTCAAGAGAGATTATATTGTCAAACTTTAAAAACATAATCATTAAATTTCATAATAATTATATTTAACAAATTGTTAATTCACAGTCAGCACTTCAAATTAGCTTGGTTTATTGTAATGTTTAATATCTAAATTCAAAAACCTTCATTTAAAAGGCATCCTTTTTTTTCAGCTTGAAGTAAAATAAGTTCACTTTTTCGAAAGTTTTCCATATTGATTTATTGTTTTGTTAAAGTTTTGATAAGATTACTTATAGCCAATTAATCAAAGTCCAGAAATCAAGTACATAAAACTGATAGTGCTTCACCCAGGTACTTTGCAAATAAATAAAACTGTCTTTTGCCAAAAGAAGGACATGCAGAAAATGTTAAAGTTGTTTGTGCAACACATAAACTTTCATGTACTAGAAAATATTGAATGTTGTAAAATATTGTCTGTTTCTTTGAGGATGTTTCAGACATTAATGCATGCATTTATTAATGTTCATTCTAGAATGAAAACTTTATTCATATGACTCAGATAGATCCTATATTCAAATATTCATTATATGATAAAATTTTAGTTTTGAATGAAACAACTACACTTAAAAATGACAGATGAATGTTACACTCACAATATTTAATGTAACTGTGATTTTAGGTTGAATGTGGAGTGAGTATTTGCTTGGCAGAAAATTGTGACAACCAAAGAGGAAAATTCTCACTATCAGATATGTACACAGCTACTATCAAGGTAGGTGACTTAAATGTTCTCTGCATTTGGATAAAAGGAGATGTTGGATATACACCAATAAGACAGCAACCCAACATGTAAATACATTGATACAAGTCTAAATAATGAGCTAGTCATTGTCTTAAATGGAAACACAACTGTATATTGATAAATTAATTGAGGAACAAAATGCAAAATATATAGGATCAACATGTTTTAGATATTAGCCATTTTGATAAAATGTCTCTTGATTTTCATAGCTTTATCATTGTCTTAAAGTTCTCAAAACTACCAAAAATAAATTAGATTTTATAAGACTTTTACAAATGGCTTATAAATATATGAAAGATTTATAAAAAGGAAAATGGGGTCCATGGGCAAAATTTTGCCATTCAAATGGATAAAACCAGAGGATTTCGAAAATCTGACAAAATTCCAAAACTTGACAAGCAAACATCCTTAAAAGGTACTTTTTCTTGCACCAATAAGTCATATATGCTTTAGGAATTGAAGAACCTTTGCTTTTCAACATTTTAATGATGTCAGTTGAAATCTATATAAAATAATTATGAATATTTTATATACATCTTAAATTTTGTTTATGGATATTTGAAATGGCAGGTCATTTAACATTTTATTATTATAGATAAACGCTCCCGATACCCTAGATTTACCAGAGGGAGAAGATGCTGAAGAATTGATGATTGAAGTAACAGCCCCTCCATATGTTCTGTGTAGGGACCAAGGACTCTCTATCCCCAACAATTGTTCATTCAAAATAAAAACCTTACAGCCATCAGTCAATAATGAACTGAAATGTCCTAGTGACAATATGATAGAGCAAGTCACATCACAGATAGTAAAAATGGAAGGAAAGGAACCAGTCTGTGATGTCACAGTAACTAATGAAAACTGGAAAGATGCCAAGTACATGCTGAAATTGAAAGCAACTATTGACAACAAGTTTGATGATGATCATGAGAGAGATTTACAAGTTTCTGTAGATTATATGGTGAATGATGCAGTTGAAATGGGCAATGTCACCAAAAAATCTATGAAAGTAAGTTCAAAATAAAATAAGACTATTTATTTTCAAATAAAGTTTTAATATAAATGTTGGCCTCACTACAAGAGTTTCCAGAACTGTTAGATTTCAAGTATGCATAAAAATCAATACTCCAACTTTATGCAGAATTTGTTGATAGACATTTTCTCAATTCAAACTTTTATGTTTTAAAATTTTTAACTTTTAAAATTTTTAATCATTCACAAAAAAACTTCATGTTGACATTTTATGTTTTTACTTTTAATCTAAGCGTTATAATAAAACAACTTTTTTACATTGTATTATCTTTTTCCCATTATAGTTTTCACCTTATTTTTCAGTTGAATGTTATAGACAGAGACAGAAGAGCTTTATGTATATCAGTCAATGATCCACATATTACGACTTTCGATGGAGTGTATGTATTTTGTGTATAAATGTTGGTTGATGAATTATTTAAATATGCTACATCTGAACATTGGCATAAACTTTTATAAAGTATATCTTTTCTCTATGTCTGTTGAATTGATACAATATGTTATTGAATAAATCTGAATAAAAGATATGGATACAGGTCAATAAGATACATGTAGTAACATAATTACATATCAAGACAAGAAAAGACATTTAAAGGTCAACATACAACCCTCAACAATCAGTACCATCTGTCAAGTTCGAAATTACACATATTGTAGTGAAATTGTGAATGAATTTACCACAGACTATGAAAAATCTGCCTTCAACACTAGAATCCTCTAAGGACATAAAACACTAAGAAATATCCAGATATCCAATGCCAAGGTTCCAAGGACATAAAACACTAAGAAATAGTCAGATATCCAATGCCAAGGTTACTTTATTCCATACGCAGTTAAATTTTGTACATATAATAAATCTATGGACTTGATAGGAATAGGAATCTGAGATTAATTTTTAGAAAAATTTTCTATGATTTTATGAATATTTTGTACAAATGTGCACCTATTATTAGAATTTTCCTTGAAACATATGTACGAAAATATTTAACAGTTAAAATAGTTACTTGTTTTATTTTTTCAATTAATTTTCCAGCGTTTTCAATTTTAAACTTACAAAGATCTTTATCTTTTTCACTCCTGCCATCTATGTATTAGTTTCTATAGAATTTCTTATGTCTTTTTAGATTTTTCAACAATTACCGTACAGGAGAATTTGTTTTATACAAACACAAAAAGCTACCCTATTCAGTTCATGCATTGTATCGTCAATGTACCGGTGGGGCTTCCTGTAATTGCGCTGTGGCAGTAAAAATCTTTGACGATGTTCTCCTGGTGGATAAATGTGGACCTCAGGATGTAACAACCACATCAACTTATCCAATCAGAGTAAAGCTTTTCAGAAATGGTGACCTTCATCCTGGATTTAAGATTTACAGATACTATGAAGGTCGAACAATCAAGGTAAACAGTTTAATACAGAAATAACTGATTTTTGTAAGATTTTAGCTTTGATAGGCTAACATATTTATGATTTTTTTTGAGAATGTAGTATAGTAGAAAGAGTTGTAGAAGTGACTTATGCATGGCCTGTTCCATGCTAAAATTTAAACAAATTAGATTAAAGATAAAGTCTTTTACAGAAAACTGACTTCATCTCAAATGACAATATTATAAGAATATAATGTTTCCGTTTTTGAAGTATATTATGTGTCATCAGATTGTGCTGGTTAAGTTTATAGTTATATGACATTTTGAATAATGGACAAAAATGTGAAACAAATGATTGCAATTTCAGGAAATGCTGCAAGCAAATAATGATTTCAAAATTTAAAATGTGAGTTTTTATTTTTGCAAAACCTATCCAGTCACAATATTTACTATAATAAAATATCTAAAAAATTTCTGAATTTACAGTAATTATTTTTTTTGGTGTTCAATTTGATGAGAAGGACATTAACAAAAGATCTAAACAATTGTATTATTATTATAGGCCGTGTTTCCTACTGGTACAACTGTAACAATTATGAGAAGTGCTGTTCCAAGTTATAATTTACTGAATGTATGGATCAAGGCCTCAGCTGCTGATTATGGACAGACTGAAGGTATACAATAGTAATATTAAGATTGAGTATGATGAATTGTATCATGCTGAGTTTTACAATGTAAGAAATTTTTTATCAGCCACTTCCTGTTGAACTATAATGAAGTTTATTCTACACTTAAAACATGGACTCTTTTCTTCAATGTCTACTTTGCATCATATCAGAAATAATCTTAAAATAATTTTTGATTTTACCCATATGTTATTATTTCAGGTCTGTGTGGAAGTTTTAATGAGAATACAATGGATGATATTATGTCCCTGATGGCACAATTAGTGAAATAATAAACACCAGAGCAGACAGTTTCTCTTTGAGCTGGAGGTAAAAATAAAAACAATATCAGTATGAATTTTATTAAATTGCCTTTATATTATACAGTCCAATATGATGACATCGTCATGTACTATTATAGATTTTCGATAATATTTTGGATTAAAGTTGTTGTGATACAAGTAAAACTTTCTGTATATAGAAAACTTTAATTCTAGGTTTTTGATAGACTTATCAAATATATGCAAGTTCATTTATTTCTACAATTATGACATTTGTTGTTGACATGGCGTTGTCTGTTTCTCTCAACTTATGAGTTTTGAATGTCACTGTGGTATCTTCCACTTCTTTTTATGAAATCAATGAAAATAAATATATTGTATTTAATTTTACATTAATTATGAATTTTAGGGTTGATCCATCCGAATCCCTGTACACAGGAGAATGTCCATCTGGTACTGCTGAAGATTTGACACCAGAATCTTACTGCTTCTGTAAAGAATCTCAGACTTGTGGGGAACAGTTGGATAGAGTTATCTGCCCATTTGAAACAGACGGTAACAATTGAATTACGCTTATATTTTCAATTTTTGTTCGCTTGTTGAGATCAAAATAGGGAATCAAATATATATATATCTTACATTAGTTTTGCCTTCGAGGGAAAGTTTTAAATAGTGATTTATTGTTATTTATATAACTAATCAACAATTTGCCATGAAGATTCATAAACCAGTAGCATCTATAAATTATGAGTAGCAGAGTTGACAAATGAAAAGTTTATACAGTACAGGGCTGATATGCATAAAACCACTTAAGATATCCAATCGTAGTACATGTACTAATTTATCATAGGATATGTAGAAAAATCCGTCCGTTCGGAACAAATCTTAACTTAAGTAGTTTTATGCATATCAGCCCAGATGATAGAAAAGGATATTTTGATGGTAATAAATAAAATATTTTTCATCCTATGTTGTAGGTGCTATTGACATTACTAGTCAGTTAGTTAGCAAGTCATTATTTCCTACGAAGTGTACTGAGGATGTAGGCCAGTTCCAGTTTCCTCCCTTTGAATATGACCCTGATTATAATGAACCGTAAGTTACCTAGTTACTGTCTGAAGTATTATCGCTATTCTCTTTTGTACATTCAGTGGTAGTTGGGAGCATCAACATGTTAGGTTCAGTCTGTGATTTAAGTTTTTTTTTAAACATCAATAACTTTGTTAAACCTGTATGGAATTTTATCAAACTTGGACAGAAGCTTTTTTATGATGAAACAACAGTATCCAGAGCAAAATTTTTTTTTTTTTATCAGAATGTGGAAATTTCTTTGTTTAGAATAGATGTGTAACCTTGTGGGATGTTTCATGCTAAAACATACAATGCTTTTACTTTTTAAGAACAGTAATTCAACAAACATTATTATTTATTGAAAATGATTTGCAACATCTACATATTTTTACAGTAGTATTGATAATAAATTCAGTAAACTTAAATTGTAGATACCAAATTGGCCCTCAAATGGAGGTACCAATGAAGAACAAGCTAGATACCAGTGTGGCGGTATGAGGCTACAAAATTCCTACAACATTCTAAAGAATGCTCCAGGTGTTATGTATGATAGAGCTTTTGAAAACTGTGTACAAGATGTTCAGGTAACTATATAAACACTTGTACATTCCAAAAATATTGTTCATAATTTTTATTGTAAAATATTAAATTAATCAGAAAAACTAATCACGGAAAATGTTCAGCAAAACATTTTAAGCTTTTATAGCTTACATGTTGCCCTTAGAAAACTTCTCAGAATATAACAATATATGAATAAGATACCAATGTACAACAATCAACCAAAGACCAAATGAAGTAGATGCAAGCAGCTATAGGTCAACATTGAGCAAAACCTATACTGTATAGTTGGCTATTAAAGGCCAGACATGACAAAATGTAGAACTATTCAAATGAGAAAATGAACAACCTGACTATTACTATAACTAGAATTCCCCAAATCTATATCAAATTTCAGAAGAAATATGGAATAAGGTAATACATGTTTATATTTAATGAATTTGTAACAAAAGTATGGCTTTAAAACTAATTCCTAAAATTATGCTGGATATATGAAATTTAGATCACAGATTCATCTTTATGGACACAAACTGCAATAGAAAATATGAAACAGCAAGCACAGATACTTCTTCCATTTAACATGAGTACATGGACTAATGGTTCTGGTCCTAATCCTGGTCCACCAGATGAAATCTTAGGCCAATTATGTCTGGCTGAATGTGGTAATGCTGGGACTTGTGTAGAAGGTATGTTGATTAAAGATAAATACTGTAAACCAACTAATTTTGGCGACTTTCACCAGTAGAAAAATAACATGAATACAAATCGTCATGAATATGTTAAATTTCAATCTTCTCTTAGATAAACTTCAATAAAATTAAACATCACGAATATAAATCGCCCCGAAGTCAAATAGAAAGGCTAGATAAAGGGCTAAACATGAAATAAAATATCTACGAAAATAAGTTGGTTTGTAGTTTAATCTTTATAGCTTTGGTCCTCTCTTTCAGATGTAATGTAAAACTAATGAATGCCAAATTTCTGGCATTTAATACAACACTTTTTCATTAATAAACCCTTTAGGAATTTTTATTTGTTTTGAAAAATCAACATTACATTAAATTTTGAGATACAATAAAAACTGCTGTAAAAGTACACAAAAAAATTTAGCTAAAATACAGTTTAGCTAAACAAATAATTTAATTGATCAAAATACATTATCACATTTAATAATATGATGTAAATGATTGAATATTTTGAATTTTGATTGGTGTAATTTTGTTTATTTATTGGTTGAATAATATGTTTTAGGCAACTGTAATTGTAACACTGGACGTTTAGGATTGGACTGTAATGTTAAGGAAGGAGACAAACCTGCTATCTTATTCATTGATGGTGATGGTCTGTGTGACCTTAGGACTAGTACTTGTGAAGATATCATCCTATTTACAGAACAAACACTAGATGTGGAATCACTGAGTTGTTACTTTACTACACTTGAGGTTGGTATATATAGATAAAGAAATAAAGGTAAACAATGTGAGGTTTCTTTCCATATTTTTTTAAGTAATCAAATTTACCCTGGGTTGTTTATCTTTAATACTTTTTATCAACTCTTTAATTAGAAGTTAAGTTACAAGTCAAGTTGAGTTTAATTACCAGTATACCTTATTGATTGATTGACTGTTGGTGTGTTAAGCTACTTTTAGCTATGTCATGGTGGCCAGTTTTTAATGGTGGAGGAAGCCAGAAAACCTGGAATGAAAGACTACTGCCAATCCTAGCCAATTTAGATCAAATTGAATGCAACTTGCCACAAGTGGGGTTTTGAACTCACAACCTCAGTGTTTGCAGGTTATTGTTCAGTGTAGATGAACTACTTAGGCCATTGAGCCACCGAGGGCCCTTTTTACACTTGATTGAATAATAAGAGCCTAAGATTTTGTTGTTTGAGAAAATGCTTAATTTGTAGTGACATTAAAATCATGGTATTTTTGATAATATTGTTGAATATCCAGCATTTTGTTTTGTTTTTTTTAGCAATCTGAAGCTACATTTCAATCTGTTGGGAGTGCTGTTAGGGTGAATGCTACGTTTATAACATATAATGAACTGGAATGTACACCACCATCCAGGGGAAGTTATCAAGTCCAAATCAGTAACAATAATACCGGAGAAATCTTGAGTGACGTTTCCAACTATCTTGTATATGATTCTCTATGCTATACATGTGATGTGTCAGCACTGACCTGCACAGAAAAGGTAGGATCATTTTGATGAAACTGTTTTGTTGACATATTTTCCTTACCCTCATATTGATGTACTGTATAATATACTTTAAGTCACTTCAATTTAAGCCCTGGACTGTTGTTTCTTTTACGCAATTGAAAGGTATATTTATTGTTACCATAGTAATTTTAAGACAGGATTGATGAAAAGGATATGACGGGTAAAGGTCTATTATATATATATATATACCAGATTCTATATATATATATATATAATTCGTCTAAACATCAGCCCAACAATGTTAGATCTGTAAATTTGCTTTTGCAAATTTTTTGTTCTTCCCTCGCCGAGATTCGAACTCACGCTACTGAGATCAAGGCTTCCAAGACGGTCATATATGCCGGACATTTGTATAATGTCCGGTAAAAGTCCGGCTGGGAAAAACATGAAACGGTCATCTATTTTTTAGTTTTCAAGGCTTTCTTAAGAGACTGTCATTTTAACATAATTCGCGATCTTTTTGACCCAACATTTTGCCCTTAACAGCCACACATTTCCCGTCATAAAAGTGACATGATCTTTAAGTACTATCAAAACAACCCCTACTTTAATACCTTCTCATTTTAATCAAGGCTAATTAGTTGTTGAACAGCTGAAATTTACCTGTTCAGGTGACAGGTAAACTATTTTGAACCGGACATTGATCGGTCTATTCAAAGTTATTTTCTTACATTTCAGCGGTTTGCATCTAATTAATTTAGTCAAAAAGATTTAAATTACCAGAAATACGTTAACAAATATGATCTGATGAAAAAATTAAAAAGGTGAGAAAGAAAAATCGTCATAACCGTGTTGTTTGAACCAAGAGACATGTCTCTGTTTGAACTAGTACATGTGTGCGCATGTGCGCAGTTTGACATTTAGATATGCATTCTTCAAAAAATGCTTAAATTGTCATTGATACCTTTATCTCACGTTTATTTGGAATACATTCTTGAAGAAATAATGTAGAAAGAGCTACGTACACTCACTCATGCTTTGCAAATAACTGTCGTACACGGAATTTACGTATCCGTCTCTGGTCCATGTTTTACCATTGTCAAGATAACATCCGGTATTAGATTTAAAAACGAAAGTAAAGTTTTTGACAACGTTATTTTGCACAAATAAAGAGTCTAAGGCAGATATAAGTATGCTGATGTTGCACACTTCGAATAATGCACTGCCAATTTAACAGTTTACGTCAGAACTTCCAATTTGAATCAAAGAAAGTTTAATATCGTTTTTTTTTATGTCAATCATTGGGTCATAATGGCCAACTTGGCAACTGATTACCATGATTGCCTTTTGTTTATTTTTTCTTAAGGGATTAAAATCGGGATAATATATAAAATGTCCAGCTGGCTAAAAATAATTTTGGAAGCCCTGACTGAGATATCATGGCACCAAATATATATATATATATATTATGCCTGATTTTATATGAAGATAATACTAAACCTTATTTTTAATGCTAATTTTGATAAGTTATAATTATATTGAATTATTTTGTTATTTACATAATGGTTTTTGCTTTTATAGAACTGTTACCATTCTAATATGGAAAATATCTTTGAGAAATATATTGTTAATTATTTTTAGTTTCAATTTTTGTTAATATGACCTCTTATTTTGAAGTTATCCAACTATACCTTTTCATAGGTAATTTTTTTATTAATAATTATACACATAAATAGGAGATTGACTTTGAAATGATTTAAGTTATAATAAACACACCTTTCTTGATTGCAGTCTGATATCCAGGTAAATGTATGCACACATACGTATAATCTGCATGGCAACAATTTATATGTTGTACATAATGTTAAATGCAATAATTTGTACCACAAAATGAAAACGCTTTTCAGTTTGTTTATATATTATAACTGAGTCAGTATGTTAAGATTAATTATTTATGGAATTTATGTATGTGATAAAATGACTGCTTTTGAAGCATGCTCATGCAGTAAGGACCTCACAACAGAGGTTTAATATCACAGTAATATATATGATATAGCTTAAATCACACTAAAAGCATGCTTTATTATATATACAATTTGCAAATATGGTATAATCAATGCAAGCCAAAGGATGGAGATAAAATCACATTGTATTTATATTTAATTATCAATTACTAACAAGCAAATATAAAAATAAGAAGATGTGATATGATTGCCAATGATACAACTCTCCACCAAAGACCAAATGACATAGGACCTGCAAGAATACTGTTGTATATTTATCTATTAAATATATGTTGAATACTTTAATATGGGATAATTTGATGAGGTAAAGTAGAAAAATGTCCAGAATGAGATAAAATGGAAAACTTGCATTGCTAACCAGAAGCAGAAGAGTAAATCCAAAAATTATCTATTATTAGTACAGATCTCTGACAATCCTCAATAATGCAAGGTTAATAAATGGTCCTTCTGTACATATTGTACTTTAAAAACTACTAGTCCAATTTCAAATGCAGGTTTTAATTTTTGCCACATTATTTTCTATATGAAAAACGCTGAATTTACGAAGAAGTTATATAAGCAAAGATGATGCAGCGCTGATAATGAATTGTTTGATGGAGGTGCATATTGTTTAAAATATTTGTTTCAGTTTGTGGAAATATTTTTTGATCACTGTTTATTCAGTAAAATGGTTCTGCAGTGTGAAAATGGAAATCTTTGATTGTGTGAATTATCAATTTATATTTGTGTGTATTATAGACTACAGCCTGTCTGATTGACAATATATGCTATGAGCCAGGAGAGTTTAACCCTAATGACATTCATCAATATTGTGACCCAACAGTCAACTACACACAGTGGCAGGTAGCTAAAGGTAGGTTGCTATATCCCTTTCTTAAGATACCAATGGGCAGTGTAGTAGAATTTTAATACAAATATTTATTGTACAGTTTTATATCAGAAAATTGATGGTTCCACATTTACAGGGACTGTCTCAAAAAGGTTAAGTATCAATTTATTAGTCAGACTTCCTAATTTTTTGATACATTTAGTGAAGTAACAGTTATGAAAAAAAGTTCCTGAGAAGGTTGTTAAATGAATATCAAGTCATTGTTGTTATTTTACAAAAGGTTACACGTTTTGCTGAAATTTTAAAGCTACATTAGTTAAACAGCCTAAATATCATAATATCAAGAGAAACTATGTTATAGCTTACTGAATTGTGTCTGTTTATCCAGGTATCTCTTTTAGATCATCTAGAGAAGTGGTAAACATTCTGTTTATTACTGTAAATGTTTTGTTTTTCAGATTCTTGTGGAATACTGGACATTGCATGGTATACACAACAAAACAAAGCTGTGATGGGAGAACAAATATCAGAAATAATGAGTGACAATGATGTCTCCAACTGTCAGGATGCTTGTATGGCCCAGAGAGAAGCCCCTGTATGTGATGGATTTGACCTTGACAAGGTTACACAAAACTGTTCATTATTTAGTGGTGATGATTTCTCAGCCTCTGCAGAACTCACAGACAGCACCAATTCTGACCACTCTGAATGGCTATGTGTAAATGGTAAGTAAGAATATATTGAATACAGACATTACAATTCTGACCACTCTGAATGGCTATGTGTAAATGGTAAGTGAGAATATATTGAATACAGACATTACAATTCAGACCACTCTGAATGGCTATGTGTAAATGGTAAGTAAGAATATATTGAATACAGACATTACAATTCTGACCACTCTGAATGGCTATGTGTAAATGGTAAGTGAGAATATATTGAATACAGACATTACAATTCAGACCACTCTGAATGGCTGTGTAAATGGTAAGTGAGAATATCATGAATATATTGAATACAGACATTACAATTCTGACCACTCTGAATGGCTATGTGTAAATGGTAAGTGAGAATATATTGAATACAGACATTACAATTCTGACCACTCTGAATGGCTATGTGTAAATGGTAAGTGAGAATATATTGAATACAGACATTACAATTCTGACCACTCTGAATGGCTATGTGTAAATGGTAAGTGAGAATATATTGAATACAGACATTACAATTCTGACCACTCTGAATGGCTATGTGTAAATGGTAAGTGAGAATATATTGAATACAGACATTACAATTCTGACCACTCTGAATGGCTTTATGAAAATAATTAGTGAGAGTATTTTAATCAATGGCCAATTTCAAGACATTTTTAGGAACTTAAGGTCATCGCGGTTTTTCTTACTAAGGCTTTTTGGTACAAAAGAGATTTTAAAGAAAGTTCACAAAAAATGTGTGTGTTATAGTATAGATTGAAATCATTCATAGAAAACTTTACAAAACAAATGTTTAATTTTCAGACCCATGTGGAAAGAGAGGATTAACATGGACAAGGTATTCAGGATTTTCCCTACTAGAACACAATGACAAGGAGATCTCCAGTGTGACCTATAACACACAGTGTCGCAGGTTGTGTTTACAGGAAACAGACTTTATCTGTAAATCTTATGAATTCATACCAGCCCTGGGTATTTGTTACTTGTCAAAATCTGTTGCAGCTGATTATAAGGATAAGTTTGTGTCATACCCTGGTTTTATCTATGAAGACTGGGCTTGTGATATAGGTAATAGTCATTTTAGGTGCTTAAGTCATAAGTTTTTAAAAGAAGTTTAGTTTGGATTCTAATAAGTATTAGTATAAAAGATATAGAATTAAACATATAATTTCATGTTTTTGTTAATTATTTTACATTTTATATATGCAAGTCATTTTTAAAGCCATACTCCTTAAGGACTGGAGAATTAGTTTGGTTTAGACAGATGGTTAATATATATAGGTTAAAAATATGTTGTATTGGTGTAAAAGTCTGGTTTAAACAAGTTTCACAGTATATTAAATAGAATTAATTTTTAATTGACAATTTTCGATTCTATCAAATAGATGGAGACTACCCAGTCATACCCCAAAATCCTGAAGTTGAAGTAAGCAGTGTACCTGTCGATGGAAACTTGACATTGTCCTGTGAGATTTCTACAATCCAGAATACCAACGACAGTATAGAATATCATATATACTGGGTCAAGAACTCTGTCATCATAGCATCTGAAATACACAATGAAATGACAGAAGAATTCAAAGTATTCCTTGATAGGAAACATGTTGTTGATCTGGCATTTGGTACAAAGGTAGGTACTTCATTTAATTCTGAATCACAAAGTATTCCTTGATAGGAAACATGTTGTTGATCTGGGCTCTCGGTCATAAAACTTTACTCAGTACTCGGAGTACAAAATTTGTGCTCGAAACACCAAATCCATGATTTTGATTGGTTGATATCTGAGTCTGAGTACGAAAATCGTGCTTGAAAGTTTTATGACTGCAAGGCCTGGCATTTGGTACAAAGGTAGGTACTTTATTTAATTCTGAATTACAAAGTATTCCTTGATAGGAAACATGTTGTTGATCTGGCATTTGGTACAAAGGTAGGTACTTCATTTAATTCTAAATTACGAAATGTTGCTGAACTGTAGAAAGTTACTCATTTTCATATCTATACTACTAAAATAACGAGGTCCAATTTGTTAGCCGGCATGATGTGAAAAGACAAATCAAAGACTTCAACTTTATATTTAACTAATATAGGATAATGGTGTTGATTAAAAATTACACCATTCCAGGCCATTTTGATTTCCACATAATTAATGTTACCAATAATTAACAAATTCGGGGTCGAATCCGATACCAATACCAATACTAATAGTATATGTCGCATGTAGTTTCCGGTTGTATGAATGTATGTATGTTCTGTATCTTCCTCCTTTCTTATGAGCACCACCATGGGTTATGGTGTAAAGGAGGACATTTAACACACTGTATCGGTACAGATTTAATGTGAGCATTTATCTACACAGTTTTCCAGCCTAGCTGTGACAGGTCTTACTACCAGAAAGTTAACCTTCCCCAAAACAATAAGAACGATGCAATAAAACATACGAAACACACACTTCCCTGATTCGCTCATCCTCAAAATATAAAAAATGCAAAATATAAAACAATTGAATATAAAATAAGGGATAAGGTCACCACGGATGCCTCACAAATGTCATGGCAACGAACAGGAAACCTGTAAGGACATACTGTAGTAATAAAACCAGGACGGGTTCATATCAATAGATAATTGCCTTTTAGAACATAAATTTCAAATGCAGCTTTTAACTAACATGCATATTTTCAAATTTTACTCTGCCTCCTAGAAAAAAAGTAACCATCTATAAAATGCCTTGGTATTAAGCTGTCAAACTATGACAGTAAAAAGATTAATGTTATATGTTTAACTTTTATTACAAAAATATTATTTTAGTTACACTGTGGAGTTAAAGCATGCATAAAAGATAGATGTAATGCAACAACGGGAGCCTTCAGACAAAGTAATGAGATTGTAGCTGATGTCAAGGTTCGTATTATAGAAGTTTCTTATAGCAAGTGGTAACAGAAGGTGTATAGAATTTATACATAACAGTTTTAGCTTTGAACAATAGTTCTAGATAATAAAAATTCCAGCACAGAAAGCATTTTCATTAACTTATAAACATAAACGGTACCTATTTTACTGCACCAGCTGTGCATTTCCACAATAAAGGTCTCTTCAGTGATGCTCCAGGCCAAAATATTTGAAAATCCAAACTATTCAAAACATTCTACAATCCAGAATACCAACGACAGTATAGAATATCACATATACTGGGTCAAGAACTCTGTCATCATAGCATCTGAAATACACAATGAAATGACAGAAGAATTCAAAGTATTCCTTGATAGGAAACATGTTGATCTGATCTGGCATTTGGTACAAAGGTAGGTACTTCATTTAATTCTGAATCACAAAGTATTCCTTGATAGGAAACATGTTGATTGGATTGGGCTCGGTCATAAAACTTTACTCAGTACTCGGAGTACAAAATTTGTGCTCGAAACACCAAATCCATGATTTTGATTGGTTGATATCTGAGTCTGAGTACGAAAATCGTGCTTGAAAGTTTTATGACTGCAAGGCCTGGCATTTGGCACAAAGGTAGGTACTTTATTTAATTCTGAATTACAAAGTATTCCTTGATAGGAAACATGTTGTTGATCTGGCATTTGGTACAAAGGTAGGTACTTCATTTAATTCTAAATTACGAAATGTTGCTGAACTGTAGAAAGTTACCATTTTCATATCTATACTACTAAAATAACGAGGTCCAATTTGTTAGTACGGCATGATGTGAAAAGACAAATCAAAGACTTCAACTTTATATTTAACTAATATAGGATAATGGTGTTGATTAAAATTACACCATTCCAGGCCATTTTGATTTCCACATAATTAATGTTACCAATAATTAACAAATTCGGGTCGAATCCGATACTCAATACCAATACTAATAGTATATGTCGATGTAGTTTCCGGTTGTATGAATGTATGTATGTTCTGTATCTTCCTCCTTTCTTATGAGCACCACCATGGGTTATGGTGTAAAGGAGGACATTTAACACACTGTATCGGTACAGATTTAATGTGAGCATTTATCTACACAGTTTCCCAGCCTAGCCATGACAGGTCTTACTACCAGAAAGTGAACCTTCCCCAAAACAATAAGTACGATGCAATAAAACATACGAAACACACACACACCTGATTCGCTCATCCTCAAAATATAAAAAATGCAAAATATAAAAACAATTGAATACAAAATAAGGGATAAGGTCACCACGGATGCCGCACAAATGTCATGGCAACGAAACAGGAAACCTGTAAGGACATACTGTAGTAATAAAACCAGGACGGGTTCATATCAATAGATAATTGCCTTTTAGAACATAAATTTCAAATGCATCTTTTAACTAACATGCATATTTTCAAATTTTACTCTACCTCCTAGAAAAAAAGTAACCATCTATAAAATGCCTTGGTATTAAGCTGTCAAACTATGACAGTAAAAAGATTAATGTTATTTGTTTAATTTTTATTACAAAAATATTATTTTAGTTACACTGTGGAGTTAAAGCATGCATAAAAGATAGATGTAATGCAACAACGGGAGCCTTCAGACAAAGTAATGAGATTGTAGCTGATGTCAAGGTTCGTATTATAGTTTTTATAGCAAGTGGTAACAGAAGGGTATAGAATTTATACATAACAGTTTTAGCTTTGAACAATAGTTCTAGATAATAAAAATTCCAGCACAGAAAGCATTTTCATTAACTTATAAACATAAACGGTACCTATTTTACTGCACCAGCTGTGCATTTCCACAATAAAGGTCTCTTCAGTGATGCTCCAGGCCAAAATATTTGAAAATCCAAACTATTCAAAACATGAAGAGCTAATGAAAAACCGAAAAGGACAAAAAATATAGCCAAAGCTGGGCAAGGAATCAGAGTGTTTATTTTTACCAGTTTTAGATCTTTAATGTTTGCTGTGAAAGATATATGAGAGTGAGATAATTAATACACCAGCTTCCAGATATAGGTCATTTAGATAGTAAGATAATTGAAATAACTGGAAAACTAAAAATCAGTGACTAAAATTCCAAGTTTGTTTAAGCTTTATGAGGGGGGTGGACAGGGGGTATTCAATTCCCACTTCCATCCCCTCTGACTCCCGCTTCCCTCCCCTCGACTCCCGCTTCCCTCCTTTAACTTATCATTTCGTTCAGATATGCCTCTTTTCCCCCCATTCACACAAGAAAATCTAGAACTGTGAACATACCTCCGTTTCTCTAACCAATCCTTGCTGGTGAAGGGGTTGATCTCAATGATCCTCAATGGACATGAACATCGTCACATGCACACGAGTATCTAGCATACAATACCAGAGGAGTGACAATGACAAGATGCACAGGAATATATAAAAAAAGCTTAAGGATTATAAGGTTGGGAAAACTCGATGGACCGGGTCAATTCTATCGAAAAAATCTACTAATTTTCATGTGTATCTAAAATACCCTGTCAGACTGAGACTGCTATAACAGTAGTCTCAGTGTCAGAGGAGTTGCTATGTCAAAATAGATCAAGGTGCATACTGGATAAGTTCAAAATTATTGTCCAAATGGGTATAACTCTGGGAAAACTCAATGGACCAGAATGTTCTACCTCCAGGCACATCACGAAGTTCTAACAACCTACTAGATTTTATGTGTATCCAGAAAGCCATGTCGGATATGTCAGAAGAGTTGCGATCACAAGGTGCATACTTGATAGGGTCAAACTTTCTAAGTTCAAAAGTCCATAACTATGGGAAAACTAATTGAACCAGAACATCTTATCTATACTGAAGTTTTGATGTCATGGTCAGCAGAAATATATAATGCAAGATATTGGAATGTCAACTATACGGCATGTTAATCACATTAAACAAGGTACGATCCCCTCCTTACCTTTGAAACTTCTTTTTATTCATTAAACATATTTCTTAACCTTACAGTTTAAAAAATTTGAAAAAAAATATTGAAAAACAAAAAAGATATTAGGGGAAAAGTGGAGACTTGACATTAAAATATTGGAAGTTTAAAACTATGAAATTGTTTGCTCTTGAAACTGCTTTTTATATTTCTTTGAGCACAACTTTCTGGTTTTAAAAACTTTAAATCTGATAATTAGTTGATAGAGTTTAGAATATTTTATTTTGATTATTTCTTACTTTTTCGAGATATTAGCGATTTAATTTAGAAAATAAAATTTTCTAAACGCTCGGTTTACGGATGATATAACAGAATACACAAATACACAGATAAAAAGACTTGCCGTAAAGTTTGGAACGTGACAACCAAATATTTAGCTATAGACCGACTTTTTAGGCAGATTTTTTGAGGTATCAACTTATTATCAAATGAAAATTTTTATATTTTCTTATAATTTATTGTTCAAATTTTACAGTTAACACCAATAACAAATAAAGATAACTATAAAATCTAAACGTAATAATCTACTGTACTGACAGATTTCTATATGTTACAGGCATTTTCTAAATTTAGGCATTTTGTAAAATGCCTTAAAACTTTAGGCATTTTCTAAAATGCCTTCAAGATTCAGGCATTTTACTTAAGGACTAATTTTTCTAGGCATTTTACAATATGCCTGAAATTATTTTATAAAATGAAATTAAAAAAACAATTGAAAGCTTTGAACAACAGAGCAGTTTTATTTATGGTAATTACTGAATGTTAAAGCTTGCAATTTAAGAGTTTTAATAATCAAAGACAAGTTTTACTGAATTATTCCAAATTCACACAAGCACAGAACTCGACAATTACATGTATTTGTTATTTCTTAAAATGTTTGGATGACAGAACTGTTACACAATATTTATCCTGATTTTTTGCAAATACATTGTTTGGCGTAAAATCTGGTTTTAGCACTTCCACCACATTTTGAGAAACACATTTAGCTCTTTCATTACCTTTTCTGATAAAACACTTAATGTTCGACAACATTGGGTTTCGCAATAAGCACACACGTCACACATGAATATCCTCTTTTTCATATGTTCCCATAAGATTCTAAGTACATTATCATGATTAGTTTGACTTTTATCTTTAGCTCATAGCTTTTAATGGACTGAAGCAGATCTGACCAATGACGGGTGATGTATCTATAGCAGGAGACGCTTACCCTGTCAATGCACCATTTTTTATCTCTTCTTGGTTGATTTTTGAGATTTTAACCATAGTTAACTACTGTCCCATTAATTCATCAGATTGCAAAGACCCAGGAATTTCCTTGAGGCAGTGAAGATGAAGATACTCATATCTTTACATCACAACCAAACATGGCCTTGTATGGCTAAACCCAATGCTATAGAGGGGACTTTGTTTGGATGTGGATATATATATTCTCATTCTTTCTGAATGGGAACATTAAATATATTGCCGCATTTTAGTAAAGTGCAACACTGTCTGCAAGTTAAGAACTCTTTGACCTTTCTGCAGGTGGAATTTTCTGTCCCTATCCAAAATACCTTCATTTCAAGCTGCAGGCGAAATTCCTGTCCTGTATCCAGGCTAATCAACTACAGAAATAACCCATATGAATTATAACCAAATTGTTCTCGTCTTAAAAATGCATGAAATATTTGCAACTGAAAGCAAACAAACATCAGTCAGTCAACTTAAAACAAACTTCATTTTCTCTGCTTCATATGTTTCACTTCACTGTTTTGAATCTGGATTTTCTAAAAAATTCTTTTGTAAATTTTGTTCTATTGAAAGAACAATTTGTCCTTCTTCCATTTTGACAAAATAAGCATAAATTTACTATCTGAAATACAGAGTGAGTACATACTTAACGTAGTTTCACTTAAAAGAACATATCATATGATCTACACACTTTCCCAGCTGGTTTTTGAAGAATAAATTAATTCTACCGCATCATTAGTTATTTTCTTTGCAAGATGTTGTGTTTTTGTCCACTTTTTGTCATATGCATCTCAATGATATCTCTTTTCTACAAATTGTCTGAAACTGAACAGGCAGTTTGTTGAATTTTGTTTCAAAATTTCAGTCATTTTACAAAATGACTAGGTATTTTTAGACATTTTATATAATGCCTAAATTTAGAAAATGCCTGTAACATATATAGATACATAGATTGATTTTCATATTTCCGAATGTAGAACTGAAAACTTTAAAAAGAAATAACAATTTCATTCTAGACAATTATTTTTAAGAAGGTGTTGAACTTTGTATTTCCATTTGAAACAAATTTCTTCACAAGTTAAGACGTAATAAGCTACTGTCCTGACATTTGTTTTTACTTTAAAAGTGAAAAGTATTCAATTTCTTGATTTTTTTTTTATGATTGGGTCTGTAATTGTATAATAATATCAAAATAGTATATACCAGACAATTATATTAAAGAAACTATTTCATTTATAGTTAAAAATTGCGTTGTTAATTTCGGCCATTTATACAGAAATTTAACGTAATTAGGCTACTGTCCTAGCAGATTTTTTTTGTGTTAACGAAATAAAAATCCATAAAATTTTATATTTTCATAAAGCTTATATTTTAACCTTTCCAATGAACAAAAATTTCCTTACCAGACATTCATTTTGAAGAAGATATTCAACTTTATATTTTGATTTTGAGCAAATTTCACAAAATTTCTAATGTAATAGGCTACTGTCCTGGCAGATTTTTTTTACCTTTAAAAGACGAAAAAAATATTAGATTATAAATTTTTGAAATGATTATTCCTTAAACTTTATACTAGCACAAACATTTTATGCCAGAGTTGTTTTGAAGAAATTATTTCAATTGTAAGTAAACTTTTCTAGGCATTTTCCGCCATATTTTTCTTACAATTTAACTGTCCTGGCATATTTTTTTTTTACTTATTAATTTTTTTATTTTTAAAAACTTTACAAATAATGTAAGTAATTATCCTGTTCTTTATCATACAGTTTAAATTTTAACAATATGTTGAGTTAAACGAAAGTTACAGATGAAAACATATCGAAAATAACTGTCCTGGTTTTTAGACCTTCCCGATGGATATGTATACAGATACAATACGTTACAGACAATACGGAAAGTCTTGAAACGATTTTTTTTCGCATGCAATCTTCTGCAAATAACCTCCAAATGCAATAAGATGGTCATAAAGAATAACAACACCTTTTATCATGTAAGATTTTTGTTTAATACAACACTGAATCGGTTTCCCTGTTTCCTCGAATTCTTCATGTTCCCGCCCCGCTCCCTCTTGGTTCCCGTCCCCCTTACTTCCGGTTCCCACCCCCTTACTCCCGGGTTCCTGTCCCCCTGTCCATCCTCTCCTTTATATTTAGCTTTTAAAAGGTAGGTCAGTGCTACGTAATTAAGAATCTTTGTGATGTTGCTTACTTTATTGTCTATTATCATGAATATATATGAACAAAAATATATGTGAGAAAGCAACCCAACAACACAAAACAAAAGAATATCTTGAATGCCATTAAATATGTTTACTTATTTGAATAGATAACTTCTGATAAGATGATTACTGTAGAAGAAGGCAACAACAGTGTTGTAGTTATGTTCAAACCCATGGCGCCACCTAGCTTTTTCTGCAGTATCAATGACAACAAAGACAACTGTCACATTAAATTATCTGTTACTACGGTCACTGAGCGTTATGGTGATTTCTGTGTCAGTGGAAAATCTTCACAGTTAGTGATCAAACCAGAAAATGACAAAAGTCATGTGACATTATGATAACCAATGAGAATTGGAAAGAAGAATTTGAAGTTCCTGTAAAAGCTAAGATTGATAATTTAATTGATGGAGACCAGATGAGAAAAGTGGAATTTTCTGGAAAAGTTGAATCTGATTTTGTTGATTCAGATGAACACTCATTCTTTACTGTAGAGGTACGTACAAGATATTTGTTTTAAAAGCTTTATTATATAATACATAATTGTTACATGTAAAATGGAAAGAATTATAGAAAAGCAAAAATTGTCATCCTTTTATCATCCTCCTAACTGATAAGCAGTTTTTTTTTTCTAGTTTGAGATTAATTACGGTAATATCATTTAAAAACTCACCTCCTTACTGAACATTTCAGGTAACTGTGAAAGATAAGGACATGGTTTCATTCTGTGAATCTGTTACAGTGGGACACATCACAACGTTTGATGGGACGTAAGTTTCATTTAATATACTTAAATGGTATATTATGTTTCAAATTTGGAAGGAGAGGGATTAAAGCAATGTAATGTAATTATAATGGAAGAATGATACTATATACCTTGTAGTGGTAATATTGACCAGTAAGAAATTTAATGATTAAAATCTAACAACAGTGTCAAATTTAAAATGTGCCTTTTATTTGATTCATGCAGTCAACAAAAACTACCCTGTATAATGTTGAATAATAATGTGTTATATTTTAGAGTGTACCATTAACTTGTATTAAGAAATCTATAGTAACAGTTTTTGTTCTGATCTCATTTTATGATGTACGAGTAATGCAAATTGTTTAATGTATTGTAGACAATTCAACCACTTTTTGGAAGGAGAGTTTACCCTGTACAAGCATACTTCAAAACCTTATGAGGTAAAGTCATCAAATTTGGATTTAGATAGAAGAATTATAGTGACAGTTGTTATTCCAGTTAAAAGTAGTTAATTTTATGTTATACCATTATTTATCATCTTTTGAAAAATATAGAACCCTTCCAAAATATTTTATTGATGAAACTCTTATCATAAGATCAATGAATTAAAAATAAAAATATTTATGTCACTTTAATTGGAGTATCTTTTGGGGAAAATGAAAATTGAATTTTTTTTTTTTGAAAAACGAAATTAATTTTTTCTTAAAAATCATGGAACATGAAAATACATTCATTTTGAATAAGGCTAATAGAAAATAGATATTTCATGCAAAGCTATCATCCATGTTTCCCTGGAAAAGCATTTCAGTTGATATTGGCACATACATGTCTGTATTTATTTTTCATAACCTGAAATACTATTTAATAATCTTTAGGTACAAGCTTTCTACAGAAGTTTCGATGGTAAAGCATCCAGAGTTTGTGCTGTAGCTATCAGATCTGGTGCTGGTGTTGCTGTCATTGATGTATGTGGCCCTAAAACAGAGCCAGAACATAAATGGCCATTGCTTGTTAAGATTTACGAAAAGGAAATGGAGAAAGGAACAGATATTTATCGTGCAGTTGATGGGAAGATGTTCAAGGTAAGTAAAATATTTCCGGTAAACTTTCGCCATAAAAGGGGGATAGGGATGGTTTTGTTCATTTCAGTAAAATTAGTTTTCTTTATTATTCTGAATAAGGGTCCCTGGCAAGGTATTTGCCTGTACTTGTTTCGATACTTTACAGTGCTGCTGATAATATTCCAAAAAGAGGTTGCAAGGATGATTGTCTGTTTTACCTATTCTGCAAATCTGTCATTAGATTTATAATAGAATTGCTGTATAAAATACCATATAAATGTCTGTTTAGAAGTCAGTTATATTATCACAGTACAAATTATGGAGAGGCAGGAGAACCTTATTGACAACGTCTGATTGGTCCTTTATTTTTCCTGGAATTAATGATTTACACTTATCAGGACTAGGGAATTAATGATTAATTTTTCAGGATCCAGGAAAAATGCTTTATTTTTCGAAATTCAGATTAAGCATTTGTTTTTGGGAATTTTGGATGACAACACCTTTACCCCCACATTACAGGCAATGAAAATCAATGTTTGAGAAACTAGTGTTGTTAACCTGTCTCAGACATTGAGGCTCATCTTACTGTTCTTGGACTCATGGTACTGTGATGAAACACAATTTTTATGTTTTTGCATTTTATTTTTTCAGGTTATGTTACCAACAGGAACCATTATCACAGTTCTCGTAGAAACAGAAACCAAATCACCATATTTGAATGTTTGGGTTCAGGGGTCAGTAGTTGACCTTGACAATACTAAAGGTTTATGTGGAATGTTTGATGGTATGAAGAGCAATGATCTACAGAAATCGGATGGAGAATTGTACAATGTTCCAGGATTAGTAAAAGAAGCACTCTCACTTTCTTGGAGGTATATATATATATTTTATAAACATAAGTATTAAATGATAAAAAGAAGAAAGAAAATACAATAATAGATACTTATTTAAAAAATTCAGGTATTTGTGCCAATTGAATATCATGCTAATATAGTGAATGTTTGTTAGGATGGAAATTACTTTGAAATTACAAGTCAAGCATTTTACTGAAATATACAAATTACATGATGTTTCTTAAGGTTGTCAATGGAATGTTGAGATGTTGAAGGCCTGGGTGTGTAAGTTTATATTTTCTAACATTCTGGTTTTATGCCCCCATGGAGGAAGGAGTCAATACTGTTTTTTGTTTGTGTTTGTACATCTATTTGTTTGTCCATCCATCCATCTGCTCTTTGTCACACATCAGGTTAAAATTTGGTAGTTTACAAGAAGTTTTGGTCACATCAAAAAAAGTTAGTTCACAATTATGATATGAACTTTTAGAATAAATTCAAAGCACGAGGTAATTTTTGGCAAAATATGGTTATGAATTTAAACTTAATCATAAAATATCAAAAGGCTACAATTTGTTTCTTAAATGGATATGTTTCTAAAGCTTTAATTCTCAGAATTACAATCTATTCATAAGAATACAGGCTCAGAAGTCAATGCATTTTGTGATATTGTCAAAATACTATGATTTTTATGCATTTTCCAGATAAAAACTTTGGAAAACCTTGGCCACAACCTTTCATGCAAAATGTTCTGTAACTAAGTTATACCATTATTTATCATCTTTTTGAAAATATAGAACCCTTCAAAAATATTTTATTGATGAAACTCTTATCATAAGATCATGAATTAAAAATAAAAATATTTATGTCACTTAATTGGAGTATCTTTTGGGGAAAATGAAAATTGAATTTTTTTTTTGAAAACGAAATTAATTTTTCTTAAAAATCATGGAACATGAAAATACATTCATTTTGAATAAGGCTAATAGAAAATAGATATTTCATGCAAAGCTATCATCCATGTTTCCTGGAAAAGCATTTCAGTTGATATTGGCACATACATGTCTGTATTTATTTTCATAACCTGAAATACTATTTAATAATCTTTAGGTACAAGCTTTCTACAGAAGTTTCGATGGTAAAGCATCCAGAGTTTGTGCTGTAGCTATCAGATCTGGTGCTGGTGTTGCTGTCATTGATGTATGTGGCCCTAAAACAGAGCCAGAACATAAATGGCCATTGCTTGTTAAGATTTACGAAAAGGAAATGGAGAAAGGAACAGATATTTATCGTGCAGTTGATGGGAAGATGTTCAAGGTAAGTAAAATATTTCCGGTAAACTTTCGCCATAAAAGGGGGATAGGGATGGTTTTGTTCATTTCAGTAAAATTAGTTTTCTTTATTATTCTGAATAAGGGGTCCCTGGCAAGGTATTTGCCTGTACTTGTTTCGATACTTTACAGTGCTGCTGATAATATTCCCAAAAAGAGGTTGCAAGGATGATTGTCTGTTTTACCTATCTGCAAATCTGTCATTAGATTTATAATAGAATTGCTGTATAAAATACCATATAAATGTCTGTTTAGAAGTCAGTTATATTATCACAGTACAAATTATGGAGGGGCAGGAGAACCTTTTTGACAACGTCTGGATTGGTCCTTTATTTTTCCTGGAATTAAGGATTTACACTTATCAGGACTAGGGAATTAATGATTAATTTTTCAGGATCCAGGAAAAAATGCTTTATTTTTTCGAAATTCAGATTAAGCATTTGTTTTTTGGGAATTTTGGATGACAACACCTTTTACCCCCCACATTATGGCAATGAAAATCAATGTTTGAGAAACTAGTGTTGTTAACCTGTCTCAGACATTGAGGCTCATCTTACTGTTCTTGGACTCATGGTACTGTGATGAAACACAATTTTTATGTTTTTGCATTTTATTTTTTCAGGTTATGTTACCAACAGGAACCATTATCACAGTTCTCGTAGAAACAGAAACCAAATCACCATATTTGAATGTTTGGGTTCAGGGGTCAGTAGTTGACCTTGACAATACTAAAGGTTTATGTGGAATGTTTGATGGTATGAAGAGCAATGATCTACAGAAATCGGATGGAGAATTGTACAATGTTCCAGGATTAGTAAAAGAAGCACTCTCACTTTCTTGGAGGTATATATATATTTTATAAACATAAGTATTAAATGATAAAAAGAAGAAAGAAAATACAATAATAGATACTTATTTAAAAAAATTCAGGTATTTGTGCCAATTGAATATCATGCTAATATAGTGAATGTTTGTTAGGATGGAAATTACTTTGAAATTACAAGTCAAGCATTTTACTGAAATATACAAATTACATGATGTTTCTTAAGGTTGTCAATGGAATGTTGAGTATGCTGAAGGCCTGGTGCTGTAAGTTTATATTTTCTAACATTCTGGTTTTATGCCCCCCCCCCCATGGAGGAAGGAGTCAATACTGTTTTTTTGTTTGTGTTTGTACATCTATTTGTTTGTCCATCCATCCATCTGCTCTTTGTCACACATCAGGTTAAAATTTGGTAGTTTACAAGAAGTTTTGGTCACATCAAATAAAAAGTTAGTTCACAATTATGATATGAACTTTTTAGAATAAATTCCAAAGTACGAGGTAATTTTTTGGCAAAATATGGTTATGAATTTAAACTTAATCATAAAATATCAAAAAGGCTACAATTTGTTTCTTAAATGGATATGTTTCTAAAGCCTTAATTCTCAGAATTACAATCTATTCATAAGAATACAGGCTCAGAAGTCAATGCATTTTGTGATATTGTCAAAATACTATGATTTTTATGCATTTTCCAGATAAAAACTTTTGGAAAACCTTGGCCACAACCTTTCATGCAAAATGTTCTGTAACCAAAAGGTGCCAAATTTTATGTTGAATCCCTAGCTATTACCATGTCAATTTGGATTATATTTTATTACTTGAATTAATTTTATAGAGTGAAGAGAAATGAGAGCCTTTTGACAGGATATTGTTCCTCCATGAAATCCCCAGAACTAATGACTTACTGCAGCTGTCCACAGAAAATGGAGGGGGAATGTGATGTGGACCAAATCAAAGGAATGTGTTCTGTTATTGGTGATCAATATGGTAGGATATAATATATACTTAGCTGGTGAAAATGACTGATTTTGATCTATTGGTACCATACATCATGTGGTACAGTTGTCCTGAACATGCATTAAATATTTGCCACTGGACATTAAGGAACCAACAATCAATCAATCATATGATATACATTTTTGACATTATTATTCTTCTATAAATCAAATGTATCTGACTTTTGAATAACTAGAAGTGAATATCAGCTGATATACCTTGTCACAATGTAAATCATACAATATTATGGAAAATTAAAAATACTGCTTGCCTCGAGTGTGAGAATTCATCGGTTGAACCCCCATACTGGATGAAACCAAAGACTTTGTATTTGCTACTGCTCCCCTAATCACAAAGCATTAGGGACTGAGCAAAAACTGATCAGCGTCCTGATAATGTGTCCAGGTACATTGACATGTCTCCCTATGGATTGGTCAGCTCAGAGTCTGGATAATGTGTCCAGGTACATTGACTTGTCTCCCTATGGACTGGTCAGCTTGGAGTCTGGATAATGTGTCCAGGTACATTGACATGTCTACCTATGGATTGGTTAGCTCAGAGTCTGGATAATGTGTCCAGGTACATTGACATGTCTCCCTATGGATTGGTTAGCTCAGAGTCTGTATAATGTGTCCAGGTACATTGACATGTCTCCCTATGGACTGGTCAGCTTGGAGTCTGGATAATGTGTCCAGGTACATTGACATGTCTCCCTATGGACTGGTCAGCTCAGAGTCTGGATAATGTGTCCAGGTACATTGACATGTCTCCCTATGGATTGGTCAGCTCAGAGTCTGGATAATGTGTCCAGGTACATTGACATGTCTCCCTATGGACTGGTTAGCCTGGAGTCAGAATAATGTGTCCAAGTAGGTAGACATGTCTCCCTATGGATTGGTAACTTGTAAATTATATTCCTCAGAGTGTAAGAGTACAAAATAGGGTTCAAATTCACATTGTATTAACATGTTCTGGTCCTGAATATGCATTTGATTTGGCAATGGACCTGAAACAATCATCATCTTCAAAATAAAAATAACATTACCAGGCTTGTCGTTAAATTTTCATTTATTTATGCATCCTCAGTTGAATACCTTAAAATAAATGTCAGTTGCCAGTATATAACTAACAGTTATTAGCTATATATATGTGTAATAACATGTGAATGATATTTGATAGGTGATGTGACTGATACTCTGGGTGAAAGGTCATCCAAACCAAAGTTTTGTGATGATGAGAATGGACCGTATGAATTTGATTCTGAATACAGATCTCAGGTTTGTTGATATTCTTTTTTTTTTTTTTTTAAATTGAGTTGACCATTTTTATATTTTTTTGTCTTTCAAATATTTTTGGATTTGAATAGATATTTTACTTTTTAACCTTTTTTGTAATTAAACTTAATATGTTTAAACACTAATTTATTGACCCAACAAAATCTTCAGCTTATGTTTCATTAGGCCAAATTGTGTGTTACAGGGATTTGATTTGCTCACACAATTTAATATTGTCAATATTTTTACTGTTACAGGGTTTTGATTGGCCAACACCATCTAACATTACTTATGATGATGCAGAAACAGCCTGTATAGCAGCTGTCATCAACGGTACAGATGGACAGCTATGTAAAGATATACCTAATACACAGCTCACACAGATCAAACGAACGTGTATTGAGGATATTCAGGTTAGAGGTTAAATAGAGATTTATCCTTTATTTCATGCTGCTACTCTGTTTTTTTATTGTAATTACTAAGTCATCTTCACATGAAGAATTCTATGAAAATAGATATAACAAAACACTGCAGCAGTGAACTGATATTATTTTTAGTAAAATCATATTATAAGCATGCCAAGTATTTTAATCATAATAAGATTGAACAAAATTATTTTAGCATCATATCGCACAGCAACACATTAGTAATTATACAGAGCTTTTATTTAATGTGTATATTTTTTTATCTTTAGATGATGGACAATTTAAAAGCAGCTATGTTGTCCTTAGCAACCATAAGACAGCACTGTGGAGAAGAAATACAAAGAAGTGTGACAATGTGGTCAAGTTATGATGTAGTACAGGAGTTATGCTTTAACCAATGTGGAGAACATGGGACATGCAGACATGGTTAATATATTTATCAGAAACTGTAAAAATTTACTATAGGCTTGTAAGGAGACCTTAGCAAAGCCACAGAATCTAATATCCAAGAAAATCAAGAAAATACAATTTTTCTCAATCCATGTTAATTGGTATCCACAAAAATGAATTAATCCACAGGAATTCAGTTATCTTTTCCTTAGGTTAAGTGATGCTTTATCTGAGCAGTTATGTTTGAAGAGGAACTAGCTTCTGAATAAACCTTGAAAGAGATTAACATCAACTGACCTGTTTCAAGAAAATATACACTAAACTGAGACCTTTATTACATACAATGGAAAATTATACGTAATCTAAAAAGAAAAGATACCTGTGTGATCATTGAAATAATTGTGATTGTTATTTATTTCAGAGATGATGATAGCGACACCTGGTGGTGGTGATGTTTACACAGACCTTTCCACGTACAAGCTACAAGTCCCTGACAACAAGTTCCTGGCATTCAAAACTAAAACCTGTGATAACATGACCGTCATCTTATTAGGAGAAAACAACACTATGGTAACAATAGGTGGGGCCAATGACACAACATACACCATATCTAAGAATGATGAAGAGAAATTCAGTTTTATGATGGAAAACACCACGGATTGTAATGATTACAAACAGTACTGGATACGATGGGATGATCACATTGTAGAAGTTGGAGAAGGTTCACTAGGGAATGAGGCTGGAATTGCTATGTGGAAAGATCCTGAACCAAGTATGGTAACTGGTTTAGCTATCTTTAGTGGAGATACATCTGGATCATGGATGTTCCCTACACCAGGTATGAAAGTCAGCAGTTTTGATGTTTCAGTTAGGAAATATGATACTGTAAATTCAGAAATTATTGCGTGCATTTATTATTGCGATTTTGTCATTTTAGACTAAAATGCGATTTTAATTTTTGCGATATTGAGAAAAATCCTGTTTAATTCATATAAAAAATTTCAAAATGCGAGTTCAAATTATTGCGATTATAACCCTGTCGCATTTTTCGCAATAATAAAAACATCGCAATAATTTCTGAATTTACAGTAGATTAAACAAAAAAACATACACTAGATTTAATAGAAAAGAAATGGGGTAACCCTCCATGACACAAAATCAATACATGCTAGATTTATTCAACTAATAGCTTATTGTGCAAATCAGGTCTGCAAATTGGTCTAGTAAAAACTCTACTTAAAATGTGTCTTTTTTTATACGACCGCAAAAAATTTTTGCTGTCATATATATTCGTATCACTTTGTCGGCGGCATCTGAGTCGTCCGAAGACATTTGGTGTCCGTACAATAACTTTAGTTTAAGTGTATGGATCTCTATGAAATTTAATCAAAAGGTTCAATACCACAAAAGGAAGGTTGGGATTGTTTTTGGGGGTGATGGTCCAAACCGTTTAGGAATTAGGGGCCAAAACAAGCATTTTTCTAGTTTCAGGACAATAACTTGTGTATAAGTATTTTGATTGCTCTGAAATTGTACCACAAGGTTCAATACCACAAGTAGAAGGTTGGGATTCATTTTGGGGGTAATTGCCCAAACCGTTCTGGAATTAGGGGCCAAAAAGGGTCTAAAACAAATATTTTTCTAGAATTCAGACAATAACTTGTGTTTAAGTGTATAGATGTCTCTTAATTTGTACCACATTTTAAAAAAGAAAAAGGGGAGGGTAAAAAATTTTGGGGGCAATTTTTTTCCCCTCAAGATTTAAGAAATTGTCAATTTTCCAAAGAAAAAAATTGGGGGTCACAATTCTTGTATATAGTCTGAAAACAGATTTACTAAGTATTGTGCAACAGCACAGTGTATTGCACAACAGCAAGAATTCTTCAATTGAATATAAATTCAAATCATACAACCAATTTCAAGTTCTTTGACTACATTTATTCTGTGTCAGAAACCTATAATGTGTCAAATATTTAATTACAATCCAAATTCAGACCTGTATCAAGCTTGAATATTGTGTCCATTTTTGCCCCAACTGTTCAGGGTTGGACCTCTGCGGTCCTATCCAGCTGCGCTCGCGAAGCAGTTTATTTTTGAGTGGAAAAGACCTCATAAATTACCCCGCTGGTGAAGCATGTGTTTTTTTTTTATCATTTCAGGTCATTGTGAATGTGATGCAGATTTTGGAGGAGCTGATTGTTCAGTTAATATAACCATGCCGCCAGAATTCTGGAGGTTACACATGAATGGTTTCTGTGATATATCAGAGGAATCCTGTAAAGAAATTGTTGTTTATGGAGATAATTTTTACAAATCTGATGACCTAGTTTGTGAACTCCAGAGAATAGAAGTTAGTATAAAGCATATTGAAAGCAAGATGGAAAATGTGTAAAGTAGGGGTATAATCATAAGATATATTGGAAATTTGGAATCTGTGAAAGGAAAATGTGAAAACTAAGGGTATTAATGCATTTTTAAGATTGAAAATAGATATAACTGGTTAGGTTTAACAAACCAACATCATGATATAGTCAAAATTTATATTTTAAAGAGTCTACAATGCCATGTGTAAAAAAAACATTTGAAACTTCATCTTTTTATCACAATGGTACATACTTTATGTTCGTGGGATAAAAACATTGAAAGCATTTATTTTTAAAGGTGATATACTATGTTTTGCCAATGCTTATTACCACAAAATACAGATCAAGTTTGAATTTGGGTGGCGTCACTTATATGGTTCTAGAGTTATGCCCCTTTTATATGGAAAAATTGCTGAATTTTTCGTTTCCATTCTCTAACTTCCATTTGCCTCAACTAAATGTTATGAAACTTATACACAATCCTTATTACCACAAAACTCAGATCAAGTTCGAATTTGGTTGGCATCATATTTACAGTTATCTGCATGCGGGGCATCATCTGTGTCCATGGACACATTCTCCATTTATTTTTTATAGATTACACCTTTTGTATTTATATCAGGGAGCAGAAGAAAAGAAAAGTTAATATCATTATATATTATGATATTTTTTTTTTACAGATTTACACTGTTCTATTCTTTATCGTTTTAGCTGTCTAATGAGGAATACACTGTTGTAAATGAAAACAAGACCATGGTAAAAGCTGTCTTTATCAGTTACAATGAAGTGATTTGTCCGACACCAGAAACAGGAAGTTACATTGTCCGTGTATCTAACGATGGTATGACCTACACACCAGAGAGTATCTTTACCGTGTTTGATGATGAATGTCATACTTGTAATGAACCAGGCAAATGTGAATTCAAGGTAAATTAAATGTTTGATACCAATTTTATTGTTTGTGGCACATGTTTCTCAGTAACTTGAATTAAAAATTCATCTTGCAAAAGATAATATTTGCTTTATTGCATACTAGAAATTGAAAAATATACATTGAAAATTTATATAATGTTTAATTGACTAGGATTGTCAGTTTTCCTACTGAAGGTTGGTGGTTCTCTCTGGGCACTCTGGCTTCCTCCACCAATAAAAACTGACCGCCACAAAGTAGCACAATAGTGTTGAAAGTGGCGTTAAACACCAATCAATTAATCAATCTACATAATGTTTGTGAATGCTCTTATATTGTTTAATTGTGTTTTATTTTGAGAAATCTTTTATGTATGATATGTAAGGAAAAAACAAACCTAATGTATTTGTAGATTGATTTTTCTCTCACACTCACCTGAAGTAAAATATTTATTATTATTAAATGCTCTATTTTCAAAAGTCATTAAGGAATTAATTTGTAAGAATGCAATGAACAAAGCAAATATGACAAGAAAATATATCTCAATTTGTCTTTCTTTTTGCAGGAAAAGACCTGTTTCATTGACTGGAAATGTTACGATGCTTCCGAGAGAAGTCCAGAGAACAGAACTCTAATCTGTAGTCCAGTAGAGTCCTATGATATGTGGAGTACTACAAAAGGTAACACATACTATTGGTCTTGTATTGGTATTCAACAGAATGTAAAACTTATTTTTAGCATTGGTCAAGACAAATAGCATTGAAATCCATGAATTTTGTTATCACTATATCCATCCAATGGAAAACATTTTAAAAATGAATTACAGCTTTATTGTAAATACACATTCTGGTAGGGTTAAATGCAAAAGGTGTTTGTCTTTTTTTGTTAAATTAAAAAGCTTAGTGAAAAGGTTTATTTTATGTATTTAATTTCAGAGTGATTATTACCTAAATTTTATTGATATGCTTGCTAGAGTAAATAAAGTTATTATTTATTTTTCAGCCTATCCATTACTGGAGAAGTTACCAGAGATAGAGATGATGTATAATAAAACAACAGAGATGGTTGAATTCTCCTGTGAGTTTGAAGGTCCCCCAGATAATACTACAGAATACTCCGTTGTTTGGAGAACCAAGAAATTTGGAGGTGAATGGATGGAAAATGAAGATTTATTCAAAATGAAAAAAATTGATTCAGGAATGCTGAAAAATTTCACCTATGGTTCCATGGTAAGGATACTGCTCATTTTATTGTCTGTTTTACTGGGGTTTGAAATAGATATAAATCCATGATGGGTTTATATTCATATATTTATAGTTCAAATGAATGTTGAGAATACCCTCTAATATTTCAGTGATCAAGTAAGATGGAATCATTTCTATGGACTTTGTGGATTTACCAGTTATCTAAACAAGTGAAAAAAAATCAAATAATATGACTGTTTTTACAAAAAAGTTATAAAAAGAGATTGAGTGATTGATTGTTGGTGTTAAACGCCACTTTCAGCACTATTGGCTAGTTTTTATTGGAGGAGGAAGCCAGAGAGCCTGTAGAAAACCACCACCTTTGTTAGGAAAACTGGCAATCCTAGTCAATTAAGATGAGAGTTGAGCATACCTGCCGCGTGCTGGGTTTGAACTCACAACCTCAGTGTTGGAAGGCTAATGAACAATTATATTATTTGACTGTTTTTCTATTTTTAGATACAATGTGGCCTATACCTATGCTACAGTGATGATTGTGGGAATACTACATCTCCATTGAACCCTAGTAACAGTATCCAGGCAGTTATAAAGGTAAGTTAGGATGAAAATGTATATACTATCCTATCATTTCAAATAATATAATGACCACTTAAAAAAAAAATTTAGAATCTGTTTGAGATTAATCAATTTTATTAATTTTTAAAAATATTTATATTTAGGTTAAAGAAAGCAGTCTTGAATTGGTAGAAGGAGGAGAAAAGGAAGAACTACATATATCATTAAGTTTTCCACCAAATATGTTCTGTATGTCTGACGACTGTCACATCAGGGTCCATATCTCAGTCAGAAATTCACAAAATCTTACATGTGGTGGAGAAATGGTGCCTCAGATAGTTATCAAACAAGACCATGCAATGTCCAGTTGTGGTGTTAGTTTTACCATGAATAATTGGATGGAGGAAATGGAATTACCTGTGTATGCTGTGATGGACTCATTAAAGGATGGTAAACAGATGGCCATGATTGATGTAGAATCGGAGGCTATGGCAGGAGGAATGAGCTATAGTGAGGCCATCATGAATGAGGAGGATGTAGAGGTATGTTCTGTTACATTATTTGCTTTACTGTGAGGAATGCTCATGAATGAAAAATACTTTTTAATTCGAAAATAGAATTTTCAATACATTTGTAGCTGTTTTGTCTAAATGTCTGCATACTAGAAAAAACCAACATAAATTGGAATAACAAATCAAGTAAGCAGCTAAAATAAGATTTTGTCTCATAATTGCTCAGTCAAATATCATTAGTCTACCTTTAAAAGCCAAATACCATAACTAGTGTACAAAAGTATTTCAGAGTGATTATTACCTAAATTTTATTGATATGCTTGCTAGAGTAAATAAAGTTATTATTTATTTTTCAGCCTATCCATTACTGGAGAAGTTACCAGAGATAGAGATGATGTATAATAAAACAACAGAGATGGTTGAATTCTCCTGTGAGTTTGAAGGTCCCCCAGATAATACTACAGAATACTCCGTTGTTTGGAGAACCAAGAAATTTGGAGGTGAATGGATGGAAAATGAAGATTTATTCAAAATGAAAAAAATTGATTCAGGAATGCTGAAAAATTTCACCTATGGTTCCATGGTAAGGATACTGCTCATTTTATTGTCTGTTTTACTGGGGTTTGAAATAGATATAAATCCATGATGGGTTTATATTCATATATTTATAGTTCAAATGAATGTTGAGAATACCCTCTAATATTTCAGTGATCAAGTAAGATGGAATCATTTCTATGGACTTTGTGGATTTACCAGTTATCTAAACAAGTGAAAGAAAATCAAATAATATGACTGTTTTACAAAAAGTTATAAAAGAGATTGAGTGATTGATTGTTGGTGTTAAACACCACTTTCAGCACTATTGGCTAGTTTTATTGGAGGAGGAAGCCAGAGAGCCTGTAGAAAACCACCACCTTTGTAAAAATGTTAGGAAAACTGGCAATCCTAGTCAATTAAGATGAGAGTCGAGCATACCTGCGCGTGCTGGGTTTGAACTCACAACCTCAGTGTTGGAAGGCTAATGAACAATTATATTATTTGACTGTTTTTCTATTTTTAGATACAATGTGGCCTATACCTATGCTACAGTGATGATTGTGGGAATACTACATCTCCATTGAACCCTAGTAACAGTATCCAGGCAGTTATAAAGGTAAGTTAGGATGAAAATGTATATACTATCCTATCATTTCAAATAATATAATGAACACTTAAAAAAATTTCAAATCTGTTTGAGATTAATCAATTTTATTAATTTTAAAAATATTTATATTTAGGTTAAAGAAAGCAGTCTTGAATTGGTAGAAGGAGGAGAAAGGAAGAACTACATATATCATTAAGTTTTCCACCAAATATGTTCTGTATGTCTGACGACTGTCACATCAGGGTCCATATCTCAGTCAGAAATTCACAAAATCTTACATGTGGTGGAGAAATGGTGCCTCAGATAGTTATCAAACAAGACCGTGCAATGTCCAGTTGTGGTGTTAGTTTTACCATGGATAATTGGATGGAGGAAATGGAATTACCTGTGTATGCTGTGATGGACTCATTAAAGGATGGTAAACAGATGGCCATGATTGATGTAGAATCGGAGGCTATGGCAGGAGGAATGAGCTATAGTGAGGCCATCATGAATGAGGAGGATGTAGAGGTATGTTCTGTTACATTATTTGCTTTACTGTGAGGAATGCTCATGAATGAAAAATACTTTTTAATTCGAAAATAGAATTTTCAATACATTTGTAGCTGTTTTGTCTAAATGTCTGCATACTAGAAAAAACCCAACATAAATTGGAATAACAAATCAAGTAAGCAGCTAAAATAAGATTTTGTCTCATAATTGCTCAGTCAAATATCATTAGTCTACCTTTAAAAAGCCAAATACCATAACTAGTGTACAAAAAGCCAAATACCATAACTAGTGTACAAAAAGCCAAATACCATAACTAGTGTACAAAAAGCCAAATACCATAACTAGTGTACAAAAAGCCAAATACCATAACTAGTGTTCAAAAAGCCAAATACCATAACTAGTGTACAAAAAGCCAAATACCATAACTAGTGTACAAAAAGTTGTATACTTTACTGTGCCCTTTAATAGCAGATTTATTTCTATATTGCTATGAATCTCAGTTTATGACCAAACTCAGTAAAGACCCATCATTGTTATATTTAGTTGATACATTCAACAATACCTACCGTTATTTGGATGATATTTTTCGTTAAATAATCCAGAGTTCTCTAAATATACTTCGAAATTTACCCAAAAGAACTTACTTTAACTAAATCTAACATAAACAGCAGCAGTTGCCCTTTTCTAGATTTAGACATTTCAATTTCTAACGGAAACTACATACTAAAATTTACGACAAAAGAGACGATTTTTCATTTCCTATTGTTAATTTTCCATTTTAGACGGCGATGTGCCTTTGGCTCCATCATACGGTGTTTATATATCCCAACTCGTTCGGTATGCCCGTGTGTGTTCTGATGTCATAGATTTTAACGAACGTAATCAATGCATCACTGGGAAATTATTGTGTCAGGGATTTCGATACCATAAATTACTTAAAACTTTTACTAAATTCTTTCATAGATACAAAGATTTGATTAGTAAATTTGGCTGTACCTGTAGAAAACTTATTAAAATGGTATTTCACATCCTAAATTTTACGGTAATATTGTACTTAAAGCGAGGAAATCACTATGTGATCCGTGTAAACTCATCGAACCTTTAAACAAACTTATAAGTAAGGGTTATCGTACCAATATTGTAATTAGATCTCTGAATATAGTTAACATTGGCACTAATATCGATTTTGTCATTAGCAAATTAAAACATAACTAAGTTGTATCTTCTTTTGAGGCGGGATGTTTAGAGACACACACACATTAATTTTTATCTCTTAAGAAGTAGCTCCTCACTATCCTACTACCTGTCGATACATTTATTTTGGCATTGCACAAGTCATGTCTTCTCTGACTGTTCATGACGTTAAAATACTAAATCCTGGGATGTGTTTTAGTTGATTTTAGTCTCTGATGCATGATTTTTTATCATTAATTGTTTTGGCTTTTAACTAGCTGTCAGTAACTGCAGTACTCTCAAATCGTACTTTCTTTTTAATTCGACCTGTTGATACTATTTTATTACTTTTTGTTATTTTATATTAATATGGATCTTGTCTGTAAACCAGCTTTGATTATTTGGAATATCTACTAATTTTCACTTCTTTGTACTACATTTGTATTAACATCAAGATTATTCTCCTTTAATCTGTACAGGAAAGTTTTATTGTTGATATTTACCTTATGTATCTAGTGTTAAATTAGGTATTTATATGACAGACCTTTCTTGGTATTCCTAATTATTGGAAGATTTTATATAGACAGAAAAGTATACCTAAAACGACAAAGTTATTTTTCATTTACCTGTATATATTATAAAACCGGTTTTTCAAAAGTGATTATTTTCTAAGGGTTAAATGGCTTTATTTGGACTTGTTTGTTTGCTTTTGGCCTTGAATGTTTGTCCCTAATATTTTATTAACTATGTATTTACTTTCAGGTATCACAGATCAATTTATTCGTTCATAGTGTGTTAATTTACGTTTTGATTGAGTTAAGCCTTCCAATTGATGTTTTATCGTGTGTTTTCTATGTTGTGATGTTATACTATTGTTTCAGAAAAAGGAGAAGGTTTGGTACCATTAAACGTTTAATCCCGCTGCAAATGTATGCACCTGTCCTAAGTCAGGAATCTGATGTACAGTAGTTGTCGTTTGTTTATTATATCTATTTGATTTTCGATACAAGTTTTTCATGCATTCTTTTGATCTATTCTATCAATTGATAATAATTTGATCTATTCTATTTGTTATAGGTAACAATAATGGATAGATATGCGAAATGTGTGGCACTAAATTACCATACACGTACATTTGATGGAAGGTGAGTTATAATTTAAGACATTTCAACTTATCAAATTTGCTTATCCCAGATTTGTTGAATTCTGGGTACTTTTCTTCATAGTGCTGAAGTTTTTCTCTAGCCTGAGACGTTTATGTCGTGAATGTTAGACATAGCAAATCAAGAATCCGTCGTCGTCAGCATTTAGGTTCAGTCTGTGGTTAAAAGTTTTTTAAACATCAATATCTCTGTTAAACCTTTATGGAACTTTATGAAAAAATTGAAATAAGCTTTATTATGACCAAAATACAGTATTCAGAAAAAATATTTTAAAAATATATATATTTTCTGACAAATGCACCTGTCCTAAGTCAGGAACCTGTTGTTCTGTGGTTGTTGTTTGTTGATGTGGTTCATAAGTGTTTCTCGTTTCTCGTTTTTTATATAGATAATTCCTGTTTGAATTGTTTTACACTAATCTTTTTGGGGCCCTTTATAGCTTGCTGTTCGGTGTGAGCCAAGGCTCCGTGTTGAAGGCCGTACTTTGACCTATAATTGTTTACTTTTACACATTGTGACTTGGATGGAGAGTTGTCTCATTGGCACTCATACCACATCTTATTTTTTCTATTAGATTTTTTTGCATTACATTAAGATAAAGCCTAAGGTTAAAGTTTTTCATGATATTATCTGTTTAAAATTTCAGGAGCTTTAACAATCTCAATGAGGGAGAATTTGTTCTATACAAACATGATGAGCTACCCTATGAGGTAAGTTTATATGCTTTTTGTGTTTTTTACTGTGCATGTACTGATTTTGTGTCATGGATGGATACCCCATATCCTTTCTTTTCTATTGGTCCTATCAGGAAGGTTAATTAATATTGGTTTATTAAGAACTAAATTTTGAGTATTACATTTAAAATATTCCATTGTTTTTCAATTTTTTACCTGGCTTAATGGGTCATCCTTAGTCATTAATTTATATTACTTACACAACTTTTCAAAGCCTTAGGCCCTTAGAAATAAGACTTTTAGTTAGTCCCTTATGTTTTAGCCTGTTGCGTGTTACCATTTAGAGTAAAGGGTTCTGTATTTTTCTGTTAAATAAAGTAGCTACTTCCTCTTATTAAATTTTGGAAACATGGCAAGAGTTTTACCTAGAACATGACATTATAAAGTGCCGTTATAATATTTTTTCTTAGCTAAATTCTACAAGCAGGCTTGAACATTAAGAGAAACATAGGTTTCATTTTTTAAATTTTGCATTTTTTGCTGTTGGAAACATAACTTTGCCACTTTGTAATTATATTACAGGTACACATATTCAATAGAAGATGTAGCAATGATACCGATATCATTTGTACATGTGTAGTAGCCATTAGGTCAGGTGATGATGTTATACTGATACATAGATGTGGACCTGATGAGGAGGATATCCCATACTTACATCCAAAGATGTATCTTAACGATGAACTAACTCCAGGAACAAAGATCTTACGGTTTAATAATGGACATGAATACAGAGTAAGTCATTCACGATCATTTTAAAGAGTCAACTCAGGAATCTGGTGAGATTTTGTTTGCCCAGTGACAATGTGGGGGAGTGGGGTATATGAGCGTGCTCACAAAGTTTTTTTAATTCTATCATGTCTTGCTCTATGCTCATTTTAACATGGGTACGCATTATATTTGTCAATTACAGAGTGTTTCATTCATCAAGCATGTGTACCCCATATATTGTTGAAATTAAAACATTTGATAATAAAGTGAAAGAAAAAAGTCCCATTAGAATATAAAGTTATTTCTTTATTTTTTTGTCAAATTTTACTGGCAAATTAAGAGGTAACAGTAGTTTACAAAGATTTGAAACTCATTGTTGAATTTGAATACAAACCAAGAAAAAAAACCCTGAGGGAAATGCAAAATAAAGGTGAACACAACATGTAAACAGAAAAAACTTAGAGCTTGTAATATTCCATACCTATTACATTTATTTTCAACAAGAATGTGATGGGTCAAAAGCAGATTTTATCGCATAGACCCAATGGCTAGATTAGAATTTAAAAAATATTTAACAAGACAATTTTTTTCAAAATCAAAATGAAGAATTATCAAACAAAAAGAAGAAAAAGATTATTTCTAGATAATATTTTAAGTAATGGGTTTTGTATTTAAAAGTAAATTTTTGATGTAATTCCAGGTTTATCTACCAACTGGATCCTATGTTTTGGTAAGAAATGGAGTACACAGCACATACAAATACCTCTCTGTTGCCATGTATTCTTCACCTATGGATCATAATCACACACAGGGTATGTGCTACTTTCTAGAAACTCACAGCCTTGGAATTATAATATAAAATATTCCGTACATCTGGGTTAATTCTTAAAACTAAAGCAACATACTTGCTTATATACTAAACATGGTAAAGATAAAAGAGAAATAGAAAAAAAAAGAATGTTTGATTTGAATTACTGTGGATTTATTTATTTGTCGTGGATACCGGTTGTCATGGATATTTAATTGTGTGGATTTTGTCAAAGTTTATATACAAACCTTTAGATGTACTTCGTTGAAAATTCAAATTAGTGGTTTACCCTTTACCCACAAAAACTGGTATCCCCGAATAATGATGAATTCACAGTATATGATATAGTTTCTATTTATAAGGATAGACAATTGTAAGAAAAATTCTTTACAGTGTTAATGTAGAACAGATTCCTTTGGTAGAGTTTAAATTTTATAATTGTAATGGTCAAACCTGTTCACAAGGTTTTATTGTCATGTTTTTCTTGTCCCGGATGCTGAAGATTCTCAGAGTTCAAATTTATTACTGTGATTTTTATCCAGCTCAAGAAAGTAGCAAATATAAAACCTCTACAAATTGTCCACATTATACTGATGAAATAAACTAAATATTTGTAGGATTATGTGGAAACTATGACAACAACAAAGACAATGATTTGATGCTGGAGGATGGTAGTATTCTGGAAACTAAATCAATGTATCCTCACTCATTCTCTACAAGTTGGAGGTATTTGGCAATATATTATAATTATGATCTGGCTGTTGTATAAGAATTATAAAAAGAACTCTTAGTTGAGAAGGATAGTTTTTTGAAATACTGATTTATAGAAATCAGACTTATTGGTATTTTATCAAATTTAACAATACAAGTGAGTTGCCTTGACAGCAGAGATACAATTCGGCACCCATAACTTGAGATTTGATAATTTTACTCTTTATATTTCAAAAAAAATCATACATATAGTTCAAAATGTAGATTTTCAGAAAGAGGATTCTGTAAAATATTGATTTTAATATGTCCAGACTCAAGGTTCACTTGTAAGTACCAAGGTAAACAGTTTTTGACTTTTCTTCCTTTGGTTTTATAAAGCTGTTTTGAAATAAATTTTTATAAAACTGTAAAAGAACTTTTTTTTCTAGAGTGGATGAAGATGACACATTATACAATGGCTACTGTGATACATCTGTTGCCAGTAACGTTGACAGTATGATGTTGTGTGATTGTTTCCAGAACTCTACATGTACAAAGAATGACATCATGTTTAGCTGTACTGAAGAAGGAGGTAACGGCAATTTATTGAAAAAATATATGTTGGTGGGGGATGGGGGATGATTTCAGTGTAATTTAAAAAAACTATTTGTGAAATGCAGGTCACGTCTTTTATTATTGTTATACTTTATTATCTTGAAGGTTGCTTGAAGGACTAAGAGAAAGACAGATTCTGTACAATAAATGTGAGCTTTTGCTCACTTGGCCCTGTGGTCCCATGTAGTCTGTATGCCATCACTTGGCGTCCGTCGTTGTCCGTCGTCTGTCGTTGTCTGTCGTCGTAAACTATTTCAAAAATCTTCTCCTCTGAAACTACTGGGCCAAATACCTTCAAACTTTAACTAAATGTTCCTTAGGGTATCTTGTTTATAAATTGTATCTGAAGTTTGTATCCATTGACAAACATGGCCACCATGGCTAAAAGTAGAACATAAGGGTCAAATGCATTTTTGGCTTATATCTCAAAACTAAATCTTTTAGAACAAATGTGACATGGAGTAAAATTGTTTAATTGGTCAAGATCTATCGGCCTTGAAATTATCAGACTAATCGAACAACCTATTTTGGGTTGCTGCCACCGAATTGGTAGTTTTAACAAAATTTTGCAGTTTTTGTTATTATTTTGAATATTATTATAGATATATATAAACTGTAAGCAGCAATAATGTTCAGCAAAGTAAGATCTACAAAAAGTTAATATGACCAAAATTGTTAATTGACCCTTAAGAAGTTATTGCCCTTTAAAGACAATTTTACACAATTTGTTCATCAAGTTTGCTAACATTTAAAAATCTTCTCCTCTGAAATACAGGTGAGCGATTCAGGCTCTTGAGAGCCTTTTGTTTGATTTTCATTGACCACTATTTCATTTGACCATATTTTGAGTCAAACATGGTTTGAAGTTTAATACGCTTTTAGTAGTTGTCGTTTGTTGATGTGGTTCATAAGTCGCTTTTTATATAGATTAGACTGTTGGTTTTCCGTTTGAATGGTTTTATGGTTTTACACTAGTAATTTTGGGGTTATAGCTTATGAGCCAAGGCTGCTTGTTGAAGACTGTGACCATAACTTTTATAAATTTTGACTTGGATGAGTTGTCTCATTGGCACTCATACCACATCTTCTTATATCTATTTGTAGTCAAATATGCTTTAAGTCAAACATGCTTTGAAGTCTAATGTGCTTAAAGACAAACATGCTTTAAAGTCTAATATGCTTAAAGACAAACATGACTCAAAACCATGAAGTGTTCAGTATGAAAACAAAATTATGTCCACAATGCTGCAAAAACAATGTAGCTTGACTTTTTACATTAATATACAAAATCCTTAAACGAAAGATATGTTTATTTTAAGGCTTTGATCAAACAGATAGTATAATACCATTTGCACAGAACCCTCCTGAAAAATGTTTGACCAAACAACCACAGACTTTGTTTAAATATGATGTCAACTTTACAGCTGAGGTATGTTGTTATGTTAGAAAAAAAATGATGTTAAACAAGTTACAATCAATCAATCAATATTAGGAAATAGTTTGGAAAGACAAATTCAATAAATAAAACCACTTGTTTGTATAAACTTTCTCAAAGAACTCTTAGTTAAAATAAATTGTGTGTGAAATTCAGTGGAAAAGTTCCTAGAAAAAGTTTGCTTCTCTTTTGCATTGATTTCACAACTGGACTCTTTGACAAAGGGAATTCCTGGTAGAACATCTAACATATACACAAAGCATTAGAGTTACTAGGTGAATTACCAATTTATAAGTCATAAATTCATTTTTGACGGGACAATGAACTTTTATTGTACTTCTTGCATATTCCAGGAAATGAATTTGATGATTGCAAAGCATGATTTATTCATTCATATGAATATTGTCTATTCACACCATTTTTTAAAGAAAAAAGAGAAAAACCATTGTTGAACAATCTGGAATGTATGGCGGAAAATTTAAGCATGCATAAAAGTAGAGCAAGTTTCCCTACAAAACTAATAACTATATTGGCCAATGTCATATGACATCCCCCTGAAACGATACCAATTGGTTCAAACAGAAAATTTCTCAATTCATAAGTGAAGTATATAGGGGTCAGATATTAAGTGAAGTTATACTTTATCATTTACTGCAGGTTGTGAGTTGGCCTACTGCTTCTGGTATGAATGAGACATACGTCAGAGAATTATGTCAGAACTACATATTATCAACAATGGAGGGAAACATGTGCCGTGATCTGGTGCCTTCTGTATTTTACATATCTGTCGAGTCCTGTGTTACTGATATAGGAGTAAGTATTTTACACATCTGTCGAGTCCTGTGTCACTGATATAGGAGTAAGTATTTTACACATCTGTCGAGTCCTGTGTCACTGATATAGGAGTAAGTATTTTGTACATCTGTCGAGTCCTGTGGCACTGATATAGGAGTAAGTATTTTACACATCTGTCGAGTCCTGTGTTACTGATATAGGAGTAAGTGTCGAGTCCTTGTACTGTATTTTACACATCTGTCGAGTCCTGTGTCACTGATATACGAGTAAGTATTTTGTACTGTATTTTTTACATCTGTCAAGTCCTGTGTCACTGATATAGGAGTAAGTATTTTGTACATCTGTCGAGTCCTGTGTCAGTCCTGTGTTACTGATATAGGAGTAAGTATTTTACACATCTGTCGAGTCCTGTGTCACTGATATAGGAGTAAGTATTTTGTACAGTCTGACAGTCCTGTGGCACTGATATAGGAGTAAGTATTTTGTACTGTCTGACACTTTTAAAAAAAGAGGCAGAAGATACCAAGAGAATAAAATCATTAATTGATGAAAAACAACCTGGCCTAAAAGAAAAAAAAAATCTACACAACACTTCACAGTGAACTAAATTCCAACACAACCAGTTGCTCAGGAGGGGTAAGCTTGTTTCTCATAGCAAATAGACTTGGTGAATATGGTGATTAGTCAGTTAGTTACATTTCAGACATTGCTAATACCATCAGTGAAGTTATCAGATAAATTACCACTTTCTCTTTAAATATAATTGTTTATCTCTGGAATCATTCAATGTTTGAAAATTAATTACAGATGTGAAATACCCAGAAAGGATCATTGGTATTCATTCAAGTATTAATGTGAGTCAACAGGAAATAGTGATAACAGAATTCGTTTTTTTTAAATTCAATAAAAGTTGATTCAGCAACCATAAACATGAAGTTTTTCATGTGGAACTTTCAAGGCCTTTGTATGTACTTGGACAATCTATACTGTTCTACAAGTTACTTCATTTACTTTCATTTTAGAAACCAAAAGTAGGCAGTAATTCAACAGGTAGACTTTATGAAACCAAGAACTAATATTTTGACAGTTCCTATTGTACTTTTATTTTATGTTTTAGTTAACTGATGATGAAAGCTGGAAAATGACTGCCTTATTTAGTGTCAAGACACACTGTTACATAAGAGCCATCACATACACCAAATACTGGGAGATTTCTGGTAGTTATATGATGCCAAATACGACATTTACTAACATGCTATGTCCAAGTGGATGTAATGGTAAAGGAACCTGCAAGAGTTATGGTAAGAATAAAATACAAAAACTAATTATTGTGCTTCTATTTTTATTTCATTTCCACATAAAATGATAAGATTTAAGTGTTTTGGTAAAAAAACAGCAATTTCAAAGAAATTTTTATAATCTTTTTTTTTGACTGAAATTTTATCATAATTTAAATCCTGTGTGTAAAAAACTTTACAAGGTGATGCTTGAATGGCAAAGATGTTCATTTAGAGAAAAAATCAGAAGATATACTGGTTTCAGTTCTTTCAAATTTAAAATAATAAACTCCAAATGTGCATTTAAAATAATAAGCTCCAAATGTGCATTTAATTTACAGTTTTATGTCTATTTTCACCTGGTTGTCTCTTCTGATATAAAAGTCATGGAAGGTAGACTTCAGCATCAGGTTAACAGCATCAACCGTGTCAACAGTTAATTGTGATAAGATAGAAAGGCGAGACATATCTCTGACTGAGCTAACAGTATATTTTAGTAAAAGGAAGCACCATGTTTTTTTCCATCTTGACATTAAAAAACAAAGAATAGACTTAAATTCTGATACACTGTGATTTATGTTGCTTGTTTTTTGTTTAGTGGCAAATATTTCATGTGTATTCAGGACCAAACTTTTCATATATAAAAGAGTTGAACTATTAACATTACAAACCATATGATTTTGTTTCAGGAGAATGTGAATGTGAGAGTGGTTTTGGTGGTATGGATTGTTCTGTCGACACTAGTAAACCACCAGTGTTAGGTGAAGTGACCTATGGATCTCTGTGTGATACAGTAGATAGAGATTGCACTGTAGTTTTCCTGTATGGTATGAACATCCTCAGCAATGAAGATCTAACGTGTCACATAACAGAAGTACAGGTAACGTATCTCTTATAAGACTATAGTTTGCAGTTGATATAAAAATAAGGAGATGTGATATGATTGCCAATGAGACAACTATCCATCAGAGGTCAAATGAGTTTCTTTACTAAATATGTGGTTCCACTTGAACTGAAATATGCCTGAAGTTTCTTTTAACCAAATAACTTGTTATTACTGAAACAGTAGCATCAAATTCCTTCTGGATCCTAACCAAGTAACTTGACTGTTATTACTGAAACAGTAGCATCAAATTCCTTCTGGATCCTAACCAAGTAACTTGACTGTTATTACTGAAACAGTAGCATCAAATTCCTTCTGGATCCTAACAATTTTGAATGATACTGTTTAATTTTTCAGGAGTAGATTATTCCCTTTCAAAACTTCCTCTTATCTTTGCAGAGCATTAAGAAGCCTTAATCACAAAATAAACTTCTGAGCACTATATTAAAAAAATACAATATCTACCTCATGTGTTAGAGTGTAAATTTCTTCATAAAAGAATAAGATATCAAAGAATGCAGACAAGTACTGAAATCAAGCTCAGAGTAAACCTGCTGATATGAATCATGCCATCCTACACTATAATATCAACTGCTGTACTTCCGGTAGATTTCGTACAGCTATTTAAGCTGTGTAGGAATATCTGATCTTGTGAAATGCTCAGAGCAAATGATTACATGATATCATTGCAACAAGTCTGATTTATGTTTGTTTGTTTGTTTGTTTGTTTGTTTGTTTGTTATGAAAATATGTTTTCTTCTTTCAGTCTGATAACAAATACAGTGTTCCTGGAAGGTTCCTCTCATTTGAGTTAATTGAATGCAAACTTAACTTCACAGTCAGTGTCACTATATCACTGAGTAATAATGGTGTAATGAAGAGTAATGAACTGAAACAGTTTGTATATGACTCCAGATGTGAGCACTGTGAACTAACTGATGATGGAACATTGAGCTGCCAGTCAAGGGTAATTAAAAAAAAAACTCTATGAGAGGATATAGAAAATGGATCAAATGATTTTTTTAACTATTATAAAAATGTCAATTGAGTTAAAATTATTCTCTTGCCTTGTTTTTTTGTATCTTTACATGAAATCTCTTATTGCTTAGAAATTTGATCAACATTGATAACCATTCTATATGAAACTACAAACAAATCTTGCATATGGTAAAATTGTCTTGACAAAATTGAAACAATTTTATTTCTGAAATTTGGCTTATAGTTAAAAGTTTTTTTTTATGATAATTTAAAGCTTTTAACCTTTTTCCCTGAGTTGAAAATACTGTTAAACTTCTGTTTTCCATGCATTTTCTGGTTAACTTTGCCAGAAGTAAAACTGACGTATAAATATAATAAGCACTAAACCTATAAAAAAATCCTTTAAAAATGTTTGAATTTTTCTTGTTATTTGATATATAATACAAATTTAATTGATGAAGTAAAACTGATGTATAAATATAATAAGCACTAAACCTATAATAAATACAAATTTAAAAATGTTTGAATTTTTCTTGTTATTTGATATATAATACAAATTTAATTGATGATTTAGTTAAGATATTTTTTCTTGCAGAATGACAGCTGTTTAATTGATGGAGAATGCTATGAAAATGGACAAGTTTTCCCGCAAGATTCTACCAGAGTCTGTGATGCTGTTCAGAACACCACTGTCTGGACAAAAATACAAAGTATGTAATAATTTCAAAATTTCAATGTCCAGGTTATTAATACCTTAAAAGCTATTTTTTTGCAGAGGCAGTTTTTTGCAGTTAAATCTTGATTATATGTTTTGGATCACATTGTAAACTTTTTTTCATATGATCATGTCACCAATACAAAAACGGTTAAAGAACTTTTGTAGAAATAACAGTGAATAAATCTTCAATTATGAGATATACGTTACTTACCAAAAGCCTGTGATGTACACTGAGAACTCCAGTTCATTTACATATATAAAACAGGAATTTATGTATGTTTAGGTGAGATAAAACCCCTAGAAACAAAAATGTATGATGGCCTCTGTTTCTATTCATTTTGGGGCTGTTGTGTTGCTCTCATTAATGTAAACCGACATCTCCTTTTATTCACCAACAGTACTAATGACTGCCATTTTATAGGGTATTCAATTAATATACGAGGGCCTTGGTGGTTGAGTGGTCTAAGTAGTTGAACTACTGTATCACTAGCCTGTCAACACTGAGGTTGTGAGTTCGAATCCTACTGAAGGCTGGTGGTTCTCTCTGGGCACTCAAGATTCCTCAAACAATAAAACTGACCACCACGAAATAGGACAATAATGCTGAAAGGGCGTTAAACACCAATCAATCAATCCATTAATATATGAAACATTTCACTATAATTATCTTGTTATTGTTATAGAATTTTAATTCTCATTTGATAATGTAACATAAATGATGAGACAACTCAATGACAGTTTAAAAGTTTGAAAATGTTTTTTTTTTCAGGTTCCAGTATTTCTTGGAAACAAACAAACTTCATAGAAATAGTCCAAACAGTGTTGGTGACCACTAATGTAAATTTTAGTCTGACTGGTTCACCAACAACAGTTGATGGTTGGAAAGGAGGATTAGCTGTGGAATTGAATGGCATGGACCAACTTATCGATTCACCAGATGACAATAATTGTCTGAGTGAACCTGACAATTGTTTATTAGGAATGACCTTCAAAATATCTCTGCGACTGTCTGTACTGAAAGAAAACATGTATATTTTAACATCTGGTGGGGACCAACAAGGGGCTAGAGGAGTTTCTCTGTATTATTGGAAAAAGAGATTATATTTGACTATCTCAACTGTTGATAAAGAATGGACAGTAAAAACAAAATTTACCAAAGTCAATGCATTCTTTGACCTTGAATTTTCATGGAGTATTGATGGTCTGGAACTCTTCATAGATGGAATAAGTGTTGGAAAGAGATTGAAGTATATAAAGAGGAAGATTAAAGGCTATAAGAAATATAAATATAGATTTGGTGGACCTCTGCTTGGGTTTGGTGGATTCTATGCTAAGTGTACTGTTGGAACATGGCAGACTTGGACAGCCACAATTAACATTAAAAATGCTGTTGGAGTCCTGTCAGGTAAGACACAGTTCAAATCTTAAAAGCTATTTTTGTGCAGAATGTCATACTGTATATTTTCTTGAAACTGAACACACAGAATACATATTTATTGATTTTTTTATATGATATATTTAAAAAAGATGCCAACTTCAGAAAAAAAAAAATTGCATGCTTGGAAGAGTTTTACTTGGTTGATTTTGATAGCTTAACATATGTTAAGTCTTAGTTAAGTGATCTAGAATATAGGTTTTGTTAACAGATGTTTGTGATGTTTTAATGGAACATTTTAATGAAGGCTAAAGTAACATACTTAGTACATAGTTATATGATTTAGTACTGACTGTTAACGAAGGCTTAAGTAAAATACTTAGTACATAGTTATATGATTTAGTACCAACTGTTAACGAAGGCTATAGTAAAATACTTAGTACATAGTTATATGATTTAGTACCAACTGTTAACGAAGGCTATAGTAAAATACTTAGTACATAGTTATATGATTTAGTACCGACTGTTAACGAAGGCTATAGTAAAATACTTAGTACATAGTTATATGATTTAGTACCGACTGTTAACGAAGGCTAAAGTAAAATATTTAGTACATAGTTATATGATTTAGTACCGACTGTTAATGAAGGCTGAAGTAAAATACTTAGTACATAGTTATATGATTTAGTACCGATCAAGATCAGAGTTTGGTTTATTTTACTAAATGCTCAAAGACTATTGAGCACTTGATAATCAGACCATTACTTATATAATGCTTAGTCCTTCTGGTGGTCAAACTTTTATCTCTTAAAAATAGAAAAGATCAGAATGACAACTTTTTGTTAGAGCTAAAAAGAAGAAAGATATTTATAGGCAGAAAGTAAGTCAAAGAATTTTGAAAAAAAAAAAAATTATGAGTGTCATCTTATGTGCATTCATTCCATATCATATATTCCCAGTAAACATGATATATATTAATTTCCTTCAGAGGTATCATATATTCCTCAGTAAGCATGATATATATTAATTTCCTTCAGAGGTATCATATATTCCCCAGTAAGTATGATATATATTAATTTCCTTCAGAGGTATCCTATATTCCCCAGTAAGCATGATATATATTAATTTCCTTCAGAGGTACCAGAACTCACTTCACAACCAAGACTTGAAGTGGAATTCGATAAAACTAATGGAACGACTACATTTAGCTGTGAATATGACAAATTACCCCGTGGGGATGTGAAATACATCATAGATTGGACGGTGGATGATCTTAGTGTTAAATCAGAAACAACAACTGAAGATGGAAGTCAACTTGAAGAAGATTTGTATGGAGTTGGTGGATATGGGGTCAAGGTCAGTATAAAAATTATGGTATATAGAGATTTTGTTGTAGACTATTTAAAAGATATGGTCAAGTATTAGACCCTTTTATGAAAATATGTAGGCCAGCTTAAAAATGCATTAAATGGAAAGTGATATTTTGTTTATACTCCTCCACTAAAAACCATGCTTGCATATTATTATTAAAAAGAAAATACTTGTGAAACTCTAAACTACCTTATACTCTTGCAATCATTAAATTTAAAAGATCACTCATAAGAACATGCAGTATAACTGCAGCATTGTTTAAGTACTTTTTCTATGTGACTTTCCTGTTTAAAGCCTCAGTCATTATGTCAGTTAATCAAGACACCTAATATTTTATCAGAAATTTGGAGACAAGGTATTAGTTATGTTTTAAAAAATAAATCAATGATCCAGATATTTGTTTCTATATAACGGATATATATGTGTTTATGTTGGTATAACTGTAATGTTTACTATTTCAGACAAAATGTACAGTGACTCCATGTTTTGCTTATGACTGTGGCAACACAAGAGGACCGTCCAGGAAAAGTAATATATTAACAGCAGAAGTGAAGGTTAGTTTGTAGATTTTTGCAATGAACTTTTTAAATTGACCTTTTTCAGTGCACATGCTGCCATCACAACTCCTTTTACATGTTACATGTACATGAATGTCAATGTTAGTACCTGGTTTGTTCTTACTTTACATAGTCACTCTCTCATTTGCTGAAGTCCTAGTTGTATATCCTGATAAAAAATTATTGTTGATTACCAGATACTGATTAAAAAATGTTGAGTACATTTGAATTGATTGTTTTATGTGTTTTATGTGTTTTTAATGCCTTTATGTCCATATTATTCTCAGACATAAACCTCATGGTATATTACAAATTATTGTATTGTTTACATTAACCATTTTATTTTGTCTATAAAGGTTATGACAGATACAATAGACATTAGAGAAGGTGGACAGGCAGGCAATGTTAAAATCAAGTCCATGGTTCCTCCATCACTATTCTGTGCTCCTGAAGATAGGGGAGTTAACAGTACATGTTATGTCAAGGTCACTACTCGCTTCCAGGAAGTGGAAGAATTATGTACAAATGGCAATACACACTGGCAGGCTGCTGTCATGTACAGGTAATATTACAACCTGTCTACATTGTTTTATCAACCTAACAGAATACATTCCTTCAGAATAGATACCTGCCAAAAACACCAAAAAAGAACCACTGACATGACACATTTTATTAAAATTTAAATGGAAAATATATTTATATAATTATTTGCCACCATAAATTTAGTAATGCAGATAATGTTAACAGGTTTATTCTATAATTTGCCATTTATATAGATATTATTTTATTATGCATTGATATGATATATCATAAATGTGCAAACTAGCACTCAAATGTGAAATTAGCACTGAAATAAAATAAACAACTGGTGTCACAACAACATTTTCAGTTAATATTTATATTTTTTTATGTTACTGACAACCTCCATTGTAGTAATGTAAATGTCGGAGATACTCCTTTCTGTGGTGGGATGATCACTGTTGATATGTGGGAAGATGAACTTTCTGTTCCTGTGATGGCTACAACAGATTTAGTTTACGATGGAGATGTTACTCGAAATTTAGATGTTGGAATTTCAACTTTCTGTGGAACTACAGCCACCTATAATTCCACACACAGTAGTGTCAAGGTAGAGCATTCATACTTTTTATACTCAAAGTTTGTTTAAATCTTGCACAATACACTAACAATTTACCCTCAATGCCATTCCATGCTGAGTATGTAAATCTGTCCACAAGTCACTTCTGTCAATGAATTACATACTGGTACAGTTCAGGTGCGTTTATGTAAGGAAAAAACACTCCTCCCCAAAAACGACCGTGTGCCTTATATAGGGTGTGCTTTTTCCGCCAAATACGGTATTAAAATATTTATAAAATACTGTTAGAAAGAACTCTGTGCTTCATGCAAATGTAATTCTTCACTTTCTTTCATTTCGAATAAATTTTCAAAAAACAGCATTCAATTCTATAATGAATTGTAATGTATAAATAAAGAAATATTTCATCACATTATCTCAGTAATTGCAAATTACTGCGTTTTTGTATTCAGAAGCGGTCTTAATCATAGTAGGCTATACCGCAGTGCCCCCTTCCCAAACATGCTTTACTCAGTCCTCCTCCCCCATTTCCAAAAAAAAAAAAAAAAAAAAAACAAAAACAAAACAAAACAAAACAAAACAAAACAACCCACTCACCCCCAGTTCCATTTTCATCACACATATACTTTATAATCTGTTTAGTATGTATATATGTTTTTTCTTGAAATGTAATGCAAGCAAAAAATCTATAAATTATATGTCAGGGCATATAGAAGAAAGATGAATGAAAATTTTAAAGTGTTCTTTTTTGTACATTTGAAGGTGAACATTGAAGATGGAGATAAGAATGCTATCTGTAGATCCGTCAACGATCCTCATATGAAATCATTTGATAAATGGTGAGTATTGGTAATCTTTCAACAACCCTCATATGTCAACAGTTTATTATATGGACCTGTTCATTTTGAAAAAAAGCACAATCTTTTTACTTCAATGTAATATATAATTTTATTTGAGAATAAGAGCAACACAGTATCCTTTGATCTTTTCTTTGATAAAATAAACAGATCACAATGTAATTTTGTTTTGTATGATGTTTTAGAATATGGTTAAACAAACAAGTCTCTGCGAAATATTTTGACCATATTATAGACTTATATAAAACATTTCCATATCCTATATGCCATTATGTTCTTCCAAATGTTAAAATATAAATTTCCATGGATTAGACAGAGACAATTTTCCAAATATATTTGAATTTTAGGTACCTAAATGTTTTTCATCTTTTTTCAGGAAGTATAATAACTTTTTGGAAGGAGAATTTATATTTTACAAACACAAAGTCCTTCCCTATGAGGTAAGATACATTTTGTAACTATTTATACATGAATTTTGCTGTATTTTTTATACACCAATTTTGACGGGACATATTATGGTATACAAATGTCCAGCGTCTGTCTGTCTGTCCGTCGTCCACATGTCGCACCGTAACTTGAGAACGACTTATCCAAATTTCATGAAACTTTACATAGTTGTTTCTTATGATGGTCAAACGATCTGTATACTTTTGGTGAAAATAAGATTAAAACTTTTGAGTAACGGGACTTTGTAACTAAAACAGGGGTTGTTTTTTCACATGTTGCACCGTATCTCAAAAACGAATTATGATTATTGCTTAAAACTTTACACACTTCTTAGTTATATTAATTTAAAGATCTGTATACTTTTGGTGATGATTCAAAATTTTATTTTAGAGTTATTGAGTTTTTGTAAAAAAAAGGGGGTTCACATGTGGCGCTGTATCTCAAAAACGATTTATGATTATTGCTTAAAACTTTACACACTTCTTAATTATATTAATCTAAAGATCTGTATACTTTTGGAGATGATTCAAAATTTTATTTTAGAGTTATTGATTTTTATAAAAATAGGGGTTTTCACATGTTGCACTGTATCTCAGAAACGATTTATGATTATTGCATAAAACCTCACACACGAGGCAAAGGGCGTATCATGCAATCATGGCGCATCTGTTTATTTATTATAAAGCATCAGGTCATTAAATAAGACTTATTGTAATGTAGTATCAAATATTTAATGCAGACTTCTTTGTAAAATAAAATGCAATATTTGCCGATATTTTTACGGGTTTTCCTTTATAAATATTCCTAAAAATTAAGCATAGGAAAGAGTTAAAATATTGCATCTTGACCGACAATTCATTCAAACATTTTCTCCCAAATGTTTGTTGTGGCAGAAATGAACTTCCTTACTGCATGAATTGGAAATATCATCAATTTTGGATTCTATATTATAAAAGGGTTATTGCACTTATAACGAGGAATCTTTTCACTTATAGATTATCATATTGTACTTGCAATTTCGTGCAATACAATATTCTGCTCTGGAAAATATTCCTCAATATAAGTGCAATAACACTATAGTATTGCACAGTTGTAGAGTTACATGTAATACACTGGATGTTAATACCATTTATTATACTTTATGCAAATTTCTTATATTATCCATTCATTTCATTGGACACACGGCATTCGTTAATTTTCACTAACCTTTCATAAGCCCGCCCACCCATAGCAATGTGTGATAATATTAGCAACAGGTGTTAATGCCTTAAATTAACATCCGCCTGAGCCCAAAGTTTGCCGATTCGAACAATTAACACCCCCTCCGGCCGAGATTTACCGATTCTTATTTCTACATCATTTCCATCATTTTGTTTTTGTTATTAGTAAACTATCTTAATTGATGACTTTATTTTTTTACAATTGTCCTTCTAATAACATAGTGAATCATAAGGCATTCAGTATAATAAAAAAACATACTGCCCTTGGATGAAGGTGTTAGGGTGATTTACATACTCAGTGAAAAAATTATCACCCACGACTTCGTCCTGGGTGATAATTTTTTCCCTCATGTCTTAATCTACCCTAACTCCTTCATCCAAGGGCAGTATGTTTATACTGTTATTTTATTCTTCAAAATATATAAATGACTGATTTACAATGTACATCTAAATTGAAGTAAATAATCACTGTAAGGGTAATATTGATAAAAAAAATTATTCAATATATACTCTAATTATTATGAGGGAAGCATTTTGACTTATCACTATATATTTAGATGAAAGTGCTGTTAGAACAACAATAAAATAACATAGTTTCATGATACTATTTAGCAATCAAGCCAAAAACAATGTTACAAGTGCTAAATGCAATTTTTAGTCCCAGAGGCTAATTTTGGGGTGGGAGTGGGAGCAGGGCAGGAGTATGCCCCTCCTTATGGAGGTACTTATATGATAAATGCATAGACTTTTTACAAGTATCAAAATCCTGGATCCTTACCTGAGTCAAGTTATTATAAATTATAACAAGATTGAATGACAAACGTTTGTATTTAGGTTTTTGGTGTTTATGATATTTTTCAATTACAATATATCCTCTCTATTATTTTGTATAGGTGAGAACATTTTACAGAAACTGCAATGGTAAGGCCTCGTGTAATTGTGCTGCAGCTATTCGTGTTGGAGATGATGTCATTGTATTTGATAAATGTGGAGCATCAGCTACTTCACAAAAAGATACACCAATAGATATCAGACTTATCCTCAATGGTGAACTTACACCAGGAACTAAAATATTTAGGCATGGTGGAGGGAAAAAATACAAGGTAGGACTTCAGGATTGACATTTTCTTAATGTTTGGAGTGATTGTAGGTTTTTCTAAAGCAAACCTTCAATTTTACAATTTCTATAAACAGATGATAAATATCAGAGACCAGATTGGAATTGAGTGAAACTGGACAAAATCACTAAATTGTTATACTATAGAACCAAGTTGGCTTCTACCATTATATACTGATTATCATGTTATCTGAGACAAAATAGTGGCATGCCTTTTTAATTTGTTTTTTTGATTGATCTTATCAAAGTAAAAATTCATTAATGCTTTTAGACATTATTTCCTCAATGTAAAAATTTATCATTGTATAGGTCCACCTTCCTCACGGTGCTGTTGTTATAATCATCCTCAATGTAAAGATTTATCATTGTATAGGTCCACCTTCCTCACGGTGCTGTTGTTATAATCATCCTCAATGTACAGATTTATCATTGTATAGGTCCACCTTCCTCACGGTGCTGTTGTTATAATCATCCTCAATGTACAGATTTATCATTGTATAGGTCCACCTTCCTCACGGTGCTGTTGTTATAATCATCCTCAATGTACAGATTTATCATTGTATAGGTCCACCTTCCTCACGGTGCTGTTGTTATAATCATCCTCAGTGTACAGATTTATCATCGTATAGGTCCACCTTCCTCACGGTGCTGTTGTTATAATCATCCTCAGTGTACAGATTTATCATCGTATAGGTCCACCTTCCTCACGGTGCTGTTGTTATAATCATCCTCAGTGTACAGATTTATCATCGTATAGGTCCACCTTCCTCACGGTGCTGTTGTTATAATCATCCTCAGTGTACAGATTTATCATCGTATAGGTCCACCTTCCTCACGGTGCTGTTGTTATAATCATCCTCAGTGTACAGATTTATCATCGTATAGGTCCACCTTCCTCACGGTGCTGTTGTTATAATCATCCTCAGTGTACAGATTTATCATCGTATAGGTCCACCTTCCTCACGGTGCTGTTGTTATAATCATCCTCAGTGTACAGATTTATCATCGTATAGGTCCACCTTCCTCACGGTGCTGTTGTTATAATCATCCTCAGTGTACAGATTTATCATCGTATAGGTCCACCTTCCTCACGGTGCTGTTGTTATAATCATCCTCAGTGTACAGATTTATCATCGTATAGGTCCACCTTCCTCACGGTGCTGTTGTTATAATCATCCTCAATGTACAGATTTATCATTGTATAGGTCCACCTTCCTCACGGTGCTGTTGTTATAATCATCCTCAATGTAAAGATTTATCATTGTATAGGTCCACCTTCCTCACGGTGCTGTTGTTATAATCACACAAGGAAAAGGAAAAACACCAGAATTCATCCACATGGTGAAAATCAAAGCTTCACCAGCTGATGCCAATAATGTTGAAGGTAAAGTTTGAGTTATGGTTCTTGCTTAAGGATGTTCCCTGATCTTGTTTTTGACTTTTTATCAGATATTCAGAATCTTCTGGTTTTATCCATGTAGTGCCATAAAAAAATTTAGACCACTAACCCCTAATTTTCTTTTAATAATTTTATTATTACATATAGTTTAAAAAGCCAATGTTAAATGTATAAAAAAAGTAGAGAGAATCATTTCCTGACAAATTTGGCTAAGGACACAGATCTTTCATTATTTGGGGCTATTTAAGTTCCTTCATTTATGTACATTTGTACTATCAACTGTTATGAGTCTTTTAAAAGGCTTGTAATTTTGAAACTGAGCAGTGAACATCCTTAACATACGTCAATTATTTATAATTTGACTGGCAAAACCAATATGTAAACATTAAAAATATATATATATATATATATATATATATATTGCAGATATATTTCACCAATTTGGTCATTTGAAATCAAATGTTTACTTAAGTGATATGTATGAAATGTTCTTTTCTTCTTTCCATATCACATGTTGTCAATTTTTTTGTGGCTGTTCAGTGGCAGTCTGTTTGACATGTGATTTATATAAGTTTTGCCAACATACCTGTCAGTGTCTGATAGAGAAAAATCAGGATTTCACCTTTATTGAACTATAAAAACAAATGGGAGTCAAAACATTTCAGGACTTTTTAACTAACAAAAAGAAAAGTTTTACATGCTACATGTATCATTTCATTGAAGTATGCAATGAAGGTCAGTAAGTTATGCAACTAAAGAATGAAAACAACCAAAACTTCATATTTATTGTGACAAACTATTTAATTGTGCTCGGTCACTTTGAAAATATTGTCCTTATTTCAGCCATAGTATCTGACTGGAAAGTTTATTGGGTAAATAATTGTAAGCTTTTTAAAACAGTGCAAACATATATTTAGGTCTTTGCGGTAATTTTGATGGTGACAAAGACAACGACAAGATGATGTCTGATGGAACAATTTATACAGGAAAAACTAAGCAGCCTATTGAATTCTCTAGAAGTTGGAGGTAAATTACTTACTTAGTTTATATTTGTTAATATGATTGACTTATTATATTGTAATCAAGTTCAGCTCTCCAAACTTTGTTAAACAAAGGTGATATTACATACCTTCATCTTAAAAAGATACAACTATGATATCTTCAATAATGGACAGATGTCTATGCAATATGTTCAGCACAAAACCAAATTGCTTGAATCAAGACAAGATGTAAATGAAATCAATAGAGACTATCAAAGAGCTTTCATCAACAGTTTTGTCTCAATGAATGAAAATCTTTGCTAATCTTCAACCTGAATATACAATAATAAATGCAAATATGTTTTTGATGTTTCTGGAATAATTTTCTTGTGATACTAAGGGTATCTAATTGATACATTTAAAGCTCTTTTATTTTTATATACAAAAGGATAGTTAATCATGCCTAATTCTTTTTCCAAATATCTTATTTAAGCTTAACTTCACGACATATTTCTTATATTCAAGGGGGGCTTGGTAGCCGAGTGGTCTTAGTAGTTCATCTACTGTATCACTAGCTGGTCAACATTGAGGTGGCATAGTAGTTCATCTACTGTATCACTAGCTGGTCAACATTGAGGTGGCATAGTAGTTCATCTACTGTATCCCTAGCTGGTCAACATTGAGGTGGCATATTAGTTCATCTGCTGTATCCCTAGCTGGTCAACATTGAGGTGGCATAGTAGTTCATCTACTGTATCCCTAGCTGGTCAACATTGAGGTGGCATAGTAGTTCATCTGCTGTATCCCTAGCTGGTCAACATTGAGGTGGCATAGTAGTTCATCTACTGTATCCCTAGCTGGTCAACATTGAGGTGGCATAGTAGTTCATCTACTGTATCCCTAGCTGGTCAACATTGAGGTGGCATAGTAGTTCATCTACTGTATCCCTAGCTGGTCAACATTGAGGTGGCATAGTAGTTCATCTACTGTATCCCTAGCTGGTCAACATTGAGGTGGCATAGTAGTTCATCTACTGTATCCCTAGCTGGTCAACATTGAGGTGGCATAGTAGTTCATCTACTGTATCCCTAGCTGGTCAACATTGAGGTGGCAAAGCAGTTCATCTACTGTATCCCTAGCTGGTCAACATTGAGGTGGCAAAGTAGTTCATCTACTGTATCACTAGCTGGTCAACATTGAGGTGGCATGTGGGAGGTGCGGTCGACTCCAATCTTAATTGACTATAAAATTTTAGTGCTGAAAGCCGCATTAAACACCAATAATCAAGTAATCAATATTATATTCAAACTGTTTATGTTTGTATCAGTGTATTATGAGGAATGTTCTATTTATTTTAGAGTACATGAAATGGGAATGGATTCACTGTTTGATGGTTATTGTCCAGATGATGTAGAGGAGGAATCCACAACAACGTACTGTCAATGTCACACAGGCATGGGAGATAACTGTGATTCATTCAATTATTACACTGACTGTTCTCCACCATTGAAAAACAAGAAAGGGAAGAGGAGAGGTATGCATTATCATTTATTAAATGTTACTTTTCACAAACATTTGTAATAGTATGAAGAAAGTGTTTTTTTTTCCACAATTCAGATATGAACTTGATTAGCCTGTTACAGATCTCTATGTCAACATAATGTAATCATAGTCAATAACTTGACCATTTTGACTTAACAACAAGCCATAGCTTCTTGATATATGACACAAAGCTTTATCTAGTTATGCCATATCCTGTGAAGTGTTCAGTTCCATTAATGTTCTACTACTGGTTTGCTGAAAACTTATTATCTTGAACAGGGGTATGATTAAAGAGCAATAATAACCTCACAGTACGTTTTATTTTAAAATTTTTAGATTTAATTAAAAACAATGTTATATAAATTTCAGGGAAGGACATAACATCCGAGTTGCTCATCAACAATGTATACAAAGCCACCAAGTGTTATCTACAAGAAATAAGAATTCAATTTGAATTTAACATTCACTGGGTGCAGGCTGTAAGTGTAAACATATATTTTATACAAACTGAAACTTTCCAGCAGTGGTATTGAAATTATTTGTTAGATCTTGTAGAATTTCTCAGGTGGGGGTAATGAATGTGTAACTATTAATGTTAGGGATCATTTTCTCCTATTTTATATGACTTGTATTATATGACAAGTTTAATCTCTCAATATTGGTAGAGCTTAAAATAGCCCCATGACATCTGATGCAAAAGATTTTATAATCAGTTCAGAGAATCTACCAGTATCTTATAGCCCAAAACATTAATAGTGAAGGGTAAAAAAAATGAAACAAATGATTATAGTTGTATATCTGATTTATATTTAGAAGAAAATAATGATAATTATTTAATAATTTATTTATTAGCTGATGAAATTAGTTTGTATAACAGTGATGTCTGTATCTAAAAATAATGAAAGAATCTTTCATTACTTTTTAGGAAGTTGTATGGCCTACACCTAATGGTATAACTGCTGAGTCAGCTAGATTATTGTGTGTAGAGATGATAACAGGGAGTAGGTTTGACAGCTGTGCTGCCTTACCTGGTATAGATGTTGATGAAGATGTTGAGGGATGTATGGAAGATATACAGGTATGCATTAGATGATTATGTATCAAGGAAGTGGTTTTGGACCGATGAGGACCAATGAACCCTTAACCTTCAAAGTATTGCACTTTTCATTACTTTTAGCATTGCATTACATCTATTTAGATATTTTATTTTGATTTATATTAATGTCCTTCAATCTTCATATCGCATAGAATAGAAAAAGGTTTTGTCATTTTATAGAAAAATAATTTGAGTTAAATTCTATCCAAGAATCCATATTATCATTATAATAAAATTGTTAGTTTATGCTTGTATAGTTTCACAGTTTACTAAATAGGTGCAAAGAAAATAAAACACTCCGATGCAATTAGATTTGCTTAGATCAGTCTACTTTGAACTGTTAAGATATCCATTGAATTTAATTTCAGTTGACTGATAATATGGATTGGAAGCAGGAATTGGTCCAGACAGTAGATGAACAATGTTCTATACAGCTGTCATATAATATCAGTTTATATATACTAATTAATGGAGTGTTTGAACTACCAGATTTATTTGAACAACTTTGTCCTGGTGATTGTTCAGGAAATGGAGTTTGTGATCAAGGTATGACCTATAATAGATATGACACTACTTACTGTAAATTCAGAAATTTATTGCGAGCATAAATTATTGCAAGCATAAATTATTGCGAGCATTTATTATTGCGATTTTTGAAGAATGAGCAAAATGCGAGATTAATTATTGCGATTTTGGAAAAATCAGCATACAGATATATGTATAAGATATCATATTACGAGTTCTTATTATTGCGATACTCAGCCAGTCGCATTTTCACATTAATAAGAACATTGCAATAATTTCTGAATTTACAGTATCACAATGAACCAAAAATAATGACTACACCCCACGCCAGTCATATTGGATTAAAAAAGAGCTATTGTCAATTCTGAGAAACGCTTGCAGTATATTTGCTATTTTTACCTGGACTGTCAATGATTCTATACATGCAAGATTGAAATTTATACCCCGCTTTAAAAAAGTGGGTGTATACTGTTTTACCTCTGTCTGTCAGTCCGTCCGTCCATCCGTCCCATGAATATTTTTCATCGCATCTTTCTCAGGAACTACATTACAAGGATATCTGAAATTTGATTTACAGTAGACTGTCACTATTTAATACAGTGACCAGCAGTTTTGACAATAGTCCAAGGTTATCTTTTATAATGAACTGTTCTTGTTAATAGTCACATTCCTGGGTCAGAAAATAACAGCAGTGGGACACAGTCATAATTTGGTTCCTCAGTATGAATTGTTGAGAAATGAAAGTACAATAAATGTAATAAATAGATTTGTAAAATTTATTGTTTAAAGGCATCAGAGGACACTTGATTCCTAAAATAACTACAATGCAGATACCAATTTGAATTTATTAGCTCCCCTGGTGTTTCAGGAAATTGGCATTGGACAACATGATGCAGCAGAGAAAAGGGGCAACATGAAGACTAGTATAACATATATGTTGAATCATTTTGAAGTGTCTGGGGTTTTTTTATCAGTCAATTCATATTGTTTGGTGCATTCATGGCATTCATGGTATTCGTAGATTTGTCTTTTTGACTTTCAGGTGTATGTATATGTAACAATGGTTTCCAGGGTGATGAATGTGATATATCTACAACAGACAAACCTAATTTATACTTCTTATCTACCACAATGTGTGACATCCAGGCAGAATCTTGTGATAATGTAATTGTGAAGGGTATTAACTTTGTGGATCTGGAAACACTAACCTGTCACTTCACTAAAGATGATGTAAGTCAATATATCCCATCTATGGATAGTAAGTTAGAGCCATTCTTATTAGATTTATTATAGAGAAGAGTCAATTACTTGATGAAGTTGGGAATGATATCTGTATTGATAACATTTGTATGATATGTGGAAGCTACCTATATTAGTATACCCCAGCCTCAAATACAGTGGAATGTAAACAGATCATCTGGTCCATCTTTCCTTCAAACTTTTGGTTTTCTGATGAAAACTAAAGAAAATCCCAGCTATATCTTGATAATTTTTAAACATTTTAAAGGATCATAAAAATACAGATTAAGAAAATTGTTTTGTCCAAGTTGACATATATTATCTTTTTTCCCTCCAATTATAGATGATTATTAAAGAGCCACATGAACAAACAATTAATTTTTTTTTTATGATGGAGAATGAGTTCAAGTTTTGTTCTTTTGATATTTGTGAGAAACAAAACATTTGTTCTTTTTATTGTCCATGGATTAAAATTATAAAATTGCTTTATGAAAATAAGAAATAAATCTTAGTCTTATAATAGGAGCAAAGAAAAGTATTTGTTATTTTTAATAAGCTCTCTTTGAAATGAATATGATTTTGATATGAGATGATCTAAAACACTCAAAACTTGAGAAGATCTTGACAATAAAAATAAATCTGTAACGGTAGTAAAACTGATATGAAGTTGTATTTATTTGACCTATGTCCATTTTGTTATTATGCCCATGTTATTTTCTGTCGTCTATTTCAGGGAACAAAAACAACATCTTTAGCACTGTTTGTAAATAAGAATTCCGTTGTCTGTGCACTTCCAGGCCTGGGTATATACCAGCTTTCAGTCAGTAATGATGGTACCAATGTAGACAATTCACTCCTTTTCATCAAATATGATTCACTATGCAATGTCTGTGGTGAAAATGGATGTACAGTCAGGGTAAGTCCTTTGTAAATGTACTAATCATGAAGCAAGAATTAAAATGTATGAAAGAAATAACTATAAAAAAAAAAAAAAGATAAAAGAAACTACTTTTGTTGGCATTCTTCATCATGTAGTTGTTATTATCTCTTTAAAAAGTGAAACTGACATGAAATGAACAAATGTTTAGAAAGTGTTGTCAATCTCCAATAGATAAATAAAAGAATTTCCCACTGAATATTTGCCTTCCTCTTCAACTTCAAATAACGTCTACTCTTAAATAAGTCCTCTCATATTGATAAAATGTTTTATATTTAAAATATTCCAATGCAGATTTATTATTCATCATATAGAATATTGATTTCCATCTTTTACCCCAGTTATTTTGCATGGCACCAACATTTTTTTGAGGTGGTATAAATGTCTATACCTAACAAAATTTTCTTTTGATAGTAACCAAGTTTATTTAATGGTCTTTTTAAGCTTGGCCAACTGAGAATAGACTATTTTCATATTACCGACTTTTGACTCCGAATTATATAATTTTTCGACAGGTTACTTTTTCTGTGGTAAGACATCCTGGTACTTGGTTAATTAAGAGCAACCAAAATAAGTAAAATCAAACATATAATCGGTGTAATTTGAGGGGAAAGTTTACTGTTTTCCGATGATTTTGTCATGTATAGAAAATGTAAAGCAGTTAATTTTCCCCCAAATTATACCGATTGAAAGCTTTATTTAACTTCTTTACCTTGCTCTTACCTGACTTGGTACAAGGATGTCCTACCACAGAAGAGGTAACCTGTTGAAAAATTATATAATCTGCAGCCAAAAGTCGGTAATATGAAAATAGTCTATTGAATGATTGGTCCAGTGGCAAATGTTTCATGCATAATCAGCATGAGAAGAAATAATCAATACTAGATTAAAAAGGTAGATAGGGTTCTATTATTATACTGATTGTCACATGTTTACAATGGTGTTAGGGTGGGACAAGAAATTATATCTATCCTTAATGTACAGAGAGTGTGAAGCAATACAAACATAGGGTTCTATTATTATACTGATTGTCACATGTATACAATGGTGTTAGGGTGGGACAAGAAATTGTATCCACCCTTAATGTACAAAGAGTGTGACGCAATACAAACATAGGGTTCTATAATAATACTGATTGTCACATGAATACAATGGTGTTAGGGTGGGATGAGAAATTATATCTATCCTTAATGTACAGAGAGTGTGACGCAATACAAACATGTGGCACAAAGATCTTAAATGTCAAAACATAGAATAGCATTGGTACTATTGATTTTTTGTTTTTCAGACTGATGTGTGTGTTGTGAATGGTGTTTGTTATGCAGCAGGATTTGTAGACCCCAACAATGTCAGCTCTGTTTGTATTCCAGAAACTTCTAAGATATCATGGTCTATCATCTCAAGTGAGTTATCACAAAATGATCAAAGTGTAAAGTTGAGAATTTTAAAAAGATGTAAAATATCTAAACTGAATGGGGTCAGAATGTACAATGACATGGAAAGATAAACAAATTATATTTATTAACAATTATTTTCAAACAATTTGAAAATTGAACACAAAACACAAAAATGAGCATCTGAACAAAATCTGTTTTTATAAATGTAAAGCTAAGGTTGAACTCTCATGGTCTCACAAGGAGGGTTACATTATTCAGTGGAAACAGATTGTTTACATCTCAAGACTTTAAACATGCAGTGACAAAATATAGTACCAATATAAATAAAAAGGATGTTGGGTATGCATCAATGAGAAGGCTACGAAACAACTCAAAAACCCAAGACATCTAGATGTCAACAATAGACATGTGTTTATATCAACAATATTTATATGTTATATAGTCAAAATTGCAAGGTTGCAGTATTTAAAGGAACAGAAGGGGTACCAGAACAGTTACAGCTTTATATTCTGAAATGGTGTATTTATTTAGAATTACCATTTTTCTTTCAATTTTTGTAGGAACTGATATTATTGTGAGAAGGTATACATTTATACAAATTATCCTCAACATTTTGATCACAAAGACCTACAACTTTACTCTTACTGGTAACCCTAGATTAATTGAAGGACCAACAGGAGGCCAAGCATTGGAACTCAATGGAATTGATGATTTTGTTGATCTCGGTGATCAGACCAATGACTGTATATTCAATTTAGAAAAATGTAAATATGGTTTGTCTGTCAAATTCAACTTAAAGTTGTTAGAATTAAAGGAAAAGATGTATATTTTCTCTAGTGGAGGTGATCAAAGTGGCAAATATGGACTTTCTATGTGGTATTCCAGAAAGAGGCTTTATCTTACTGTAAGCACAAAAACAAAAATATGGACTGTTTATGTACCATTCAAAAAGTACCTGAATACATTTGTCAATATAGAGTTCTCCTGGAGTGTACAAGGAGGACTATCTTTGTACTTCGATGGATTCAGGGTAGCCCATACCAAAGAGTACTTTAGAAGGATAACAGCATCACTGTCTGGTAAATTTTACCTGGGTAGACCTATTGGTGTTGGTGTGTATTGTTGGATGATAATAGATGGCTGGGATATAGCCGAAGGCACCAAAGATATAGTTAAAGACTTGGATGTTACTGTCGGTAAGATTATTCAAAACTTTAAATGTTTTATTATGTTTATGTCAAAGATATAGTTAAAGACTTGGATGTTACTGTCGGTAAGTATATTCAAAACTTGAAATGTTTTATTATGTTTATGTCAAAGATATAGTTAAAGACTTGGATGTTACTGTCGGTAAGTATATTCAAAACTTTAATGTTTTATTATGTTTATGCCAAAGCAGTGTAATATAATGTGAGATAGAGTGGCTTCACTGAAAATTAAAAAAACTGAGTCACAAAATAAAATCTATGATATTAAAACTTTAGATAGTTTAAGGTCATGGACTTTCTCATTGAAAGTAGTTACCAAATTTTAAAGAGATATAATTAGAAAGAGAAATGTATTAAACATCAGACATGTTATTATTTTTCCATTAACTTTCAAAGAATGTTTTTTTTATTGTAAAAGAGTTTTCATTCTAATAAAAAAAGATTGAAAATCCACAGTTAAAGGACATTGAGGGATATGATGTATCAATTCACGACTCAAAACTGAAGTAAAGGAACAGGACTTTTTATTGCTTTGATTATTTGTGTCGCTCAATCTTGAGTTTTCTGTGTAATGTCTTGTGGACTGTTCATTGTCTTTTCTTCATTTTGTTCTTCTGGCTATGGTGGTGTCTGGTTTTCTTGGTTTTTCATTGCCCCCAACCCACTTTGATTTCATCTCTTCATATTTTTAGTTCAAAATCTCTGACACATTCAATACAAAGCATATGCTTGCACTTCTCTCAAATTTAACATAGTCCTAGCAATGGTTTGAACCACTATTTGCTAGAAAAAAAAGTCTGTAACCAGTATTATGGAATACTGTATTTTTATGTCAAAGTTCTATTAAGACATTTTGTTTTAAAATGGCCTTGGTATAAGCTTTGATAAAATGTTTGATTTAATTTATCTATTTATCTAAAATATGTTTGTTTAATATTCGAATTTTTTACTATAGAATCACCAGAAATAAAAGAAAGACCAGACATGATGATAGAAGAGAATATTAATGGCACAGCTAATGTCTTCAAATGTAAATTTGTAAAGTTAGAAGAAGACGGACTATTGTACTCAGTGACTTGGTCCATAAATGATAATTCCCTAAAACATATCAACCTTCCTGTAGATGTTTACATGCATGAATTGGAAGAGGATGACATTCAGAAACTTGATTTTAAAGACCAGGTAACTTGGTTAACACCAGATTCATTGATTATATTTAATCATATTTGGAACTGAATTTTCTTCATATGATATTCTGTGTTTATAATGTTTGATATATTGTTAAGACTTCACATTTCTTAAGAAAAACTATGATATAAAAGATTAAAATTTCTTATTTAAAACTGAATTAACATGTTATAAATGTGTAAATATCTGAATGGTCTAATAAATGTATTGACAAAGTACTTCCTTTATTTTGAATTTCAGAAAATGATACGCATTTATAATTTTTTTAACTTTTGATAAAAGGTAAAATGGTTTGTGATTAAGATAACACAAATTTTTACTTTAATTGTGACTTTTTTATTTATAAAAGTGAATCTCTTTCTGTTGCAGTTTTTGCATTAATTAAAAAATGAGTTGTATAGCAATATAGTATTGAGATGTATATTTGAGTGATAACATTATTGATAGTTAGCAGCTAAAATTTATTATCTTCTAAACTTCCAGTTGTCGTGTTCAGTAAGAGCGTGCAGAGCTAACCAGGATTGTTCCCCTTGGAGAAGGAGTAATGTTATAATAGCAGATATAAAGGTATATATAAGAATAACCATTATATTTCTGGTCTCTCCTTATGTGGACTGATTGGTTTGAGTGTGGAGTAACGTTATATTTCTGGTCTCTCCTTATGTGGACTGATTGGTTTGAGTGTGGAGTAAAGTTATATTTCTGGTCTCTCCTTATGTGGACTGATTGGTTTGAGTATGGAGTAACGTTATATTTCTGGTCTCTCTTTATGTGGACTGATTGGTTTGAGTGTGGAGTAAAGTTATATTTCTGGTCTCTCCTTATGTGGACTGATTGGTTTGAGTGTGGAGTAAAGTTATATTTCTGGTTTCTCCTTATGTGGACTGATTGGTTTGAGTGTGGAGTAACGTTTTATTTCTGGTCTCTCCTTATGTGGACTGATTGGTTTGAGTGTGGAGTAAAGTTATATTTCTGGTCTCTCCTTATGTGGACTGATTGGTTTGAGTGTGGAGTAACGTTATATTTCTGGTCTCTCCTTATGTGGACTGATTGGTTTGAGTGTGGAGTAAAGTTATATTTCTGGTCTCTCCTTATGTGGACTGATTGGTTTGAGTGTGGAGTAAAGTTATATTTCTGGTCTCTCCTTATGTGGACTGATTGGTTTGAGTGTGGAGTAAAGTTATATTTCTGGTCTCTCCTTATGTGGACTGATTGGTTTGAGTGTGGAGTAAAGTTATATTTCTGGTCTCTCCTTATGTGGACTGATTGGTTTGAGTGTGGAGTAAAGTTATATTTCTGGTCTCTCCTTATGTGGACTGATTGGTTTGAGTGTGGAGTAACGTTATATTTCTGGTCTCTCCTTATGTGGACTGATTGGTTTGAGTGTGGAGTAAAGTTATATTTCTGATCTCTCCTTATGTGGACTGATTGGTTTGAGTGTGGAGTAACGTTTTTCTTATACAAAAGAAAAAAGCCTATCGCTTTTAGACAATTTATTTAACAGGTAATATTTCTCCAAGTTGCTTATATATTTTTTGCATAACTGATAGGTACTTTTGTAGAAAGGACTCTTTGTGTTAAACGATAATTATTGGTCCTATTCAATTTTAGATTGAAGTCCTTTGATCATTTATCTATCAGGTTGTATATAAAAAATTAATATCTTCTTAAATTGTTTTCTTATAAATTAGGCTGTTAGTTTTCTCGTTTGAATTGTTTCACATTTTTCATGTCAGGGTTATTTATAGCCGACTATACGGTATGGGTTTTTGTCATTGTTGAAGGCCGTACAGTGGTGTCTACAGTTGCTTACTATCACTTCATTTTAACTCTGGTGGATAGTTGTCTCATTGGCTATCATACCATAACTCCTCATTTTTATATTGATTCATTCTTTAATTTTCATCCAAAATTTGATGACATTAGGAGGAGACACCTTTATATTTATATCGCCTTTCGAGGGCCTTCATGGAAAGTCAAGGAAATAAAATATCCCAGTTATATAAGTAGTTATTTTTCAAAGTTACAGTTATTAATTTTTAAAAAGAATTTTATGCGTAACAGATATTTTAATACTTCTTTAGCTGAAGACAACTGAGTTGACAGTATTTGAAGGAATGGTTCCAGGTTATGTAGAAATCACTGCTACAGTTCCCCCATACATGTTCTGCCTCCCTGATGATCGTGAAAAATACTGTGATGTCCATGTCACCACAAAACTGCTACGGGCAAATAAGGAAAAGAAATGTCCAAAAACTAAAGTGGAGATAGTCCAGGCTGTGTTTGGTGTTTGGGATGCAAGTGAAGATTCTAAACATCCTTGTGAATATAGAATAACAAAAGATAATTGGAGAAACGTTATCATGATACCTGTTAAAGCATCCATTGATTCCTTAAAGGATAAAAACCAGAAGAGAGATATTGAAGTCAACCTTTACATCTATAGATCAGGAATACCTGCATACACATCAAAACTCGGACTCGTTGAGGTAAAAAGATAAAAAGTTTAATAAAAAAGAATGATATGTGGGATAGCTTTATTTACAATATACAATACAATACTGGGAAATGTATCATGGCAACAGCATGTTGTGTTCAACCTAAAAAGGGTACAATAACGTCTTTTGGTATGAAAGAAAATCCATACCAAAGCAAAGATATAAGAATGACTCCTGAGAAGATAATTATATTTGGTAATTGTTCCCTGCTATTCGTTCCTTAGGGGACATAGAAATAGTCGTTGCACATTTGTCCATCCATGCAATATTTAATTTTACTTAAAGCATCAGAGTTGTTTTTCATCAACAAATAGAATTTATATTATGTTGATGGAGTTTGAGAAGTTGAATGTTGTGTGATTATAAATTGTATATAAAGCCAAATGGAATATTTTTATTTTATTTTTCTATTGATTTACCTGAATTTTATATATGGCTTAGTTACCTGATAAATTTTATGTTTGAAATCATATGCATTAGGCAATGCCATAGATTGATAAATCCTTCAGTTTATTTGATAATAGAGAAAAAAAGAGGCAGAAGATACTGAAGGGACAATAAAAAATCATATGTCGAAGAAAAACTTACAATATCATGGCCAAAAAGAAAAACGATAAAAAGATAACAGTCTACAAAGCACTACACAGTATACTAACTACTGAGCAACATGAACCCCACCAAAAATCGGGGGTGATCTCAGGTGCTCTGAAAGGTTAAATAGATCCTGCTCCACTAGTAGCACATGTCGTGTTACTAATGGCTTATGACCAGAAGCTGTAAAAAAATAATCAATGAAAAAAATTCACTTTGGTATATATAATTTACATCTTTTAATTAACTGTAGGTTATTTTTCAAACCTGTCAAAGCTTAATACTAAAATTAGAAAATTAGAAAAATTGCTAGATTTAATTATAAACCATATCTTAATTATATGAAACATACATGTATAATTTTTTTTGTATTTCAGCTTGAAGTAAAAGATCGAGATAAAACAGCTACATGCAAGTCAATAAACGACCCTCATATGACTACGTTTGACAAACTGTAAGAATTGTTTATGAACATTATCTATGGTTTTGTATTACCATTAAAACAAATCACATTTGTGCAGCATTAAATTTATTTGTTTTGCAAATACCAGATTCTAATAACTAGGAAAATGTATAGTATGTATTGTTTCGTATTAGTGTGACACCATGTTTGTGGATTTCTTGGGTTAAGGTGAGCCACAAATTCAAATTTTCAATGAAGCACACATTTCTTAAAGGCTTGTATGCAGACTTTTGCAGAACAGCGAAATTAATTATCCTCGAAAATTAACTTTTTCCTCAATGCAATTGGTACCCACAAAACTTAGATTAATCAACAGTATATTCAATTTATTATTTCCAAAGTCTTAATCAACAAATATTAAAACTTGCAAACACATTTTTTTAAAACATATATCATAATTTGAATCATGAATAAGAGTCATCTCTGTATAGTGTTATCAACTGAGTACTATAAATGTATTGATGTAGTGTTCATCGTAAGTTTTTTAAAATTTTTATTGAAATGACCAGTTGCAAGAAAACTGGTGAAAACATGAAAGGCTTATGTTATTAATCACAGAGTTTATAAATCAGTCTGTAAATTATTTTTTAAATATCATTTTATTTCCTAAAAGTTAATAATTAAAATGGCTATATAATTTTTCATTTTTCTACAGGAAATACAATAACTTCTTTGAGGGAGAATTTGTTCTGTACAGACACAAGACTCTGCCATATGCTGTAAGTTTGTATGGTTCAGTTTCAGATTTTGATTAGAATTTCTAGAACAGCAAGATTGTAACCAGACACCACATTCAAAATATCCAATGTTCACATATAACTTGAAGAAATAGTTAAGAATATCATTTTTTCTCCTATGAAAACCAAGCAATGAAAAAGTCACCCCTTAAATTCCAGGAGTTTTGACCTCTGACATGTGTATTTACCTCTTATTTTTAAAATTATAAATGGAGAAGTTTATCTACAATATTTAAGTAGCAGTTTTATTCTTTTTTACTAGGTTAAAACCTAAAAAAAATGATGTTACCAGTATTTTATTTGATAATTTGTCAATAGGATAATTGAGCTTCTCTCGTCATGAATAACAGCAAATAAAGCTATATATGGCATAAAAGTTATATATGGCAAAAGTTATATATGGCATAAAGTTATATATGGCATAAAGCTATACATGGCATAAAGTTATATATGGCATAAAGCTATATATGTCATAAAGTTACATAAAAATACATACACAATACAGTTACAATGAATGTAATACTTTAAAGATATGGAGTAGATTTAACTGATACATCAGTCATACAAAAAAAGAACAAGATTTCTGAAACTGGTTTCTTGTCTTAGATGCTTGTAAATATGTGGTCTCAAAAGCTAGTAAATGTGTCCCAAAGGTTGTTTTAACCTTATTATTACCTGAGTATTTTCTCTTTCAGAAAAAGTCATGAAACTTAATATTCTGTCAATTTGCAAATAAATAAAAAAATTTATATCTTTGAATGTAACAGGTCCATGTATTCTACTTAAATTGCAATGGACATGCTTCATGTAATTGTGCTGTAGCCGTTCAGTCTGGCGATGATGTCATATTGATTGACATGTGCGAACAGGCTAAAAATAAGGAGTATACTAAAAAGGGCAAGAAGAAATCTAAGAAGCTTGATGTAAAAATGTTCCTGAATGGAGACCTTACTGAAGGAACTATTGTGGAAAGAATAGGTGGAGGCAAAACTTACAAGGTAAGAATACATGTATACAAGGAATTTGATTATATTTTATATACCTCCATAATTTAAGTAAGAGTTATTCTGTGTACAGCTATTAAAAATGTCCCTGTTTGAAAAAGACAAGAAAGTTCTTTGAATTTCAAATGCTTTTTGTTATACAATATATCTAATATAAAGATGTCTATACTGTATGTATTAATCAATTTTTTCATTCATTTGATTTTTCTCAGGAAAGACAAATTTCTATTTTACTCTCCATTAATGAAGATTTGTTAATATTATAGAACAATTTAATACAATTCTTTCAAAAATATGATGAATCTGCTATCATGAGGTAATTTGTTAACAGACCTGTTTTCTTGTCAAGATTTTTAGGGAAATCAACAAAAAGTTCTAGCTATACCTGTTTCTCAAAAAAGGTCAAACTGGCCTAATAAGTGTATCACTAGTTTTGAATTACGTCATTTATTTTCGAGCAGACTTTGATGTAGTTATTTTTATTCATAAATAGAAAAAGACCTATCCTGAATGAATGTATCATTAAATTTGACGGAGCATTTTTTTGCTCATTGGATATAAGGTGTTCAATTGGAGGCAATTCCAAAAATTTCCAATTCAACCTTGAGTTGCATTTTTTTGTCTTAGTTCCTGCCTACATTTTTTATTAAGATTTATAGTACCACTTACAACTCTTGAGTTATATTTAAGAATATAAAAATAATTCCAGATTTACCTACCAACTGGAGCTTATATAAAGGTGAAAAAAGGAAAGAAAAGAACAAGTCAATTTATAAATGTACAAATGAAAGCCTCCTCATCAGATTATGGAATGACTGAAGGTATGTAACTCACTACATATAGAATAATGACATTTTTATTTTCGATACTGACTTTATCAGCAAGAATATCTAGCTAGGCCAATAAGACAAGCTGATATTTGAGCTGATGAAGTCAGTATCAAAAATAAAATGCCATTATTCTTTTTATCGGCAATTTGCCTTAGCTATATGTTTTTTTTGGTTGAGAATATGAAATAAAACAAAATAGGTTGTAAAACAATTTTTTCCCATACAAAATGTTGTGATAGTTGTTCAGTTGTATGAATGAAGTCATGTGCATTTCATTGATAAATAGACACAGATGGATATGAACATGTGACGTTGCTGCACAGATACATGACGTCATTGCTTGTTATTTTTGAGTATCATGTGCTGTCCATGATCTAAAAAATATAAGGCAGTAAAATCAAAGGGTAACTACATACAAATTGCAGATCTATTTTTTGTCCTGTTTGACATCTTAGCTGAAATTTTAAAACATACATTTTTTCTATGAGTCTATAACAATTTGTAATAAAGAGCATTCCAATGAAATCTTTGTACATTTTGTATGTATGTAGAGCCAGTCACTGTTCTATTCATGCTTATAGGTTCATGTGATGTATTGAATAAATAAATCTAACTATTGATTAAGGAAAACGTTGTACAGTGGGATGTCAGCTACTGATGTTTCTGTGCAATTACTTATCAACCATTGAACCAATGCTTTTCATTTTTTAATATGTTGTCAGTGATAACAAAATTGAGGTCACTTTTGATATTGTCGATTTTTATTTTTTCTGTTCGGGAATTAATAATAATGTCACTAAGAAATGTGGTAAAAAACAGTTTGTTGTGATTTGACAACCTCTTTATGGTTTATATGGTGTTTAGGTTATGTATGTAAGTTTATATGGTGTTTAGGTTATGTATGTAAGTTTATATGGTGTTTAGGTTATGTATGTATTCTATATGGTGTTTAGATTATGTATGTAAGTTTATATGGTGTTTAGGTTATGTATGTAAGTCTATATGGTGTTTAGGTTATGTATGTAAGTCTATATGGTGTTTAGGTTATGTATGTAAGTTTATATGGTGTTTAGGTTATGTATGTAAGTTTATATGGTGTTTAGGTTATGTATGTAAGTTTAAATGGTGTATTATTTATGTTTGTAGGTTTATGTGGTGTATTTGACGATGATAAAACTAATGACCTGACACTAAGAAGTGGACTGATCTATGGTAGCAATGAAAAAGAACCGAAAGGCTTCTCTAGAGATTGGAGGTAGGATTTCTGTTGTCAATTCTATGATCTCTGTCATCAAGTCTATGATCCTTATTGTCCATTCTGTGATCCCTACTGTCAATTCTATGATTCCTATTGTCCATTCTGTGATCCCTATTGTCAATTCTATGATTCCTATTGTCCATTCTATGATTCCTATTGTCCATTCTATGATTTCTATTGTCCATTCTGTGATTCCTATTGTCCATTCTATGATTCCTATAATAAATTCTATGATTCCTATTGTCCAATCTATGATTCCAATTGTCAATTCTATGATTCCTATTGTCCATTCTATGATTCCTATTGTCCATTCTATGATCTGTATTGTCCATTCTATGATCTGTATTGTCCATTCTATGATTCCTATTGTCCATTCTATGATTCCTATAATCAATTCTATGATTCCTATTGTCCATTCTATGATACCTATTGTCCATTCTATGTTTCCTATTATCAATTCTATGATTCCTTTAATCAGTTCTATGATTCATATTGTCCATTCTATGATTCCTATTGTCCATTCTATGATTCCTATTGTCAATTCTGTGATCCCTATTGTCAATTCTATGATTCTTATTGTCCATTCTTTGATCCCTATTGTTAATTCTGTGATTCCTATTGTTCATTCTATGATCCCTATTGTCAATTCTATGATTCCTATTGTCCATTCTATGATTCCTATTGTCCATTCTATGATTCCTATAATAAATTCTATGATTCATATTGTCCATTCTATGATTCCAATTGTCAATTCTATTGTTCCTATTCGTCTATGATTCCTATAATCAATTCTATGATTCCTATTGTCCATTCTATGATTCCTATTGTCCATTCTATGATCCCAATTGTCCATTCTATAATCGTATTGTCCATTCTATGATTCCTATGGTCCATTCTATGATTCCTATAATCAGTTCTATGATTACTATTGTCCATTCTATGATTCCTATTGTCCATTCTATGATTCCTATTGTCCATTCTATGATTCCTATAATCAGTTCTATGATTACTATTGTCCATTCTATGATTCCTGTTGTCCATTCTATGACCCCTATTGTCAATTCTATGATTCCTATTGTCCTTTCTATGTTCCCTATTGTCAATTCTATGATTCCTATTGTCCATTCTATGATCCCTATTGTCAATTCTATGATTCCTATTGTCCATTCTATGATCCCTATTGTCAATTTTATCATTCCTATTGAAGTTGTGAGTATTCAACTACTTGAAAAGTATCAATATGATTAAAATGAAATGTTTTGATAAACATCAGTGACACAGCAATCCATCAACTTAATCATAATAGACAGTTAAATTTGGTTCAAGAAGTTTTCCTGTTTTCACATGCATGACAATTTTACATATATGATAATTATTTTAGAGTACCAGCATCAGAAAGTTTATTCAATGGTTACTGTCCAACCAAGGCCAAGACAGTAGATATTGGCATGTACTGTAATTGTATGGAGGACGAGACTTACGAGTGTGCTGTAGGGATGGACTATCAGGAATGTAAAGAAATTGAAAAGAGGAAAAAAAAATCATATAAGAAGAAAGGTATTATAATGAGTAGTCTTAATATCTGTTTATCTTCATGTCTATTCATAAAACTGGTCTCCTTTATATTATTTTTTTCAATTTTTCAAACATGTAAGAAATCTAGAAGTGTCCCTTTAATATTCTTTATTTATTTGTGAAACCCATGTTTATACTGTACATGTGTTATTCAAGAATTCAGGCACAGTTTAGTTGAGATCAGTTTAAAATATGTTAAGTAATTGTCACTACTAAGACTATATTTTAGAACATAAAGTGATTCACATTTCAAATATCAGTCAGGTTCACCCTACTAGGAAATCAGTTCAAATAATAATATTGAATAGTTTTAAACATGCACTAGCTTAGTATAATTAACATTATGACATTGTATGAAATGTAACTTGTCATGCAGGGAAAAAAGATGTAACTGCACAGCTGATAGCCAAGGCGGAGACACCAGTTGCAAGGTGTATTTCTACTGCAAATATCATTACTTTCGAGTTTGATATTAACTATGAACAAGGGGTAAGTGATTTTATATTGATATAACGCCACGCAAATAATATAATGATCTCTGATATTGTACCTGGGTGTCAGACTAGTTATTTTCTTTTCACAACCACTGTTGTCATAATTTTTGCCATTTCCTCCTATTTCACCAAATTTATTTAACTATGTCTGTAATAAAGTTGAGAACACATAACATGACACAGGTAATTTCATATTTTATAAATATGAAATCATGAAACCTTATTTACAGGTTAGTATTTGAAATCACAAAATTTTAACACTGCCAAAAATAAACCACTTGACCGGATTACAACAAGTGTCCTTTATATGACCAGGTAATCAAATTGTTTGTTTTAGAGTAAGTGTAGATATTTAATAAATATAGACATAATTTTATTACAACATGTTCAGACATGGTCAGTTTATATAATATTTATATATTACCATTACAATAAGTGATAAATTTAATATCTAGAAAAAAAAAGGGAAGTAAATGCAAAGTGGCAATCAAAATCATATACTACTGTGGATTCATTATTATTCATTGGATACCAAGTTTTGTGGATTTCATGTGTACAGGGGAACCACAAAATCAAATGTTCAACGAATGACATATTTTATATAGGCTTGTACGTAGACTTCAACAGAACCACAAAATTAAATATCCACGAACATGCAAGTTTTCCTAAATCCACGAAAAATTGGTACCCATGAAAATAAATGATTCCACAGTACAGTAAAACAGGCACACAACTACCTTGCAAAAATAAGATAATGAAAAGACAACAGTTCAGGAAATACTACACAGTAAACTGAAGAATCATTCAATGAATCTGTAAAACAATAATCTTATACTAGACTATTAATGATCATATGCAAGCACATAGTGGGGTTGGATGGCAATAAAGTTATTTTTGTATGGATGGGGAGCAGGTAACAAAGTCTCTCTCCCCCTCCATATTGGTTTTTTTCTGGAATAGCCCTAAGAAATAATTATGTAACATATCAATGATGGGAGACCATTTGATAAAAAGTCTTTGTTACACATGTAAGTGGGTATTACTGGTAATGATCTACTGATCTGACCATTAAGATAAATTGAGGTTTTATAAAATGATTTGAAAAAGCATTATTAAATAATCATTATTAACTATAATTTAATTTAACTACAGGAACTGTCATGGCCTACAAAAAATGGTATAACTTTAACAATGGCAAGAAAGATTTGTGTAGATTATATACAGGCCAGACCAGTTGCCCAGAGGTGTATAGCCTTACCTGGTATGGATGAAATATTTGATCTGACAGTAGAGAGCTGTATAGAAGATATACAAGTAAGTTTGTTACAATCACCTATTGGGATGTTTAGATATATTATTTCATTTTTTTTGCATTGCCTGGTTAACAGGACTTTGGGAGATGGGATGGGGGTGAAAGCAAGATAAAGGCATTGTTAGTACCTAATGATAAATTTTCTAATATGATCTAAGTGATAATAAGTACCTATGATAGATCATTGATATTTGATAAATAGTAGTTTGAACATCAATGCATTTTAATTGCAGACAATATATAAGTCCCCAATGGTTATGAAGAATTATTTATATCCCAAGGAAGGTCAACTAAAGACTTTTAAATTGGTATTTGCTGCTTCTTCACAAAGCACACAGAATTTTAGGATAAGAACAAAGATAGTAGTCAGAATAATGTATCCAGGTACATGTCTTCCTATGGACTATTACTTTTTGTGTGAACACATTAAAAAATCCTGCTCAGTATGTCAGTCTGGTCTAAAACAGGACTTCTACTGATGTCATACGAACAAGTTCTTGTCCTATATAGGGTTTAATGGGTAATCTATCTGTGATTAAACATCCATTCATCTATTGAAAGTCAAATCATTAACAGCTTTGAATAAAGGTTGGCTGGTATGTTAGCCTTAAACGAAGAAAAAGAAAGCTTAGTCATATTTCTGTCATTTTCTTGACTATTTCAATGGAAGATTATGAGGGAAACTAGATGTAAGATTAGGAATCCAGATTTTTTTTGTATACTTGTTTGCAAGATGCATAAAAGAAGTTTGTATTTTTCTGTAGATTACTGATGATATATCATGGACTTTTGAAGCAGTTGAGGATGTAACAGACACAGGATTGATTATTATAGAAATAGATATAGATTTTTGGGTAACAGTTGGTGATGATGTAATACCAGATCCTCAGATTGCAGATAACATCTGTCCAAATGAATGTTCAAATCATGGATTATGTGTAGAAAGTAAGTGATAAGGTTTGAAAGTAGTTTAGTAATAAATAGTTGACCGTAAGGATATTATTACATGTTGGCATTCTATACTGTGTGATATGTTTTCACATCGATCATCAACTTCCAGTTTACTAAATACTTTTATATAAGCTTACGTGTAATAGCCATGTATGAACTTTTTGCTTTTTTTTCCCTCAGGAACCCTGAATCAGTGTGCTTGAAATTTGGTGTAAAGCTACATCTAAGCGATTTATACTGTGGGATGCATTTTCATATTCATTGATCGTCCACTTCCTGTTTACCGAAAACTTAAATTTTCTTACATGTAATGCCATGTATGAAATATTCATTCTATTTTCGCAGAAAGTTTAAATCAATGCTTTCTGAAATTTCAGAATCAAGCTTCAATTGAGCATGTTATACCTTGTAATGCTTGTTCACATCCATTGTTCATCGACTTCCTTGTTTACTGAATACTTACGGGGTGGGGGGTTATCATTTGTAAGCAATATCTTTTTTGCAAGATAAGAAAAGGCACTTTTGACCGAAAATATGAAGGTAAGAAATTGTTTTAATATCTTGTCAAACATTACAACTTAACACCATTTTTTGTTATTAAACTTTAATGAAAATTACACCTGCTTAAAAACAATTCATGTCCAACTACAATCATAGGTTTGTGTGTAATATGATTGAATATATTACAGGTGAATGTATCTGTTCTGGTAAATGGATTGGTGATGACTGCTCTATTGACAGTACTGTACCACCAGAGGTCACTTACATCAGCTCACAGAACCCATGTGATAACAATGTGAAGAAATACAAATGTTTGGAGCCAGTTATTGTTGGTGCAAACTTTGCTGACACTGACAACCTTACCTGTCACTATGAAGTTTTATATGTAAGGAATAGCTGTCAAACAAAACTTTACAATAATTTGGGCTAGGTTGTCTACGAGAATGGTTTTCCTATAATGTAATATGGTTTAATTTTGCAGCACGTAAATTGAGATTTCCACGACTGAACCTGTTTATAAGGTTTTGATTTTTGTGGGGTTTTTGGTTCTAATTATGCTTCAATAATGTTTAAATATATAGGGACATACTTTTGCGATTTTATTATAATTGATATAATTTAGCTCCTAAAAAACCCTAAAAATTATCTATTGTTGTTAAATTTTGCAAATTTACCCAATGAAGTCAGTCCAAACCATGACACCAAGCTCTTATGATATTTCTACATATTTTTAAAGCTTCTATTCTAAAGACTAAATAAGCTAGGCTACATATATAATGATGTCACATGAATTTATTTAGTAAATTTACAGGCCCCAAAATATACCTTCTTCTTTGTTATTAAAGTAATAAATTCCCTTACGAATGAAAGCTAGTTATTCATATATCTATGACCATTTCAGAACAATCTGACAAGTACTGGAGAAATGGGAACAGTTCTGGCTGAGTACATCAATGAAGATAGTGTCAGCTGTGCTCTACCTAAAATTGCTATCTATAACATCACGGTCAGCAATAATGGTATTGAGTACAGCGACTGGGTCACTCATCTGGTTTACAATGGGTATTGTGACACCTGTACAGAAGATGATGGTTGTACTATAAGGGTTAGTATAGTGTACTGATAACAGACTAATTTACAAAGGTTGTTGCACTGAATGAACGTGGGGGAAGTCTCAAACAAATCAAAGGTTGTTGCACTGAATGAACGTGGGGGAAGTCTCAAACAAATCAAAGGTTGATTTAAACCAAAAATAGTCATATTTTGAAATTTTAAATAAGTTTAGAATTGGAGGAGAGTATTTACATATGAGTAAAAGAGATGTTTGGTGTGTGTCAGTTAGACAGCAACCCAAAAATAAAAAGATCAGAGGACATCTAACTGTTAACATATAGTCAATAGACAGGTGTCTATACCATATGTCAAGCTCTAAGTCATCCTGACTATGAATAGAAACAATCAGAGACCTGCCATCAACACTTAATTTTCCAAATAACAAATAAGCATTAAAATATGAAATAAGACAACCACTTTTTAGGAAAGTGACTTGCACATGAATATGTGGTGGGGTTAACTTAGTTCTATTTTAGATCTCAACCCTTCCCCCAATTTATCTCAAATAGAGAACTAACAAAACGTAATAAAACAACATATAGTAAAAAACAGTAACTGAACAACCCTTACTTCTCAAACAACAGTAAAATACATAACAAAAAACAGTAACTGAACAACCCTTACTTCTCAAACAACAGTAAAATACATAACAAAAAACAGTAACTGAACAACCCTTACTTCTCAAACAACAGTAAAATACATAACAAAAAACAGAAAATATTCAACAGTATAATACATAACAAAAACAGAAAATATTCAACAGTATAATACATAACAAAAACAGAAAATATTCAACAGTATAATACATAACAAAAAACAGAAAATATTCAACAGTATCCTTGTCTCATGGGTTTTTTAAAATTCATTGTGACGTCGCAATTTCCATTGAAAAAGCATGCATAGTACGAATTCATATGACGTACGAAAACATATGATCTGACAATATAATACATAACAAAAAACAGAAAATATTCAACAGTATAATACATAACAAAAAACAACAGAAAATATTCAACAGTAATATACTGTATTAAATAATGCTTGCAATTACTGAAAGCAAGCTCAAAGTACTTAACCTGCCATCAAACATTCGTTGACCGAAGTACATTATGTATAAAGCGCTAAAGTTAAAGTGCTTCATACTTAAAATGTGTGCACATTCAATGCTTTTACAACCCTATAAAATTACAAAAAGAATATTTTTTTATGATACAACCATGAAATAAGAGTTAAATCAAAGATTTAGTTTGTTTTTTCTTTGTATTGTTTATTATTGTCACGGATTGCGTGTACAGTCATTGATGTTGAATTTTATACGGAAATAAAATATAACTTTGGGAATGCCTAGGCCAATCAAAACTACAGAATCGTATGAAACTTACATGTAATGTAATTAATCGTTATTGCAGAATGATATCTGCTATATTAATGGGGTGTGTTATGAGAATGGATTCATATTACCAGCAGACCCAAGAGTGGGATGTAGGATTGCTATCTCAGTAACAGATTGGACAGTTATCCAAGGTAATATAGTAGTCTTTAAACAAAACAAAGTTGATAATAGTAACCTTTAAACAAAACAAAGTTGATAATAGTAGCCTTTAAACAAAACAAAGTTGATAATAGTAGCCTTTAAACAAAGCTGATAATAGTAGCCTTCAAACAAAGCTGATAATAGAATGCTGGTTAATACTGGATTTCTAAGATAGTGGCCATTTCAATGTTAAGGTTATTTGTATTATTTAAATCATAATCAATTGTTAACATTGCTTAGCTTTCAGTGATAAATAATTCACCATCAGAGATTGTTTTTAAAACTCTTTTTTTTTGTAATATTGGTGCTTTTGAGATATAGACCTTGTTTTTCTTGTTTCAAAAATTTTTTGTTTAGATATATTTGTCTGCTCTAGAAAAATGCATACTTTTAAGTAATGTTTCATATTCCTATTTAATTTCCACTCTTGATATATTATAGGATTAAACACATTTTTCTAGAGGTTATTGATATGTAAAATGGGGTGATTAACTCACAAACTGAATAAAAGTCTGAAGGACTTTTTATGTAAAGTTTGTGAGTAAGCAACCCAGTTTACACTTCAATAACCTCTAGAAAAAATGTGTTTAATCCTTATAATTCTTAAGCCAAACATCCACAATTTTTAATTAGCTTTTTTTTTTGTTCATTGGCTTCTATAAATGTATTTACACTTTTGGTATTTAGCTGAATTTTGTCTCCAAATGACCTTAGATCTGCTCTGAATAACCTTCTGATGTCAAGCAACAATCACTTTTTAATTATGACGTCAAATTTTTTAAATTGTAATGTCAAATTTTACAGGAACTTGTGTGATTTTAAGTAATGGTGGACAAATTTGCATAAAGTGTAAATATGTCTATTTACCATCAAAATCACAACTGACATGTCGTAACTAAGGAGTTAACCACCATATTGACTTTTGAAAATCTAAAAATGTTCGATTAATGCAATATAATCTAAAATGAAAGAACATCTACCTCAAAAAGTTCATGTCATGACAATAAAATATCGGCATTTGAAGTGTACCAGTAACGGAATAATCTTCAGCTTGAGACTTTTCATTTGTATGACCTCATTTTTTGCCATGACGTTAATGCGTTAAAATCAGTCATGATATTTGGAGGAATTTTGTTTTATTTTTAATTTCATACACTTTTGAAGTTTTAATTATGCTAATGCATTATTTCTTTTTGTTATCCATTAAAAAGGAAATAACAGTTATGTCTATATTTGTTTTCTAATACTCAATTTGCTTAGCTGGATCCCATGCATGTGTGTCATGCATGATTAGATCACAGTGAGGGTTACAAAGGTAGTTTTGTCAACATGGTCTATCGAAGTGTTAACCAAAGGAAAAGATTCTTACCAACCAATCCGATTCAAGTATTTGTAGATATGCGAATCATATAAGAATTACAAAAAAAATTATTTTATTTTGTTAATGTACATTTTTGGGATAACTTTGTTAATCAAAACTATGAACTGATATATCAAGTAAAATGCTTATTTTCCCCATGATTGGTTATGTGCCACTCTGTTACAATTAATTCTAATCAGAAACAAAAATCAATAACTTTTCCATTAAAAATGAAGATTTTGATGTATGACTGAATTAAAATACTTCAGAGTAAAAACTAAAATGATTTGTAGAAAAAAACTCAATATTGATATATAAAACTTGTCAATAAAGTTTTAAATATTGATTATATGACAACCATCTTTAATATGTTGCATTTTTCAGTGGACTCTGTGGTTGAGTACAAATTATTCTTCATCAGAATGGATGGGACATCTCTGGTTGTGCCTTCAGGTACAATTGCCACTTTTGGTGGAATGTCACTGGATGATAATGAGAACAATAAGTTATCGTTAAGTTTTAATGGAGCTAATCAGTATTTAAAGGTCGTAGATAGTGCAGGAGGATGCCTCTATGACCCTGAGCAGTGCTTTTTGGGAATTACCCTATCGTTTACCATTAAATTCAGATCATTAAAAGAAAACACATATTACTATACTAATTGTGGAGATCAATCAAATTCTGCTGGCTATGCTATCTATTACAAAAATGAAAGATTGTACTTCAAGGTCAGTACAAGGACAAGAGAATGGACAGTATTTATTTCTGATGTAAAAACTGATAGATATTATGACATCCTTATGTCATGGAGTGTTCAGTTTGGATTAAACATTTACATCAATCTGAACAAAGTGGGAGATACCACAGATTATCTTCAAAGAAATGTAGAAAGCCCAACCCAATGTGATTTGTATGTTGGACGTCCCAATGGAGAAGGGGAGTATGCTGACATAGTGATGGAATACTGGCATATTTTGTTGGCTTCCAGGGAAGTTCTCATATCTATAGGATTTGTTATTGGTGAGTTTTAAAAAAAATTACTAAAACAAAATTGGATATTTCACAAAATTATTATGGTTGTTTAAATCTAAATCATTCAGTGCCTATTGGATAGATAGTTGTCTTATTGACAATCATACCACATTTTATTTTTATATTGATACCTAATTTTTAACTAGTGATCTGGTATGCATATTTTTTTTCTGGCAGACCCACTTACTTTGTGTAATCAACTCATAGTTATTAATCCTGAGCTTTTACTGTGACATGACTGTAATTTTTGCCTTCACCTATTGCAGTTCATTCAAAATTCTGACCTAATTACAATTTATTTTATAGTAAGATTCCATGATATGGAAGATGTGCATCTCATTTTGTGCACACATTTTGAGAATTTTATGATTTCCAGATTTTGGAACTTAGTTTATCTGGAGCAGCAATAAGTTGAAGATATCCATTTTACAGTTTACAACCCTAAGCCTTCATACGATCATACTGTCTGTATCCTTCATACGATCATACTGTCTGGATTGTTTGTTGGTGTTTCTACAGATTACAACCCTAAGCCTTCATACGATCATACTGTCTGGATTGATTGTTGGTGTTTCTACAGTTTACAACCCTAAGCCTTCATACGATCATACTGTCTGGATTGATTGTTGGTGTTTCTACAGTTTACAACCCTAAGCCTTCATACGATCATACTGTCTGGATTGATTGTTGGTGTTTCTACAGTTTACAACCCTAATCCTTCATACGATCATACTGTCTGGATTGATTGTTGGTGTTTCTACAGTTTACAACCCTAAGCCTTCATACGATCATACTGTCTGGATTGATTGTTGGTGTACAGTTTACAACCCTAAGCCTTCATACGATCATACTGTCTGGATTGTTTGTTGGTGTTTCTACAGATTACAACCCTAAGCCTTCATACGATCATACTGTCTGGATTGATTGTTGGTGTTTCTACAGTTTACAACCCTAAGCCTTCATACGATCATACTGTCTGGATTGATTGTTGGTGTTTCTACAGTTTACAACCCTAAGCCTTCATACGATCATACTGTCTGGATTGATTGTTGGTGTTTCTACAGTTTACAACCCTAAGCCTTCATACGATCATACTGTCTGGATTGATGGTTGGTGTTTTACAGTTTACCCTAAGCCTTCATACGATCATACTGTCTGGATTGATTGTTGGTGTTTCTACAGTTTACAACCCTAATCCTTCATACGATCATACTGTCTGGATTGATGGTTGGTGTTTCTACAGTTTACAACCCTAATCCTTCATACGATCATACTGTCTGGATTGATGGTTGGTGTTTCTACAGTTTACAACCCTAATCCTTCATACGATCATACTGTCTTGATTGGCTGTTGGTGTTTAATGCACTTTCAGCACTCTTGGCTTTATCATGGCAGGCAGTTTTTATTGGTGGAGGAAGCCTGAGTGCACATAGAAAAAAATGATCATTGGCAACAAAACTTGCAATCATAGTCCATCAAGATTATAATCAAACATACCTTTCCATTAGTGGGGTTAGAACTAACAACTGCAGTGTTGACAGGCTAGTGATACTGTATTACCTAGACCACTCGGCCCCAAAGGCACCCATGATTTCTGGAATATTTGTAGGTACTTTTGAAGTTTCCACCTCACTTTTTGAAGATATTAATGATGCAAATCTTGTTTGAATGGTACAATATTTACTTCTACAGTAGTTATGCATAAACATGAAAACCAGTTCTTTGCAAAATTAAATGTGTCACAATATTTGTATTTTTACATTACAGGTTATCCATCAGTTAGGAATCCTCCAGTTTTAATACCAGAACTAGATAAACATGGAGAATCTAAGTTTACATGTGACTTTGATCGACTTTCTGGTTATGATGTCAAATATACTGTCAAGTTTTATGTCAATGAAGACATACTTAGAGAGGTTACAATAACAAGAGATAATGATTTTGCCATTTTGGATGAAAATGATTTCCATGAGCAGTTGTATGGCACTGCTGTAAGTTTCTATATTTATCTTTCACTTTTATGCTTCAAACTTTAATCTCTTTTGAATTTTTCACATTTCATTTACACAGATCTTTTAATTGCTTGCGTTTTGGTTCATGTGTGTGCTCCTTGTTGATGATTTAAGAGTGATGGTGTGTAAATATGAATATATGGTGATGTGGAGGGAGGTATGTGTCAAGAAGGCAGCAACCCAACCACACAAAAAAAATTTAAATACATCCAGAGATCAGCATGACTCAATAATATTTTATATGTTTAATCTTATGTAGAAAGATTTCTCACTTATGTTCTTCTTAGTTCATATGTTAAATGGAACAGCCCTTACACATTGTAGTATTAGAATTTGGGTGTAGGTTATCAGATTGTTTTTCTTTTGCCATGTTTTGAAGTTTGCACAGACTATTTCAGATATCTTGTACAGTAGAAGTTTGCTATGCAGATAGCTGTGCTCAAAGTAAAGGTGAAGTGAAAGTCAGTAATACTGTTTATGTAGCATTCAAGGTAAGACTTATTTATATATAAAATAAACTACAATCCTTATTTTGAGGGATTCCCAGTATCCAGTATACCTTAAAATTTTCATACCAAATACCCAACCAAATTATATGAAATATTTCGTACAAGTTATGTTTATTAAAATTATATACATCTATACAATGACATGAATAAGTCATTGATAGAAGCACCCTATATACTGTATCCCTGAAACTCTGAAAAACACCCAAGGGAGTACAAGAAGGTGTGTTTAAAGTTCTATTCAGCATCTGAATGCTTTATTCAGATGGACAAGTCTTAGTTATTGATAAGTTATGGTATATAATTTAAGTTATAAGATGAGGACTCTCATAACAACTACCTTTTTTGGCATTGCTGCAGTAATTTAATGAGATTGACATGTTTCGGTGCCTAAGGCACTTAACCCCATTATATGTATTAATATTTGCATAATTATTATTATTCAGTTTTCTCAGGAGGGAAGTATTGTCCTTCATGAAGGTCAGCCACCTACAGAGCTTACTATTCAAAGCTACATCCCACCAAGATTATTCTGTGAGAGAGGCGCTAGGGAATATTCATGTAAAGTAGAACTGAAAGCTTCCATCAGACCAGCTAATGAACTCCAATGTTCAGATGGAGCAGATCTAGCCCAAGTTGTGTTTTTCCAAACTGGTGAGTCTGCTGCCGATACCTGTGGCACTGAAGTTTCTACAACAGAGTGGAAAGATGAGTTTAAACTCTTCATGAAAGCCAGAATAGATGGTATTAATGATGGAGATAAGAAGAGATCACTTCAATTGGAAGCTGTTGTTACTCAAGATGATTATGTTGTTAAGTATGACATTGGTCGTATAGAACTGGACATTATTGATAGAGACAGACGGGTCGTTTGCAGGTCACGTGGTCGTCCACATATAAAGACATTTGACAAGAAGTGAGTTTTATATTTTGTTATTTTAATTTTCCTGTAATATTTTAATTTCATTTGATGCATATTATTATAAGATAGAGAAATGAATGCATGTAAAGATGAGACATGTTTTTATATGCCAAAATGTCACTGTACAAGGAGTTATAAACCATAAATTTGTCCATCTAAAGATTAGTAAATTTTCATCTTGCATCAGAGTTTATCTGTTAAAGGTTTTTAATATCATACTTTTCAGTAGAAAATAAATCAAATTTTATCTATTATTTCGACTGATAATTGTTTGTTTTCAGTTGGATCGAGCACTTTTTTGTTCCCAGACTGAACGTAACCCTGTTAATGGTATTTTTCTTTGCTATATCACAACCAGTTATTTAAAACAAAGACATTTTGCAAATGTAAGAAAATATAAAAAAAAAACTGGTTAACTTTAAATTAAACTTGTCTGACATTGAACACCATATGTTGACCTCCAGATGTTTATTTAATGTTCATTGTATTGTTTGTCTTTTTCTCATTAATTTAAATACCAACATCTACTCTATCAATAATCTTAGTCTTTTTCTTTTTTCAGGAAATACCATAACTACCTAGAAGGAGAGTTTATATTATACCGTACTAAATCCAATCTGTATGAGGTAAGATTTATTTTCAGCTTTGAAAGCTTAAAATCGTAGAATTAATCGCTAGTTGCAAATCTATCATTTAATGACCCAAAGCAACCTATTACTTAATGCTTTGGATGAACATTGCACCAAGACCATAAATTCAACCAATTTGTCACAAAAATAGTTTGATATCTCTGTAAATACTCTTATCAATCTCTCATTGTTGACATTGTAGTATGAATTGTCACATGTCATCTAAAACTTGGAATCCTTGGTTTGATAGTTTCAAGTGAAGATTCAGAAATTTGTGATTCAGAAAACAATTTCAGATCATTGTTTTGTTAGCAGTCTATCTTTTTAAGTATTGAGTTTATTTGTTACATTCTTTTAGCACTGTGTATTTATATGTTTCAGGTGAGAACCTTCCAGAGGAAATGCAAATCTAATGGAAAATCCTCCTGTAATTGTGCCGTGGCCATCAGGGCTGAGGATGATGTAATATTATTTGATGTATGTGGTGCTGATTATGACTTTTCTACAACTGAAAAAGCATTAACCAAGAAAATCTACAAAAATGGAGATTTGACAGCTGGTTTTACTGTAGAAGAAGAAAAAAAAGGAAGGTCATTCACTGTGAGTAACAAAGAAAATATATTTTGGTACACAGATTTATTGTCACTGATTATCATATTGATTAAAATATTACTTTGTTGAAAAGATTTTAAAGAGTTATATGCTTCACCTAAACTAAGCTATAATTCACCACCTCAGAGTCAGACAGGTGGAAAAGAGTTTTATGCTTTATCTTAACTAAGCTCTTCTTCACTGCATCAGACAGGTGGAACAGATTTTTGTGATCTCTGAAGAACTAATTAAGGGATTAAATAATGAATAAGTCTTTATGTTCTTTGTAAAGTGTCTATTTACTTTTCCATATGTAGTATTACACAGTTAAGGCTACTACCACTTAGTAGTTAAATTTAAACAATTGTAAATATTGATAGCTACCAGATGGTAAATAAAGTACAAGGTTTTAGTAACAATTTAATAAAAAAGATAATTACAAAATACAGGTCAGTTTGAATATCATCATCCCAAAAGTAATTAAACTGATTTTTTTTTTTAGATTACCCTGCCAAATGGAGCATCAGTGAAAATTGAAAAGAGAAAGAAATATCTACAGGTTTGGGTTACTGCTGGACCTGTTGATTTTGAAAATGTTGAAGGTACTGTTACGCCAGAAAATCGCCTTTTAATTGTAGCCTACAAAAGACACAAATCAATAATAAAATTTAACAAGATTTATTATACACAAGTTTACAAGAAGTATTACACAAAAAGAAATGTCAACTTAACTGTCAAAATATATGTCTGATCTTTTGTCTTTTCTTTATCCGGAAATCTTCTAGGAATCCACAGAATATTATATCCATAGTTCACAATCTAGTATGATGTAGTTTGTAAATAAAAGTGTCAATCCAACTGCTGAGAATGTTGATGTCTATCGATGTCTATTGATGTCTATGTCTAAGTCTATCTCTGTGTCTAACTTTAGGGTCTGCATTTAAATACTTGTAACAGAAAGTTCTAGATAATTGTAGATGTTTAAATTACACATCTTTTGTTATGATCAATCTGGAAACGTTATGTAAGTGAAATAGAAAGTTCTAATCATTCCATGAGTATCAATGATTGTTCCAGTTATTTCTAAACTGCACAGTTGTAATACAATGTGTATTATTTTGTACACAATGTATATAATAGGCCACACAAAACAAATTAGGCCAACTAAATAAATATGATAGTTACAATATCATAACAGTACTATATAAAGATATTATTTATTCTTTCAGCAATTTTTACACTATTATAACCTAAATTACTGAAATGATATGGAAGTTTTAGGGTATATAACAAGGAGAAAGTTTATTTTTATTTCAATTCAACTATTTTACACATTACTGTTTAAATATGTTTATCTATCAACTCATCTTTTCTGAATGTTTGAATATGATGTTTAGAAAACTAGAAAAATAATATTTTAAGAGGGACGATATTTCTTTATCAATATGTACCCCCATTTATATGGATGAAGCTACTAGAGTAGAAATCATTACTTTGAAAGTTTTACAGTTCTTACCTTTTTGAATGAAGATAAAGGAGTACGTAACAGTTGATATCTTCCATTTGACATAAAATTAGCATTATTTTTCGCTTAGTAAATAATCACTATAGGTTTTGATTAATTACTGGATTTTTCCCTAAGTATTCTGACAGGTGCCATTTGAGGAGCAGGAACTGCTAAATCTTTTACTGTGTACAGGAGATCATCCCATTGGGTTATGTTGCTCAATCTATAAAAAAATAAGAAGATGTGGTATGATTGCCAATAAGCAAACTCTCCACAAGAGACCAAATGACACATGAATTAACAACTATAAGTCACTGTACGGCCTTCAACAATGAGCAAAACCCATAGTGCATAGTCAGCTGAAAAAGGCCCCGAAATGACAATTTTAAAACCATTCAAACAAGAAAAATAACAGCCTGATTTGTGTTCAAAATAATGAATGAAAAACACATTTGAATACAGCAACAAATGACAACAACTGAATTACAGGCTCCTGACTTGGGACAGGCACATACAGAATGTGGCAGGGTTAAACTAGTTTGAAGGCGCCAACCATCCCCTAACCAGGTCACATATCTTATTCATATATTTATAGTTTCTAATGCCCCTTGATGTCTTTTTACTGTTTTGGGAAATTTATATTCTGACTTTTAGATTATATCCTGTAAATGTAGGTTCAAAAGCCTTTCAAAAACATTTTTAATGAATTGTAGACAACTGAAAAGAGATTATAGAGAAAGAAAACTTTAACTTAAATACATAACATCTCGTCTTTTCTGAAGACATTTTGTATATACAAACATGACATTCTCACACTATTAAGAATTTCTGACAAATCTCAGCTTTTGCTAAATGTTGAAATTAAGGTTTATTTTTGTTGTAGGTTTATGTGGAAATTTTGACGGCGATAAGACCAATGATTATATGAAACCAGATGGCACTTATTTGGATTCTAGTGACAAATATCCAAATGACTTCAGTAAAAGTTGGAGGTAGGAATCAAGGATATTCGATCTGAGAGTTATGGGACTTAAACTGTTAGATTTAAGGAAATTTTCACTAAATTGAATGTGGTCTCTGTCATTAAACCACCCTATAAACCTGGTCAAGGTTTTGGGGTATATCTTAAATCTGGGAACTTTATTTTTTTTTTTAAAGTAGGTCTGGCAAATAGGTGATAGGACTGGCAAAACTATCTTACATCACCTAATGTTCACATATATTACATAAAAATCAAAACACTTTACACCACCTACCCCAACTAAACTGTAGGGTGATGATCATATTTAATCTAGAAAGGTAATAAGTTAACTGTCCAACAAGTGACGCCAGCTGCAGTTTATATAAGTTGTGAGAAAATACAAAACTGGCAGAACTTTAACCGGACACAAATTAAACGTACAATTGCTCGTCAGTGTATAAACCAAATAAAACAGCTATCACATATGCAAAGAAACATATTAAAGATGGATTAACATCTCGGTTTGATATAATGTGTTTATAACATACCTAAATATTCAATACTGTGTTGATGAAAAAACCCAATACATTAAGGAACTTGGTGGTGAAAAACCCAATTTGATATTTGATTGAGGGGTGAAATGGAATTGATAATGCAATTAAAAAACTTTATCACTCAATTACATAAAAAATGGTGGGTAAAAACCCCAATTTGTGAATTCTTATCTGGAGCTCTGTGTCCCACCATAACTGACGGATGCTTGGATCAATCTATTACAGACTTTATTTTAAGGGATTGTTGAAAGAAAGCTCCCTTTCTAGTGTTGAAGATTTTCCCATTTGTTTTTTTAGAGTTATAGGACTGTAACTGTCAGATTTAAGGCAATTTTTACATGTTGTACCATAATTGGCCTTGTAAATTCTGCACTGGTACATTGTCTGCACCCCCTTTTCATCACAGGGAATTCAGAAATTTTTTTTTCACTTATTGAAAATGTCATTGGGAACTCCAGTAACTTCAAAGCGTGTGTGTTTGTTTGGGTTGTTTTCATGGAAAACATAGTTTTTCATCATCAAGTAGTTAACAATGCTTGTAAAGGATTCTAGAACACTTCAAGAGAGTTAAAATAAGCCAAAATCACAAAAAAAAACCAATTGTAAAAGTTATGCATGATATTAACCGGATACCGGAATAGGATGTGTAAATTGCAAACAAATTCAGTGAGAGTGTACAGAAAATCCGTACTTAATAGATATTTTTTTGCCATTCCAGAATTATGAGAAATTAACCATTAAATGTAAGGCAATTTATATATGCAAAGGATATCCTCTTGCAAGTTTCTTCTGGGCCATTTCACTGACTTCGGATTTAATTGAAGGCGCCAACCATCCCCTAACCAGGTCACATATCTTATTCATATATTTATAGTTTCTAATGCCCCTTGATGTCTTTTTATTGTTTTGGGAAATTTATATTCTGACTTTTAGATTATATCCTGTAAATGTAGGTTCAAAAGCCTTTAAAACATTTTAATGAATTGTAGACAACTGAAAAGAGATTATAGAAAGAAAACTTTAACTTAAATACATAACATCTCGTCTTTTCTGAAGACATTTTGTATATACAAACATGACATTCTCACACTATTAAGAATTTCTGACAAATCTCAGCTTTTGCTAAATGTTGAAATGAAGGTTTATTTTTGTTGTAGGTTTATGTGGAAATTTTGACGATAAGACCAATGATTATATGAAACCAGATGGCACTTATTTGGATTCTAGTGACAAATATCCAAATGACTTCAGTAAAAGTTGGAGGTAGGAATCAAGGATATCCGATCTGAGAGTTATGGGACTTAAACTGTTAGATTTAAGGAAATTTTTCACATGTCCCCAGAGCTCCAGATAAGCTGCATATTTGTGTGATCACGCAATAAAAATTATTAAAAACCCAATACAATTGCCCGTTGCAGCGTTCAAAAACCCAATTCGTTCGAAGGAAAACCCAATTATATGCCAAAACCATGAGTTCTTAACGCTTTTATTCGCTATCGTTTGCGTTATTTACCATTATCTATTACATAGTCGTCGTGTAAATCTATTTTTATAATATTTATAATTGGAAATGTCCTTTCGTTCTAAAAATAGAACATTGCATCAAGTAGTTGAAATGGGTTCCTGTTGGAATTTTCCGTTGCTCAAAAGGTACACATGTTGATGAAAACATTTCGATCTTCTCTGCGTTTATCCAATTAGCGTTTGTAATGTTGTCATAATTTTTTCGAATTGCTCGGATTTATCATAACACACAATGTTAAAACGAAAGTAATGTCCGGTAAAAATATTGAATAGAAGCATGTTTTCAGATCTTTTCATAGATGAGGGATAATTATAATGATAACAAGACGTAGCTAGTGTTTTTGGAAGCGTCCATCGAACGCACGGGCGTGTTTGCGAGCCTTAACGAGAAAATTGTTAGAACGACAAACACGGGGTTTCGTCGAGAACTATATCCTATATCAGATGTAACAGTGACGGGCCAAATTAATTATGACATGATATGAAGTTGGAAAGCATGGGGAACCAAAAGTTATAATAAGGGACAACTTAACCTAGATTTTATGTTAATTAATTAAACAAAAACATTCAAGTATAATTTTAGTTTATATATTAATTTTTCATTTTAGTTGATGAGTGAACAGGCATCCCTTAATTATATCCGTTTTTACGTCAATGCAGCTTGAAACTTTCTTTGTTTTTGGTCTACTTGTTCTGTATGCTTAAGATAGTTGTCTTCTTGGCAAGTGCAGTGTAACATTGTCATTTATTTATTTGATGTTGCAGTATTATTTGTAAATTTAAATTGAATGTGGTCTCTGTCATTAAACCACCCTATAAACCTGGTCAAGGTTTTGGGGGTATATCTTAAATCTGGGAACTTCTTATTTTTTTTTTAAAAGTAGGTCTGGCAAATAGGTGATAGGACTGGCAAAACTATCTTACATCACCTAATGTTCACATATATTACATAAAAATCAAAACACTTAGCCACACCTACCCCAACTAAACTGTAGGGTGATGATCATATTTAATCTAGAAAGGTAATTAGTTAACTGTCCAACTAGTGACGCCAGCATGTCCCACCATAACTGATGGATGCTTGGATCAATCTACTACAGACTTTATTTTAAGGGATTGTTGAAAGAAAGCTCCCTTTCTAGTGTTGAAGATTTTCCCATTTGTTTTTTAGAGTTATGGGACTGTAACTGTCAGATTTAAGGCAATTTTTACATGTTGTACCATAATTGGCCTTGTAAATTCTGCACTGGTACATTGTCTGCACCCCCTTTTCATCACAGGGAATTCAGGAAATTTTTTTTTCACTTGTTGAAAATGTCATTGGGAACTCCAGTAACTTCAAAGCATGTGTGTTTGTTTGGGTTGTTTTCATGGAAAACATAGTTTTTCATCATCAAGTAGTTAACAATGCTTGTAAAGGATTCTAGAACACTTCAAGAGAGTTAAAATAAGCCAAAATCACAAAAAAAACAATTGTAAAAGTTATGCATGACATTAACCGGATACTGAAATAGGATGTGTAAATTGCAAACAAATTCAGTGAGAGTGTACAGAAAATCCGTACTTAATAAATATTTTTTTTGCCATTCCAGAATTATGAGAAATTAACCATTAAATGTAAGGCAATTTATATATGCCAAAGGATATCCTCTTGCAAGTTTTTCTTCGGGGCCATTTCACTGACTTCGGATTTAATGCCTTTTGAAATATTCTGATTCTTTCTTGCAACAATTTAATATGCATGCAACAGAGCCCCTATTATGGTATTGATATACAGTCTTTTCTGACATTTGTAGAGTACCAACGGAAGAAACTATATATAATGGTTTCTGTGGAAATATTGATGCACCAGCTGATTTAGGCGTGTACTGTGAATGTAACTCTGGACAGGATCCTGTATGTTCCAATAATCGTGACATAACTGCTTGTGCAAGAATCACCAAGAAATCAGGTAGTTTCATTTTCTCCAACAAGCATTTATAAATTAACCTTCAATTCATATTTTAAACTAAAAAAGTAATGTTATATTCCCAGTCATGGCTGTCCAAGTAGTGAAGTTCCAATGGGGTTTTCAAAATAGAATAATTGGCTATAAAATAAAAAATAGAGAATAATGGGCTAAAATAGGCACAAAGATATGTACAGAAATGAAGAAAGCCCATCCCACTTTCACCACTTCTACATCTACTCTGATGAAGATTTTAAGTTATGATGACATAATGTATATTTCAGCTGTAGATATCACCAATGAGTTATTATATATTTCAGCTGTAGATATCACCAATGAGTTATTGTATATTTCAGCTGTAGATATCACGAATGAGTTACCAATGGAAGAACCAGTAAAATGTAGTACAACAGTAGAACAGATTAACTTTATATTTGATATCAACTTTAGTATTATTATCAGTGTGAGTTGTTACTGATTTCCACATAAATCCCCAAAAAGTCAATTTTCCCGGTTTGTGGCAACTTACAGGCTATCCTCTTATTTATATATAGAATAAGTTTTTAATTACTGTTTGCAAGGAAAAATTAATAGAGAATGATATTAATGATCATGATTAATTATTTTAAACATTGTAAAGTGTATGTATTTTTTAACTATGTTACCTTAATCTGCCAAAAAGACCTTTTCCTTAAATAAATAGTTGATACTATTTTTTATTCATTGATATGTTCATGATTTGAATAGTTTTAAAGAAATGATAATGATTGATATTTTACAGTTACCTCCTTGGCCTGTAAATGCTATTACTGAAACCATAGCACGTGAGAAATGTACATATGATATTAAGATGTCAAGAGTAGGTGTGGCTTGTGCAGGTTTTGGTATCATCATCGACTTTGATGACATTATTGAAGATTGTGTTCTTGATGTACAGGTAAGATTGAAAAATATCTATCATTAAGATTTGTACTTAATTTACAGTTAAAAAAAGGGAAAAATGTCAGTCATTAAGATTTGTACTTAATTTACAGATAAGGGGGAAAAATGTCGGTCATTCAGATTTGTACTTAATTTACAGGTAAGAAGGAAAATGTCATTGTTGAATATGTGCTCAATATACAGATTAAAAATGTCAGAGAGTTATTAAGATTTGTACTTGATGTACAAGTAAAATGAAGAAGAAAGTTAAAAAGAAGTAACAACTTTATATATGCTGCTTCAAAATATTGAAAAGTGTCAATTCTGATATGGCTTTATATGGGGACATCAGAAAAAGATTTGAAATGAAAGTTATAAATTCTTTCTTAAAGTATCATGTGATATTCAGTTGTGCTGTATACATGTGTAAATATATTCAGTTGTGCTGTATACATGTGTAAATATACTCAGTTGTGCTGTATACATGTGTAAATATATTTCAGCTTAATGGAGATTATGAGTTTACCATATCAGCCATAAGTGAACTGAGAGTAACATGTATGTTTTCAATAGAATCCAACATAACATTGTTGTTACCAGAGGGACCAGATGAAATAGAAATACCAGAATTTGTTAATAATATCTGTGTTGATGATTGTAACGGACAGGGAACCTGTGTTGATAGTAAGTCTGCCAGGTTTAGTTTAAATGAGAATGAAAAGCTCTTGTTTGTTAAAATATCTGTACTTACTTGCTCATTTTATCAGTATTGTAAATTCAGAATCTTCCCAGTTTCAGAATTATGATGACTACATTAACAAAAACAGTCATAAAATTTGAATATTCTCATTCACATGTCTGTCAGAAACTGCTTTATTGGCAATTTTTCAGTCAAAATCAGGAAAGTGAAGTGTTAGTAATTTCTTGTATCTATGCATGCACATATTCTTTAAAAATGATATGCTTGATATAAAGAAAAACAAGTCTTCTCGGCTAATCTAAAAAGGTGGAATGAGATTATTTTTTTTATGACCATAGTATGTTTTGAAATGAAGCAAGGCTATCAGTAAAGTATATATGATATTTTCAAGATACAATCCATTCTCAATTTTATTATAACGTATGGCTTAATTTGAGCAAAATCATACATGATTTCAAGGATGATAACTTGACTACAGTTTTGTTGCTTGGGACTTACACATAAAGTATATGATAGGATTAAACATGTCTGTGAGTCAAAGATAAACCCCTGGATTACAGTTTTGTTGCTTGGGACATACACATAAAGTATATGATAGGATTAAACATGTCTGTGAGTCAAAGATAAACCCCTGGATTACAGTTTTGTTGCTTGGGACATACACACAAAGTATATGATAGGATTAAACATGTTTGTGAGTCAAAGATAAACCCCTGGATTACAGTTTTGTTGTTGGGAAATACACATAAAGTATATGATAGGATTAAACATGTCTGTGAGTCAAAGATAAACTCCTGGATTACAGTTTTGTTGCTTGGGACATGCACATAAAATATATGATAGGATTAAACATGTCTGTGAGTCAAAGATAAACCCCTGGATTACAGTTTTGTTGCTTGGGACATACACACAAAGTATATGACAGCATTAAACATGTCTATGAGTGCTCAATTTAACCCTTAAGCTAGGACAATTGTTTTAATGTAACTTCTTTTTCAGGTGTTTGTCAATGTAATGCCAACTACACGGGGACAACATGTGACACCATGTTAACAGATCCACCTATCCTTAATGCTATATTTGGTGGAGTGGCCTGTGATTTAGACACCAATATACACAATTGCACACTGTTTATTGTCCAGGGTGTCAGATTTATTGATAATGATACACTCACATGTCATTATGAATTAGAAAATGGGGTAAATATTTCTTTTTTTTTTCATTGAATGTGAATCGCTATTAAATAGCAGCTTGCCTTTATTGCAGCTGGTTATGAGTTTAATTCCAAGCTGAGTCAATCCAAAAACTTTAAAACTGGAATATGCTGCCTCCCTCGCAAGCATGTGGTATTAAAGATTTAAACAAAGACTGGTTGGCTTACAGTCCGAATACTATGTCAGGGTAGTGTGATATGTCTTCCTACAAACTGTTACCTTGTTTGCTAGAACATTAAAAACATCTTATTCTATAACAAAGCAAAGTATATTCATGTCTTATTAACACGTCATCAGCCTGAACATTGATGTAACATTTCCGCTGGATGTTAAGAATCCTTGAATTATTATTTCATATGATCTAAGGTATTCTTGTGAACATTTTAGAAGGCATCATACATAATATTGGTTAAAATAATTTTTAACTATTGATTTCTATATTGCTACAATTTAAAGGCAGGCTGAAAACAAAAGACTTTTTTCAAGTCAGAACAAGTTTTACTTATATTATTGTTAATGATCAGTACTTAGGACATAATTTTTGTTCACAGGGAACAGTTAAATTTGCTGGAGATTTCAAGACAACAGAAGAAGTGTGGTGTCCATTTAATGGAGATCTTGGTCAACACAAACTGAGTATTAGTAACGATGGACTGATGGAAAGTAACCAGTTGACATTTGTTGTATACACTTCAGCATGTAAAGATTGTACTGACTTAGTTTGTGTAGATAGGGTAGGTATTTTGTGTACAGACTTAGTTTGTGTAGATGGGTATGATAGTGTGTACACATATGTATTTACATAGAGGTATAAAACAGCTTACAAACATTTGAAAGCCAAATTAACATTTACATGCAAGTAGGTTGCCACAAAAACACACAAAAAAAAAGGTAAAAAAAAAAAAAAAAATATTTTTGAGTATTCTGTTTTTCAGGATGATATATGTACTATCAATGGAGTATGCTATGAACTTGGTGCACTGAACATCCTGAATTCAGGAGAGTTCTGTAACACAACTACTTCTACAACATCCTGGAGTACACTCATAGGTAAACAAGTCATTATATGGAATATACTATAGTCATTTTGGTGTGTGTGAACAGGGCCTTTTAAAGCTTTCTATGGGGTATGGGTTTTGCCCACTGTTGAAGGCTGTATGGTGATGTATAGTTGCTAACTTCTACATCATTTGGTCTCTGGTGGAAAGTCTCATTGGCAATCATACCACATCTTTTATTTATATCATGAGTTTTTTTTTGTATTATCTTTTTGAATGATCTGACAAATATTGTATTAGTGTAGTAACGAAAAAATGTTTTATTTGCAAAGGCCAATAGATGGAGATTAATTTTTTTTCCTGGGTTAAAAAACCTTATAGGATTAAACGCCTTTTTAAAGGAATTTATTGGTGTACAATTCTTTAAAATTGGAGATAGGGAATATATTTTTCCATACTTGTAACCTCTATCACACGTAAGTTGTATATTAGTGTCATTGAATAGGCCTGGCGCATAAATATATTTGTTGGTTAATGCAAAAATATGTACTCCATGAAATTTGCTATCTAATAAAAAATAAACTACAAAAACTCTTTTTATCATTCAAACGAAGGTTTTGTGCATTTTTTTAATTTAACGATTTACGTACAGTGAAAATTAATTTTGTTAACGTCGGTGTTATTATCGCCGCCATCTTGTTTACATTGGTTATGAAAAGTAGTTCCGTCAATGTCATCTATCGAAAAATAAACAACGTCAAGATCGACTACCGGAAGTCCTCTCGACGTTTTCCCTAATATGCAAATCATATAAGAATTCTTGTTTAATATCAATTAAAATTCATTTACTGTAAATATATAAGAGATTTTTTAATTTTGTTAAAACTCTTTTAAGTTAAGCAATTATAATGCATTTTGTTGATTTTGCTGTATGCCGGGTAATATCCACTATATGTCATGTAGACAAGGTTAATAGAACTTTGGCATGTAACTAGGGACTAATCAGAACTTTGATAGAGGCATGTAACTAAGGACTTATCAGAACTTTGATATAGGCATGTAACTAGGGACTTATCAGATCTTTGATATAGGTATGTAACTAGGGACTAATCAGAACTTTGATATAGGCATGTAACTAGGGCCTATCAGATCTTTGATAGAGGCATGTAACTAAGGACTTATCAGAACTTTGATATAGGCATGTAACTAGGGACTTACCAGATCTTTGATATAGGCATGTAACTAGGGACTAATCAGAACTTTGATATAGGCATGTAACTAGGGACTAATCAGAACTTTGATATAGGCATGTAACTAGGGACTTATCAAATCTTTGATATAGGCATGTAACTAAGGGCAAATCAGAACTTTGATATAGGCATGTAACTAGGGACTTATCAGATCTTTGATAGAGGCATATAACTAAGGACTTATCAGAACTTTGATATAGGCATGTAACTAGGGACTTATCAGATCTTTGATATAGGCATGTAACTAGGGACTAATCAGAACTTTGATATAGGCATGTAACTAGGGACTAATCAGATCTTTGATATAGGCATGTAACTAGGGACTTATCAGAACTTTGATATAGGCATGTAACTAAGGACTAATCAGAACTTTGATATAGGCATTTAACTAGGGACTTATCAGAACTTTGATTTGAGCATGTAACAAGGGACTTATCAGATCTTTGATATAGGCATGTAACTAGGGACTAATCAGATCTTTGATATAGACGTGTAACTAGGAACTAATCAGAACTTTGATATAGGCATGTAACTAGGGACTTATCAGAACTTTGATATAGGCATATAACTAGGGACTAATCAGAACTTTGATATAGGCAAGTAACTAAGGACTTATCAGAACTTTTATATAGGCATGTAACTAAGGACTTATCAGAACTTTGATATAGGCATGTAACTAGGGACTAATCAGAACTTTGATATAGGCATGTTACTAGGGACTTATCAGATCTTTGATATAGACATGTAACTAGGGACTTATCAGAACTTTGATATAGGCATGTAACTAGGGACTTATCAGATCTTTGATATAGGCATGTAACTAGGGACTAATCAGAACTTTGATATAGGCATGTAACTAAGGACTAATCAGAACTTTGATATAGGCATGTAACTAGGGACTTATCAGAACTTTTATATAGGCATGTAACTAAGGACTTATCAGAACTTTGATATAGGCATGTAACTAGGGACTAATCAGAACTTTGATATAGGCATGTAACTAAGGACTAATCAGAACTTTGATATAGGCATGTAACTAGGGACTAATCAGAACTTTGATTTGAGCATGTAACAAGGGACTTATCAGATCTTTGATATAGGCATGTAACTAGGGACTAATCAGATCTTTGATATAGACATGTAACTAGGAACTAATCAGAACTTTGATATAGGCATGTAACTAGGGACTTATCAGAACTTTGATATAGGCATATAACTAGGGACTAATCAGAACTTTGATATAGGCAAGTAACTAAGGACTTATCAGAACTTTTATATAGGCATGTAACTAAGGACTTATCAGAACTTTGATATAGGCATGTAACTAGGGACTAATCAGAACTTTGATATAGGCATGTAACTAGGGACTTATCAGATCTTTGATATAGACATGTAACTAGGGACTAATCAGAACTTTGATATAGGCATGTAACTAGGGATTTATCAGAACTTTGATATAGGCATGTAACTAGGGACTAATCAGAACTTTGATATAGGCATGTAACTAAGGACTAATCAGAACTTTGATATAGGCATGTAACTAGGGACTTATCAGATCTTTGATATAGGCATGTAACAAAGGACTTATCAGATCTTTGATATAGGCATGTAACTAGGTACTTATCAGATCTTTGATATAGGCATGTAACTAGGGACTAATCAAAACTTTGATATAGGCATGTAACTAAGGACTAATCAGAACTTTGATATAGGCATGTAACTAGGTACTTATCAGATCTTTGATATAGGCATGTAACTAGGGACTAATCAGAACTTTGATATAGGCATGTAACTAGGGACTTATCAGAACTTTGATATAGGCATGTAACTAAGGGCAAATCAGAACTTTGATATAGGCATGTAACTAGGGACTAATCAAAACAATCAGTATATATCATATTATAACAAATGATTTGTTCTATACAATCAAAAACATTCATTTAGTTAAAACAAAGAAAAAATATTAACTATCGATTCTTTCACAAAACAACTGCTAACGGAAGAAAAGAAAAATATATAAGAAGGAATAAAATTTCATGGCTTTGATCTTTGTAAATTGTAAACTATGAAACTTTTGAAATAGGGAGTTTTAAACTAATATCATTAATAATTCTGAAAGCTGAATCAGTTATACATCTAGGCATCATTCAATATTCAGCTTGTATGAATAGTTTGGATTTGAGTTTGTAGGTTAGACTAATCTTGAAGATTATACATTTATCACTGAGGCAATTTTCTTTTTCAGTGTCAGAGATTATACCATCTCGCTACAACTTTGTGAGAATTACTGGTACCACACTTATAATCAAGATCAGTATAACTATTAGTATAAACATTAACTTGATTGGGACACCAGTTCTTATAGACATTCCTTCTGGTGAGAAAGGTGTGGCTTTGAATGGTATTGACCAAGCATTAGACTTTGGAGATCTCAGTTACAAATGTTTAGGAGACATAGAAAAGTGTTCTACTGGGCTTACCATAACTTTCAATCTTAAACTGAAAGAGAAAAAAGATAACTGTTATATAATGTCTACTGGTGGTGAGGATAAAGATAGTTACGGACTTGCCATGTGGTATAACAAGAAAGGCAAATTATATACTCGTGTCAGTACCTCTAAATATGAATGGACTGTGTACACAAAAGATGTGGAAATAGATGAGTATTTCAATGTCAAGTTAGCGTGGAGTCGCAGTGAAGGATTAGCATTTTATAAAAACAATAAGAGGATGAAGAAATCCAAGAAACGCCAAAAGAGGAAAGGCTCCAAACATTTAAAGAAGAAATATTACTTTGGTCGATCAACTCATACTGACCCTTACTTTTGTAAGATGGAAATTGATGGATTCACAGAAATACCAGCATCAGAGCAAGTAATAGATATAATCGATGTTCCACTAGGTAAGGCAGGTTTTGATATTATACGCCCACTTTTTTAGATTATTTTCCAGTCTTCTATCAGATCACCTCTTGAGCTCTTTTATTCCTTATCAAGGAAGATTTTAATGAATAAACATTTTTTAATTGAAGGAACTAAGTGAAAACATTTTTTTCTTGATTAAAATATTATTTAACTGGAATGCTATATCAGCTGTTTAATTATTTATATTTTAATCGACCTCAAATTAATGTTCCTTGTTTCAAAGTTCTACTTTCAATTTCATCACAGAGTTGCCAACAATGGAAAAGGATCCCGTCCTGAAGGTTATACCATCAAATGAAACATTTGACCTTCAGTGTACCTTTGAACCTTTGACCACACCTTATATCAACTATAGATATACAGTGAGGTGGTATTTGGGAGATACAGTAAAATCTACATTTGTTATGGAAAATGATTCCTTTGTCAGTGAAATCAATAAGGCAGACATTGGTTTGGCAGTTTATGGAGATGAGGTAAAATGTTTTCAGTGTTAAAAGATAACCTTAAGTGTCAAGTCTGTAGAGAACAGTGTCAAGTCTCCAGATAAATATGTTAAGTCTTTAGATAAATGTGTCAAGTCTCCAGATGAATGTGTCAAGTTTCCAGATACAAGACTTTAAATATTCTATCCAAAAAATTACAAATCAGTCTCCTGAAAGGGAGGTCAAAATATCTCCCATGGGAAAACTTAAACAATTTCTGTCTTGTCTATCATTATATCACTATGGATAGTTATTTTGCCTTTTGAGCAAGTTTCTGTCTTTCCTTAAAAATCTATATTTACATATCAACACTACAAAAAATATTTTCTATACTTCTTTGTGTAATAAGAATAAATGGCTTGGTAATGTTTAAATGCTCTTATTTTCAGGTCCGTTGTGCAGTGTCAGCCTGTTACTATGACAACTGTGACAACACTGCTGGTCCAGATAGAAAAAGTAATGAATTTAAACTGTATGTAAAGGTAAGCAGAAAATTAAAGTTATTTTCTTAATCTTTATACTTTCATGAATAACTTTTGATTTCTTTCATAACATACAGATATTGACATTGAAGGCTTGTTATAGTCTAACTTAATTCCTGTAGACCATTGCAGAAACCATAGATACCATCTGAACATCCCAAAAAAAGAGTTAAATCAACCCCTCCACCGTAAATTTTGTCAATGAGAATAGGAGATTCTTCTTTTCAACATATCTGGATGGAACAATTCAACTGCTTTTATATAATGTAATTGACAAATAATTTCAGCTTAACATATATTAAGGGAACTTGAGATGGCATGATAATTGAATTGTTTTCATCACCTGTTATAATAGTGACCACCACCAGGCCATTGTAGGACATGTGGACATCGAAAGGAAGATGAACCAGATAAAGGAGATTTCTTTTTGTGTTTGATATGAAATTTTGATAAGCAACAACAGTCTTAAGGTTATGTCTGCATAATTGGAACTATTCAATTAAAATGGATGTGGGAATGTTGGTATCTTTGTTTATAAATGTCTTCCATTACAAAAGCTATGAATTTTTAGATTGCTGTAGAATCTTTTATAGATGCATAAATTCTTTTCATGTAATTTTTCAGATAATGACAGAAAGTATTAAATTGTATGAAGGATTTGCTGGAGAATGTATAAACGTAATGGCGATGGTACCACCAAGCACTTTCTGTGAAAATGGTACATGTCACTATCGTATAGATTATGGATTTGAAGATCGGGAGAAGTACACAGAGAGTACCTGTGCTGATGAAAGCATTGTACCACAAGCAGTGTTTTTGACAGATTCCATTCAGAATTCTCCATGTCATGTTGTCATTACTGAAGCCGATTGGCAAAATGAAACATGTGTTTATGTTAGAGCTGTAGCAGATGGACTCAAAGACAAGAACAAGAAATTACATGTTAGACTTACAGTTTCTGTAGAAATTCTGACAACAACAGTTATTCAGATATCTCAGACCTCCTACCCAACAGTCGAGGTAAGAATATATATATAATTGTCAATGTTCTATCATAAGTTATCTCATAGATACACTTAATCTGAATGTTATTTAACTGAAGTGCATGTGGTTGTCTTGACAAAGTCTCATATTCTTCTATGCACTGCATTGCATAGATGTACCTTGAAATATGGCTAACACAACTGTTTAAATAATTAATTTTTTTTTGTAAAGGTTGAAATCGTTGATAAAGACAAGACTGCAGTTTGTGAATCAACAGGAGATCCTCACATAACAACTTATGATGGAAGGTCAGTCAAAATTTATATAAGTTTACCAGGCTTTTCACTTATGATTGAAGGTCAGTCTAAAGTTATCTTAGTTTACCAGGCTTTTCACTTATGATGGAAGGTCAGTCTAAATTTATATTAGTTTACCAGGCTTTTCACTTATATTGGAAGGTCAGTCTAGATTTATCTTAGTTTACCAGGCTTTTCACTTATGATGGAAGGTCAGTTTAAATTTATATTAGTTTACCAGGGTTTTCACTTATGATGAAAGGTCAGTCTAAATTTTATTAGTTTACCAGGGTTTTAACTTATATTGGAAGGTCAGTCTAGATTTATCTTAGTTTACCAGGCTTTTCACTTATGATGGAAGGTCAGTTTAAATTTATATTAGTTTACCATGGTTTTCACTTATGATGAAAGGTCAGTCTAAATTTTATTAGTTTACCAGGCTTTTCACTTTTGATGGAAGGTCAGTCTGAAGTTATCCTAGTTTACCAGGATTTTCACTTATGATGGAAGGTCAGTCTAAATTTACCTTAGTTTACCACGGTTTTCACTTATTATGAAAGGTCAGTCTAAAGTTATCTTAGTTTACCAGGATTTTCACTTATGATGTAAGGTCAGTCTTAAGTTGCATTAGTTTACCAGGGCTTTCACTTATGATGAAAGGTCAGTTTAAAGTTATCTAAGTTTACCAGGATTTTCACTTGTGATGTAAGGTCAGTCTAAAGTTACATTAGTTTACCAGGGTTTTCACTTATGATGAATGGTCAGTCTAAAGTTATCTAAGTTTACCAGGATTGTCACTTGTGATGTAAGGTCAGTCTAAAGTTACATTAGTTTACCAGGGTTTTCACTTATGATGGAAGGTCAGTCTAAATTTATCTTAGTTTACCATGGTTTTCACTTATGATGAAAGGTCAGTCCAAATTTATCTTAGTTAACCAGGATTTTCACTTATGATGGCAGGTCAGTCTATAATTACCTTAGTTAAACAGGCTTTTCACTTATGATGGAAGGTCAGTCTAAATTGACCTTAGTTTACCAGACTGTTCACTTATGATGGAAGGTCAGTCAAAATTTATCTTACTTTATCAGGCTTTTCACTTATGATTGAAGGTCAGTCTTAATTTATCTAAGTTTTCCAGGATTTTCACTTATGATGGAAGGTCAGTCTAAATTTACCTTAGTTTACCAGCTGGCTTTTCACTTATGATGAAAGGTCAGTCCAAATTTGTTTAGTTTACCAGACTTTTCACTTATTATGGAAGGTCAGTCCAAAGTTATCTTAGTTTACCAGGCTTTTCACTTATGATGGAAGGTCAGTCTAAATTTACCTTATTTTACCAGGGTTTTTCACTTATGATGAAAGGTCAGTCTAAAGTTATGTTAGTTTACCAGGATTTTCACTTTTGATGGAAGGTCAGTCTTAAATTTACCTCAGTTAACCAGTCTTTTCACTTATGATGGAAGGTCAGTCTAAATTTACCTTAGTTTACCAGGGTTTTTCACTTATGATGAAAGGTCAGTCTAAAACTATCTTAGTTTACCAGGATTTTCACTTATGATGGAAGGTCAGTCTAAATTTACCTCAGTTAACCAGCCTTTTCACTTATGATGGAAGGTCAGTCTAAATTTACCTTAGTTTACAAGACTTTTCACTTATGATGGAAGGTCAGTCTAAATTTATCTTACTCCACCAGGCTTTTCAATTATGATGGAAGGTCAGTCTAAAGTTATCTTAGTTTACCAGGATTTTCACTTATGATGGAAGGTCAGTCTAAAGTTATCTTAGTTTACCAGGGTTGTCACTAGGTTATTGTATATGTATGTTAAAATTATTTATTTTTTTTAAAATCTTGTTTGAAAATTAGTTTGCTTATATCTTTTAAAAGGTTCCTCATAAACATATTTTGATTTTTGCATTCTTAATGGCTGCAATTATTCTGGTATCTACTGTTGAAATGATTTAAATGTACTATTACAAAGCAAGTGGAGGACATTTTGATACAGCAATTTTATTTTTTTCTAATCAGTAAAGCAAGGTTAACCAGAATTATAATTTCTTTTTATGACCGAATAAAAAAAAAAAAAAAAGAAGACTGAATAAATGAAAGAACAAATCAATTAACAAATGCATGAATGAATGAGTTAGTTATCATTTTGTATTAGCATGTAATTTCGACAGCCAAATAGTCATATTATACCATATCATGATCTAACTTTACATATAAATATGACAATGCTTTCTATTATTCAGGACTTATGACAATATGTTAGAAGGAGAATTTGTTATGTATAGACACAAAACATTGCCATACGAGGTATTGTATCTTTAATGTTTTAAGTATATGTTATAATACAACTGCTATGTTTGATATATTTTTTTCCTTTAAAATGAACTTTTGTTTTTCATTATCATGAATCTGTAATTCAGTGTTTGTCATTGTCATGAATCTGTAATTCAGTGTTTGTCATTGTCATGAATCTGTAATTCAGTGTTTGTCGTTGTCATGAATCTGTAATTCAGTGTTTGTCATTGTCATGAATCTGTAATTCAGTGTTTGTCGTTGTCATGAATCTGTAATTCAGTGTTTGTCGTTGTCATGAATCTGTAATTCAGTGTTTGTCGTTGTCATGAATCTGTAATTTAGTGTTTGTCATTGTCATGAATCTGTAATTCAGTGTTTGTCATTGATTACTGTTTGTCATTTTGTTTTCCAATTTTATTGCTTTCAAAATTAAGAAAAGGCCATTGTCAAGGATGAAAAAATATTATGTTAAGTAAGATAACTTGTACTTATCCAAAACATTATGCTGTAAAGAGTTTAGTAGGAGCTTAAAGAAAAGATATAGAAGTATAAAACCAGTAACCAAAAAAAAGACACTTGATTTGTAAAAATAGCTATCTGCAATACACAATAAAGATTGAAAAATTGAGTAGCAGAAATTCCAATAAAAACGTGATGAACACATTTCCTCTATAATGATTAGCTGTTTCTACTCTGTCTTTGGTATCCATCATACAGTATTATTATATGACTATAAATTTTCTGTTTTCTCGTTGGCTAAAAGCATAGGAAAACCTCTTTAATAAAACATTATATTCACTGTGGCAAAAATCACGAGAGGTTAATATAAGATTTGGAACATCGTCCGTTTACCTAAATATAGATATTCCAAGGCAACGTCAATGACGTAGGTTTATGACGTCATGTAAATTCCCGTTTTTTTTTTTTTTCTTCTTGTTTTTGGTGTATTTTTTCTCTTCTTGTTTTCGGTGTATTTTTAGAAAACTTTATTGAATATTTCAACGTATGAAAATTAGCAACTGCAAAAGCAGAAGATATATTTAGTATAAAAACAAGGAGCAGTTTTAAAAGTATCTTGAGCAAATACTAGAAAATTGGAAAAGGATAAAAAGTCATATAATAAAACAATTGTTGACTTTTGATTTCAGTTGATACAATGATTTATCAACCCCAGAGATATGACATTCACCCTCGCCTGTTGGTCCCAGTGAATATCATATCTCTGGGGTTAATAAACATTGTATCAACCTCATCAGAAGTCAATAATTGTACATTGTTCTTTGTCTAAAACTCCAGTTATCTAAAATATAGCTAACCTTTGTTTTACATGAGAAGAGTCACTTGTACAACATCTTCTATTTTATGAAAGGTAAGAGCCCTCCTGCGAGCCTGTAATGAACCAAGACAGGCCTCATGTAATTGTGGTGCATTAATCCGGATTGGTGATGATGTAATAGTCTTTGATAAATGTGGAGCTAAGAAGACAAAGAAGAATAAGAAGAAACCTCTAAGACCCAAACTGTATCTAAATGGAGAATTAACCCCAGGGACCAGTATAATCAAATACAAGGGTGGAAAGAATTACAAGGTAGAGTCGCAACTATTCATTTCACTTTTCAAATACAGAATGATCAGAATGTTGCTTTCCTTTGGTTGTTATGGATTGTTTTGCCAGTGACTTTGTTTTATGGTTTATATCAAAAGCACAAATATTTTTCATTTACTCTTGCTTTTTCAATGAAAAATTGTATACAGTTTATGCCGGATTTTCTGTTACCTAAAGAAGGTGCTGCGTTCTATTAATGTGCAGAAAAAAATATTGATTTGGTAAATACCTTAGTCTCATGAAAAATAGGAGATTGGTTTACACTGCCAGTTTTCTAAGAAAAACAAATATTTTGCCTATCAACACTGTCTCTTTTTGAATTGAAAGACAATAGAGTCTAAATAATTGTGCACAAAATGAAAAGGGTATTCAATATAACAGTTTATCAGATTAAAAGTGCAAGTAACATTAACTACCAGGTTTTGGTCAATAGGCTTGCATATATTTGCAGACTGTTATAAAATGGTTTGAAAAACACATAAGTGTATTAGGGATTAGAATTATTTAAAATAAAATTCAAATCAAGTTTTAAAATAAAGGTAATTGATTACATTCAATGAAGGCAGAATTGGCCCTGAAATTCCTGTAAAACATTTGATATCAATGTCAGTTTTTTTAGGTCTTTTTTTCAATTTTGCATTGTACATTTAGGTTGTGTTTCCAAGTGGTACATATGTCAGATTAGAATCACATAAGAATGGACGATTTTTAAACATCTATGTGAGAGCATCTTCATCAGATCTTGAAAACACAGAAGGTAATATTTTTACAGTGGATTTCTGTTATTTACTTAGCCTTTTTGTCAGACAAAATTATGCAGTTAAGCAGAGTAGGCTTATATTTGATAACTTTAAATAAGTTATACAAGATTATAACTCCATAAAGGTGAACCAACGCTGTAGTGTTTACTTTTGGTAGAGATTCCTGTAGTGGATACCTTGGTACACAAGACTACAATTTTTTATCCGTTTTTTTGATAGACACAACAAGAACTATACTGTTTTAGCACTTTTATAGGTACTGAAAAATTAACACAAAAAATAGAAAACATAGGATGAAATCTTTTTGCAATACCTGAAACTTTGATCTAGGATAACCAAGTTAAAAGTTTATATATAACATAAAGAAACATGCTTTAATCGCCCAGAAAATATGCTTAAAAAAAAATTTAGGGATCTAAATTACTTCAAAATTCTCTGAGTTCTAAAAAGTGACATCCATTTTGATGTTTAGTCTTTACATTAGAATGACTACTAAAGCTCCATTTATATTGTACAGGTTTGTGTGGTTTCTTTGATGGTGATGACGCCAATGATTTGATGAAATATGATGGAATATTGTTTGGAGGCAAATCAAGAGAAGTGGATGAATTCTCTTCTAGTTGGAGGTTTGTCAATATTTTAGTAGTTATTGTTCTTATCAATGTATTGAGAAAATGATTCCTGTGAAATATTTTTTTAATTTGAGGATTGAAGAAAAGTGATATAAAAACAAGAATCAAAATAAGTAACTCTGAAAAAAAAAAGATTAACAGGAAGGGATATCTAGCACTCATTGGTCAACTCTATATTTTATATTAATTATTAATTTTGAAAATTAAATAGATGTCACAAGCAAGACTTTATATTAGCAAGGACGTTTTTATTTTATTATGATTATTTTAATAGAATTGATGAAATGGGTGTGGCCTCCATTTATTCTGGATACTGTCCACAAGTAGTTATTGAGGAACAAACCATTATTCCACCTTACTGTAACTGTGGTGTCTCAACCCCCACATGCTATAGCAACATAGATGCTTTGGGCTGTGCACGATATAAGAAAGACAAGAAAGAGAAAGGAAAATATTGGAAAAAGGCTAAAGGTAAGGGCAAAGTTATTTTTAGATAAGCACCAGATCGTCTAATGAATAATGTAACTACAGCTCACAGTTTATGGTAAGTGCAGTTGTCACTTGAGAACTACTAGTGGAAGACAAATTAGGAATAACAGATTGCAATAATTAAGTTCACATGTATGTCCATCATTCAACAATCAAAATAATAAATACACACACAAAAATTCTTAATTCACAGTTCTATATGTTACCATTTATATGTTATATGCTAATAAGATTTGATAAAAACACCTTATGAAGTTGAATGAACTATAAAATATGGTGCCAATACTCCAAAGAACATAGAAAATTTTCTTACCTGAAGTAAATGAATCCCATCTTATTGCCTTACATACTAATTATACATACTTTTATGTTCAATAGATGTGACTGACTATTTGGTATCCAAGGCTATATCTCCACCATCTGGTTGCATAGCAACACAAATAGAAGTGTTTGAAGCTAACATTACATATATACCACCAATAAGGACCTGGCCAACACCTAATGGTCTTACAGAAATAACGGCCTTACAACAATGTAAAGCTGTGATTGAAGCAGATATATCCTTCGCTGGATGTAGAAATGTAGCAGCCATTAACCTTGTAGCAGCTTTAGATTCATGTGTTATAGATTTACAGGTATGGTATGAATATGTCATTCCATAACACAAGCTTCTATATGTATTATGGTGTGAACCTCTATTATAAACTTAACATAGGTGTGTTAAAATTTGTAATCAATTATATGAGTACCATATTAAATTTACAACACAAGATATTTTCTGACAATTTTATGAACGTGTAGTAACATTAAAAAAGTGTAATACCGAACTCCAAGGTAAATTAAAAATGGGAAGTCCATATAAACCGACAAAATCAAACGTTAGACTTTATCAACCAATGGAAAAAAATGGAAAACAAGTGTCATATTCCTGATTTGGAACAGGTCCTGACTTGGTATCAGTACCATTTAACCAATTAAAATTGGGATAGTTTTTTCTTCAGATTATGGTACCTTTTTGAAAATCTCCATACTAATCTTTTGTCATGGAATACGGTATTTAAATAATAATAATAATAATGGTTGCTCCTCCTTTGACATATTATTTGATCCCTCTTACAGATCACTGATAACATAGAATGGTCAGCAGCTGCCTTAGATACTGTGCTTACCAAATGTCAGATAGAAATAGAGATTAATATTGAGCTATGGGTGAATGTGTCAGGATCTTTAATACCTAACCCAGCAATCATAGATAACATATGTCCTGGGTCATGTAGTGGTAACGGAAACTGTGTTGAAGGTAAGACTGCATATCTTTAATGCTTAATTTTATTGATTTATATCCTTTGAGTGACATTCTGTTAATTCTAACCATTTTGACTTGGTTTTGCTTTCATTCATAAATGGAAATGTGAAGTATTTCAATTAAGTTTCGTTTTCAGAAGTAAATTGAAAATGATTTGTATATAAATGATGAAAAAATGGGAAATAACTTACTTAATACAGTGTAATTTACAAGAATTTTGAAATTTGCATCAGTTAAAACAAATATACCGAAAAATCAAGTGCAAATCAAAAATAACATTTGAATATCTATATATCACTTTGTGACTCTCAACATGCAAAACATGTTGTATACGTGTTCTCGTTTCGTTTTTAGCTCACCTGGCCCAAAGGGCCAAGTGAGCTTTTCTCATCACTTGGCGTCCGTCGTCCGTCGTCCGTCGTCGTTAACTTTTACAAAAATCTTCTCCTCTGAAACTACTGGGCCAATTTAACCAAACTTGGCCACAATCATCATTAGGGTATCTAGTTTAAAAATTGTGTCCGGTGACCTGCCAAACCAACCAAGATGGCCGCCATGGCTAAAAATAGAACATAGGGGTAAAATGTATATTTTGGCTTATAACTCTGAAACCAAAGCATTTAGAGCAAATCTGACATGGGGTAAAATTGTTGATCAAGTCAAGATCTATCTGCCCTGAAATTTTCAGATGAATCGGACAATGGGTTGTTGGGTTGCTGCCCCTAAATTAGTAATTTTACGGATTTTTTTTCCGTTTTCGGTTATTATCTTGAAAATTATTATAGATAGAGATAAACTGTAAACAGCAATAATGTTCAGCAAAGTAAGATCTACAAATAAGTCAACATGATCAAAATGGTCAGTTGACCCTTAAGGAGTTATTGCCCTTTAAAGTAATTTTTACCAATTTTTGTAAATTTTGTAATCTTTTACAAAATCTTCTCCTCTGAAACTACTGGACCAAATTCAACCAAACTTAGCCACAATCATTATTAGGGTATTTAGTTTAAAAATGTGTGGTGACCCAGCCAACCAACCAAGATGGCTGCCATGGCTAAAAATAGAACATAGGGTAAAATGTAGATTTTGGCTTGTAACTCTGAAACCAAAGCATTTAAAGCAAATCTTACAGGGATTTATTTGTTTATCAAGTAAATATCTATCTGCCCTCAAATTTTCAGATGAATTGGACAACTGGTTGTTGGGTTGCTGCCCTGAATTGGTAATTTTTAAGGAAATTTTGCGGTTTTGGTTATTATCTTGAAAATTATTACAGATAGAGATAAACTGTAAACAGCAATAATGTTCAGCAAAGTAAGATCTTCAAATAAGTCAACATGATCAAAATGGTCAGTTGACCCTTAAGGAGTTATTGCCCTTTAAAGTAATTTTTATCAATTTTTGTAAATTTTGTAATCTTTAACAAAATCTTCTCCTCTGAAACTACTGGACCAAATTCAACCAAACTTAGCCACAATCATTATTAGGGTATTTAGTTAAAAAAAAGTGTGTGGTGACCCAGCCAACCAACCAAGATGGCTGCCATGGCTAAAAATAGAACATAGGGGTAAAATGTAGATTTTGGCTTGTAACTCTGAAACCAAAGCATTTAAAGCAAATCTTACAGGAATTAACTTGTTTATCAAGTAAATATCTATCTGCCCTCAAATTTTTAGATGAATTGGACAACTGGTTGTTGGGTTGCTGCCCTGAATTGGTAATTTTAAGGAAATTTTATGGTTTTGGTTATTATCTTGAAAATTATTACAGATAGAGATAAACTGTAACAGCAATAATGTTCAGCAAAGTAAGATCTTCAAATAAGTTAACATGATCAAAATGGTCAGTTGACCCCTTAAGGAGTTATTGCCCTTTAAAGTAATTTTTACCAATTTTTGTAAATTTGTAATCTTTACAAAATCTTCTCTGAAACTAGAGGACCAAATTCAACCAAACTTAGCCCATCATTATTAGGGTATTTAGTTTAAAAAATGTTTGGTGACCCAGCCAACCAACCAAGATGGCTGCCATGGCTAAAAATAGAACATAGGGGTAAAATGTAGATTTTGGCTTGTAACTCTGAAACCAAAGCATTTAAAGCAAATCTTACAGGAATTAACTTGTTTATCAAGTAAATATCTATCTGCCCTCAAATTTTCAGATGAATTGGACAACTGGTTGTTGGGTTGCTGCCCTGAATTGGTAATTTTAAGGAAATTTTATGGTTTTGGTTATTATCTTGAAAATTATTACAGATAGAGATAAACTGTAAACAGCAATAATGTTCAGCAAAGTAAGATCTTCAAATAAGTCAACATGACCAAAATGGTCAGTTGACCCTTAAGGAGTTATTGCCTTTATAGTCAATTTTAACAATTTTCATTAATTTGGTAAATTTTGGTAAGTTTTACAAAATGTTTTCCTTTGTAATCTTCTTTTCTGAAACTGCAGTAGAAATCAATATAGAAAACAATCTACTAATGAACTGGCAATAAAAATAATTGATAATTCTATAACATGAAAAAAAACCACATTAATACCTTTTAATTGTGTCCCTTGTTCTCATTTCCTGGGATAAATCCAATACAAATTAAAGTATTGGTATTGAATTAATATTTAAGAAATATTTCAAACCTTACCATTTTCTTCACAAGAATGAAGACCATATTTTCAGTGTCATGAGTATCAGTCATCATATTTGTTGTACTTTGTTGTTTAAAAGTTGAATACAAAAGATCAACAAAGCAATTCAAAACCACTTGAATTTTGCAACAACAAATGAGAGTTTTAACGACCTCAGCTGGCTATACAACCCTTGCACAATCAACTGAATTTTGCAGAAATCATTAATAGGAAAGATTGCCCTTAAATGATAATTTTTATTACCTTTTGTTTTTTTTTTTTGGGGAGGGGGTGTTGCAACAACAAAACTTCACAACAAACTTTCTCATCACTTCGCATTTCTCGTTAGATAAATTTTACAAAAATTCTCCCCTGAAACTACTGTCAAATTAAACCAAACTTGGTTTAAATTACCACTAGGATATCCAGGGACCACTGTGTATGATGACCCTGCCTGCCAACATGGCACACATGGCTGAAATAAAACATAGGTTTCAAACACACTTTTTAGTCTTATATCTCTGAAACTAAACGACAGTACAACAGTTGCATTTATCATGCATCAATTGTAAATAAAAATATCAGGTGAGTGACACAGGGTCCTTGGAGCCTCTAGTTTATATAGACTAGACCGTTGGTTTTCCGTTTGAATGGTTTTACACTAGTAATTTTGGGGCCCTTTATAGCTTGTTGTTCGGTGTGAGCCAAGGCTCTGTGTTGAAGGCTGTACATTGACCTATAATGGTTTACTTTTATAAATTGTTATTTGGATGGAGAGTTGTCTCATTGGCACTCACACCACATCTTCCTATATCTATTGTATTGTGAGCTGTGTATAGCCTGGGTTGTTAAGCATCAAGGTAACCCACTTCTGACCACAACATTCTGTAGATGAGAAAACATCTCAATCATCAAGAAAAATACCAAGAAATAGATGGCATCAACTTCATTAATGTTGTATTAATATGAATGACAAAGCTTTTAGCAAGAGTTCATCATTTTTAAGTGTTTTACTTACCTCAATTGGACATCTGATTTTCAGCAAACAATTTATGTACTGATCACTACACATTAGTTTGATAACTTGTTTACAGGTGTATGTATTTTCACTGGTACCTTTGTTTTGCAGGTGTATGTATGTGTACTGGTAACTTTGAAGGTGATGATTGTAGTGTGGACACTACTGCAGTTATCGTCTTAGAACCTTTAGAACAAGAATTCTGTGATGTATACAGTAACCTATGTACAGAGATAACATTGATTGGTGATGGTTTCTTAGAAACATCAGTCATACAATGTGCTATTATAAGACAACAGGTTAGTCAGTGATTGTTTATCAGGATTTAAGAGGTTTTTACACAATTCTTTTTGTATGGTCAGCAACTATTTTGATTAAAAATCTTAGATGAAACATTATTCTTTATTCATGAACATTTCATTATAACTTCAGATCAATTTCAATTAAAAAAAAAATGTCTAGTTGAACTTGATTAGTTCTTCAAATGAAATACCTATCTGGCTCACTTGTTCAGAACTTTTTATTTGTATTACAGAAAGCAGATGTCTTTGTTGACATAGGCAGTGAGATACTGATTAATGCAACATACATCAGCCAGGAAGCAGTCACATGTAATTTACCGGACCCAGATATTTTCAAGATCACAATAATTAACAACAATATCAGATCAGCAGAAAGTTTGACATATGTGACCTACGACCCATTCTGTTATGAATGTACAACTACAGGCTGTACTGTCAAGGTAAACATAATTATTAATGATTATACCCCCCTGTCCCCCTGCAAAGGATAAGAGGGTATTCTAGATTATCTCTGTCCCTCCAAAGTACATTTCTAATGCATTTTTCCTAGCAATAAGTCATAGATGTATACGGCAGCCAGCTTCTTCTGGTAATGCCATATCAAGTGACACTTTATCATTTCATTCAATGTGCAGCTACATGTATTCCAAAATACATATAACCTATGTTCAGAGCAACAGCTCACAGAATATCTTGCAGTTTTTACTCAACAGATATATAATTGCTGTAAATGAAAGGTACTATGGAAAGGTTTATTTTCATGGATACCAAATTTCATGGATATTTGAATTTGTGGTTTTGTTAAAGTCTGCATACAAACCTATAGACAAATTTAATTTGTTGAATATTTGAATTTGTGGTTTAGCTTTACCCACAAAATCCATGAAAGTTGGTGTCCCACAAATAATAATGAATTCACAGTATGTAAACAAACAGAAAATCAGAATTGAATACAAAGACAAAGAGCCTTAGGAAATATCTCAACACAAGTTGACCATTATAAACACTCATACACAATTGCTTCATGAAATAAAAACAAACTAGGAACAAACTGATTAATGATTTCTAAAAACAAGTAGCTGTATTAAATCTACTCTCCCATACCAAGAAACAAACACGTTTGAAGCAAGCACAAAACAATGTCATATAAAATGTTTTAAATAAATAGAGAGAGGTATATGCTCAATTATCACAAAGCAATGTTCATTTCAACAAGAAACAGACAAACATATTGCTCTTATTGTTGTTATTGCTCCAATTTTTATGGTAGAATTTATTATTATGAAAATGTTCTTATTTTGTTTGTGAACGTTTGTTTCTAATTTTGATGTTTGATTGAGATTATGGATTGATTTTTTGTCTTGGACTTTCATTGAATAGGTTCATATAGGCAATTGATTTCAAACCACAAGAAACTACAAACTTTCATTTCCATTCATTAGAAAAATGATAATTAATAGAAATATTGTATCATCTTCAAAACAACTTTTTCTTAATGTACTAAAATAGGTAGCCACATTGTTGAATGTTATGTTAGGAAAGACTTGAATACTTAAAATGGTTTTATCATTAAGGTGATGTACATTTTTTTTCAATAATTGTTATCACTTATATTGGTATTTTTTCAGTCTTACCTTAACCCTTAATTCTCTTTGCACCAGAAGTCGCATTTTTTCAGTCTGATGTGTGTATAATAGGTGTTAATTGTTATGGTAGGACGATCACTTATATTAGTATTTATTTTTCAGTCTGATGTGTATATAATCGGTGATAATTGTTATAGTAGGACGATCACTTAAATCATTATTTATTTTTAGTCTGATGTGTGTATAATCGGTGATAATTGCTATGGAAGGACGATCACTTATATCAGTATTTATTTTTCAGTCTGATGTATGTATAATTGGTGATAATTGTTATGGTAAAGGATTCTTTGATGTTGGCAATGCAGCATTAGGATGTATTCCTAATACAGATACAACCACATGGACAATAATTACTCGTTAGTATAAGTAATAAAAAAATAAGAAGATGTGGTATAAACTCTTCACCAGAGACCAAATGACATAGAAATTAACAACTATAGGTCACCGTATGGCCTTCAACAATGAGCAAAACCATACAGCATAGTCAGCTATAATAGGCTCCGAAATGACAAATGTAAAACAATTTAAACGAGAAAACTAATGGCCTGATTTATGTAAAAAACAAAAAACAAAATACAAATATTGACAACAAACGCCAACCACTGAATTACAGGCTCCTGACTTGGGACAGACACACACAGAATGTGGCAGGGTTAAACATGTTAGTTGGTGCCCAATCCTCCCCCTAACCTGGGACAGTGGTGTAACAGTACAACATATGAACAAACTATAAAAATCAGTTGGAAAGGGCTTAACTCATCAGATAGATACAAAGCAGAAAAACAAGCAACAAAAACACAGACCAGACGTGGCAGAGTACTTATACATCCCTACAACAAAAAAGACACTAAGTACAGATCTGAGAGTACTCACAGTTACTGACAGCTAGTTCAAAGCCAGTAACAACTAATAAAAAAATCATGTATCTAAGACTGAAGTAACTCAATCATAAGTTTTTTTAAATGAACAAATTTTATGTTGCCATTAAGCTGGGGATTATCTGGAAAAATAAATTGGAGAGGTGGATATATTGGATATAAACAATGAAAGTGTAAAAAATACTGTTGAACCTACATAATATGGTTTATATTTTTTTCATATATTTCTGAGTTAATTACAAAGATTTTAAAATTGAATATGATTATGATAGCCAGATCCTGTGTCAAGGGGAAATAATCTGCAATTTCAGCTTTAGTGAAGTTAAATGAATTTATTGAAAGATAAGTGTTTATCCCTTTGAACTTGCAACCATTCCTTCATATATTGTTTCAAGCACTTATGGCTTAAAATTTGTCTGTTTTAGAAATTGACATCACTGTACTGACCTTCGTTGAAATAACCGGAACGATTTTGAAAACACCTAGTCTGGATATAACTGTACATGGGACAATGCTTCCAACTTTAATAGAAAAAGATAACATCATGTATTGTCCATTAGATGGTATATCACAGTATCTAGACCTTGGAGATAAATCTAATAGCTGTTTGGGAAATCCTTTATTGTGTGGCTTTGGAATGACTGTCCAATTCAATCTAAAGATAATTCAGTTTGTGGAGAACATGTACATTTTTACTTCTGGTGGTGACAAGCCAGATGGCTATGGTGTGGCCATGTACTACAAACGTAGCGAGTTATATCTGACCGTTAGTACTACAACAATGGAATGGACAGTGAAAACCAAGATAGATGTGAATGTGGTGGTCAATATAGAGTTTTCATGGAGTGTCCAGACTGGATTAGCACTGTACTTTGATGGGACAATGGTAGCAGAAACCAAAACATTCATCACCAGAGAAGTAACAGTATCTACTTATATGGTTACTTACATAGGGGTATCCATTGACATTACTATATTTGCACCTATTGAAATAGGAGAATTGAAAATCTCAGAAGCCACAAGGGAAACCATTGCAAGAGTGGATGCAGCCGATGAAACCACAACAGACACTATGACAACAGAAATGGTTACCAATGCTACCACAACTGAGATGGTCACCAACGCAACAGGTAAGCATTCACACTTTTGTTTTATTTGCATGAATGTGGAGGTAATAACGGATTAATTTGCTAACTAGATCTAACTTCAGTTTCTCTTAAAACTTTATAAGAAATCTGCTCTTTGTTGCTTTTATAGTTAATTTTGTTGAATGAATACTAACTTTTGCTGTTATTTAAAATTTCATGTTTTATTTTTTTTATACTTTAATTTTTTTTCAATCTCTTTACATTTTTATCTATCAAATTCTTTGCTATATCTTAACAAAGATTGTCCTCTATCAAAAGACAGGGGACTGGAAATGTAGGACTCCAGAAGAGGGGGATTGAAACTTTTGAGAGAAATTAATGTGTAAAGGGAGGGGTGACATGATTCAATGTCCCTTGTTCACTCATTTATCAAATTAAGACAGAGAGCACAGTAAAGCAGATTACATACATGTTTTGTCACTTGGGTACACAGATGTATGTTTTGTCACTTGGGTACACAGTTGCATGTTTGACTATTTGGATTCATGTACTTTTATGCTTTTGTTTTCATTTATTTTCTTTGTGTATAAATTTCTTCTTAACATAAAATATTTCAATCTGATTGTATCTTTTTTTTCTATTATTAGATACATTGTAACAGCTCTATATGTTAAAGATATCAAACTTATTTACAAATTTATACCATGCTGCTGTTACAGTTATCAAAAACACAATGTATATTCTTCTTTCCTTAAGAAGTAATAACTATGAAAAAGGATGATTTCATGAAGTGACTTATCAAATGCCAAAAAATTAAATTCTGCTTGCAAGTTCATTTTACTGCTTTTTGAAAGCAGTAAAAGAAAAATTGATTTTATTTCATTGAAAAAGTTGGGAAACAGGTTTTGCTTCTATTAACCTGTGACCATCTAGGAAACATGTAATCATCTTCCATTGTATATATAAAAATGGCTACTACCAATAGGACAAAAAAATGTTTTCTTTATTGTTTTACAGAATTTTACTTTTCATTCATAATTGATATTTCAACATCCCTTTTCTGTTCAAAATCCATATTCAACTACTTTTTGTGCATGACACACAAATTTCTGACTTTTCACATCTTTTGAATTAGAAACACCACACACATCAACCTTATCTACAGGGTCAGTTGGTACAACAGATTCTACTTTATCCATGTCAACTGGCATATTTACATCAGTAACAGGATCAAATACAATTGGTTCAACTGTAACCATGACAACAGGAACAACTGAACCAAAAGCTAGCAAAACAACTGTTGCCATGACAAAAGAAACAATTGAATCTGGAACCAGTGGAACATCTGTTACCATGACAGAAGGAACAACTGAACTGGAAACTAGCGCAACTACTGTTACCATGACAGAAGGAACAACTGAACCGGAAACTAGCAGAACTACTTTTACCATGACAGAAGGAACAACTGAAACGGAAACTAGTAGAACAACTGTTACCATGACAGAAGGAACAACTGAACTGGAAACTAGTGGAACAACTGTTACCATGACAGAAGGAACAACTGATTCTGGAACCAGTGGAACAGCTGTTACCATGACAGAAGGAACAACTGAACCAGAAACTAGTAGAACAACTGTTACCATGACAGATGGAACAACTGAACTGGAAACTAGTGGAACAACTGTTACCATGAAAGAAGAAACAACTGATTTTGGAACCAGAGGAACAGCTGGAACAAAGGAAACTCGTTCTATTGGAACAACTGTTCCCATGTCAATAAGAACATCTGAATTTGAAACCAAGGGAGCAACTGAATCAGAAACCAGTGGAACAACTGTTACCATGACAGTAGAGACAACTGAATCTGATACCAGTAGAACATCTGTGATCATAAGAACAGGAACAAAGGAATCCCAATCAAGTGGAACATCTGTTACCGTGATAGAAGGAACAACTGAATCTGAAACCAGTAGCACCACTGTTACTATGACAGAAGGAACAACTAATGCAATGACAACTATAACTAGTACAAGTGGAACTACTGAAGTAAGGGGAACAGTGTCTACTGGAACAACTTCAGAGTCCTCTTTGAGCAGTGGTGAGTGACAACTGCAGCATTCAGTATGGATCCCACACAGATTTGCTTTGCACTATGTAGTATCCTATCACATCACTTTCCTGTTCTTCCTTTTGGTGTTATATGTTAGATCTGCCTTTAATTCTGCTATAGATAGAATGTTACCTCCTTACAACAAATAATCATACTAATCATTCATATGTTCAATTGATTTTTTTTTGCAGTGAAAAATTTTGTCTATCAATGTTCAATTAAGAATTGATTTTTGAATTCTTGCTTAAAGTTTGATAAATGTCTGGAATGGGTTGGCATGAATGTTTGAGGAAAATACAATTTTTGTGTTGTCAACTGTTTAGACAGTTTTCCACTCAGAGCCTTCAAACTTTCTAGAATGATTGTATGTTCAGTTGCACAAGACTTTATGTAAACATTATGGTTTTTAAGGATTTCTCAAATTGATAAATTACCAAAATATGTAGAATATGGGTTTTGCTATATGTTGAAGGCTGTCAGTAACCTATAGTTAACTTCTGTGATGGAGAGTTGTTGCATTGGCAATAATACCACATTTTCTTATTTTTAGAATGTTTGTATGACATTGATAAAATGAGTCTTACTTTGGGTACACATTTGGATAATTTTTGGAGATTTTTCAGATTGTGAAACTTAATCAGTTTTAAAAGAATTCTTGATGCTGACAGATTATCCATTTGTTTAATCTAATATTTGATGGGTGACCATAATTTTCCTAAGTTTTTGTAATTGCCCTTTGACAGTGCTTTTTGTCTTTTTGACTGTTATTCCAGTTACTGATGTGGTAAACATTTGAACTAGTATATATTATTGTTTAGGGGCCAGCTGAAGCCCTATTCCGAGTGCTGGATTTTCTCGCTGTGTTGAAGACCCATTGGTGGCCTTGGGCTGTTTTCTGCTCTTTGGTTGGGTTGTTGTCTCTTTGACGCATTACATGTTTCCATTTTCAATTTTATTTGAATCATAAGAGTAGGTATAGCAAACCATGTAAATCAGTTTCTAATGTGGATATGACCCTTTTCTATAGACTTGCTAATTAGTCCCTATATTTCTGCTATAGAATGAAAAATTTTGCTTGAAGGTTTGCCCAAACCAAAATATTTAAACCCTTATACACTCATTCCCTTTTGTAATTTATATTTAGCTAAAAGTCATATGAAACGAGTTTCTTGTAATTTTAGTGTAGAGGAAATTATTGCAACAATGCATGCATGCATATATACTAAACTAAGTCCTCTGTTCATGCTTTTTACATTTATTACAAATCTATAAAGTATTATCGACAAATAATACTTCATTTAGTAATTGTTGATCACAAGGTATTAAATCAACTTTCGACTTTTTTGTGATAGTGACATTGATAAACAATCGTGGAGCATGTGGAAGATAAGTGAATTGATAGAGAGATGTTTTAATTTTTTTTTTTATATATTTCCATGTGTTCCCATTTGTTAATCAAACTTTTCCTTAATATTTGTTAAATGATTTGGTGTCTTTAAGAATCCATTATTACTATTCACCTTCCAGTGAACGTTTGTTTACATTCTGCCACATTTTTGCGCCTGTCCCAAGTCAGGAGCATCTGGCCTTTGTTAGTCTTGTATGTTTTTTTAACTTTAGTTCCTTTATATGTTTTGGAGTTTAGTGTGACGTCCATTTTGCGGGATTTCTTGCTGTGTTGAAGATCCATTGGTGGCCTTTGGCTGTTATCTGCTCAATGGTCGGGTTGTTGTCTCTTTGACATATTCCCAATTTCAGTTCTCAATTTTATTTCATCATCGTTTTTCCTTTTTACTTGCACTGTGTGTTGGTCTAAGTTCTAACGAGAGATCTTGTAGTTTAGGTCCAAGAAAGTCCAAGTACACTTTTTTTATAGTAAAACCTAACAATTCAAGTATATAAAACATATTCAAATTTTTTTTCAAATTTGAAGTACCATGTGACTTTAAACCTAGATTAAAATAGAAATAAAATTATGAAATAGTTTTAACTAAAAATCAAAATCAATTAATCCCAACTTATTTTTGGACTACTTTATGGCGATTAATTTTCACTATTTTATTTATTGTTTTGACGTATTTATATAAATGAAGATCCAAGTTTTACATATTTACGACAATTTACATTTTAACAGTTACGTTATTTTTCTACTCATAAAAGTCTTGAAAATAAATTGCACATGAATATCAGTTGGTTTACTGTTTAAATTGTTTGAAAAAAAAAAACCATGTGCATATTTCTTTTCTTTTTTAAATGTAGTGTTTCATCATTAGACAGAAAAAATTGTTTGTCCTTCTTCAAAATGTACATATAATTTATCTACATGTAGACGGGGCCTCGGTGGCCGAGTGGTCTAAGTAGTTACTACTGTAATCACTAGCCAGTCAACACTGAGGTTGTGAGTTCAAACCCCGCTCGTGTGGGTGCACTCGACTCCAATCTTAATTGACTAGGATTGTCAGTTTTCCTATCGAAGGTCGGTGGTTTTCTCCGGGCACTCCGGCTTCCACCACCAATAAAAACTGGCCGCCACGAAATAGCCCAAAAGCGGTGCTCAAAAGTGGCGTTAAAACACCAAAAATCAAAAATCAAATCTACATGTAGACACATGTATGTGTTCTTAGCATGACTAATTTTTAAACTTGATATTTTCTTTGCTGTTAAATGATTAACAATGTGTTAACAAATTAGTTAGTATTGTTGTTTGCTTATCTTAATGACTTTATAATTTTGTGTCGCTTTGCTTTTGTCATTTCCATGTAGAAACTACAACAGAGCAGGAAACAACTACAGATATAGGTACCACAACAGAATCAGGAACAACAACAGTGATGGAAACCACAACAGAATCAGGAACAACAACAGTGATGGGCACCACAACAGAAGGAGGAACAACTTCAGAGATGGGAACCACAACAGAAGGAGGAACGACAACAGAGGGAGAAACACTAACAGACGGCACAGCCACAACAACTGAGGCATCAACCCCAACTGACGGCACAGCCACAACAACAGAGGCATCAACACCAACAGAAGGCATAGTAACAACAACAGAGGCAGATACTACTTCAGAAGGTACAACAGCTGAGGATACAGCCACATCGATGACTGAGAGGACCACCACCGGTATGTCTGACACACCTACAGCAACACAAACAGCTGCTACTACCCAGGCTGACACAACTACAGTACAACCCACTGAAATAACAACTACAGGTCAGTTAATGACTGCATCAGACACAATTACTGTTCAGTCAACCACTGAAACAAACCCACAAACAACCACACAAGAAGACACTATAACACAAGAAACAAGCTCCGTTGAAACCTCTACAATACGGGTTGAGTCAACTACTCAAAATATTAAGCAGACTGAAATAACATCACAAGAAGCAACTACCTCTCAAGTATTGACCTCAACAGAATCAACAGTTCAGGAAACTACAACTAAATCTGTTGATACAACCACTGGTATGTGTTGCACCAAACAATCCCTTGTATGCACCGAAGAATCACATACTAATACTTGTAGATGTTTGTTTGTTTGTCTGTTTGTTTGTTCCTTCATTTTTCCTGAATGTTGCACATTCCCTTCACTTTTGTATTTGCTACTGTTTCTGCTTTTCCCATTTTCCCCACTTTTGCATTTTTCATTCTATGATATTTAAGATTCGTTAGATTTTTTTCAATTCTTGTAATAAAACTAAAATTCCTGCATGATACATAAAAGTTATGTGTTTATGGTTCATGCATAAATGTGATAAGTTTTACCATAATCTAAAATGTTTAAATGATGTCCATCTAGGTAAAGCTAAGCTTTGGTTGATTGCTCGATCAAGTACAGTGATCAAAGTTTTCAGCATGGTCATTAGATTTTTGATTAATTCAATATGGTAAAGTGGTTATGACAAAATGGTTTGCAAGGTTTTTCTTTTTTCTTTTCTTTTTGTCTTGAAGATCAAATAAATGCAAGGAGAAATTTTTGTGTTTTTATGTTTATCACCAAATTAGTGAAATTTATCTCTTTTCAGTCAATGAAAAAGTATTCTGTAAAGCAGAGTAAAGCCATCTTTTGTTTTAAAGTTATGAACTCTTTGGTTCAGTAATGAATATCTTTAACTGACATGATCAACAACAGCATTAGCAGTGCCATGCTTTTAAAAAAGCCATTATTTGCTAGTATTTCATTTTAGAATCCAAAGCAGTAATCCCTTTTGTTGTGAGCAAACTATTAAATCATGGCATATGAAGACAATTTTCTTTTATTTGTAGATATAAATCATACTATGAACATATTACAACAGCTACTATTCTGTCCATATTTTTACCTCCTTTTTAGAAACTACTTGGCCAAATTTAACCAAACTTGGCCACAATCATCATTGGGGTATCTAGTTTAAAATTGTGTCCGTGACCCGCCAACCAACCAAGATGGCCGCCATGGCTAAAAATAGAACATAGGGGTAAAATGTAGATTTTGGCTTATATCTCTGAAACCAAAGCATTTAGAGCAAATCTGACATGGGGTAAAATTGTTGATCAAGTCAAGATCTATCTGCCCTGAAATTTTCAGATGAATCGGACAATGGGTTGTTGGGTTGCTGCCCTGAATTAGTAATTTTAAGGATTTTTTCCGTCGGTTATTATCTTGAAAATTATTATAGATAGAGATAAACTGTAAACAGCAATAATGTTCAGCAAAGTAAGATCTACAAATAAGTCAACATGATCAAATGGTCAGTTGACCCTTAAGGAGTTATTGCCCTTTAAAGTAATTTTTACCAATTTTTGTAAATTTTGTAATCTTTACAAAAATCTCCTCTGAAACTACTGGACCAAATTCAACCAAACTTAGCCACAATCATTATTAGGGTATTTAGTTTAAAAATGTGTGTGTGACCCAGCCAACCAACCAAGATGGCTGCCATGGCTAAAAATAGAACATAGGGTAAAATGTAGATTTTGGCTTGTAACTCTGAAACCAAAGCATTTAAAGCAAATCTTACAGGGATTAACTTGTTTATCAAGTAAATATCTATCTGCCCTCAAATTTTCAGATGAATTGGACAACTGGTTGTTGGGTTGCTGCCCTGAATTGGTAATTTTAAGGTAATTTTGCTGTTTTTGGTTATTATCTTGAAAATTATTACAGATAGAGATAAACTGTAAACAGCAATAATGTTCAGCAAAGTAAGATCTTCAAATAAGTCAACATGACCAAAATGGTCAGTTGACCCTTAAGGAGTTATTGCCCTTATAGTCAATTTTAACAATTTTCATTAATTTGGTAAATTTTGGTAAGTTTTACAAAATGTTTTCCAAAGCAGTAATCTTTTGTTGTGAGCAAACTATTGAAACTGCAGTAGAAAATCAATATAGAATGTACAATAAAAATAATTAATATTCTATAACATGAAAAAAAACCACATTAATACCTGATGATGGTGTTTTTTCTTTACATTGAAAATGATGTCACAACTATAATGAACAATAGGTTGAATGTCAGATATGTTTCAGTACTTTGGCTTCATTTTCTACAGATTCGAAGTGCAAATGATTTTTTACCTACCTTTTTTAATAATGTATTTCTTTTCTAAAGTTAAATAGTATGTATATATAAATATATATTTACTCTTATTAGTATATTTATTCCTTTATCAATTTTATTATATTTTCTTCAATAAATTTCAAAACAAAATTATCCTGTAATTTTCAGCTGGCTAAAAGATATTGGAATGTTAAAGGAAGTAAAACCCTATAACAAAAGATTCAGTGAATGTTGGAATAATTAATTTTCTTGGAACACTTTTCCCATGAGAAGTATTTAAAATAAAAGACAACTTTTGTCTTGTGTTTTTAAAAGATTAAGCATTAAACTTAAATGTATGGTGTTAGACTTAATAGATATTAAAAGTTGTAAAAGAATAAGTACAAACAACACACCTTTCTAAACTATTCATCCATGATATAGAATTAAAACTGCAATTACATTTTTTTACTTATTTTTTCTGTTGTTGATACTACAGAATCACTGACGACAACAGAGAGTCCAACTACTTCAGTTGTAGAAACAACAACCCCAGTCCTGACAACAGAGCAGACGACACAGGGATGTATAGGTTGGTATATAACTCTAAGCTGGACAAAACTATTTTTCTCGTTTGAATTGTTTCACATTTTTAAGTCAGGGCCTTATATAGCCAACAATACGGCATGGGTTTTTCTCATTAATGAAGCCCGTACGGTTGCTATAATTGCTTACATCCACTTCATTTGACCTCTGATTGATAGTTGTCTCATTGGCAATCATACCAAATCTCCTTATTTTTATAGTAATCAAACAATCTTTAATTCCATTTCTTTACTTCTTTTCAATCTCTTGTTGTTACAGATGCTACATAAAGTTATTGAAGTAAAATTTAAACCATTTCCAGATGCATAATTTTTAACACAGTAATCAGCATTATAGGTAGAAACAGTCTAAATAAATGTGATAAATTTCAATGGATCATGAATTTGTTTGCATGAAGTGAAGCATTTTCAAGAAAAGTTTCAATATTTTTTTAGTGTGTGATGTATGTCCATTACATTATTTTTTTAATGAATGAGATGAACAAATATTTGTAGTTTATATAATAAAGATAAACCATGTGTTTTTATGTGTTATTTGTATAATGCTTTCAAAAGATAAAATAAGATTTAAAATGGTTTTATGACCATTTGTTTATACTAATAAAAAATGTACAGAGGACCCAATTATGTTATAAAAAACTTTGCATTTCAAAATATTTGGCTTCCTAAATCTGGACTGATAATTTAAGGGTCGAAACACCAAATCCAGTATTTTGAATGGTTGAATCTAAGTCTGAGTATTATAATCATACTTTCAAATTTATTATGACTGAAAGGCCAGATATGTTGGATATTATAATGTTTATATAAATTATAGGACAAAACAACAGTTATCCTGAGTTAACTAATAACCCAAGTCTGTCAAATTCGGTTAGCAATGACAAATCATCTGTGATATACACATGTCAAGTCGTAACATCAACAGAAGTTGGAGCCATTCATAAAGTCAACTGGTATGTGGGAACAACACTCCTCAAAGAAACCACTGTGACTACTGGAAATGTTGTTACGTTAAATTCAAAAGATGATATGGATGCCAGTCAACGGGCCTCGGCTCTTAATGATGGGGTAAGTCTATGGATGATTGTTTTTGGAAACATTTACTTTTTCTGAAGTTTTGTTCACTTGATTCATTTTAAAAATGTGAAGTTTGATAATGAAAGGATGAATTTTTAAGCAATGTTCTGGCTGTTAATTTTTTAACTCTCATATACATAGCCTAAATAAGCTATCACAACTAAAGAAAAACAAACTGTTGTTACCTATTTTATTTTCTTAAATCAGTTCAAAGGAATAGAAAAAGATTGTTAAGATTATAGTTTATGTGATTATGTTTTTTCATTGAAATATAAAGTGATATTACTCTAGAAACATTATTACTCTATTTAGGTATCTTGTGGAATGACACTGAGCAACCCTAATAGATGTGGCGATGGTATGAGTCCTGAGTTAAACTCCACTGCAGTCACACCATTCCAACAAACAGTAAGTTATGTTGTTTCATTGTGTATCTCATACAAATAAAACATACTCTCAAAGACAAAACATACCATATAATTTCTATTTATTTTTAGAAATATATTGTTTAAAAAATTACATTGCATTTTTATTTATTAACCTTTATTTATTTACCTTAAGTTATTTTAAAGAGAAACAAATAATTTTCATGTAACACCTTTACTGAAAATTTTAATAGCCATTCCATGCTGTATGTTGAAATAATTTTTTATTAATTTTGTGAGTGTTGGCAAAAGAGTATGTATGTAAGAAGTAATTATTGGATTGTTTGTAGATAGATATTCCTGACCAGATAACCTTGGTTGAAGGTGAAGCATCCACTTCGTTCCCCATCATTATTTCACAAAACTATGATCTGTATTGTACGCTAACCTATGGTAAATCATGTGACATAGAGATAGTAGCACGTACAGTTGTTCCAGCCGCGAAGAAGAAATGCTTCGATGGTAATGACATTGATGCCATTGCTGTACAATCTGATTCTACAGACCCAGCCACGGCAACTCCTGGTGTCAAATTCATTGGCAGTACAAAAACATATTCTCTAAAACTGAAAGCAAGAATTGACAGAAAGAACTTCAAACTTCAATTGACAAGACAAGTGAAGATTGTACAGATTGATACGCCATCTGGTGACAGTCCAGTGGAGAAGATAATTAAAACAGTTGGTGTAAGTGTCTATAAAAAAGATTAGTTAAAACAGTTAATGATATGGCAGATGAATAATTTCCTTCATTCATTTTTTACACGATCACTTTTTTCTCAACTAATCTAATTTCTTATGATTGATTGATTGGTTGATTGGTTGATTGAATGATACTTAACATCAAGTTGCAACTGTGATGTATTTCATACAAAACAACATAATAATCAGTAGATAAAACTTTCAAAGATGACTTTTGACTGCTACTGGAATATTAACAAGAAATAGGTAGGATTTGTCAATACTCTGGATTCATTATTATTCCTGGGATACCAAGTTTTGTGGATTTCGTGGGTAAAGGTGAAGCACAAATTTGAATGTTCAACAAAGTACAATTTTATAGGCAAGTATGCAGATCTTTACAAAACCACAAAATCAAATATCCATGAAAATATAATTAATCCTCTATCGAGGAAAATTGGTATCAAGGAAAAATAAATGAATCCCAGTATAATCTATTTAAGATGCAGGAGCAGAAACTTAAGATACACAGCTCATTATTTTCCATGTCAAAAGTTTCCAGATGACAAAATTTTTTTCAAGATGACATGTCTGTATGTTATGTTGAATGTGTAGCTGTGTTGATTGAGTGATGGAAGTGCCCTTCATATATAAACAAGGTTATTTGAACCTGGAATAATTTTGAATTCTGGAAAATTGATAAGAAATTTATGATGAAAACTAACCCAATTTAGGAGGCATGGCTAAGGGGGTTAGTAAGTTCATACTGAAATATCAGTGAAAGTAAAATTAACGTTCACCATGCGCGGGTAACCCTATTTAATTGGGTTAGTTTTCATCATACTTTTTCTGATCAATTTTCCAGAATTCAAAATTATTCCAGATTCAAATAATTCCATGTTTATATATAAATTTCAGAAAATCCAGGATGTTTTATCCTCATTGAGAGAATTTAGTTATCCCTATAATAAACTCTTTCTTTGAAGATTAGTCTGTCCATAGAATTATAAAACTCATTATAAACTTTAGAATACTTGCAATACCATAGCATTGAGAAGTGGTTTAAAACAATTGATTTAAAATGGTTTTATGACCATTTGTTTATACTAATAAAAAATGTACAGAGGACCCAATTATGTTATAAAAACTTTGCATTTCAAAATATTTGGCTTCCTAAATCTGGACTGATAATTTAAGGGTCGAAACACCAAATCCAGTATTTTGAATGGTTGAATCTAAGTCTGAGTATTATAATCATACTTTCAAATTTATTATGACTGAAAGGCCAGATATGTTGGATATTATAATGTTTATATAAATTATAGGACAAAACAACAGTTATCCTGAGTTAACTAATAACCCAAGTCTGTCAAATTCGGTTAGCAATGACAAATCATCTGTGATATACACATGTCAAGTCGTAACATCAACAGAAGTTGGAGCCATTCATAAAGTCAACTGGTATGGGAACAACACTCCTCAAAGAAACCACTGTGACTACTGGAAATGTTGTTACGTTAAATTCAAAAGATGATATGGATGCCAGTCAACGGCCTCGGCTCTTAATGATGGGGTAAGTCTATGGATGATTGTTTTTGGAAACATTTATTTTTCTGAAGTTGTGTTCACTTGATTCATTTTAAAATGTGAAGTTTGATAATGAAAGGATGAATTTTAAGCAATGTTCTGGCTGTTAATTTTTAACTCTCATATACATAGCCTAAATAAGCTATCACAACTAAAGAAAACAAACTGTTGTTACCTATTTTATTTTCTTAAATCAGTTCAAAGGAATAGAAAAGATTGTTAAGATTATAGTTTATGTGATTATGTTTTTCATTGAAATATAAAGTGATATTACTCTAGAAACATTATTACTCTATTTAGGTATCTTGTGGAATGACACTGAGCAACCCTAATAGATGTGGCGATGGTATGAGTCCTGAGTTAAACTCCACTGCAGTCACACCATTCCAACAAACAGTAAGTTATGTTGTTTCATTGTGTATCTCATACAAATAAAACATACTCTCAAAGACAAAACATACCATATAATTTCTATTTATTTTTTAGAAATATATTGTTTAAAAAATTACATTGCATTTTTTTATTTATTAACCTTTATTTATTTACCTTAAGTTATTTTAAAGAGAAACAAATAATTTTCATGTAACACCTTTACTGAAAATTTTTAATAGCCATTCCATGCTGTATGTTGAAATAATTTTTTATTAATTTTGTGGGTGTTGGCAAAAGAGTATGTATGTAAGAAGTTATGAATGGATTGTTTGTAGATTGATATTCCTGACCAGATAACCTTGGTTGAAGGTGAAGCATCCACTTCGTTCCCCATCATTATTTCACAAAACTATGATCTGTATTGTACGCTAACCTATGGTAAATCATGTGACATAGAGATAGTAGCACGTACAGTTGTTCCAGCCGCCAAGAAGAAATGCTTGATGGTAATGACATTGATGCCATTGCTGTACAATCTGATTCTACAGACCCAGCCACGGCAACTCCTGGTGTCAAATTCATTGGCAGTACAAAAACATATTCTCTAAAACTGAAAGCAAGAATTGACAGAAAGAACTTCAAACTTCAATTGACAAGACAAGTGAAGATTGTACAGATTGATACGCCATCTGGTGACAGTCCAGTGGAGAAGATAATTAAAACAGTTGGTGTAAGTGTCTATAAAAAAGATTAGTTAAAACAGTTAATGATATGGCAGATGAATAATTTCCTTCATTCATTTTTACACGATCACTTTTTCTCAACTAATCTAATTTCTTATGATTGATTGATTGGTTGATTGGTTGATTGAATGATACTTAACATCAAGTTGCAACAGCGATGTATTTCATACAAAACAACATAATAATCAGTAGATAAAACTTTCAAAGATGACTTTTGACTGCTCCTGGAATATTAACAAGAAATAGGTAGGATTTGTCAATACTCTGGATTCATTATTATTCCTGGGATACCAAGTTTTGTGGATTTCTTGGGTAAAGGTGAAGCACAAATTTGAATGTTCAACAAAGTACAATTTTATAGGCAAGTATGCAGATCTTTACAAAACCACAAAATCAAATATCCATGAAAATACAATTAATCCTCTATCGAGGAAAATTGGTATCAAGGAAAAAATAAATGAATCCCCAGTATAATCTATTTAAGATGCAGGGAGCAGAAACTTAAGATACACAGCTCATTATTTTCCATGTCAAAAGTTTCCAGATGACAAAAAAAATGTTTCAAGATGACATGTCTGTATGTTATGTTGAATGTGTAGCTGTGTTGATTGAGTGATGGAAGTGCCCTTCATATATAAACAAAGAATTATTTGAACCTGGAATAATTTTGAATTCTGGAAAATTGATAAGAAATTTATGATGAAAACTAACCCAATTTAGGAGGCATGGCTAAGAGGGTTAGTAAGTTCATACTGAAATATCAGTGAAAAAAAAATTAACGTTCGCCATGTGCGGGTAACCCTATTTAATTGGGTTAGTTTTCATCATACTTTTCTGATCAATTTTCCAGAATTCAAAATTATTCCAGATTCAAATAATTCCATGTTAATATATAAATTTCAGAAAATCCAGGATGTTAAAATAAACACTGATTTATCCTCATTGAGAGAATTTAGTTATCCCTATAATAAACTCTTTCTTTGAAGATTAGTCTGTCCATAGAATTATAAAACTCATTATAAACTTTAGAATACTTGCAATACCATAGCATTGAGAAGTGGTTTAAAACAATTACAGTGCATATTCAGAGGCTTTTTCCTTTCACATTTCCAATTGCTTAAATGTTTTACCTAACAGCAGTTTGAATTAATCTCTACCAACTGATCATTTTAGCTCATTGCTGTTGTTAATATTATGAGATTAAAAAATTGTTTTTATATTTGACACGCAGGTGACCTTGAATGACACATTTTCTACAGCTCAATGTCAAGCTACGGGTGATCCTCATATTAAGACTTTTGATGGAACGTAAGTATCTTCATAAAATTAGACAACTCATAGGTTTCATTGATATTGTATATTCATACATGGACTGTTCCCCAATCTTTGAATTCTTCAAAATACTTAAGATTTTCTACACCAGGAATACATTACCTTAGCTGTACTTAGCAAAACCTTTCGGAATTTAAAGTCCTCAATGCTCTTCAACTTCGTACTTTATTTGGCCTCTAACTTTTTTGATTCAAGCGTCACTGATGAGTCTTTTGCAGAGAAAATGCACGTCTTACGTTAAAAATTTTAAACCTGGAATCTTTGATGAGTATTTGTTATATAAACTGTTGATAAAGAAAATCAGACAAGCCACTCAACCTATACATAATGTATACTTATAAATATTAAACATATAATAAAATGGTAATGGGTAATCTCCCCTTTACCAGAATAAATCTCAATTGATAATAGATTAACATTGGTAATGCATTATATGTGAGATACATCAGATACTTAGAAATGAGAAGATGTGGCAGAAGTTAGATATCGTTGAGCATCATTTCCATCAGCACAGAGGCCAGATGTAAAGTACAATCAACAAATTTTATGCACCATTGTAATTGGTAATCTCCCTTTTACCAGAATAAATCTAAATTTGATTGTAAATTAACATTACAAATGCGTAATATGTATGCGAGGTATGTCAGGGGCTCATTTCACAAAAAAATCTTATAACAAAAATTGATCGTTAGTTATATTGAAATGTTCATGAGTATTTTTTGTCGTAAGATTTTTTGTGAAATTGATCACAGATGCTTAAGTTTAATATCTTTGTAGAGGTCAAATGTAAAGTTCTACAAACAGATTTTACGTACATATGTAATACACCCTTAATCTTTTAGCTAAGAGCATGTTGTAAGCATTAGACTTTAGTTTTTTCTTTCCTAATCTATATTTTACTTAATAATTAAAGATGTTTTTTCCTTGTCAGATACTATGATGCATTGTTTACTGGAGAGATGATTATGTACAGAAATAAAGATTTTGCAGTTGAAGTAAGCAAGTTATTTCTCTTTTTTTTTTTTTTTTTTTTTTTTTTTTTTTGGGAGTGGGGAGAGGTGGTTCATGTACAATATTGATTGCTATTATTTTAATACAATCAGGAACATATATATTGACATTAGATATACTGTTCCCAGATACAATATATAAAAAAATTCCCAAGATATAATTTAACAATCAATTCAGTTTTAATCTTTAACACATTATACATTTGATGAACATTACTTGAAAATTTAGTTGAAATTATCAAAAGGCTTTTGCATCTTTCCTTGTAGGAAATATTTTTTTTTTTCTATAATAAAGAAACCATGAAATTATATTATTAGAATATATATTAAAATTACATTATGAATTTTATTCTAAATTTATTGAATAACCAAAATATGTCTTTCTTTCTAAAGGTACGAGCGCATTTTAGTCAGTGTCAACAAGGAAGCTGTATCTGTGGAGTAGCATGTCGGGCTGGTGATGATGTCATCAAACTTGACAAATGTCCACTGGCAGGTCAAACACTTGATGCCTACCCTATTGTCAATACTGCATTCACTGTGGTAACTCATTTACACCAATGTTCAAGGAATACCAAGAGTTAAATGGAGAGATTCCAGGTAATGAGACATACAGTCATTATTACTCTTTACAAAATGTGACTTTTATTGATCTTTCTTATTGGTTAAGGTACAGTAAAAGTTATTTGATAAAACGTAATTGGATAAGGTACAGTATAGAATTATAAGATAAAACAGCATTTGCTAAGGTACAGAGTAAATTATATGATAAAACAACATTTGCTAAGGTACAGTATAAATATTTTATGATATGACAACCATCCGTGCATGACCTATTTTAGGTAGAGGACTTTAATCACCCTTCATGGTTTGATAGCAGATATAATTTAGTTGCCTTTATTGCTGTTGTGACACGTAATAACCAAAAGATGTCTTTAGTATATTTGTTGATTGGATGCAGACCGATTTTAGATGATTTATAGTTTCTTAGAATCTGTGCTATTTCAACTGTTTATAAAATACTCATTTTTCTACTTGTTAAAGTGTTACTCCTGGTGTCAAATTCATTGGCAGTACAAAACATATTCTCTAAAACTGAAAGCAAGAATTGACAGAAAGAACTTCAAACTTCAATTGACAAGACAAGTGAAGATTGTACAGATTGATACGCCATCTGGTGACAGTCCAGTGGAGAAGATAATTAAAACAGTTGGTGTAAGTGTCTATAAAAAGATTAGTTAAAACAGTTAATGATATGGCAGATGAATAATTTCCTTCATTCATTTTTACATGATCACTTTTTCTCAACTAATCTAATTTCTTATGATTGATTGATTGGTTGATTGGTTGATTGAATGATACTTAACATCAAGTTGCAACTGTGATGTATTTCATACAAAACAACATAATAATCAGTAGATAAAACTTTCAAAGATGACTTTTGACTGCTACTGGAATATTAACAAGAAATAGGTAGGATTTGTCAATACTCTGGATTCATTATTATTCCTGGGATACCAAGTTTTGTGGATTTCGTGGGTAAAGGTGAAGCACAAATTTGAATGTTCAACAAAGTACAATTTTATAGGCAAGTATGCAGATCTTTACAAAACCACAAAATCAAATATCCATGAAAATACAATTAATCCTCTATCGAGGAAAATTGGTATCAAGGAAAAAATAAATGAATCCCCAGTATAATCTATTTAAGATGCAGGGAGCAGAAACTTAAGATACACAGCTCATTATTTTCCATGTCAAAAGTTTCCAGATGACAAAAATTTTTTTTCAAGATGACATGTCTGTATGTTATGTTGAATGTGTAGCTGTGTTGATTGAGTGATGGAAGTGCCCTTCATATATAAACAAGGAATTATTTGAACCTGGAATAATTTTGAATTCTGGAAAATTGATAAGAAATTTATGATGAAAACTAACCCAATTTAGGAGGCATGGCTAAGGGGGTTAGTAAGTTCATACTGAAATATCAGTGAAAGTAAAATTAACGTTCACCATGCGGGTAACCCTATTTAATTGGGTTAGTTTTCATCATACTTTTTCTGATCAATTTTCCAGAATTCAAAATTATTCCAGATTCAAATAATTCCATGTTAATATATAAATTTCAGAAAATCCAGGATGTTTTATCCTCATTGAGAGAATTTAGTTATCCCTATAATAAACTCTTTCTTTGAAGATTAGTCTGTCCATAGAATTATAAAACTCATTATAAACTTTAGAATACTTGCAATACCATAGCATTGAGAAGTGGTTTAAAACAATTACAGTGCATATTCAGAGGCTTTTTCCTTTCACATTTCCAATTGCTTAAATGTTTTACCTAACAGCAGTTTGAATTAATCTCTACCAACTGATCAATTTAGCTCATTGCTGTTGTTAATATTATGAGTTTAAAAAATTGTTTTTATATTTGACACGCAGGTGACCTTGAATGACACATTTTCTACAGCTCAATGTCAAGCTACGGGTGATCCTCATATTAAGACTTTTGATGGAACGTAAGTATCTTCATAAAATTAGACAACTCATAGTTTTCATTGATATTGTATATTCGTACATTGACTGTTTCCCAATCTTTGAATTCTTCAAAATACTTAGGATTTTCTACACCAGGAATACATTACCTTAGCTGTATTTAGCAAAACCTTTCGGAATTTAAAGTCCTCAATGCTCTTCAACTTCGTACTTTATTTGGCCTTTTAACTTTTTTGATTCAAGCGTCACTGATGAGTCTTTTGCAGAGGAAATGCATGTCTGACATTCAAAATTTTAAACCTGGAATCTTTGATGAGTATTTGTTATATAAACTGTTGATAAAGAAAATCAAACAAGCCACTTAACCTATACATAATGTATACTTACCTGTATAAGTATTAGACATTTAATAAAATGGTAATGGGTAATCTCCCTTTTACCAGAATAAATCTCAATTTGAAATAGAATAACATTGGTAATGCATTATATGTATGTGAGATACATCAGATACTTAGAAATGAGAAGATGTGGTAGAAGTTAGATATCGTTGAGCATCATTACCATCATAACAGAGGACAGATGTAAAGTACAATCAACAAATTTTATGCACCATTGTAATTGGTAATCTCCCTTTTACAAGAATAAATCGAAATTTGATGGTAAATTAACATTACAAATGCGTAATATGTATGCGAGGTATGTCAGGGCTCATTTCACAAAAAGTCTTATTACAAAATTGATCGTTAGTTATATTGAAATGTTCATGAGTATTTTTGTCGTAAGATTTTTGTGAAATTGATCACAGATGCTTAAGTTTAATATCTTTTGTAGAGGTCAAATGTAAAGTTCTACAAACAGATTTTACGTACATATGTAATACACCTTAATCTTTTAGCTAAGAGCATGTTGTAAGCATTAGACTTTAGTTTTTCTTTCCTAATCTATATTTTACTTAATAATTAAAGATGTTTTTCCTTGTCAGATACTATGATGCATTGTTTACTGGAGAGATGATTATGTACAGAAATAAAGATTTTGCAGTTGAAGTAAGCAAGTTATTTCTCTTTTTTTTTTTTTTTTTTTTTTTTTTTTGGAGTGGGAAGAGGTGGTTCATGTACAATATTGATTGCTATTATTTTAATACAATCAGGAACATATATATTGACATTAGATATACTGTTCCCAGATACAATATATAAAAAAATTCCCAAGATATAATTTAACAATCAATTCAGTTTTAATCTTTAACACATTATACATTTGATGAACATTACTTGAAAATTTAGTTGAAATTATCAAAAGGCTTTTGCATCTTTCCTTGTAGGAAATATTTTCATTTTTTCTATAATAAAGAAACCATGAAATTATATTATTAGAATATATATTAAAATTACATTATGAATTTTATTCTAAATTTATTGAATAACCAAAAATATGTCTTTCTTTCTAAAGGTACGAGCGTACTTTAGTCAGTGTCAACAAGGAAGCTGTATCTGTGGAGTAGCATGTCGGGCTGGTGATGATGTCATCAAACTTGACAAATGTCCACTGGCAGGTCAAACACTTGATGCCTACCCTATTGTCAATACTGCATTCACTGGTGGTAACTCATTTACACCAATGTTCAAGGAATACCAAGAGTTAAATGGAGAGAGATTCCAGGTAATGAGACATACAGTCATTATTACTCTTTACAAAATGTGACTTTTTATTGATCTTTCTTATTGGTTAAGGTACAGTAAAAAGTTATTTGATAAAACGTAATTGGATAAGGTACAGTATAGAATTATAAGATAAAACAGCATTTGCTAAGGTACAGAGTAAATTATATGATAAAACAACATTTGCTAAGGTACAGTATAAATATTTTATGATATGACAACCATCCGTGCATGACCTATTTTAGGTAGAGGACTTTAATCACCCTTCATGGTTTGATAGCAGATATAATTTAGTTGCCTTTATTGCTGTTGTGACACGTAATAACCAAAAGACGTCTTTAGTATATTTGTTGATTGGATGCAGACCGATTTTTAGATGATTTATAGTTTCTTAGAATCTGTGCTATTTCAACTGTTTATAAAATACTCATTTTTTTCTACTTGTTAAAGTGTTATAAATATACTTCTTCTGACAAGAGAGCTAACTCTTTTACTTGTAGATACTTTTACCAACTGGAACCAGAGTAACTGTGAGAAACGATCATAATGAATTCATGAATCTTTACATACAGCCCTCAGCTCAGGATATAAACAAAACTGAAGGTACAATGATATTAGTTTTATAAATATGAATATTTACCTTGACCTCTATTTTCATTGTTCAATGAACCTTATCATATTATTCAGTAATAGTTAGTAAAGTATGGGCATATATGCCTTTATGAACCTTAGATACAGTCCTGAATTTTGAACATCAATAGGATAGAGGGTACAGTTACAGTAGTCTAATATCTAAGCTGAAAGTCAGTCCGATAGGAAGCTTTATGGTACTAGAAGTTTTATTGATCTTTATACAGTCCTTAGTTTTGAAAATCAATAGGATAGAGGGTACAGTTACAGTAGTCTAATATCTAAGCTGAAAGTCAGTCCGATAGGAATCTTTATGGTACTAGAAGTTTTATTGATCTTTATACAGTCCTTAGTTTTGAACATCAATAGGATAGAGGGTACAGTTACAGTAGTCTAATATCTAAGCTGAAAGTCAGTCCGATAGGAATCTTTATGTTACTAGAAGCTTTATTGATCTTTATACAGTCAAACCTGCCGAAATAGTCACCTTGTTTCAGCGGTCACCTGCCTCTAACGGTCACTTTCAGACCCTCCCAAACGTTTTCTCTGTATAATTTAACTCGTTTCAGTGGTCACCTAATTTTTTTTGCACGAAATCGTCATTTTAACCTTAAACGAGGGTCATATTCATATATTTTACTAACTAAATAATCATGACAAAAAATATATGTGTTCAGTATCGAAGTCAAAATGAAAATCTTAACCTGTTTGCAACTGAGATCACACAATGGGAGGTGAATTAGTGAATTCCCAGTATTCCACACCTTTCCTTATCCATTAAAAACCTTATCATCATTGACTTATTTCTCCTCAAATATAAACATACTTCCAATGTTTTCTTCAAACTTACAGTGCCGGAATCGGCCATTTTTAATTTCATTGCCGCATAAAAGACAACTCTAGCGATTGAAAACACTAAAACACTTTACCCTGACCCCAGCCGCGGGCTTTGTAGGAATTGGAATCTTTCGGAACCTCATTTAAAAGGTCACCTCTCTTGAGTAGTCACTTTTGATACTTCTCAAGAGTGACTGCTTAATACATGGTTAACTGTATAAACTGAATAGAAGGCAATTAACTTGCACCTGTCAACTCTTGACATAACAGAATACAGGTTATATGATATGATTAGTGGACGTAACCTCATTTTGCCTCTGGTGGAAAGTTGTCTCATTAGCAATCATACCACATCTTCTTATTTTTATATTCACAAATTTAGACAATAGTTTAATCTGACACACAGGAAGCTAGGTCAGGTATGTTGAAGTATATTAAAGTGAACTGACCTTGATGCTAAGACACATATTTCTCTGCCTAAAATGACTTAATTTTATTACAGGAATGTGTGGATCTTATAGTGGTACCAAAGACCAGGATCTGGTAGATTCTTCAGGTGTTACTCATACTTTACCTATTGATAAACGCCCTGATGTTTTCAGCAAGAGTTGGCGGTATGACTTTAATAATTGATATTACTAAAAGGATACATATATATACATAATGAACTTTGATCCTAACCCTATGGTATAACCAAAATCACTGAAAGAGGCAATTTACAACAAAATAGCTGCTGACTGCCAGCAGATTTAAATCTGATAATGTCATTATAATTTTATGGAATTTTAATACATTGTAATATATGCCCTTAACTATTCTGACTCTAACCAGCCTTTAAACTTAACCATTCATGCCACATGTGAAACATAGAGATAGCAAAAGCCTATTAAAAATATTTATTCTGGCATGTTGAGGATCAAAATCCATAACTTCCCACAATTACTCTTTACAAAATGTGACTTTTATTGATCTTTCTTATTGGTTAAGGTACAGTAAAAGTTATTTGATAAAACGTAATTGGATAAGGTACAGTATAGAATTATAAGATAAAACAGCATTTGCTAAGGTACAGAGTAAATTATATGATAAAACAACATTTGCTAAGGTACAGTATAAATATTTTATGATATGACAACCATCCGTGCATGACCTATTTTAGGTAGAGGACTTTAATCACCCTTCATGGTTTGATAGCAGATATAATTTAGTTGCCTTTATTGCTGTTGTGACACGTAATAACCAAAAGACGTCTTTAGTATATTTGTTGATTGGATGCAGACCGATTTTTAGATGATTTATAGTTTCTTAGAATCTGTGCTATTTCAACTGTTTATAAAATACTCATTTTTTTCTACTTGTTAAAGTGTTATAAATATACTTCTTCTGACAAGAGAGCTAACTCTTTTACTTGTAGATACTTTTACCAACTGGAACCAGAGTAACTGTGAGAAACGATCATAATGAATTCATGAATCTTTACATACAGCCCTCAGCTCAGGATATAAACAAAACTGAAGGTACAATAATATTAGTTTTATAAATATGAATATTTACCTTGACCTCTATTTTCATTGTTCAATGAACCTTATCATATTATTCAGTAATAGTTAGTAAAGTATGGGCATATATGCCTTTATGAACCTTAGATACAGTCCTGAATTTTGAACATCAATAGGATAGAGGGTACAGTTACAGTAGTCTAATATCTAAGCTGAAAGTCAGTCCGATAGGAAGCTTTATGGTACTAGAAGTTTTATTGATCTTTATACAGTCCTTAGTTTTGAAAATCAATAGGATAGAGGGTACAGTTACAGTAGTCTAATATCTAAGCTGAAAGTCAGTCCGATAGGAATCTTTATGGTACTAGAAGTTTTATTGATCTTTATACAGTCCTTAGTTTTGAACATCAATAGGATAGAGGTACAGTTACAGTAGTCTAATATCTAAGCTGAAAGTCAGTCCGATAGGAATCTTTATGTTACTAGAAGCTTTATTGATCTTTATACAGTCAAACCTGCGAAATAGTCACCTTGTTTCAGCGGTCACCTGTCTCTAACGGTCACTTTCAGACCCTCCCAAACGCTTTCTCTATATAATTTAACTCGTTTCAAGTGGTCACCTAATTTTTTTTGCGAAATCGTCATTTTAACCTTAAATGAGGGTCATATTCATATATTTTACTAACTAAATAATCATGACAAAAAATATATGTGTTCAGTATCGAAGTCAAAATGAAAATCTTAACCTGTTTGCAACTGAGATCACACAATGGGAGGTGAATTAGTGAATTCCCAGTATTCCACACCTTTCCTTATCCATTAAAAACCTTATTATCATTGACTTATTTCTCCTCAAATATAAACATACTTCCAATGTTTTCTTCAAACTTACAGTGCCGGAATCGGCCATTTTTAGTTTCACTGCCGCAAAAAAGACAACTCTAGCGATTGAAAACACTAAAACACTTTACCCTGACCCCAGCCGCGGGCTTTGTAGGAATCGGAATCTTTCGGAACCTCATTTAAAAGGTCACCTCTCTTGAGTAGTCACTTTTGATACTTCTCAAGAGTGACTGCTTAATACATGGTTAACTGTATAAACTGAATAGAAGGCAATTAACTTGCACCTGTCAACTCTTGACATAACAGAATACAGGTTATATGATATGATTAGTGGACGTAACCTCATTTTGCCTCTGGTGGAAAGTTGTCTCATTAGCAATCATACCACATCTTCTTATTTTTATATTCACAAATTTAGACAATAGTTTAATCTGACACAGAGGAAGCTAGGTCAGGTATGTTGAAGTATATTAAAGTGAACTGACCTTGATGCTAAGACACATATTTCTCTGCCTAAAATGACTTAATTTTATTACAGGAATGTGTGGATCTTATAGTGGTACCAAAGACCAGGATCTGGTAGATTCTTCAGGTGTTACTCATACTTTACCTATTGATAAACGCCCTGATGTTTTCAGCAAGAGTTGGCGGTATGACTTTAATAATTGATATTACTAAAAGGATATATATATATACATAATGAACTTTGATCTTAACCCTATGGTATAACCAAAATCACTGAAAGAGGCAGTTTACAACAAAATAGCTGCTGACTGCCAGCAGATTTAAATCTGATAATGTCATTATAATTTTATGGAATTTTAATACATTGTAATATATGCCCTTAACTATTCTGACTCTAACCAGCCTTTAAACTTAACCATTCATGCCACATGTGAAACATAGAGATAGCAAAAGCCTATTAAAAATATTTATTCTGGCATGTTGAGGATCAAAATCCATAACTTCCCACACTCATGCTTTCAGAAGATAGACCATTCTTGTTGCTTGAAATAAGTAAAGACTTTACTGATAGCCAATAGAACTCAAATTTTATTTCCTATCATCAGAAATCTTAAGTTCTAAAATCATAAGTAAGACTTATTCTTTTGATGTAAATATGGTATGAACATCCCTAATGTACATATATTTCTTCTGTAGAATTGCCCAGGGAAGTCCTGACTCTATATATAATGGATACACAGGAACAATAAACATGCCAACACCAGTTTATTGTGTAAGTTTTGATGATGGAAGTCAGACCTGTGATTACTTCAAAGATATTGACCTCTGTACAGTACATAAGAATGGTAAGTATTTCTTCCTTAGAATCAGAAATCATAGGTAACTTCACGATTTCTCCCGATCTTAAATGACTTGCTATTAAGTCTTATATGATACTGGTACTTAAATCAGTTATGGAAGTATTTATATTGGAACTAAACATTGAAAATAAATCATTGAAGGGGTATTTATGAAGTGTATGAGTTAGTTCCGAGTGATTGACTTTTTAATGCTGTTCTAAAAATCCGTACACCAATTGAATACAATTGTAGGTCACCTACTATGTGAGAAAAAATTCAATTTTACTGCTCTAAATATATTTGTGTGTAACTACATTAACATGCGGTGGGAAAGAGAGAGAAGGCATGCTAATGAAATATGATACAGAGGATATATGGATGATTATACTATTTACAAACATCATCCTGGAGCACCCCTGTGATTCTGGTATAATATGTACTGAACTACGTTTTCAACAACCATTTACAAATCAAGTATATAACATAAGGAATCACTCTGTGTAAGAAATGTTTGGGTCAGAACCTTTGAATGCCTTGAAGGATGTGCATGCTACTTGATATTATTATTTCTCGTTACAAGAGGGTGTGTCATGAATAAGGTTGGAATGTCTGCCTACTAGGTATAAAATTCTTTACTTCCCCATTTTCAAATTTACAATATCATTTCCTTCACAGATCTATTGAATGCCTCTGATGCCTAATATAATTGTTGACCACTACTGGGGGAATAAGCAAGGTTGAAATGTATGTCTGCAAGGTCAAGGATATTTCTTTGTATACTGTGTATATAATAATAAAAAGATGTGGTATGATTGCTAATGTTACAACTCTCCACCAGAGACCACAGGACATAGAAGTTAATAATTATAGGTCACTGTACGGCCTTCAACAATGAGTTCACCCAACCTGTGCATTCAATTATTTTTGTGGGTATCAGTTTTCTCGGATTGAGGAAAACTTGCATTGTTATGGATATTTGATTTTCGTGGTGTTTCCTAAGTCTGCATACATTGCTATAGAAAATTTGTAATTTGTTGGACATTTAAATTTGTGGTACCCACTAAATCCACAAAAATTTGTATCCAAAGAATAATAGTGAATCCACCGTATTAAGTATGAGCTGTATTTCAGAAGTCAAATTGAATATAGGTCAGGGAACATAGGTCAATGTAAAATACTTTTTATGGAATCTGCTGCCATGTTCATTTTTTAACCAATTATTTTTTTCATCTATTAATATATATAGATGCATATTTCCTTATTTCTAAAACATCCTATTATTTTGTTCTACAAGTTATGTTTTTGATGGTCTGTAAAAAACAAGTAGAATGACTGTAAAGAAATAAATATGACTAAAAGAATATATTTTGGTAATTGATATATTTTATCCATTGGTTATTTTAGGTGTTGATAAAACCCAGGATCTACTAGAAGAAGAACAAGACAGAAATGTGGAGCAGCAAGCCACTGTTTTAAGGAGGAGGAAAAGAGATACAACTTCAAATGCATTTACTTATAATCCTGATTTTAATTCTCCTGTAAGTGTTTTTATTTTAATGGATAGTCTTCTATTTCTTTGTCATCGAATATTGTTTTGTTACTGTTATTTTGTATTTTCTAAAACTTTTCAATTTACAGTTTCATTGGTTTGGTTAAAAGTTACAATTTCACTTTCAGACCTTTCCAAATCAAATCCAGCTTGCATTTAAGGGCAAAAAAAAGGGACCTGTTCTTGCAAAATGATATCCGAGAACAATATATTTTTCAGTGTCTGTATTTTAAGTTGAAAACAATTGTTTCTGGTTTAAATGGTGGGAGGATGGGTAAATAAACAAGTCCCTAAAATTATTGTCCCATCAATTTTCAATAGATCCAAGGTGTAACATTTCAGATATGATTTGTGGCTTCCAAATAATCTTTCTACATTTTCTATCATCAGTGGTACTTGTTATTGACTTGGTTCTGCTGTATATCTCATGTAGAAAAGTAAATGTTTCTCTGTTTTTCATCAAATCAGCACAAAAAAGCTAAAAATGTCTTCGTATATTTTATTTGAATACAGAAACAATTATTTTAACATCAATTTTATAGTTTAAACACAAAGGCTATATTTCACATTTTAATTTGGTTGAATTATACAGATATGTTCCTTCTAAAATTATAATATGTCTTAAGATCATGAGTTAATTTATGACAGAAAATATAAAAAAATGAATGGTGGAATTTTTAACAATTGAGTAACCAAAAACATTTACAGATATTGACAAAAAGCTTGCAATGATTTGAAGCTGTTAAGTGATGTTTTATCAACTACTAAGGCCACCCATGCAGAAACCTTAATTTGTACTTTGATTTCAGCCATTATAACTAATAATACATTTATGAAGGTAAAACAAGTATACTTTTACAGGACATTCCTCTTTTTTCATAGCTTGATTTTGTGTAGAATTAATTTAAGGATATATCATATATCTGTATTATTCATCAAAATTCTTGTGATCTTTTTTAATAACTTAATATTGTACAGAATTTTAGGAATACATGTATATATATTTATATATATAAAAATAAGAAGATGTGGTATGATTGCCAATGAGACAACTCTCCACAACAGACCAAATGACACAGAAATTAACAACTATAGGTCACTGTACAGCCTTCAACAATGAGCAAAACCCATACCGCATAGTCAGCTATAAAAGGCCCTGAAATGACAAATGTAAAACAATCCAAACCAGAAAACTAATGGCCTTATTTATGTGCAAAATAATGAACGATAAACAAATATGATACACAGCAACAAACGACAACCACTGAATTACAGGCTCCTGACTTGGGACAGGCACATACAGAATATGGCGATGTTAAACTAGTTTGTTGGCGCCAAACCCTCCCCCTAAATTGGGACAGTGGTGTAACAGCACAACATAAGAACAAACTATGCAAAATAATAAACTAAAGACAAATATGAGAAACAGCAAAATCTGACAACCACTCAATTACAGGCAGGCACATATAGAATGTGGCATTGTTATCTAAAATTTCTTTACTTTTTTATTTCAACAGACTGTTATTACTTGGCCTACAAGTTCTGGCATTACTGAGTCTCAGGCAAGAACATACTGTCAGGGAGCTGTTCAGTCTTCAGCAGGAACTAACTGTGCTAATATTGTTGGAGATACTGCACCAGATGTGCAGTCATGTGTTAATGATGTTGCGGTTAGTTGTATATACAGAAAAATGAGTATTTCATTTTCTCAAAATATATTGGTTTGTTGTCAAGGTGACTACTGATGGGCACATAAAAGTGTATGAAAATACTAAAATTAGCAAAATTGTTTGCTTCACTTAGAGCTGTGTTATGACACTACCTAGGGTCAGTAACAAAAGCTCAATGCCACAGCTGATACATATATTGTGCCTATATTGTGTATATAGATCCAAGTTTTACTAACATCAGTTGACCTTAGCCTAAAGGATTTAATAAAACGTTGTCAAATTCAATAATGTGTAAATGATATTTGATACTGAATTTCATCAATGAATATGAAAATAAGAAGAAATGGTATGATTGCCTATAAGATGACTATCCACCAGAGACCAAATAGCATAGCTGTAAGCAACATTAAGTCACTGTATGTCCTTCAACAATGAGCAAAACCCATACTGTAAGCTATAAAAGGCACCAGCATGACAAAATATGAAACAATTCAAACAAAAACAAAAATAAACAGATTTATATACAAAACAATAAATGGAAAAAAAAAAAAAGATAAACAGCTATCAAAGACAACCACTGAACTACCTGCTACTGACATGGGAAAGGCACATACAAAATAATAGGCTAAATATGTTTGTGAGCACTCAAACATACCCATGACACCGGTAGTGGTGTAACAGCACATCATAAGAACAAACTGTAAAAGTCAGTTGAAAAGGGCTTGACTAATCAGATGAACACAAATAACAAAAACATCTCAATAAAAGACTAGACACAAACCAATTGTACCATGGTCAATATGGTCAGTCCATTTACATCGCAAAGTTTGTGATTAGGTCTATTTAAGGGGAACCACTGAAGTAATTATTTTCTTACAAAATAAAGATTTTTTTTATATTATTTTATATGTATTTTATGTTTATTTTAGTTAACAGATAGTATGTTCTGGGTTGATGCTGTTATCCAAAGTATACAGGAGCAGTGTTATACAACAGTGACCACTGATGAGAACCAATGGGTGGATACAGGCTCAGGAACACCATCTATACCAACAAACATTGATAATAATATCTGTCTGAATGAATGTAATAATGCTGGAACATGTGTTCAGGGTAAGTGTAACAAGGTGTTACTCAGGTGTAAGTGTTATCAGATACTACCATGAAGTAAGTGTAAACAATCCTACCCTGCAGTAAGTGTTACCAGGTGTTACCAAGATGTAAGAGTAATCAGGTGCTACTGTGGTACAAGAGTTTCCAGGTGTTACCCAAGTATAGGTGTTATCAGGTGCTTCACATGTATTAACCCGAATAATTCAGTCCCTCCCCGTGATCGACTCTCCCACTCGCGAGGGCCTGAACTCTTTATACAATAAAAACGCGTCACAAATCCAGGATTTTGATTGGTGCTCTCTGTGAGAGAGAGCCAATCAGCTAATAGCTAAATGTTATCGAGATAGGTAAATCCCGAGCTAATTCCAAATGATTTTTTGTCGATTTTTCATAGCCTGGCATCCTGACCCAATCTAACACTTCGTCGATAGGGCCAGGCGTAATACAATCCACGTGACCAACTATCAGCGCTGAACAGGACTGAATAACTGCGCATGTGCATGTTCTATAAACGAGGAACATATCGATCGGATCGTTAATTAACAGTTGATTCACGATGTAAATCAATTACGTTTGAATTATATATGCTAAATTTTTCGAAATTTGCATTTCATATGAAATGAAAAAATAATTTTCAATAAATTCGTGACAATATAAATATTTCTCGCCATGTGTCAAGAAATGACGCTATCCCACGATGCATCATTCTAACATCCAATTGACGAAAACATGTCGTTGTATTCCGCCTGGCTCTACTGTTGAGCAGTGAGCCAGGATCCCAGGCTAGATTTTTCATTGACTAGGCCTTCAGGCGTTAATGTAGCTATCGTAGAGCAGTGGAATATAACGACTGAATTATTCGGGTTACACATGTATGAGTGTTGTCAGGTGCTAACCAGGTGTTAGTAGATATAGGAAGATGTGGTGTGAGTGCCAATGAGACAACTCTCCATCCAAATAACAATTTATAAAAGTAAACCATTATAGGTCAATGTATGGCCTTCAACACGGAGCCTTGGCTCACACCGAACAACAAGCTATAAAGGGCCCCAAAAGTACTAGTGTAAAACCATTCAAACGGTAAAACCAACGGTCTAGTATATATAAAAAACGAGAAACGAGAAACACGTATAAATTACATAAACAAACGACAACTACTGTACATCAGATTCCTGACTTAGGACAGTGCAAGTGCTACTTAGGTATGAGCAAGGGTCTGGAACTTGTCATATTTACCAGGCAAGTCCTTATTATAGGAAAGCCAATCGCCAGATTTTAATTTGGAATTGGTCATGAAAAAAATATCATATCATTAAGATAGAGTTTTTTTGATAGAAATTTTTGTTCACAAATGTAAAAAATGTAATATTATTATTTTGATTGAATAAATATTTGCATATAAGTTAGACTTTTCAAGTATCAAAGTTTGTCTGTATAACTGTAGTAGTTTGGTTGAATTAATACTCATGCATATTATTTATTTAAAAATTGAATGCTTCTTTTTATAATTTTTTTGGGGTGTAAAAGCTTTGACCAAAGCACATTTTGTATGAAAGGTGTAAGTGTTTCATATTAAAAATGTGTGCACGATTAATGCTTTTACAACCCTATAAATTTATAAAAAGAAGCATTCAATTCTTATAATTACATTTTACTCTACAACCATGAAATTAAGAGTTATATCAAGCTTCTTGTTTGTTTTTCAATGCACTATTTTAACACTGTCACTGATATCATGTGCACTCATAGCTGTTGCATTTTATACGGAAATAACATATCATCTGGAAGAACCTTGCGATTGTTGTCAGCCAATCAAAATTACTGATTCTAATGAAACATACAATTATAGTAATAGACTATTTTCATATTACCGACTTTTGACTCCGGATTATATAATTTGTCGACTGGTTACCTTGGACATCATGGTACTCGGTCAAGTAAGAGCAACCAAAATAAGTAAAATCAAACATATAATCGGTGTAATTTGAGGGAAAAGTGTACTGTTTTCCGATGATTTTGTAGTGAAAAAAAAAAAAATGTTAAGCAGGTAATTTTCCCCCAAAATTGTACCGATTGAAAGCTTGGTTTTACTTTTTTAGCTTGCTCTTACCTGATTTGGTACCATGATGTCCAAGGTAACCAGTCGACAAATTATATAATCCGGAGTCAAAAGTCGGTTATATGAAAATAGTCTATTATTTCCCTGTAATTCTGTCACACACAAAAAAAGAAAAGAATTAGAGTGTTTTTATGAAAGAATTTATAGTATACTGTAGATGTAGTTAAACCAAACTGAAGTTATTAAGTATAAAGTCAGTGAGTGCACACTTTATAAAAACCATTTTAACAATAATTGTCTGCTGTGAGGTGTTGTAAAAAATAAACATAAATATTAATAATGTCACAAAAACAATAATCACTTGAACACAAATTGTCTAAAAGTCTAAGTTATATCTTGTTAAGGAAGATTTAGATGGATGAGACAAACTTACTAAGGCCGGTTTACAAGGAGAGGTTAGTTATTGATATGAATGATTGACACACTTCAGGTAGATGTGATTGATTGATTGTTTGTGTTAAATGCCACTTACAGCACTATTGAGTATCTCAGGGTACCTGGTTTTTATTGGTTGAGGAACCCAGAGAACCATAACCTTCAGCAGGAAAATGGCAATCCTAAGTCATTAAAGATTGTAGTCGTAAGCACCTGCTACGTGCGGGGTTCGAACACACAATCTTAATGTTGATAGGCTAGTGATTACTGTATCAGATGAATGTAGTTGTAAACATAACAGATTTGGATCAGACTTATATATGAATTCTTGATTTATTTCAGGTGAATGTAATTGTAACACTAACAGATTTGGACCAGACTGCAGTGTGAAAAATACAGACAAACCAATAGTCCTAGCATCGTATAGTAATAATGTGTGTGATCTGTCTAAACTCAACTGTACACAGATACAAGTCTATGGGGCCAAATTTATTAATGGTACAGACTTAACATGTCATCTCACAGAAGTTCTGTAAGCAAAAGTTACGGTTACCTCTTGGTGTAATTTTTGAGTTGTTGGGTTACTGTCTCATTGTCATTTATCCGAAATCTATTAACCTTTAGTTATCCTTGGGTTGCTGTCTCACTGTTGTACATCCCACACATACTGTTTTTATATATATAATTTATATATCCTCTAGAAATGTTTTAATATACAGTACATTTTAGCATGGTTAAGTACTTTATAATATTTCAGGCGTTCTTGTCTAAAACATGATTGTTTTACTGTAAATTCATAACTTTTTGTGATGATTTTATTATAGCGAAAAATTTTGACAACTTTTCAGTCACAAAAAGACTAACTTACAATCTAGAGGAGTAAGTAAGGTACCATATTTGGCCAAATATTAAGCCCATTGCTTCCAGATAAATATGTTTCAAGTTGATAAAAAGACATGTTAGAAAATGAATTAAAATGTTTTTGTTAAACTTTTTTATGTGTTGACATTCACAACCAAAATTGGCCAAAATAGAGATTTTGGTGAAATTTTACAAAATCTTCTGGATTAAACAAAAAAAAAACAAACATAAAGCACAGGAATTGACAAATTAAATATTCAAGTCAGATGTGTAAGTTGCAACAAACATAATGTTAAAAGATCATTTTTGTAGACCTATATGCAGTATGATATATATTGATAGGTATGCACCTTTCCTATAGGTAAAGCTTTCATATTGAAGGATTTAGTTTTAAGGTTTAATCTGGATTAAAACGATTTCAGGTTGGAACTAATGGAATAACAAGCACATTAGCAACAGAGAAAGTGAAAGCTATATACAAAAGTATAGCACATGTGGTATGTCCAAATCTAAACAAGAAAACTGTGAAAGTGGCTCTCAGTAATGATGGTATTACCCAAAGTGTCCAGCAGTCCATTTATGTTGCCTATACATCAAACTGTTACACATGTACAGAGGATGCTACACAGCTACAGCCACATGTACTACAAATGTAAGTAATGCAGCACATGTGTTATACAATTAAAAGTTTAATCATTACATAATCAGTGACTCAATAAAGAAATGATTGTAGAACTTTTTATGTTAAAAGTTATCTGTACAATACAATAAAACAACATTGTAGATTTAAAGCATTGATGTCATATTTTCTACATCTTTGAACTATTTTCAAGTGTTGGTAAGTGCTTTTATACATGGCTCAGCCAGTTGGTTTTAGATCAATCAAACTATGGTTAAATTGTCTTGCTAAATATTTTTAGGTGCTGTGATTGTTAACTAATTCACTATGAAGTTATGTAATTGGTAGCTTAATTGCCAACAGCACCATTATTGTCCTTGTGGACTGGGGTGGGGTTATAACAAGATGGACTGAAAATATGGAGACAAATTCTCATTCCATCTACTCATGAGTTACAATATTTTTGCACTCTTGATACTTAGATTTTGCATATTAGATTTTATTTAAATTTCTGGTTTTGAGAAATATGTTAAATGGCTCTCAACAGATAGTTCTTCTGAAATATAAACTACATATACAGGCAATTGAAATATATTAAATCCTTTTCTGTGGTACATTTTATTTTGATGCAAGTTTATCTAAAATTGATTTTGACTCGGATTATATAATTTGTCGACTGGTTACCTTGGACATCATGGTTTCGGTCATAAGAGCAACCAAAATAAGTAAAATCAAACATATAATCGGTGTAATTTGAGGGAAAGTGTACTGTTTTCCGATGATTTTGTAGTGAAAAAAAAAAAATGTTAAGCAGGTAATTTTCCCCAAAATTGTACCGATTGAAAGCTTGGTTTTACTTTTTTAGCTTGCTCTTACCTGATTTGGTACCATGATGTCCAAGGTAACCAGTCGACAAATTATATAATCCGAGTCAAAAGTCGGTTATATGAAAATAGTCTATTATTTCCTGTAATTCTGTCACACACAAAAAAGAAAAGAATTAGAGTGTTTTATGAAAGAATTTATAGTATACTGTAGATGTAGTTAAACCAAACTGAAGTTATTAAGTATAAAGTCAGTGAGTGCACACTTTATAAAAACCATTTTAACAATAATTGTCTGCTGTGAGGTGTTGTAAAAATAAACATAAATATTAATAATGTCACAAAACAATAATCACTTGAACACAAATTGTCTAAAAGTCTAAGTTATATCTTGTTAAGGAAGATTTAGATGGATGAGACAAACTTACTAAGGCGGTTTACAAGGAGAGGTTAGTTATTGATATGAATGATTGACACACTTCAGGTAGATGTGATTGATTGATTGTTTGTGTTAAATGCCACTTACAGCACTATTGAGTATCTCAGGGTACCTGGTTTTATTGGTTGAGGAACCCAGAGAACCATAACCTTCAGCAGGAAAATGGCAATCCTAAGTCATTAAAGATTGTAGTCGTAAGCACCTGCTACGTGTGGGGTTCGAACACACAATCTTAATGTTGATAGGCTAGTGATTACTGTATCAGATGAATGTAGTTGTAAACATAACAGATTTGGATCAGACTTATATATGAATTCTTGATTTATTTCAGGTGAATGTAATTGTAACACTAACAGATTTGGACCAGACTGCAGTGTGAAAAATACAGACAAACCAATAGTCCTAGCATCGTATAGTAATAATGTGTGTGATCTGTCTAAACTCAACTGTACACAGATACAAGTCTATGGGGCCAAATTTATTAATGGTACAGACTTAACATGTCATCTCACAGAAGTTACGGTAAGCAAAAGTTACGGTTACCTCTTGGTGTAATTTTTGAGTTGTTGGGTTACTGTCTCATTGTCATTTATCCGAAATCTATTAACCTTTAGTTATCCTTGGGTTGCTGTCTCACTGTTGTACATCCCACACATACTGTTTTATATATATAATTTATATATCCTCTAGAAATGTTTTAATATACAGTACATTTTAGCATGGTTAAGTACTTTATAATATTTCAGGCGTTCTTGTCTAAAACATGATTGTTTTACTGTAAATTCATAACTTTTTGTGATGATTTTATTATAGCGAAAAATTTTGACAACTTTTCAGTCACAAAAGACTAACTTACAATCTAGAGGAGTAAGTAAGGTACCATATTTGGCCAAATATTAAGCCCATTGCTTCCAGATAAATATGTTTCAAGTTGATAAAAGACATGTTAGAAAATGAATTAAAATGTTTTGTTAAACTTTTTATGTGTTGACATTCACAACCAAAATTGGCCAAAATAGAGATTTTGGTGAAATTTTACAAAATCTTCTGGATTAAACAAAAAAAACAAACATAAAGCACAGGAATTGACAAATTAAATATTCAAGTCAGATGTGTAAATTGCAACAAACATAATGTTAAAAGATCATTTTTGTAGACCTATATGCAGTATGATATATATTGATAGGTATGCACCTTTCCTATAGGTAAAGCTTTCATATTGAAGGATTTAGTTTTAAGGTTTAATCTGGATTAAAACGATTTCAGGTTGGAACTAATGGAATAACAAGCACATTAGCAACAGAGAAAGTGAAAGCTATATACAAAAGTATAGCACATGTGGTATGTCCAAATCTAAACAAGAAAACTGTGAAAGTGGCTCTCAGTAATGATGGTATTACCCCAAGTGTCCAGCAGTCCATTTATGTTGCCTATACATCAAACTGTTACACATGTACAGAGGATGCTACCACAGCTACAGCCACATGTACTACAAATGTAAGTAATGCAGCACATGTGTTATACAATTAAAAGTTTAATCATTACATAATCAGTGACTCAATAAAGAAATGATTGTAGAACTTTTTTATGTTAAAAGTTATCTGTACAATACAATAAAACAACATTGTAGATTTAAAGCATTGATGTCATATTTTCTACATCTTTGAACTATTTTCAAGTGTTGGTAAGTGCTTTTATACATGGCTCAGCCAGTTGGTTTTAGATAAATCAAACTATGGTTAAATTGTCTTACTAAATATTTTTAGGTGCTGTGATTGTTAACTAATTCACTATGAAGTTATGTAATTGGTAGCTTAATTGCCAACAGCACCATTATTGTCCTTGTGGACTTGGGAGTGGGGTTATAACAAGATGGACTGAAAAATATGGGAGACAAATTCTCATTCCATCTACTCATGAGTTACAATATTTTTGCACTCTTGATACTTAGATTTTGCATATTAGATTTTATTTAAATTTCTGGTTTTGAGAAATATGTTAAATGGCTCTCAACAGATAGTTCTTCTGAAATATAAACTACATATACAGGCAATTGAAATATATTAAATCCTTTTCTGTGGTACATTTTATTTTGATGCAAGTTTATCTAAAAATTGACAACATGACCAGAATTATGAATGTAATATATATTTGTAGCTGGCTAGTTCCTGTTTGATTGGGTCTGTATGTTACCTTAAAGATACCAAATCTCCTAATGATCCTTGTATGGCCTGTAGACCCAGTATAGCAACAGATAGCTGGTCCAAAGTTACAGGTACTTGTACTATTTAGATACCCAGTATACACCTTTTAATTCAAATTTCAAAATTAATTATGTGATTGTTATTTGTTGTATTTTAGTTAGTAAAGATTATATTTTGAAAAGATCCTAACTTCCCCAAATCATCTTTGAAATAATCTGCAAATATTATGAATAATGGTTTATTGCCAGTATTTAAAGTTTTCAACGTTCAAATTGAAAATATACACACTGAAAGATAAAAGCAATGTCTACAGTCAACAATTACTTATTACCAATTGTTTTATAGGTTCTGGCTGTGAAGATGTACCACCAAATGAAGATGGTTCAGAAATGAATGCTGTGACAATTATTGCAGTATCTGTCACAATAGCAGGTCTTATACTCATAGGAATTATAGTGGCTGGTGTCTGTGTATATCGTAGGTAAGTCACCGTAGAATATTTAATACTTATAGGAATTATAGTGGCTGGTGTCTGTGTATATTGTAGGTAAGTCACTGTAGAATATGTAATACTTATAGGAGTTATAGTGGCTGGTGTCTGTGTATATCGTAGGTAAGTCGCCATAGCAGGTCTTATACTCATAGGAATTATAGTGGCTGGTGTCTGTGTATATCGTAGGTAAGTCAGCATAGCAGATGTTATACCTATATGAATTATAATGTGATGATATTGATCTGTCCAAGTTAAACAGGATACTGTTGATGTATTTATTTTCGTGGATACCAATTTTGTGTATTGAGGACAACTTATGTTTTTGTGGCTATTTGAAATCGTGGATTTGCCAAAGTCTGCATAAAAGCCTTTAGAAATTTGTGCTTTGTTGAACATTTAAATTGATTGTAGACCTATACCAACAAAATCCACGAAAAATTGGTATCCACGAAAAATAATGAAACCGCAGTATATGAAACCTAAACAGAATAACATCTGTTTTGGGTAAAGTCCATATGATATGGCTTTTTCAATATCACCGTGTCAAACTGAGATGCCAATAACAGGTATCATACTGATACAGACTCCTTGGGGATGAATATTGCAAAATAAAGGATATCTAATTGTCCCTACAATTAAGTGCAAAACTGATAAAGCTGCAGAAATCTGACACACATTCAAATACTGAACACACAGGGAGATAACTTAATGGAAATTTGCAAATAGAAATATTGCATGTTTTTAATTGCCGCTAGGTCAACCGAAAAGCTCAGGATCACACATCATATATTAAACATCGAAATAGACAATTAGTTAATACATTTTACCAAGAATATATTTGATTGGAAGTAATGTATTCTGTGTTTTATTTTCCAGGACCAGATTAAGAAAAGAAAAACTTGAAAGTGCTGGAAATTCTGAAATAGAATACAGATCTAAAAATCCAAATGCTATGGTGCCATATTTTCCTCCCGGTCAGGAATGGACTTATGCCTACGATCATCCGACAAACTCTAGTGTATACCGACCACAAAGAATAGCTTTCTATGATAATAGAGCAGCATTAGATGATTATTTTGAAGACTAAACTGTGATTGTTTATACATGTCTTCCTTACATTTCATGAGACTACCCTTTATTAAACTTTGATGTTATTGAATGCTCAAAATTATATGATACAATCATAGAAAGAATCATTAAATAAGCTTATACAAGTCTTATTTTTATTATTAAAATGAATTGGTGCAATCCTAATGTTTCATATATTTGGATGAATATTAGGGCATTTGTTTTGAATGTAGAAATTTTAGCAATCTGTTTGTCGGTAAAAATATTGTGAATATAGCTTGAATTTATGAAATTATTATTTTTAAATTTTACTCTTTTCAGAATTATATGTTTATACAAGATGCATTTTATATACATTTTATCAGATGAAGATATCATTTAAAACTCATTCCATATGTTGGTTTTGCTTTGAAATATATATATATTTATATATGTTCAGCCTCTTTTATTCTACAGTGTAACCCATATCATCTTAAGTTTTTTTTCTATGAAATTATATGTACTTTCAATAAATAAGGATGAAAAAATTTGCCTGTACATTCAAGTTTCATCAACTGAAAAAGATTTGTTAAATAGCATAATACTACATATCTGTAGGACATGTCCTCACAATGGAAATAGTCTGTCAGTTTTATGGTCCTTTCAATGGAAGGTATATGTGTTAGATTATGCCTAAGCAAACAGAAGCATATTTATAAGTGTGAATGTCCCTTTGGTATCTTTTGTCTGTATTTTATGTGAAGTCCAAATAAAATATCTAGAAAAAGGTCAGAATAAATGTCTCAATTTCCGTATTTTCAAATCATCAAATACTTCATATTGTACTGATGGTTAATTGTTATCAAAACAAACAGCATTCCATTTCTTAACATTTTTTTTTGTACTAGTTTAAAATTTAAGGTTCCTCTTAGTTTCAAAATACCAATAACATTAAAGTAGGGACAATAAATAAATTTTTGGAAACATACTTTGAACAAGTATCAGATTAAATGGTCAGTATTTATGTAAATAGAAAGATATGTATGAATATAAACAATGAAATTTTGGAATGTTCAAAATGAATGATTAAGTACTTTAGGTGCTGTGTTAATGCCATATTTACTTCTGTTTCTACTTGTATGTATTTTAAGACAAAATAATTACTTTAGCATTTTACATTTATTTTGGACATTTTAACCACTATAAAATTTTTATATCATTTGCAATCTCCAAAAATATTTTAAATCACAATAATTTGATCTTCTATTTTATATGGTTACTTTGGTAAATTACTCTCCGACACATTCAAGTATGTTGGTTTATCATAAAAACATTCACATTTGGAAACTATTGTATATTTGGTTCCATTTAAGTTATGTTACAAATATTCCTTTAAAATTGTAAAAAAGCTATAATTTTATTCACAAACAAAAATGCATTTTAATTTTAAGAGTTCAAAAATTCACCACAACTAAAATAAGATCTCATAGACACACCATGTCTTACAGAGTTTAAACTTGAAAACTGACGATTAGTGTGCTGAAAAAAACATGTTTCATAATCATAAACATTCTAATGTTTATTTTTGTGACACTGTATTGAACAAATGAAGTTGTAAAAATAAATTTTCTGTATTGAATAATAAAATTATTCACAACACAATTTTTTAGATAAGGAAAGTATCCTTATTTGTCAGATACAGAAGTTGTTAGTAAAATATATAAATGTCAAGAATTGCTCAACACAAGGGATAATTAACCTTTATGTTTTTGTTATTCATATTATACTGTTCTAAAGTTGTTTATATAATGTCATTTAAAATTTTATAATAAAACATATTTTTGCAATAATATGTTTGTTTTCTTAACAAGTTATAATAAAAAAAGGAGAGACACAAAACACAACATAGAAAACTACTAGACTGAGAAACACCAACCCCACCAAAAACCAGGGGTGATCTTAGGTGTTTTAAGAGGGTAAGCAAATCCTGCTCCACATGTGGCACCTGTCATGTTGCTCATGTAAGAACAAATCTGGTAGATCTTATTCAAGGAAAAAAGATCGTTTTTTTGGATTGTGGTTACAACAATTTGGAACATATGTCATCATCTGAGAACATATATTCCATAACGGTCAACTAACTTGTGATGGCTTCTGTAAAATTTTCAAAGGATGATTTCACCTCACCACTTGAAACTCTTGGATAAAGGTATTTTTCATTTGCAGATTTTGTCAAGAAAACATGATTCAATCCTAACATTAATCTTTTTGCTAAGTCGGGATGCAATGCTTAAATAATTTTATTTTTAAAATTCACGCGAATTTCACGTGAGATTCACATGAATTTAAATCCTCATGAAATTCATGTGAGTGAAATTTCCCTGTGTAAGGGGTTTTGGTGGCCGGGTGGTATAAGTAGTTCATCTGCACTAATCACTAACCTGTCAACACTGAGGTTGTGAGTTCAAAACCCGCATCAGCAAGGCTTGTTTGACTATGATCTTAATTGAATAGGACTGCCACTTTTCGTGCTGAAGGTTGGTGTTTCCCTCTCTGGGTACCCTGGTTTCCTCTAACAATAAACACTGGTCTCCCTCAATCAATCAATTATACTTCACTAGTGAAGTTCGAATCCCGTACGTGGTAGGTGTGTTCGACTCCAATCTTAATTGACTAGGAGTGTCAGTTGTCACTTCGATGGTCGGTTGTTCTCTCTGGGCACTCTGGCTTCCTCCACCAATAAAAACTAACCGCCACGAAATAGCACAATAGTGCTGAATGTGTCGTTTAACGCCAATCAATCAATCAATCAGTCTTTCTAGATAAGGTCCAGCATATACATGTCATATCAACATGATTTTGTATGGTGATTTGTTTTTAGGTTTATATATCTGCCTGATATTTGTCAGTTTTAAGTTGTAGACATGGTCTATATCTCAAAAAATGTTATCTTTTGTTAGGTTGATAATATATTTATGTGAATTCATTAGATGTACATGATTATGTGCATCTTACATATTTCATTTGAGCACCTATAGTTACTTAAAATAATACTTTTTTCATGGAAAATTAAACCATTCAACACACATAGAATTTCATAAAGTCAGATCTTTTTTTTGTAACTTGTGTCTGTTTCCAAGACATCTTCGATATGTAGATTGAATTTAATGTGCCTCTTCAGGTTAAGGGGTCCGATTGACTGCATATTTTAAAACTAATTTAGGTTCTCTTAAAACTTGAAATTGTAAAAGCTAATAGTTCGATTTGATTTCGCCCTATCACAGTTATTGCGCCTGCTAGGTACGAAATTTATTTTTTAAATTCTTATTTTGGTTTTTTAAAAGATTGTTCAGATTCTTGTTATATAACATAAGTATGAGGACATTTGCTCATAATCCATTTCCATGATTCCTCTATTTTGACTTATTTTAAGAAACACCACGGACACCCTCATACAAGTTGTAGCTTTCATATGCAATGCATCTATTACGACAGGGAGATTACAATGTAATATATGGATTTCATTGTAAAACAATGTATGCAGATATTCACTAATTATACTTTTTATATCACTATTTTTTATTTTTGTTAAAATGTTCGTGTTTTTCTTTTTTAGTTTTCCTAAGGACTAAGTATATACATGTGTCAAGTACTACTAGTTATTGACACTTCTTAACCACACAAGCACTGTTTACACCTCCCATAAAAGCATCCAATATTCGTTAAAATATATCTAATCTTGTTAACGGGAAAGAGAAATAGTTATTTATTTTGGTAATGATGAGAAATTTTTAATACAGTAGACTTATTCAATTTTGTAAACTTGAACGTTATTACTGGGAAATTCAGCTACCATTAAAATATTTCTTTCTTTATCAATGTCAATCGCCCAAACGTTTGATTTACTTATCAATGTCCTACTCTGTGTTCCATCATGTGACATAACCACAATGCTTTTATTGACCTGTGATGCCACGTAAACGTTTGAGTATTTATCAACTGCCACACTACATGGTGAACGGATTACAGCTTCATCACGAAATTCGCAAATTTTCTTGCCAGTCACTTTGTAGCATGTGACCGTATTATTATCCATATTCGTGTGATATATGTTATTTTGGGTAGATGCTACATAGTTCCACACTGATTTGTTACATTTTGTACTATTAGTGACAATGTAATCATAACATCACATGTGCCATCTGCCAGCTTTAACATGTGTATATCTTTTCCAGATTCACAGTATAATAACATATCCTGCCTATAAGAAATTCCTTTTCCTTCCCATTTCTTATTTTGAACGTCGCTTCTATCTCTTTAGATGACAAATCTATGACTTGAATTTTTTTTTTTAATGATCGCGACTCTTCTATCATCGATAGATGTAACATCATATGGTGACAATGATTGTAATTCGCCGTCTAAAGTCCCATTTGCCTTAAAAAAACAAGTCTTCTGTTATCAGTAAAATCGGCGAAAACCATTTTTCCTGAAGGGGTTATTGCGCAGCCTGTTATGTACGTGATACCACTTCCTTTCGGTGATGTCAAAGTTCGTATCAACTCTTATCTTAATATCATCTATTAATGTCTGAGCTGTAGGTGGAACCGTCATAATATGAGCTTGTTTTTCTTTTCTGTCGTTAGAAGAATATTTGAATTACTTGTTTGAGTTGATATTGTACAAAAGGATGAAATAGAAGATAAAATTCCATAAACGTTACTTTCTATACTACAGTTAAGGGTAACTTGTTGTAGACTTCCATCCTCTAGTAAGGACCTAATGTACTTCTCTGATTTTGATACTTTTGATTCAATCTGTTTTTTCCCAAGAAATCTTTGTAAATCAGAGGCATAACTCGACATTGCTGAAATAATATTTTCCAAATCCTCAACTTCTTTTCTGGTGTTGGAAAGTTTGCTTAATAACATTTCAATCTGGCATTTAACTTTATCTTCAGTAGATTTTAAATTGTCAATGGCTTGCTTCTCAAGTTGATCAAGATGTGAATTTATTTGTTGTCGTACTTGTTTGATTTCGCACTGAAATTTGTTTTGCTGTTCCTGGATACGCTTCAGATTTTCTTCACGGTTAATCTTTATTCTTTCAATGTTACTTCCTATATCCCTTAAACTCTGTTTCATGTCGTCAAACTGACTGGATAACTCCGATGTCTTTACGACCTCTTCTAAGACTTGTAATCCCATACATTCACAATGGCTTATTGTTGTACAGAATGGACAACAGGGGACTTCATGTCTTGGACAATAGTGCTGGTACTTTCAATCATGGTCCGGACAGTGTTGACGTATACTTGATATGTACTGCGGTAATTGTTTATAATTTTCTATGGAGATAATGCCATGCCCTCGTAAAAGCTTAGACGAATTGTGAAATATAAGACAGTTCGGACATAGTCCTTCTTCACATTCAGGGCACCAGTGCTCTGCATCTTTTGTGATATGCTGGGAATCACACACGCCGCATATAAATGTGCTGGATGTTGCCATGATCTACTTTACTGAAATAGATAAAATTGAAATTTGCAGATAATTCTGGTCATGAATTGAGGTGTGAAATCGAACAATTTCCCTAGCAACCAGGAAGGAATTCACAATATTAAAAAAACCAGCATGAACCAAAAAAAAAAAAAAAAAAAAAAAAAAACAAACAAAAACAAAAACTGATAGATGTTAAGCCACGACAACTTAGTCAGATATACTGAATGGCAAATAAAATACTGTTTCTGTGATTCAACTTATTGAAACCTTTCACAACCAATTGAAAATTATTTGAAAACCAATGTATGGGATAGAAGGAAGAAGTGATAGGGTTTTCTCAGTGTTGTATTGATTAAAATTCAATTTAATCATTTTTGTTCCTGTTACGGTATAAAAAGAAAATATTGATACTGCCTGATCACGTAAAATATTTCCCCAATTAATATACCAAGTAAAGCACAAAATTATTTAGCTATGTAGAATTTTTATTTCTAATCTTCATAGTCAAATAAACGCTTGGCAACAGTGCATAAATTATAAAATGAATAAAAATATCGCCACTAATATCATCTATATCATAAAAGCAATAAAGGAGGAGGTATGATAAGAGCCATTTTGGTAGATTTGGAAAGAAAAGATATTAACCAAAGCTTTACCAAAACAGATATTTTACACACAATTGCAATATTTTAAAATACATCTTGTAGCAAAATATCTTATTCGGTAAAACCTTCCCCTAATATATATATTAATGACAGTATCTCAAAATGACCTTATTTTGACACCTTTTGCTGTTGCACCTTTGAAGCCCTAAGGCAAATATGTAAAACAAAATTCAAAAATTTAAATATTGATGATTGACAGTCTTATGTCATATGAATATAAGACGTTTGTTTTTTGGTAGATTTATAATACTATTATCATTTTCGAATTCGGGGGCCAATAATTGGCCTTATATATATATAGTAATTAGTTAGATGAACATTTAATTGCTACTGGAAAATCGTTCCATCGAGCCATAGTACGACTCTCGAATTGAAGAAAAACTGAACAAAAAATTAAGATATCGATTAGACACTAATGCTCTATAGATGCATTTCAAAACAAGTGAAACTGCGAGCTACTGCTCACTGATGATACCCCCGCCAAAATATTTCTATAAACAGGAAGTTGTTGAGTGATGAATCTGAATACGCATCACACGGTATAGCTGACTTATATAAACCCTGCAACCAAATTTCCGGAATCCTTGTATTGTAGTTTTCTGAAAAAAGTGTTGAAAATTTTCAACTTTAATATCATGTGTAAAATAATACAAGTGTTCGGTAAACAGGATAAGACAATACCATGGAAAAAAGGACAAACAACCTCAACAAAACATTACATAAAAAAAAACATCAAAACGAAGAGAAAATTAACAACTAATAAATAGCACGTTGGGATTGTTTGATTGTTTGTTGTTTGCTTAATGTTCAGTGACAGATTATTCAATAAAAATAAATCATGTTATCATGTTGTAGTACTTCTTTCCAGTACCTCCTAATTAAATAATCTTATAAAATATTTTTTATCAAGTAAACGAGGCACTCGAACAAAGTTTTGTATTTTTTGTTTGCAGAAAACATACTCATATTTTAGCAATTCATTTTCGACGATCCTTCTTATGTCTGTTAAAGATCATTGTAGCATTCAGCCATTTAAAAGTGAAGAGCAACAATATAAAAGTATAATACCCTTAACAGTGTGCATGATACATTTTTGTAATATACATTTTGTCAGATACGCTCCAGTGCAAATGCTTTGGAAGCTGTATGAGCAAACCAGTATCAAGCAACACAATACTTTTAACGTTAACGTTATTGCTTTTTTTTTTTTTTTTTTTTTTAACTTAGTTGTTTTGGTTTTTCCATGAAAACGTCATCAAGTTTCGCATAATAAATAAACAAGTTTTGGGAAAACCCTTTGATGTGGAATAGAATATTATTTTTATTTCATTTAAAAAAAAAAAAAAAAAAAAAAAAAAAACAAATAGATCGGACAATTGCTTAATATGTCAATATGAATTGACGTAAGTTGTTGTCGCATTTAACAGGGGAAAGTTTAAATTTATACACGCTCGTTGTCCTCATCGAAGAAGATATAACTCACGTAATCGTCATTCGTTTTCCTCAACATGTAAAAGTAATAGTAAAGATACAAAAAGAATGAAATAAACATTTGTCTCTTTTCAGCCCACATTCTTTGTGTATTTTTTCAGCAAATTTTCAATCACCCAATAGACAAAGAAATAGTCCGACGTCTAAATTATCCGACAATTGGTAGTGTCAGTGATTTGAAATTTTATTTCATATATTTAAACGCGTTCAATATTTGTCTTATGTAGTATTTCCGTAGAAGAAGAAGATGAAAAAAAAGATTGAATGGAAGTCTTCAGATAAGTGTATTTTTAAAAATTATTTCCCTTAACAAAACACTCAAAAGTCAAGACTCAATAAAGCCGTTGTAACTCTTAGCATTTTATAATACTTGACTTAATACACATATAATAAGACCAGTCATCTTGTCTTCGTTGTATAATTGTTTACTGTCTAATATAAATTTTCGTTAAGTTTAATTTTATCACGAGTAACACGTCGGGTATCACTATCATTGTCATCATTGCAATTCCTGAACACTTGACTTCACCTGAATTTCATGGGGTTAATGTTTAAATTTTGCATACAATTTTTACTCGTTAAACTTTAACTGAAAATCGAAAATAATGCTATATCTCTTTTATTTTCTGGTATAGTGCTGATTGGTTTGTTTTAGAATAAGTGAACCGTTTGTAAAAAAGTACATAAAATCGGCGATTAACATTTTAAGATTTGTCTAAAAATCATCAAATCTTCAATTTCAAATTTATAGATTTGTCTTTAAAATTAAATGTTGATGATACATAAATCCGTCTTTTTAAATAATGTTAATTAATAATAGGATCACAAAGTTCGTTTTTATGGAAAACATCATTTAAAGTAGTGTTCTAGGAAATACAAATACCACAAAACGTCGAAATAAGCATAATTTCATCGCGTTGTAGGCCGTATTATTTTACGTCGATTTTTTAAGTTTTCACTACCGACTAGGTAACAGATTGGATAATACACAAAAAACGAAGTCGGTGACCATATGATTATCCATATCTCCAGTAAAAAACTGTAAAATCAAAATGACGATATTGCATGGTCAACTTAACATATTTGGAAACAAGCTGTTTCACTAAGCATAGAAGCAGTAGGTCATATGGCTTCAGAGGGGTAGCATTCACAAAATGTAACTATCTTACAATAGGACTTAAATGATCAAAGTCCAACAGAAAGTCAAATGTATTATGATCAATTGCAAACAACTTTGTACTCATTGTGTTTATTGCTACTCAAAGTTAACATAATTCGATAACATCGGGCAAAAAACCTTTCATTTCAATTTTAGATAAACTGAAAACTGAATCCCCCCTTTCAGTGATCTCTATTTTAGTGAGTACTTACATATTATATATTCCAAGGAACTTACAATTAAAGATATTAAGGATACAAGACGCTCCACATTATAAATTTATCGTTTTCTAGAAATGAATTATAACTCAAAGCTAAGACTGCTAACAAACGCGATGACTTGAGATAACGATTGTTTTAGAGTTAGACAAATGTTATACATACACACAACTCAATTTATAGCATTTATTAGGGTAACATTGAGAGCAGCTTTTATGTGCATTTATCAAATTTATGCATGATTCAAATATAACTTTGTTTAATATTACCGATTAAAACCAAAATATCAGATTAAAAGATACAACTTAATCATGAATGGTATTTGAATTCATTTTTAGCATCAGTTGCATGTGCAAAAATAACCAGACAATGGGACAACAACTTACGGCAATTCATAGACATATTAATCAATTGTCACTTTTATTCTATTTCTTTTGAAAAATACATCAAAGGTTTTCCCCAAAGATTGTTTATTCATTATGGGAAGCATGATGAAGTTTTCTTGAAAAAGCTAATAAAAACTAAATTAAAAAACAATAACATTGATTATTGTAATTTGAAAATGCCTTTAAGCATTCAATCACATCTGAATAATACCAAATGGATTTTCAACGATTTTTATAATTCTCAATGGTATTTTTTCGCAAAATGTCTTTGTTTTAAGTCCAATACAGAGCATTTCATTATCTAGACGGGTCCCTGTTGTAAGCTAAGTCGGGTTAATAAAGTTTTGCTAAATCACACAACATTACATTGCCTACAGAAAACCGACATTGCCGAAAGTAAACCATGCAACGTCCATCCTTTTTTTTTTGTTAACCAAGCTTTAGTAATTTCGGAATTTTAGGCCCTCAATGTTCTTCAACTTTGTACTTTGTTTTGATTTTTGATTTTTATGATTTGAGCGTCACTGATGGTTCTTTTGTAGACGAAACGCGCGTCTGACATATGAAATGGTATCTAAGATGAGTTTATTTGCAACCTTGTCACATCAAGTTTCCAAAATATTGTATAGAAACACCAAATAAAAAAAGGAATGGTACTTTGAAACATACAAAATATATGTTTACGACTCAGAATTTGTTTTCTGCAATCAAATGCATGATTTATTTCATACAACCCTAAAATTCAATGGAATATTTTTTGTTCTTTAGATATTATATATCTATATATCTATCGCAATACAAAAAAGTCACATTGTGGAACCAACCAGGGATTTTGCTGAATTGGTTTAAATAATGACGTTAAAAAACAATTCTATGACATCATTTATATGTTGTTACAAAAACAACAATTAAGATATTTAGACTGCTGTCTCTGTATTTATGTTTCTACTTTTGCCATTGCTACAACGGTGTTTTTGTTAGCTTATGAACTATTTTATCAGATAATTAAATTTGTACATTTCTTATCAACTGTTGCCCCAAATACACTTTCATTGTTCATGCACCTTGATAGGTGGTTAGTTTGTGGATAATAGATTATTATAGCGGTTTGGGCATGCATATCTTGAGGCACTTACCCAGCATAACAAAAGAAGCTATTCTGTCGAGGTTATGCGCTCGTTTTGTCAGGTTTATTATTTTCATTTGTATGTTGAAATTGGATTTACGAGTTTTGAACATGAGTAAACTGCAGAAACAGTTGCATTTTTATTCCTTTTCATATACAATTCAATTAATTTCCTGATTTGCATGTATGAAAGTAGAAAATGGTGTTTGAAGGGTAACCATAAACGAAAAGATGGATTAAAAGTTATACAAACCTCATCATGAACGGCATCAATACATGCAGATAGTTTTGAACTCAATCAATCAAACAGACGTATTTGTATGGCAGATTAAATGAATCTTCCTCTCGTGAAAAAGATAACCATGAAGGATAGGACAAACGGCATTATTTTATCTTTTTATATTTTGTTATTACATTAGATCGTTTTCTCTCATGAATGTTTATATCATCACTCTAAACATCAATAGTGTCAACCACAGTCAAAACACCTATCTGACTTTCATTATTAATGAAACAATAGTATTTCTAATACGACCAGTTCATAATCTGTAAGACTACCACGGTTAAACGCTCTTTACCATATGTTTCTTGAGATATTATCTACTTTGAACTCTTCCAAAGCACCTGAGATTAATCCTGGATTTTGTTGGGGTTCGTGTTACTCAATCTTTTGTTATTCATGTTGTGTTTTGTGTGCGGTTGTTTGTCTTTTTTTCGTTTTTTGTACTTTGGATTGGCATTGTTAGTTTGTTTTTGACTTATTAGTTTGAATATCACTTTGGTAGCTTTCGCCTCGTTTTTGAAACTGATATCAAACATATTAGTTGCAGATCGAATCACCGCATAACAATCACGTTAGTTTATCGCAAATATTGGAGGGAGTTAATTATAACATTATTTTAGTAGTAAGATATACAACTTTATGATATTCGTCTCCTATCTCTGATCTGTTGCAAAGTATGTATTTTCTGTGTGCTATCTATATTTCCCATCGACCTATATTCATTGGAAAATGATGTTTTAGTTCTTTTGATTTACAAACATTCATAACATCTTTATTTGGAAGTGTTTGTAAATATTCTTCAAATGTTAAAAGAGAGGCGAAGGATACTAAAGGGACATCCAAACTCATAAGTGGAAAATAAAAGAGAGGCGAGGGATACCAAAGGGACATCCAAACTCATAAGTGGAAAATAAAAGAGGGACGAAAGATACCAGAGGGACAGTCAAACTCATAAGTGGAAAATAAACTGACAATGCCAATGCTAAAAAGAAAACGACAAGCAGACAAACAACAGTACACTAAACACAACTAGAATTAAATTGTTCTAATTGTATATGTTTTATTTGCTGACAGATGAGTCAAAGTTTGAGCGTTGTAACTTACCATTTTTCAAAAACCAGCTTACTACAAAAAGAAATTAGTCTACTGTTTAAATATATTCATCGCTCGTTCACTTCCTTCTTTTCGAAAATTTAAAGCGGAGTACTATAAGTCAACAATAGCTCATAATTCATGTTATTTAATCATGTTAACGAGAGCTTATTCGTATTTTGATGTGAGATAAGTTTAGTCTCTGCAAAGTCATCAAAGATACCAGATACAATTTGGTATGCCAGACGCGTTTTGGATTTCACAAGACTCATCCGTGCCACTCAAATAAAAACAAGTTGTAAAGCCAAATCAAATACGCAGTTGAAGAGCATTCAAATTAGAAAATTGAATAAGTTGTGCGAAATGCGACTAACAGATTAAAATTTAGAACAACAGACTTATCCGATAATTGCTTTATTCAGTGAGATCCAAATGTGCCATCCTTACGACACATTAATTTTCGAGTCTTAAGCAAATTTAAAATTTATAAATGGTCGATACCTTCCATGGAATATATAAATTGGTACTAAAAATTTTCAAAAAAGGAAATTCTATGTTATTCTTTACATTGATTGTTTATTCTTCGCTTCGAAGCCGAAATCCTGTCTCGTATACAGCTGATAAAAACATGTTGTTTCATACATAGTGAATTCGGAGTGAAAAATTCAATCCTTGCAAGGAATTATTAAATGTGTAGAAGTCGTCGAATAAAATGGTTTAGCATGCAGATTAAGCGATAATTTTTTGGTTGGAACATGCAATATATTGGATTCGATCTCATTATTAATATGACATTCCTGTCAGATGGTGTCACGTTATTAGTGCATAAAAATCGTCCGTTCTAGTACATGATATATGTTTAATTACAAAACTGTAATAAAAGATCACATATCCAATTTTAGGAGTTGTAATGTGTAAAATAGAAAGATCATAGATGCGACTGAGGCACTTCAAAGTTTTAAAAGGACGTTGCAAAATGGCTTAAACCTGAATGTTTTGTATAAACTACATGTTCAACAAAGTCAGACAGTATGTCTTATTGCTATCTGAATATGCAATCAGTACATTGAAAATTAATCTTAAGTAAATTAAAAGAATCTCCAATAGAAGAATTGAAAATGAAAAGGTAGTTACAATGTATCAAAATAGTCCATTAGTGTCTAGGATTTACCTCAAACCACAATTTGTTTTTTAATTTTAATCAAATTAAGGTTATTATTAAGTAACAACTTCTGTTGATCTTTAGAAGACAATAAACGAAATTCTTTTTAAGAAAGTACATATGTATGTCCTATCATAGTATATCTTTTGTTGATTATATAAACTTATACATCTTCGACTGTCATACAAGTGAAAGGTTTAGCTAGCTATAAAACCAGGTACACAGTCAGGAATATGACAGTTGTTACATGTATCCATTCGTTTAATGTGTTTGAGCTTTTGATTTTGCCATTTGCTTAGGGACTTTACGTTTAGAATTTTCCTCGGAGTTCGGTATTTTTGTTATTTTACTTTCTTCTACACATGATTTGTTTTCTTTTTTCCATTAAGGTATTATTATGAACAGCATATTCATGGTAATGTTCTTGTCGTAGTGCGTTTATTCACTACAAATATAAATAACAATATGAGAACATGTATGAATGTCAACGATATCTCAGACTTGCAAGAAAGATACTAAAAATCAAAGAAAGTGAACACAAAAGAGGGAAGGGGGTAACAAAACCACAAGTCGTCAAGGGACAGTCAAGACAATGGCCAGAAGAAAAAGAGACAAAAAATGAAAATATATAAATAACCGTCTAACACTACACAGGAAACTGCAGATTGAGTCCTACTAAAACCCAGGGGAGAGCTCAGGGTCTTCGGTTAGGTTTAATGATATTGCTCCACTAGTGTCAACCGTTACTCATGTACACATCCGAGAATTCATAATCTGAATTAGACATCATACAGTAATGAATTGATAGATGTCTTTAGTGAAACTATTACAATGATTACCCAAGTTATGACTGTACAACATCGACAAAAATGTTTGTATTAGAAGAGGACATTGTAAATTTCTGAGGGGAAGAAAGAGATATTTTTGCGAAAGGCATTGCAATTTTACTTGTGGCCTTATTTTTGAAACTACAATGACAAAAAAGGCGTTAATAATTTTGAACGATGCTTCGTGGAAGATTCATCGATAAACCAATGTTTGGAATGAGGCTCGTGCAAGTTTTTCAAATGATAAATGTTTTTGATAAAATCGTTGTTTTGAAAGAAGACTATACCTTTCAAAGTAATAATTGTTATCATAATTCGAGGTACAGTTTCTCTAGCAAACGTTTTAAACGTTTAAAATACATGAAACGTACCGGTGCATCAACACCAAAATGACCACTACAGAATAGTTAAATATTTTAGAATGAAATTAACGTGTAGGATTAGAAAGTCTAATTTGAATAAAATAACTGGAATTATGCACAAAATCTTCAATCAATACTTGATTCTATTCATTGTAATCCTCTAAATAACTTCTAGCTTCTAATTATGTATTTTCAATTTAAGTTCATCGAAAAGTATATTGGAATTTTAATATTAAAATTGAAGTATGGGATTATTTGTCATCTGCTTTTTTAAAAAGGGAATGTAAATTTCTGTAATTCAGTATTAATTTTTAATCTCTGTCTCTCTTATTTAAGTAACCTTTCTAGGCTTATCATTTCCGTGACCTGTAGTATAAAAAGCATGTCAGCAACTTTGAACTTGGGCATAATGATATTCATTCTCCTTAATAATTTGTTAATCAATATGGATTTCTCCAAAACTTGAAAACAGTTACTCACCAGCTCTCCAGACGACATTTATCATTGTACAAGTAGAGACTGACCCTCCAAAAATTGGCAACATTGAAATTCTAAAATGTCTAAAGACCTCCTGCAGATATCGATAGATCGTGAATTACACCAGGGACATGTCATAAAGTACAGCTGTCATCACAAGATGACTACAAAATGGTTAAAATTACGGATAAGCTCATTATGTTGTATATATTGACTTTGAATCCACCTCCTCCTCAAAAAGAAGAAGAAGAAAAAAAAGAATAGACGTATTTGAACTTTAAAATAAAAACAAATTAGAATAACACTTTATACATTGCATGCCTTTGATGACTTATGTTGATTTACCTTCATCCTGAACGCTCAAATTTTTGAAATCAATGGATTTTAAGAACCATATCAAATGTCATTTTTTTTCTCTAAATAACTTAAAACTGCAGATTACGTGTAATATTTTACTAAGTTAACGTAATTTTTCAATTTCACAAGATAATTATATAGTAAATCCTTCGTCAGTATAAAACGTGAATGTAAATCTTTGTATTTCAACATAAAAAATTGAACTGCAACATTATAGCAATCATCAACATAGTGGAAACCATAATATTAATTAGTTATTTGTGAATATCTTGTTCGTTTTGAGTAAGAGCTTACATTTGTTTCGATAATAAAGGTATTAAATATAGATCCAACATTTCTATACCCATTCAATTCAGTAAAAATAATTTATATAAGTTATATGTAATATATTGGGCTATCTAAAATCTCGTTATATTTTAAATTTGTATCCACACTTTAAAACAGAAAGAATGCAGGGTTTCCAAACTAGTGAATCGCACCAAATGAACTAATAAAATTGTCAGCTATAATTTCTTGTTAAAAAAACCGGTAGATCAATAGGTGGTCTGATTAAATTATAAGAAAAGGTAGTTTATCGATGACCAAATTTCATAAATTCATTAAAACGATAAACATCAAATTAAAAAAAAAAAAAAAAAACATGAGAAAATAGGAAAACGGGAAGTTTATTTCACTGTTTTGTTTGTCTGTGATGCAGAATATTTATGACGAATTGTGTTCAGGCTTAGGCTTCTACAATATTAAATAATAAGTATTAAGAGTTTATAGAATTGGTCTTCGTTGTCATTTTAGTATAACATACATGATAAAAAAAAAAAAAAAAAAAAAAAACATATTTTTTGATGCCTTTAAACCAAGAAAAACCCGATAAAACAGATGACCCAAACGAGCTTTGCACTATCTACTATTCCTTTTTTTAGCAAAACTTGAAAACCGAACATTTGATATTGGTCTTGATTTTGAAAATATACCTTTTAATCAAGAATTTGGTTCTATAAGAAGCTGATTTAATACTACCAGTAGTTTGAAATTAACAGTACGTCGAAGAAGTGGAAATATTTTAGGATTAGGATGTGATGTCTATCGGTACCTATTAATTATCCTTAGCTAGCGTATTTAACGAGAAATCATTTGCAAAAAATATCCGGGTCCAGTCGAAGTCAGGAGGATGGTAGTGATGAAAAGGCATCCCGAGAGGCCGCAAAGGGATGTGATCATCCAGTCAAAGTCAGGAGGATGGTAGTGATGAAATGGCATCCTGAGAGGCCGCAAAAGGATGTGATCATCCAGTCGAAGTCAGGAGGTTGATAGTGATCAAATGACATCCTGAGAGGCCGCAAAGGGATGCGATCATCCAGTCGAAGTCAAGAGGATGGTAGTGATCAAATGGCATCTCGAGAGACTGCAAAGGGATGTGGTCATATTGCACTTGGCTTTACAATCTACACCATTGATGAACAGTGAAAAAAACTATTATTCACAAAAAGATAGCATGTTGAAAAAAGAATGCAAAAGCAAAACCATTATTGATCATTATTACGAAACACCACAAGGCTCCCCCTTGGTATTGGCTTTCTAATTTACACAAGACACCTTATGCGATTCTTTCTAATCTTCCTTCGGTAAATATTCTACTTCACGTTTAGATTCTTCTGATTCTAATGCTTTCAAACATTCAAAAGGGAAACATTAGATCCAAAACAAACTAGTTTTACCCCGCTACATTTTCTTATTCCTATTCCGAGTCAGGAACCATCGTCAGGTGTTGTCTTGTGTCATACCTTATTGATTTTTAGTTGGACTATTTGGGTGTTAATGGCAGACCTTTGATTGTTTCTGTTAAATTCATTGACAACTTTTATAGATTCAGGATGATTTAGAGCTTGAGATATTGTGTAGACACCTGGCTATTATTGAAATCTGCATGCTACTACACTACACTACACTACACTACACTACAATACAGAATATTATCATAAATTTCCTCCACCAGTTTTTGATGGGATTCGTGTTGCACATTCTTCAGTTTTCTATGTAGTGTTTTGTGAACTTGTTGTCGGTTTTCTTTTTTGGCCATGACGATGTCTGTTTTTCGTCGACTATTGAGTTTTGAATGTCCCCTTGGTATCTTCCACCTGTTTTTTTTTTCTTATTTGATACAATGGCTTATTGATAAATTTGGGTGGTTTAACTATGTATATTGCAGTCGTTCAATTCCTTTTACAGTAATAAAACTTACAAATAACAAGCTAATCGGATTTGCCAAAAAAAAAAAAAAAAATTCAAGCCATAATCCTTTTCACTTGAGAATTTTTTTTTTTGGCGTTTTTTTGGCGTTTTGGAGAAAGTTTATACTAAGTGATGGTTTTTCGTTTTTAGCCTAGTGTGCCCCTCTTATTGCATATTTATCATTTACTATTATGAATGAAGTTGTATAGCTCAAATTTACAAAGGCTAAACGTTTAATTATCCTGCGGTAGCATCTATATAAATGTATAAAATATTTCCATAATTTTTATATATATATATTTGAATTATGTATTATGTAATGTAAAGAAAAGGGTTATATTCAACAAATATTTGCGAAAGTTTGGTTAAAATGCAAACACAATCTATGCATATTTGTCACATATATGTATGTAAATATTTGACGCAGAAAAGGGGTTATATCTATCAAATGTTCGCTTATCAATATAAATTAGCCTTTTCGTTTGAGACAGAAGGATTGTATATATTGATAGTATTTCAGACCCTGTTATACAGTATCTTTGTTCGTACACCATAAAACAGTTTATATAACTCTTGCATTTTTGCACAACGCAATTCTTGCAATTTAGATGCGGGACCTATGTAAATATATACAATTATGCGACTGAGGATAATTTATGTAACTAGTAAATTTATAAACTTTTTCTTGTTTTCTAGTGAAAATATAATTAGATAATGAATATAGTCTTTCAATACGGTTTTACAATAACATATAACATTGTACTTGTAACATTATATTCCTGAAATATATACGTCTACTAGACTCTCAGATCTGCGATTACTCTAAAATAATTTTTTTTTTTAAGATTTATTATTTCCTTCATGCTTTACTAAAATTTTACGTGCAAATATGCTGCACCTTGTTTGCTTCTACTGTCTATTGTTTATCCGTCCACAATGTTTTGTTATTTAACTTATCATTCCATCAATAGTATAACTCAATAGGGAAACGTCATGAAATTTTAAATAAATGTTGATCATCGTGTTGTGATAATAGAGACAATGGGTTAACGTCAAACAAACAGCAACCTAAACAACACATAAAATATAAATGACGTCAACAAAGGTATCTCGTTCAATACAGACCAGTTGTGTTGTCTCTCTATCTTTCATGAAATCGCTGATGAGTATTAATATATTTGTCATGTAAATCCTTAAAAAATAGACATAAGACACAGAAGGCCGTGTTGCGCAGAATATTCATTAAACACTATAGAATGATCTATAACAAATATTTCAATGAAAGGAAATAAAAAAATGTACAGAAAAGGGAAATCTTTAACAGGGAAAATAGAGCTCAGTAGGTTTGCATACTTTTTGTAAAATTACAATGATCTGGGTTGAAATAAAAAACTGATACCGACGTTTCAGAATTTTGTTGAAAAATGCCTTAGCGCATTAGTCTGGAAAATTGTAAAAAAAAAAAAAACATAATAGAAAATGCTCAACTCCAAAATACGTGTTCTATTCTCTTAAGTTTCAAGGATCTGAGTTGAAAGCTGTAAGATAAGTTGACTGTACACAAAATAGGTATTGCTTTTACAGATTTTGTTTGAACATTTTTGTTCTGTGCTTGAAAAAAAGAATATGTTTTCAAGTGGAAACAAATAAGAGAAAATTCCTCAAACAATTCAACAGTACCAGGTGTAGAACTTCAATATTTAAATAGAAGTGTTATCATTTATTAGCAAAACGTTCAAGTTTTGGTAATTAAACAAGAAAAAGACATGGTAGACGTACAGCGATCCATATTGCCATACAATGGCAGTGATAAGGTATTAATTTGATGACAGAAAAATAGACGCAATTACGATTTCTTTCCAAATCCATAACTTGAAAACATCTTCTGAATGTGTTACTACATCTGGGAAATTTGAGAAAATGACACGTTTCCTGTTTTATCAAAACTAATTGCTCTTTTTAGAACAAGTGAAAAGATAATATATTTATTCATTACTCCTATGTAAATCAGATGTAATAGTCCCATATTTTTGGGGCTGACGCTCCTCAGATATGAGAAGCTTACATCTAATACATGTAAAATCGTTCTGTATAGTGTCAGTGATCTAGGGTAAAAACTGTATAAAAGGTGGACAAAATAGGTACCAAATTTTCATACATCACTATAATATGAGTCTGTTTTGCTTTTCATGTAACACGGTCTTAAATGAAAGAAAAAACATATTTGCTAATCTTTTTGGAAACTGCAAATATTTTAAAATTATGTCAACTTGTTTCCTGATAATATTGAAGTATTGGAAAAGTTACCGAATTGGACTTATCAACGAGTTTGTACTTACATGATCAACATGACGGATGCCACATGCGGAGCAGGATCTGCTTATCCGTCTGGATCATATGAGATCTCCCCAGGATTTTGTTGGTGTTCGTGTTGCTGAGTTCTTATTTTTCTATGTTGTGTTTTCTTTACTGTTTTCTTTTTGTCTTTTTCTTTTTCGAAGGCGTTGTCAGTTTATATTCGACTTATGAATTTGAGCGCCCCTTTTTTATCTTTCGCCTCTCTTTTATGCCTATATATCAAATATCTTATCCTTACTAAAATATATATAATAATTCTTTTATACAATAATGCACTATACATTATATTGGGGTGAAATACTTATTGTCTTCGTATGTCTCGGGATAGTGTGCTCGCCTAGAGTGCGAGAGGCCAAGGGTTCATTACCCGGCCGGATCAAACAAAAGACTTGAACATTGGTATTTGCATCTTCTCCGCTAAGCAATTAACATTTCGGAGTAGGAGCAAAGACGGGTTGGTCCAATGTCTGAATAATGTTGCCAGGTAGGGTAACATGTCTTCTGGTTGACTATTATCTCGTGAGTTTACATCATTTGTAGATGTGCATTTAATCGTTAAATAACTCGTTTAAAATAATGGCTAATATTAATAGTCGTACAAACTATTTCAGGATTGTAAAACTACTCTTGGGGTCAATTCATCTCTGTTAACAATTTATGTGTTACGACTCTGTATATTACATTAAAACACAATGTCATTAAACATGTTATTTTCTCCACTGAAATTGTCTTCGATGCTTGAATCTAGATGTTACTATATCTGTTACAGTCTCTATAAATTTCGTTTTTTGTATTAAATTGGAGGCAAAAGGGGGTTGTCGATGTTGAAATCTCAAACACTATTCAAATCCACATCAATGTAAAAATAAAAGTCGGGGAAATCCTTGAAAAGAGCGGGAACGGGTGTCGTGACCATGTAAGAGTCTCCTTCTATGCATACATCACCTGCAAATACACACTCAGTCAAAATGTTATAATCGGTAATAGGATAAAATCGGTAGCCTTACGGATCAGACGACTATTCTTGTATCTAAGACCTCGAAAATATATCGGTAGTAAGTTGAGACTCCGACACATAGTATCGGTCAAAACTAACATAATGTACAGCCTTTGCATGCAAAAAAAAATTTGGGTTTTCTTTGCTTGATAAATTTATGTTATATATTATACCGCCAAGTGATTAGGAGCCCAATCTGGACTAGTTGTTCTCCTCTCGATGTACAAAAATCTTTTGTGCTACATGTTTTTGGTCGTTTCTTATGAAATCATTTTGTATCAATGGTTCTGATTGGATGACAACAAGCGTAACATTTTCAATCTATCTGTCTGCAGTTAAGTGAAACCGACATTTTGAATTCCAGACTGTTTTGAAATGTTTATTTCTTCAGTTGTTATAAAAGTTTTAATCAAAAGGTTGTTGTTCAATCACAATAACGGTTGGCATCAACTCGCTTCTTTAATAGACTGAAGCTTATTTATTGCGTCCTAATCATGTTGCTTTAATTTACCTTCATGCGAACGCTTTCCCCACTAAAAAAGGAAACCAAAGATGCATACATACTGGATGACTTTAGGAACGATATCACCTGAGAGATCAATTTGACTCAGAGAGTTGAAATCTTAGTTTCTAAACAATTTCTAAATTTATCAACAGGAAACGCATGAAAGACGTGTTATAAATCTTTTACTGTTCATGACGTCGCTATACATACATGTTTGTAATTTATAGCATAGAACATAACGAATAATAGACAACATGCTTCATATCAGGGAGTACTTAGAACGAGCTTTTTTAAAATGACTTTGTCTTTTTGTAGCTACCTTATTGTGATTTTTAGACTTCCGCACTTTTTCTTTGTTATGTTCTTTGATGAACCGTTAGCAAGTTCACTGATAAGTTTAGGAACAGGTAATAATTTTAAGATACAAAACTGCCTTAACCCCGCTTCATGTTCGTGTGCCTGTCCCTTCAGGTCAAGAAGCTCATTGGTGCTTGTCTTATGTTATGCCTAAATGGGTTTAAATTATTTTGAGAAATTTGACGTTGATTGCAGAGCTTTGAATGTCTCTTTTAATTGTATATACTACACTAGACTAAAAGTTTGATCTTGAGAATTTGATCATGCACCTGTCAATCGGTCAGCTGATATCTTGGTATAATGTTTTTCAATTGTTTGTTTGCTGTCCAAGCTACTTATATGTTACATTGTATTTAAGTATTTTAATAGCATCCTTTAAAGTTTGTCCATATGTCTTCAGTCGTAATGGTGAACTTTTATAACGATGATTTAAATAATGTCGTTTATTATTTACTTCAGATTATAAGGTTTTGATCATGGCAAGGTTTGTCATTAAGCACAAGTCTAGTGGTAAATTTTTTTCATCCCTACATGGGTGAAGAAAATCCGGCTAACAAAGTTAGTTTTATACGAAGGTACACACGAAAGAATGCGTTTTACATTTGACGTTATAGATGGGCAATGGGGTTACATACGACAAGTAACCAGCGGCAAAATAATACATCCTTATGACAGCAGCATGAACCCAGAAAATGACACTAATCTTGTCCTACCACACGATTGTCATGGTGGCGCCCTCTTCTGCATCAATAGTGCAAATGACGTCATATTTCACAAAGGAGGAAAATTCGCTCATCCAAAAGGCGGAAGCCCTAACCCAGGAAATGAAACCGCTTTAATTCTCTATCAAGATCAACATTATGCGATGATGTTTGAATGTGTATCTCCATACAGTACCAGCGAAGAAGTTCTAGTGTACGATAAACCAAACTGGAAAATAGAAAATTGTCAATATGGTAATTGATCCGTCAGCAGAGCACAAGAAGACCATCCGATACAAAGTTGGCAAGTCGAGCACTGAAAGTACTAGCTCCCCTTTCTCGTTTGAGTTGGAAATGATAGTAGGAGCAACAGCTGGTGTAAATGTTTTGTTCGGATCATGTCAACATCTTTATTAACTATGTTCTAAAGATCTCTCCAGCAACAATGGTCGGACGAAACAACAGCTACACGAGAGATAAAAGGTTGATTTAACATTAATTCATCTGTTTTAATACATTGTATAGAACACCATTTCACGACCTACATTGAATATTTACATAGTTAACTCCAATGTTTGATAAAATATTGACAATTATATTCATTTGATAGTTTTCACTATCAGTGTGGAATTAGAAAAACAGGTTATTAATAACATTCAAATCATCAATTGATGCTGACAAATCCACAAATACAATATTATTCAAATTGATTACAAAGAACAAATTCCATTGAACTAAAATGTATTTTTTTTTGTTATATTGTGATGACTTGAAGAATCTCTAGAATTCAATACGGACTTCCACTCAAATAGAGAACTTTTATATATATGTATGCCTCATGTCAATTGTGAGTTTGAGAGTAAACATTAACACACAAAATACATTGATAACATAAAATGTACAAGAATACTTTTTCAAAATATATTTCAATTTCGCTAAAATACCTGTACCCTGACATGGTATGACTCGACATCCTCATGCATAAAAAGCTATTAGTAAAACTATCAATGTTTTGTTGTTAGTGACAATAACGTCTTTATTTTTCAGTTTTACCAAGAGAAACTGTAGTTACGTGGCAATTTATATTTGCATGTGAGCAGCATTGACACAGATCCGATTATAATAGCAACATACTAGCCGACAATCCAAACGATGTCCCTGGCGAAATTGCTGGAGCAGGATTACTTTTAGTTTTTAAAATTATATTTTGTATTATATTGTATTTTTAATCATTTTCAAATAACTAAAGATTTATCGAGGCTTTAATTTTCAAATGCATATGTATACATATCTTTAGTATTAACGTCACTTTTTTACATTAGACAACGTATGTTGATGAAGGATAAACTCATCATAGATACCAGGATTAAGATTGTGTACGTCTGACGCGCGCTTCGTAATCAAAAAAGTTTAAAAGGCCAAATAAAGTACGAAGTATATTTGTTATTCAAAATATCTAATTTTGTGATTATTATTCAATATTCCTTTTTTTACTTATTTTTGTTGATGTGACTATTTAAAAGGCAGTGATCATGGTAACATAGTTATGGGAAATCACTTTAAAGCAGAAAAAATATTTTCCTATAAAATATTTAAATAGTGTTTGCAATTATTAAATTGATTGTATCTATTGAAGTATAAATGCTACATTCATTAGTTTTCTATCAGCTCAGCTTTGAGCGTTCCCAATGAAGGTAAATCCAGAAAGTGCTTCGGATGCGTGAAATTTATGAATTGTAGTTTTATTTTTTTGTTTATAAATAGAGTTTTTAATCCTCATCCTTATTTATCTCGATCAAAAGGCACATTGAGGCGGAATGTACCATATAAATCAGATAAAAAAAACTTTACTTAAGTTATAATATTACAATAAGAGACAGTTAGTAAAACAATAGTTAAATTGAGTGAAAAACATTATTCGTAGATAATGATGGTTAACTCAAATACCTTAGCTGCTCAAATTATGTCGTCCGACAATGATTTATTATCTGCAATACTCCCGCGTAGATTTCATATAACAACCGTATTGACGGTGCATCTTGCATAGTCCGAATTTGTGCTCTGCACAAATGAATCACTGTGCACAAACTTAATTTCGTATTTATTCCTTTCTTGTCGATGTCGTGGCAACATAGTGTGGCAATTCGCTATCTTTGTATTCACATTTGAAAATATTCGAGTTTGACGATTTATATATTCGACATTTGTCGTCCAAAAAGTGGTTATTGTTAAAAATACATATATCCAAAGTGATGCTTCAATTTGTTCTTCAGGACAGTTATAGTATGCGTTTTTTTCCTTACAACGTGAATGCATTTCTTTGCATGTTCAAAAAGTGTACCTTATTTTTACAAAAACATTAAAAGTATATCTTTGCTTATCTTCGAAATAGAACAAATCTGGCTATAATCATATCAAATCAACATGTTATCAACCTCAAAACCAATATGCGTTTCGTAATAACTACTAAACGATGAGTAGCCATTAATAATCAATCGTACATCATTTTTCGGTGTTGATTTTCAATTTCAATTGGTAATAACCTTGGCTTAAAATCAGTTTTGGAACAGTCCTTTTAAATTTGGCATCTATGATATCCAAGGCAAGCTTTAAAATAAGCGATCGCCTACCGTTGTGTTTACTACTACAAAACAAAGCTAATTAGAATACCTTCTTAAATGTAAAAATTGATAAGCAATATTGGTTGTGCGATTGTAAAATATGTGTTTTCATTCCTGTACACTTTAAGTAATTCAATTAATCCATTAGTAAAACATGATAATTCATGCTGCTTGCGAACTGTTAGTTCCTTAGGATTTTATCAACTCTGTAGTCATTACTTCGGTACCGACTCGATTTATAACATACATGTACTTCTCTTGAATTCTCTGTTGATGAATTATAAAGAACTTCTCAGTAAACATACTCGTCATAGATACTAAAATTAAGATTAAAATTTTGTACGCTAGACGCGTTTTTCGTCTACAAAGATTCACCAGTGACTCTCGAAAAAAATCAAAAAGGCCAAATAAAATAAGAAGTTGACCAGCATTTAGGACTCAAAATTCAGAAAGGTGTTTAAAAATACAGTTAAGGTAATCTATTCCTTGGATAGAAAATCCCTAGTATTTAGAAAAAAAGATAACTCGTGTCAACAAAGCAGTTCTGTCTACTTGGCTGGCAATATGTTCGGGGATCCAACCTCAACCAGCTGTGGCATCGACTAAAGGGTTGTACACGAACTCGTCATAGATACCAAGATTAAAATTGTGTACGCCACCTTCGCGTTTCGTCTACGAAAGACTCATCAGTGACGTTCGAAACAAAAAAGTCACAAAGACCAAATAAGACAAGAAGTTGAATAGCATTGAGGACCAAAAATTTCGAAAGGTTTTGCCAAATACAACTAGGTTAATCTATTCCTGGGATAGAAAATCCCTAGTAAATGTCGCCCTTAGATGATTTTGGGTATTCTTTTTAGTTCCCTTCGGCTCATATAGCTCCTTACATTTTCATCTTTTATTCATACTTGTTTTACATTTTGTCCTGATGAAGGCAAATCTAAAAAGGCGATTAGGTCGCACCAAAATTATCAAGTGTTCTTTTTATTTTTCATGACTGTTTTTGTTAATCCTGCAAATATACAACGGAGAGTGTTTAACATAAAACTATACACACCGTCATAGTCTCGGACCTTATACTTCATTTTATACTTTTCATTATCTTGAAACGTAGCCAGCCTAGAGGTGGTATTGTTCACCAGGGTTAATATAGGATACCAGAGTACAATGCTACAGAATAACTTTTGTTTTGATTGTATTTCACTATTGTTATTCTTATAACAAGACACTGTGAATATATTTCACGCTTTATATTCAGGTTCAAACGTTTGATTTCATAACATACTTGTTGATGTAGTACATGTTGATTTGATATTTTAATTTATCTTGAGGGGCTTACAAACAGAAAAGTAATATACTTCAAAATTTGGAATCTTTTCTGTTTCATCTTTTCATTAGTCCGTTATATTATTAAGTGTAGATGTGTTTAAAGAAGCTCAGACTAAAGCTTTAATCGCTCTTTCCATAGACCATTTCCTATAAAAATTATCCCGTAGCAAATTTTTACTGCAAAAACCTTGTCTATTTAAAACAGTTTAAGATTATGTCAAATAAACTCATCATAGATGCACAGACACGTTTTACGCCCAGGAGAAAACTTTACATAGAATTACACCTCACAACTGTAGAAAAAATTAATATTGCCTATCTTTTATGTGAATAACTTATGACAGTAAATTCCCGAGGCTCAGTGTACCCAGTACCTAGCGCAATCAATCTCAGTGTACCCAGTACCTAGCGCAATCAATCTCAGTGTACCCAGTACCTAGCGCAATCAATCGAAATTACTCTGATAATGGTCAGCAATCTGCAAATCAGAGATCAACGTTGATATCATGAATTTTGTACCTTATCTAAGGGAAATGTAAGAAAACCTTCTTGCAAGTTAATGATAATATTAGAACATACAAACATAAGATTTTATAAAACAAGCTTTATTAGCCATTTCGAAGGGTCTTATGTAAAATATGTCTAGTGGTGACCTTTCTTTAATTATTTTCGAATCCGAATCCGAATCAACAATCTGAATTTGATTAAGGTGAATATTAAATCAATGGAGTGTTGTCCTTATTACCAAAATGTAGTTTACATGGAGTTTCTGTGTTACAGAAGACCACATATATGTTCTAATTGTTGTAACCAAAATCTCCTCCTCTTTTCTTTGATTATGGCGTCACCTAATGAGACTTAATAAACAAATTTGTTATTCCCATGAGAACTATGAAGAGTGCGACATTTGGAACAGGATGTATTTACTCTTTGGGATATCAACCCCGGTTTTGGTGGTGTTCATGTTGCTCAGATTTCAGTTTTTTTATGTAGTATTTTGGTATTCAAGTGCCATTGTATGTAGTAGAGTCGCACCACTTGCGTACCAAATTATAAGATTCGGATTTACTATGGGCTAAATGTATTATGGTGACAATGTTTACTTTTAAAAACTGTATGCTATATTTTATTGCCTCAGGTTATTTGTGTACTAGTTTGTTGTCACATTGTCGCACACTTCAAGTCACCTTTTACTTCTCTTTAACTCTTTTACTCAAACCTAGAGGTGAGTACAAGTACCTTTCTTTAGTCAAAGCCACTACATTTTTTTTTCAAAATAAAGACACAAAGAACTTTTGTTTTTCTATTACACAAAGAACAAACACAAAATAATCCACAAAAATACCTTAAAAACGAACCTAAATGAACTTTATTATATTACTTATTCATGCATTATGCACTTTCCAAAAAAGGATCTCAGTCTTACCTATGTCCAAAAAATTACATTATATTCCATAGTTTAGTTCATCTCTATCAAAAATATTTAAGCTTTGTATCTGCCATTTGTTTAATATTAGAGCGGAAATCAGCAAATATATATACGTTTTCTTTAATGACATTTGTCACAAAGCTCTTTTGTGATTACTTGTATCGCGTCGTTTTGGGCAAGTCCTTAATGTGAGCAATATAATATCCTGATGTCCTCAACTTAGAATGTTATTAGCTGCTAATTTATCATAGACATTGTGTCACCTTCATTAATTACCTCACATACTAGTCTTTATTCTAATCTTATCACATCTAATTAGTAGACATGAATAATGATATATTTGCGAAAAAAAAAAAAAAAAAAAAAAAGGGTTAACGAAGGCCACTCAAAACAAATTAATGAAGAACACAATTAAGTTAATGAGTCTTACAAGAGGGTGAGTGATAGAGTTGATACTTATTTCACTTATGCCTTGCATATTGACGACCAATGTGTATATGTCCAGCTCAATATGTTTGATATTCGCATGATCAATTAATGTTAAAACGAACTTCAGACTAAGGATCACTAAGTTTTCCTTGCGATATTTGTGTTTTTGAAGATCAGAAATCGGATCTAATAATATTATTTTAGAAGCTCAAATTTCAGTTGGAATCACTTTAGACACCCGTCGTTAACGAAAGATCTATATCTAGAAGCTAGATAAACAATGCTATATAGCATTAGTTGGGGGTTAGTAGAAGGACAATTTAACAAAATCTGATAGACTTACTAGGGGGCAACATAAATTTCGGCAAATTGCAACCAATAAAGACTTCTATAAGTACTCTTTTTTATCCAAACACCATCTCTGACTGGAATTAACTCCCTGAAGCAATAGGTATGTCTGAAACCCTTGAATCCTTCAAAAGTGGCATATCCACTCTAACATTTAAAGGATCCACACCAACTTATTGAACCACCAAAGCCACTGTACATAATGTATATATGTTAGTATGCTAAATTTATGTTTTTACATCATAATTCAATTATTTCAATTTATTTCACAGATTGCTCGCAAATCAAACATGTTTAGATCAGAGTCTGTCTGAATATGTTTTGCGGGTAACAATAACTGCAGATAATAAAAAATGATATTATTGCTACCTGCAATTTCCGTCTGAAATCAAAACCCCTGTCCGGAGACACATTTCGGCAATTAGTCTCGGAAGTAACAATAGTTATATTTTATTGTTACTTTTTGCGGGTAATCGTACCCAGTGCCTTTTAAGAAACACCACGGACACCTCATACAAGTTGTATTGTGCATATGCAATTCATCTATTACAGCGGGGAAATTACAGTGTAATATGAATATATTGATTTCATTGTAAATATTTTATACAGATATTCATTTATTAATTTTGATATCAGTATTGTTTATTTAGTTAAGAAGTTCATATTTTGCTTTGTTCCTAAGCCCTAAGTATATACACGCGTCAAGTACTAATAGTTATGCCTTTGACGTTTCTTCTTTAACCACACAAACACTGCTAACACCTTCCATAAAAAACCATCCAACTTGATGGCGATTTAACTTTAGGAAACACACATTTATTTTGGTAATGATGAGAAATCTATAATACAGTAGAATAATGTAATATTGTAAACTTAAACGTTATTACCGGGAAATTCAGGTACCATTAACATATTTCTTTCTTTGTCAATGTCAGTTGCCCAAGCGTTTTTTAATTGTCAGTGTCCTACTCTGTGTCCCATCAGGTGATATAACTACAATGTTGCAATTGCCTTTTGACGCCACATAAACGTTTGCGTATTTATCAACTGACACACTACATGGTGAACGGATGACAGTTTCATCTTTGAATTCCCAGATTTTCTCGCCTGAAACTTTGTAGCATGTGACCGTATTATTGACCATATACCTTTGATATACGTTATTTTGGGTAGATGCTACATAGTTCCATTGTATTGTTTAACTATCTTTGATTACTTAGTATGACATTCTGAGGATTGTCATCTGTAAGTTTTAACATGACTATGCCTTTTCCAAATTCACAGTAAAATTACTGACTATATCCATAAGAAATTCCTGATTGAGAACTATTTATCATTAATCGTCTTTTCTACCATTTTAGATGACACATCTATGATTTGAATTTGTTGACTTTGAATAACCGCGACTTTTCTATTATCGATAGACGTTACATCATATGGTGCTGATAAATGTAATTCGCTATCCACAACCCCGTCTGCTTTCATAATGATAAGTCTCTTGTTATGAGTAAAATCTGCGAAAATCAATTTTCCTGAATGGTTTATTGTACATCCTGTTATACACGTACGTTCACTCCCTTTCGGTAATGTAAAAGTTTTTATCGGCAATTTGTACATTTCCCCTTTGATCTTACTGACAAATATTTTTAAGATCATTGACAGGAATTGATACTCAAAATATTAGGCAATGACTTCATTTATCAATGCAGCAACGTCACGTTTTGAAGTCCAATTTATCAATGAAATAAACGCGACTTCATTCATACAACCGAACAATTATCCCAACATTTTGTACGCGTAAAAGTAGTTTTACTAAATATTTCATTTTACTTCATATTCTCAATCAAAAAACATACAGTCAAGACAAATTGCCAATAAAAATAATAATGGCATTTTATTTTTTGATACTGACTTCATCAGCTCGAATATCAGCTCGCCCTAGTGGACTCGCTTGATATGCTTGCTGATAAAGTCAATATCAAAAACAAAGATGCCATTATTCTATATGTACCAGCTGTACTTTGATATCATGTATTGATGTCTGGGTTGTCGGTTGAATAGACATCATCTGAGCTTGTTTTTCTTTTCTTTCGTTAGAAGAATATTTGTCTTACTTGTACAGTTGATATTGTACAAAAGGATGAAATGGAAGATATCATTCCGGACACGGTACTGTCTATACTACAGTTAAGGGTAACTTGTTGTAGACTTCCATTCTTTATTAAGGAACTGATGTCCTTCTCTGATTTTGCTACTTCTTACTCAATCTGTTTCCTCCCAAAACATCTTTGTAAATCTGAGGTATAGTTGGTCATTGCTAAAAAACCTTCTCTAAATCTTCTACTTCTTTACGGCTGTTGGAAAGTTTGTTTAATAACGTTTCGATCTTAGATTTAACTTTAACTTTATCGTCTGTAGATTATAAATTTTCAATGGATTTCTTCTCAAGTTTATCAAGATGTGAATAATAATGTTAACGAACCTGTTTAATGTAGGCCTGGAAATTGTTTTGCTGTTCCTTCACGGTCAATCTGTATTCTTTCAATGTTATTTTCTATATCCATTAAGCTCAGTCTCATGTCTTCGAATTGACTGGATAACTCCGATGTCTTCACGACCGCTTCAAAGACCTGAAATCCCTTACATTCACTATGGCTTGTTCTTATACAGAATGGACAACATGAGACTTCGTGGCTTGGACAATAGTGCTGGTACTTTCTATCATGGTCTGGACATTGCTAACGTATACTTGTAATGTAGTGTGGTAGTTTTTATAATGTTCTACGGGGATAGTAACATGCCCTCGTGAAATATTAGACGATTTGTGAAATATAAGACAGTTAGCACATAGACCTTCCTCACATTCAGGGCACCAGTGTTTTGCATCTTTTGTGATATGCTGGGAATCACACACGTCGCATATACATACATGTATGTTGATGTTGCCCTTATCTACTTTACTGAAACAGATAAAATTATTATTTGCAGATAGTTCTGATTACATACCAATTAAAGTGTGAAAAGGGAATTTGTTTTTCTAGCCACCTGGCATTAACAATATTCAAAATGAAATGAGTCAAGCTAACAACATAAACAAACAAAAATAAAATAAATACTGATAAACGTAAAACCACATCAACTTAATCGGATGTACTAAATGGGGAATAAAATACTTTTTCTGTGATTCAACAGTTTTATACCTTTCACAACCAGCTGTTAACTGATTGAAAAGCAATGTATGGGAAAGAAGGCGGAATTGAGGTTGTTTTCTCCAGCTAGTGTCGTGTTAATTAAAATGTTTACATCATTTTGAGGTACTGTTAGGGCAACAGTTGCATGACAAAATTCCAAAGGAATAAAAATATCGCCACTGATGAAATCTTTGATTAAAAGCAATAAGGAGGAGGTAGGATAATAGCTCTTCGGCCCCTTAAATTGCAATTCTATACGTAGATTGCAGATAGAATAGTTATGAGCCAAGGCATTAATCAAGCAGATATTTTACACACATTTGCAACTTTGTTAAATACATCTTGTAGCAAAATATCGTTTGGGTCAAAGCCTTGGCCCTTATCTAAATATTAATGATAATGTCTCAAAATGATGTTGTTTTGGCAGTTTTTGATATTTGCACAAGAATCTGATGCCCTAATGGAAATATGTAAGACAATATTCAAAAATATCAATTTGATGATCGATAGTATAGTCTTATGAACATATGAAATATATATATAAAAAATCGAATTGGCAGCAAAGGTGGCCTTGTATACCCCTTTCTGTACACGAAAGTAATAAGATCTGGACAAGAAATACATAATTAAGTAAATGACAATTTTGAATGCTACAGGAAAAATTGTTCCGTCAAACTATAGTACGACTCTCTTTCGAATTGAAGAAAACTAAACACAAAAATCAAGATATCCGATTAGAAACTAATGCTCTTTAGATGTATTTCAAAATTAGCAATCAATTTGATCTAATAGAAGTTACACATGATCAGTATACTCAATGTAAAGAATGGACGGAAGAAAAACAACAGAATATTTTCGTATCTAAAGAAATATAATCGGGTTGTGTATCTTAAATCATTCGAACAAATAAATATTAGGTGGAAGAAATATACGTCCACGCTTATAATGGAACCAGTAATTTTTAAAAGCTTTTCATAGTGCATGCAAGCTATTGGTCCTGACTTAATCTTATGCAAATCTTATCAATGTAGAATTTTAGAAGTTACAGATGATCATGGGAATGTAATCTCCGCCATGATTTCGCTGTCCTTTCGTCGATAATGACATTACCAAATGCAAAGAAAAATAATGGCTATTGACTTGTCAGTCTCCACTAGGGGAGCGGAGAGGAACTGAGAAGAAATAATTTTGGTGGGGAGCGTGTTGGATATTTTTTAGTTTTCTACGTAGTGATTTGTGAGATACTGTTTGTATTTTCGCCTGTTTTCTTTTGTTATGGTGTTTTTTTCTTAATCGTTACATCCTTGGTAGCTCCAGAAGATACTTTTTTCAATGCAATATTTTATTTTTTTATATAAAAATATGAGTACAACCTTTCCAAATTATTCAGCTTTCATTCGCAAAAATCATTGCGTTCACAGGAAATCAGACAAGCAGCAAAAGTATTCGTATTACAGATTCGATGAAAGGGTCGCAACTATCCGTAGTCCTGAATTCATCAAAATCGATTCTTCAAGTTGCAAAGTAAAAAAAATATTATTCGATGTAATAACTGATAGTGTCACAGTTACTGATGAATACTAGGTAGCATGCTTGCTAGATAAATACAATCTTAGCATTTGTCTACCACAGCATTACCGAGGTATTCACAATGACGAGATAAAAGACTACCCTCCAAGCCTGTATTCACCATCATTCCAAACAATACCAGGGCCTTTGACCGAGTGATAAATAGATAAAAAAGAAAGAAATACACCGACAAAAAAGTCATTCTTTTCCTTTTTGACAATCGAACGTATCAGCGCTTTAACTTTGAGAAAAAATCAACAGACATTTAATAAAGGATAAAACGCCTTTTTAAAGGAATTTATTGGTGTATAAACTCGACCAATTCACTCACAAACAAATAGAAGTCCGAAGGACTTTTATGATATGTTTGTGAGTGACTTGGTCCAGTTTATACACCAATAAATTCCTTTAAAAAGGCGTTTAATCCTTATAATTCTTTAAAACTGGAGATAAGGAATTTATTTTTCAACACTCGTAACCTCTATCACATGTAAATTGTATAGCTGTGTCATTGAATTGGCCTGGCGCATGAATATTTTTGTTGGTGAACATAAAAATATGTACTCCATAAAATTTTCTATATGATAATAAATAAACTACAAAAACAACTTATTATCATTCAAATGAATGTTTTGTGTTTATTATTTGATTTAACCATTAATGCGAAGTGAAAATAAATATTTTCAACGTCGATCCGGATTGTGTTATTATTGCCGCCATCTTGTTTACATTGGTAACAAAAAGTAGTTCGGCCAACGTCGTCTATCGAAAAATAAACAACGTCAAGAACCACTACCGGAAGTCCACTCGACCAATCATATAAACGTAATCCCTAGTATGCAAATCATGTAAGAATTATCAATTAATAACTAGTACGTCGGGAATGTTTTGTTGTTTTATTGTTTGCTTAACTCTCAGCAAAAACCTTTTATTTCAATTTAAGTTATACTAATTTTTGTCCCCTTCAGTAATCTCTATTTTGATAAACACTTACACATTATTTATTCTAGGGAACTAACAGTTAAGGATTTTACAGAAAAAAGACGGTCGGCTTCATAATTTTATCGTTTACTAGAAACGAATTATGATGGAAGACTCAAAGCTACATGTAAGACTAATAACAAAGGCGATGACTTTTTTTATTCTGAACATTTTCAGCGAAGATCAACAAGAATGTTAATGTCTTTTCATTTTGCCTTAATCTTTTAAATTGCAGTTTCTGTCTAATTTTAGTTTACCTTAATAAAATTAAGCAGTGCTTACTCTTTGCAATAAATGATCAATTATCCTAAGTGTGGCTTTATTATATGACGTAACCGTAGCTATCTTTGATAAATATTTAATTAACATCTCTTAATTTTGTCTGACTTTAAAAGTCACACAAAAGAATCACTGGAAATCAAAAATTGTTTGCCGAACTAATAGGTAAACAATTACACGTATTTAGTAAACGTGCAGAATTCGTCGAAAATGCAGATTTTAGTGTTAAAAGGCAATATATTACATGTGCAGTTATTCAATCTGACTATTAATTTGATACGGCTATCAAATGGTACCACTTAAGTTCATCAAAATCTTTCGTTTAACCAGATTTTGAAAGATTACAAAAGTGCAGTCGGAACCACATTAACCAATCTTTAAATTTGTATGCGGAACAGATGAAACAGAGGCAGTCCAAAGTTTTGGAAGAACGCCTAAACCTGGATTCAACAAATTAATTTAACGTTACTTTATAAAATTCATATTAAAACGTCAGACTGACAGTTGAATTGCTGTCTGAAATGCTGTAAATACATTGAAAGTTAATTGTACGTAAAATTAAAGAATCCCCAAGAGAAAAATTGAAAATGAAAAGGCAGCTGCAATTTATCAAATATTCCATAAGTGCCTTAAAATGACCTCAAACCACAATTTGTTTCGTAGTTTTAATCCATTGAAGGAAAGATTTCAACTTTATAGAAACAATTTTAATAAGTAAATATTTGTATTAATATTCAAAAGACAATAAATGAAATTCTTTTTGAAAATATCATTCTTATTAAGATATCTATTTTTCTTATTATATACACTGAGACATGTTTAAAGCATAACCAAGACAATGAACACAAGAAAATTAGAGACGAAACAAAAATTTAAAAGTCAACAAAACACTACACATAATTAAAGACTGGGTCCTATAAAAAAAACCTGCCAGGTTAGAGATCCTACGCAACTAGTGACACCCGTCTTGTTAACTTTTAGCTTATTCCCTTTTTTAGGAAACCACAATTAAAAAACAGGGCTTTGGGTTGATGTTGATACTTTTGAATAATGCTTCGTGAAAGATCGAGCAATATACCAATGTTTGGAAGGAGGCTTATGTAGGGTTCTGTTTCATCAAATGCATGCAATTGATGAATTCTTTGTTTTGAAGATTGACAATACAGTGGTTTATAAATTTCAAAGTAGTAGCTAGTTAGAATATAAAGAAATGCTGACACAACGTCAGGGTACAGTTTCTCTTTTAGAGGCAAAATACATAAAACGTATCGGAGCATCAACACAAAAAAAAAAAAAAAAAAAAAAAAAAAAAAAAAAAAAAAAAAAAACAAAAAAAAAAAAACAAACAGCTTAATATTTCAAAAACAACTTTACGTGGAACATTTAAAAATTTAGTTTGCACAAAATAACATGAATTTCGCACATAATCTTCAATCTACATGATTCTATTAACTTTAATCAGGTAGGTACCAACATTCAAGCTTGTAGATGTGCATTTTCAATTTAAGTTCATCGTAAAGGTATATTTGACTTTAAATATCAGAATTTTGAATGCTTTGTCTTCTGCTAACTTAAAAAGGGAATGTCAATACGCAATTCTTTATCACTTTTTAATATCTGCCCTTTTCTTTTGTTACACCATTCTAGCGCCTAACTTTTCCATTACCTCTACGGATTTGTTTGAAATAGATATCATTACTGCTATTTTTGTTTTATTTTTCAACATCAGATGATCCCTACTGTTGAACTGTTGGGAATATGATGGACAATAAACCATTGCAAGGGGATTCTTGATAATGCTGTCAGACTGGAAATTAGTTGTGTCCTCCTAGTATATTATTAAAACTTGTATGTCAGGAAATTAAACTCACCACAGATACATGAATAAGATTGTTTCATGGATTCATGTGAACAAATTCCTGTCTTATACTCAAGGAGATCTTTCCTTAAATATCTATTGCATTAATGATTATCCTAAAATTTAACAATAACTTTTTATGGACTGAAATTTAGTAATCTGCCTAGTATTTAGCGCTTTGAAAAAAAAATCTAAAAATACTCATTATAAAAATTTTACTGTAATGATAAGTTTTCTGAATAACTTAACTTAAGATCCAGCTTACTCATGCAGAGTTGTTTTGATATTGCATTATATAATGATATTCAGACTGGAGATGTTCAGGTTTTATCGTGCAGTAGGAATTGTTTTACTGAACAAGTGACATGTGCTTCAAAATTTGGAATCGAGGGAAATCTTATGACTTTGGCATGGATGCTTTTTTTTTGTCATTGTTATAATCGTGAAAAATAGATGTTTCTCATGTAGATGTAAAAAAAAAGGTGGAAGAAACGGGGGAGAAAAAAATTACACTACTTAAAATCCAAAGACTAAGCAACACAAACCCAACGAAAAACCGGGGGTGATATTTGGTGCATCGGAAGGGTAAGCCTCAAATGTGGCATACGTCGTGTTGCTCATGGTAAGTATAAATCTATTCGATGATGTCACAATCGACGAAAAACAAACGGGAAAATGTCTTCAAAAATTCGAACATATCCTTGGTTTTCTGTGACACAGATGCTCCATAAAGGTCACCAATTCACAATGGCCTCTGTAAAACTTCCGAAGGGACTACACTGTACTTCAACTTTACCACTATGCATCTCTGGTTCTAAAGCTTCCTTGTTAGCAGCAAACCTATAGCGAGAAAATCAAGTAAGAAACGCAAGCTCTAGAATATCGTATCAACTCGGAGATAAATAATCTATATACAGGCAATGCTGTGTGTTGCAAATGAAACAGAACAGAATAGTTTATAATTAGAAAACTAAAATCATCACTATTGTCGTAAAAAACTACGCCCATCTACGTCATTTGGCTTTGCTGGATATAGTTTTCTCATTGGAAATCATACCAAATTTGTTATACTCATTGTCAATTTCTAGATTTAAGTCAATAAATGAGGCAGACTTAACAGTATCAATGGTACTCAATTTCAAGTTCGATTGGATATATGTTTTCAACATAGTCACAAAATAATGAAATATTTACTAAGAGGACATCATGTTTATAGGAAAAAATGAAGTAAAATGAAATGCTAGCTTCTTTTCATTCTTCTTGAGAAGCTTGTGTATGAACACTGTGTCATATGCGTATAGGTACAAGTCAACATGAAGTTGGCATAGTTGTTTCCCCTCTGTAACATGTAATGATACCAATGTCAGATTTTTTTAAATCATATTTAAACCAAATACATCACAATAATGCAAAACACTGCACCAATCTTAATTTCAATATTGACGTTATTCAATTACAACCTTTTAAGGATTGTATCATAAGTTATCTTGATAAGGCAGTAGAAAGATAAGTGAAAAAGTAATATGACCATACGACCATCAAAACACCTTTACGGATAATCCAAAAAAGCGCTTCGGGCGCATGAAATTTATAACGTGTTGTTTTTATTTTTTAGCCACTAGAGGTCATTTGATAAAATTGAAAAATCATGAGATGAGGCCTTGTATTTACTTAGTCAACAAATGCCTACAATCTAGGTCATTCGCTGTATTTACTAAGGAAACACATACCCGGAAATTGAAGGACGTCCTCAACCAAGAGAAATTGATTTGTGTCTGAAAGACAAGATGAAAATAACTCTTTAGAGTGAGAGGTTTAGCGCTAAAAAACCAGGTTCAATCCACCATTTTCTACATAAGTAAATGCCTGTACCAAGTCAGGAATATGACAGTTGTTGTCCATTCGTTTGATGTGTTTGTGCTTTTGATTTTGCCATTTGATTAGGGACTTTTCGTTTTGAATTTTCGTCGGAGTTCAGTATTTTTGTGATTTAACTTTTTAGAAGTTTTGTTAATTATTTAGACGATTTCCTATGGGTCTTGAAATTATGATAAAATCAACAAAAAAAAAAGGTTTGAACTATCTATAACGGTATTACGTTTTGATAACACGTTCAGATATACGCCATTTCACGTGTATGTAAGTGTCATAATAGCTTATATCCACGTCATTAAAACTCTGGTGAATAGTTGTCTCAATGGCTATTAAACCACATCTCCTTTTTTATACTGTGAATTTCAGACTTTTTGAAAATGTCCATGCCAAAAAAAAATGAATTTAACAGAATCTGGGACTACTTCCTTAATGTGCACACTAAAACGTCTGTCATTAAAACTTTTTGAAAATGTCCATGCTGAAAAATGAATTTAACAGAATCTGGGACTACCTCCTTAATGTGCAAACTAAAACGTCTGTCATTAAAACTAAGTTCGCTTAATGAAATAAAAACATGCTATTTCATAAATCATAATTGCATGAATTTTTTCTTCTATCTCTAAACAAAATTTGAGAAAAAATGGATATGCTATTCTCTTTACTGTTCTCCACTTACTATTATAGAAGAAAGTGTTTTATCAATTTCTTTACGTTATCCGTTTATATTGTTTTGAAAGATTACAAGACATATCATTTCTTTAATAACATCAGTATGATTTGATTTCATAGATTGTATACATTTTTTTTCTGTTGAAGCCTTCCTATTTATCTGTTTCTATCATTTGCTTATTATCCTTACTCTGATCAATTTTATGTAGAAAGATTAGGGATAATAGTATCAATAAGTTTTAAATGAGTCAGCTGTTAAAAACGTTAAGTTGGACCTTGTAATTCAATTTACTAGACTGGAAATACATTATCATTTGAATATCAATCTTTTTTTCATTCCATTATATTTTAGTTTAGCACTTTATGTTAACTTCAATATTTTAGTATTTTGGTCATTTTCAAATCGACTTTTCCTATTATTCATTTATATTTATCAGATTAATCAATTGAGGATTGATAGTTTCACCATCCTATCTGAAATTTTTGTTATCTGAATATCGAAGTTAAAGGTCGACCAGTTATCGAATCCTACAATCAATCATTGAGAGAGAGGCGAAAGATACCAAAGGACATTCAAACTCATAAGTCAAAAACAAACTGATAACGCCAAGGCAAAACAAAATTGAAATACCAAAAGACAAACAACAATATAAAAAACACAACACAGAAAACTAAAGACTGAGCAATACAAACCCTACCAAAAACCGGGGGTGATCACAGGTGCGTCTTGTTGTTCTTATTGTTGGTAACCTTTGAATTCTTATTTGATTGTTTTATGATTAAATTGATGAAAATTATTTTAACGCGTTCATTTTCGTTAACTGCAAAAACAATTTCCCGTTTTACTACATCACTTTTATTTTGTCTATTTCAAACATTAGCGTTTCAGGCAAGAACTGTGAATTACATTTTAACTAACTTATTTATATTGGTAAATTGAAAGTTTTTCTTTAAAATTAATATTTACGAGTTTTTACTTCATATTTCTGAAGTTCATAGGGAATTTTCGAATAAAAATAAGCTTCATATTATTTGAATTTTTGTCCTTTGAATGATAAACTTTTCTTTTTATCCACGTAAAGTCATATTTAAGCCTTTTTTGCTTCGTTCCTTTGATCCCTTTCTATTCTCGTAATGATCCGCTTGTTGTGCATTATCAAAAAAGTTGAAAAAAATAAATTCATCATAGATACCAGGCTTAGCATTTTGTACGCCAGATGCTCGTATCGTCTACAAAAGACTTATCAGTGATGCTCGAATCAAAAAAGTTAGAAGGCCAAATAAAGTACGAAGTTGAACAGCATTGAGGACCCAAAATTCCTTAAGGTTTTGTCCAATACAGCTAAGATAATTAAAAAAAACATACAATCGAGTGCATTTAATGAATATTGTTCTTGCATAAGTGATGTGTGGACAAGTTTATTATCGATTTTGACTTAGAACTCGTATCTATTTCCCTGTGTATTGTACATATTCACAACTTATATCACATATTAGAATGTGCACAGACTAAATCAACATGAAACAATACATATCCTATTTATATGTGTGTCATAATTTTGAAACTGTCAAACAACTATGTGGTAGCCATTCAGTGCTTTCTGATGCAATAATTCATACCAAAGTACAACATTCTATATTGATCTTTCTGTATTTCGTTTTGAAATGTAAGTTTTTCTTGGGACCTGAGCACTATAAGCCAGTGTATATTAGGCAGTGATTAATTTATTTCAGTAGTTTTTGAACTATACTTGTCATTTTAGCGAATGATTTATTCAATTCATACCAAAGTACAACCTTCTATATTAATCTTTCTGTATTGGACTGCCATTCGTTTTGAAATGTAAGTTCTTCTTAGGACCTGAGCACTAGAAGTTAGTGTATATTAGGCAGGGATTAATTTATTTCAGTAGTTTTTGAACTATACTTGTAATTGTAGGGAATGATTTATTCAATTTAACGATCGTATATACAATATGTGTATACTGAATATTAAATGGAATTAAACCAATTTATCTTCTCTCCTGACAGAAAGATAATATAATCTTATTTTAGTCTTTTTTAGAAGTTTATGTTAACTTTAATGGGCACTAAATTGTTTTTCTTTTCCATGTTATTTCGTTACATTAGCCAATTATGTTGTTTCGAAAGGTTACAAGACATATCATCACTTTCGTTATATCAGTGTGATTTGATTTCATTCATAGAAGGCTTTCTGTTGAAATGTTCCTGGTTTTCTGTTTCCTTAATTTATTTGACTGATTATTACCGTTATATTGACCAATTTTCTGTAGAAAGCTTTGGGATAATCTTGTTAATCAGTAATTTTGAAATTGTAGTTCTTTTGTATTTATGGAAATTCATCATCATTACAAAGCAAATCGTGTTTCTACTTTTTTCCGCGATTAATGATTTTGAAGCGTTTCATTTTGCTGTCGATTGATCTTTTAAATATTTGTACCTGCATATTTGATATCAGCAGTTTCTACCAGACACATACAAATATTTAATAATATTTAATGATATTCTGATCCTTGAAATATAAACATTTTCACGAAGACTTTAATTGAATTGTGTATTTTATAATTTTAAAATCACCCCATGGTATCTGCTATCTCTTTGTTCAGTTCGACTTTTCCTATCATTCATTGACATTAACTAGGTCAATTGAAAAATGGATTACTTCACCATCTAATCTGAGCTTTTAGTTATCCAAATATAGAAGTTAAAAAGCTACAATTCATTGAATCGATAATCAATTATGGAATGTGAATGAACGTTTGAAGAATTCACGCGTTAACTTTAATTGTTTCCTCTCCTATGATGTTCCCTTGTTTTGTACATATCTCTTGCATTATTTAGCATATCCTTTATTATGCTGTTCTTTTATTAGGTCGTTTTTGATATTTTTCTTTGTTTTTTAGAAATACTGTATTGGTGCTTTCCTTTGAGTTGAATACAACATGTTGCAAATACTTTTCCGAGCTAACAACTGCTGAACCGAACAACCAATGATATAAAAAATGATCAAATGATTCGTAATTCTTGCAATTTTAAGAAATTGTCCCCCTTTTCCCCTAGAAGGTTTGGTGCATATCTGCATTTCTCCATCGATATGGACGACTTCAAACTAGAATCTACGACAACCAATGATATAAAAAGATGATTAAATGATTCGTATATCTTGCAATTTTACGAAATGGTCCCTCTTTTCCCCCTAAAAGGTCTGGTGCATATCTTCATTTCTTCCATCGATATGGACGAATTCAAACTATAATCTACGTCAAACGTGTTAATTTGAACTTTCAAATTGTCAACTTACCATTTCTCAAGCACACTAAAGACTTTATTTGGCATTTTAAACTGTTTTTTTATTCAAGCGTCACTGATCAATCTTTTGTAGACAAATTGCGCGTTTGGCGTACAAAATTTGATCCAGGTATCTATGATGAGTTTATTTACAACCATTGAGTGGATGCCACTGCTAGTGGAGATTTTCTCCTCGCAGGTATCACGAAACCAGTAGTCAGCACTTTTGTATTGACAAGAATTATCTTTGATATGGTCATAATTTAAAAATAATGGTTTATAAAACTTAAATTTTCTTCTCAATATTAAGGATTTCTATTCCAGGAATAAATTCCTTTAGCTGTATTTAGCAAAACCTTTCGGAATTTTGGGTCCTCAATGCTTTTTAACTTCGTACTTTATTTGTTTTTTTTTACTTTTTTATTCAAGCGTCACTGATGAGTCTTAATCCTGGTATCTATGATGAGTTCATATACCCTCTGATACATCGTTTGGCGTTTACATATATAGATATAGGAAGATGTGGTATGAGTGCCAATGAGACAACTCTCCATCCAAGTAACAATTTATAAAAGTAAACCATTATAGGTCAAGGTACGGCCTTCAACACGGAGCCTTGGCTCACACCGAACAGCAAGCTATAAAGGGCCCCAAAAATTACTAGTGTAAACCATTCAAACGGGAAAACCAGCGGTCTAATCTATATAAAAACGAGAAACACGTATGAACTACATAAGCAGACGACAATTACTGTACATCAGATTCCTGACTTAGGACAGGTGCAAACATCTGCAGCGGGATTAAACGTTTTAATGGTATCAAACCTTCTTCTTTTTCTGAAACAATAGTATAACATCACAACATAGAAAGACATACTATAAAATATCAATTGGAAGGCTTAACTCAATCAAAAACGCAAATTAACACACAATGAACGAATAAATTTGATCTGTGATACCTGAATGCAAATACATAGTTCATAAAAATTATAAGGGATAAATAATTAAGGTCAAAAGTAATTAACAGGTTTAAACAAAGTTTAAGTATGATACCACTGTGAAATGTTAAATGTCAACAAATACGTTACGGTCGTGTATGTTCATTATATGGACTTTGTTATCAGGCACGTGCATAAATACAGACAGCTCAAACCGAGTTATGAAGAAGAACAACTGATTTTGACACTGAATACCCTGACCCTATACCTCCCTATACCTCCCTGTTTGTATCTTTTGAGTTGATTAATAATATTTGAACATTTGTAAATTGCTGTTATCTACATTGATTACAAAATATTAATATAGATGGATTTTAAATGTACTGTTTTAAAATTTATAGAATCATTAAATAAAATAATTTTAATAATTGTTAGAAGAAGGGTGAGCGGTTATGTTGAGGCCTGTGGGTAGCCCTGTGTACGTTTGTTTGTGTTCATGTTTTTAATCGTTTATCTGTGTTGAAAAATAGACTTCTTTGTCATTGATTGCAGATGAAGACTTCTAGTGAAAAAATGTGCTGTGTGCAAACATTTGATATTATCGATATCTATTAAGTATGTGCAGTTTACTCATTTCCCTGTCTGTTTGTAAAATTTGTACAACTCAGTTCACTAGACATATTTACACATGTGGGTATTTAGCTGAATTTGCTCCGAATAATATTTTGGGGTCATGCAACCATCACTTTTTAATTATGACGTCAAGTGTTTTAATTTTACACGTAAAGTTCACGGGAACTTGTTTTACTTAAATGATGGCGGACAAATGTGTTTACAAGTGTAAATACGTCTATTATGATATCATTCAACTGTACAAATCAAGAAGGAACACTATATAAAAATAAGGTGATGTGGTATGACAACTATCCACCAGAGTACAAATGAAGTGGATGAAAGCAATTATAGGCAACCGTACGGCCTTCAATAATGAGAAAAACACATACCGTTAAGCTTTAAAGGCCCTAACAATTCAAACGTGAAAACTAACAGCTTAATATATAACAAATCAAATTACGAAAAACAAGCACAGGCCCACATAGAATGCTGTGGGGTTAAACATGTTTGTAAGCGCTCAACCGTCTCCCTGACCTGGAACAGTGGTGTAACAGCAGTTAATTTGACATGTCTTCAATAATTTTCATATTAACATCAAACCGTTAGTTAGTCATTCAAGTCTTCCTGTTGAAACAATCTTTACCAACGTGCAATATTTTACATTAATCTTTTCCTTTGAGGAGACAATTTGTCTGAAATGAAAGCTTTTCTTATTACTTGAGTCACTGTAGATTAGTCTGTATATTACGTATTGATCAATGAAGTTCATGTATGTTTAAACAATACATGCATTTCCGCAGATGAAATATTAAAATAATACATCTAAAGTCTGTTTATATTGGATATAATATCTAATTAAACCCTTTATCGTCTGACATACGATTATATATATATAACTTTAATTTTTTGGGTTTACATAATGATTTCCATGATTTCCTTAATAGAGGTTTGCTGCTCACAAGGATCTTTTAAACCAAGAGTTTCAAGTGGTGAAGTTGAAATAATCCTTCGTAAATTCTACAGACGCCATCACGAGTTTATTGACCGTTATGGAATATCCGTTTCACAGATGACAGCGGATATGTTCAAATTGTCGTAACAACAATCCCGTCCCCTTTTCACTGAATGTGACGCACCGAATTAGACTTATTACCGAGTTTGTACTAACTTGAGCAAAACGACGGGTGCCACATGTGAAGTAGGATCTGTTTACCCTTCCGGAGCACCTAAGATCCCCCCCAGTTTTTGGTGGATTTCGTGTTGCTCAGTCTTTAGTTTTCTATGTTGTGTTTTGTGTACTGTTGTTTGTCTGTTGGTCTTTTTCCCTTTTTTAGCCATGGCGTTGTCAGTTTGTTTTCGACTAATGAGTTTGAATGTCCCTTTGGTATCTTTTGCCGCTTTTTTAAAATTTTTAAAAGGAAATCACTTTAATCACTTTACAGGAAGCTTTTAGTCTTTTTACATTGGCAATGTCAAGTTAATATAAAAAAGAAGATGTGGTATGATTGCCAATGAGACAACTGTCCACAAGAGACCAAAATGACACAGAAATTAACAACTATAGGTCACCGTACGGCCTTCAACAATGAGCAAAGCCCATACTGCATAGTCAGCTATAAAAGGCCCCGACATGACAATGTAAAACAATTCAAACGAGAAAACTAGCGGCCTTATTTATGTACAAAAAATGAACGAAAAACAAATATGTAACACATAAACAAAGGACAACCACTGAACTACAGGCTCCTGACTTGGGACAGGCACATACATACATAATGTGGCGGGGTTAAACATGTTAGGGATCCCAACCTCCCCTAACCTGGGACAGTGATAAAACAGTACAACATATGAACGAACTATAAAAATCAGTTGAAAAAGGCTTAACTCATCAGATGGACAAAAATACAAGTGGACGTGGCAGGGTACTTGTACATCCAAACAACAAAAGACACTAGGAACAGATCTGAGAGTACTCGCTGTTATCTGACAGCTAGTTCAAAGCCACTAACAACTAATAAAAAATCATGCATCTAAGACTAAATTATCAATCCGTACACATCCAACATCCAATGGATTTAGTGTAAAGACGTCATAAACAGTCAGAGAAAACATGACCTTGTGCAATGCCAAGATACAGATATCGACAGATTGTAGATTCATGAATGTGTATATGTATAAAACATACTAGTAATATTTAGTTTGCTTTTAATTTACTGATAACAAAATCAATATTTATACAAATAAAACAATATTCAATGATCTTATTACAGTGTTGAATTGGTAACCTTTTAGAATAAGTTTATTTAAAGGAGCGATAAGTTTACAAGGATCATTTCTAAATTTCCGTGCACGGTTAACAACATTTCCGTAAAATGAGGATGTGCTATCCCGTTTGAAATAAGTTTTCTACAGGTACAACCAAACTTCAAAACCAAATCTTTATATCTATGGAAAAATTTAGTAAAGGTTTTAAGTAATTTATGGTAACGATATCCCTGGTTTAATAATTTACCATAGATTACGTTCGTTAAAATCAAAAACGTCACAACAGACACGGGAATAGCGAACGAGCTGTGAAATATAAACACCGTAAGATGGTGCCAAAGGAACATCACCATCTAAAATGGAAAATTAACAATAGGGAACGAAAAATCGTCCCTTTGTCGTAAATTTTAGTGTGGAGTTTCCGTTTAAAACCGAAATATCTAAACCTAGGAAAGGACAGTTATTACCGTTTAAATTTGATTTATTTAAAGTAAGTTCCTTGGGGTAAATTTCAGCAGTATATTGAGAAATTCTTGATTATTTAACGAAAAATATCATCAAGATAACGGTAAGTGTTGTTGAATTTATCAATTAAATGCAATTTCGACGGGTCTTTACTGAGTTTAGTCATAAACTGTGATTCGTAACAGTACAAAACAAGTCTACTATTAAAGGGCACAATTAGTGCCCATAGGGATACCTACAACCTGTCGATAAACTTTGTTGCCGAAACGTACATAAATATTATCAAGGAGAAAATTAACAGCTTCAATCATCTTATCACACCTCCAGTAAGTATATCTAGCATATTTACCTTTCTCATTAGAGAAGAAGGCTTTAAATGAGTTGCAGCAAATATATTTGCATTCAGCTTTACCAAACGACCATTTAATTAAATAGGAAAACTTTTGTTTGATAAGATAGTGTGGGAGTGTAGTGTAAAGAGTAGAAAAATCAAAACTGTCAACAGAATCAAAAGGACCATCAAAAGCATATAAAAATTTATCTAAAACATCCAAAGAATTTTTTACACTCCAAAAATAGTTTATACCACTATGTTCATATATTTTATTACAATAGTTTATGATAAGCTCTTTAATAGTAGTTAATGAACTTGTTAAAAGCACCGAAAGATTAGTTGTAGAACACTTACTAGAGGCCGAGATGAAACGATATTTAGATGGTTTTTGTGTAGTTTAGGTAGCCAATACATAGTAGGGACCTTCAAATGTTCAGAAGAAGCATTAAGCTTTGATGTGGCTGTGATATGTTTGTTTACTATATGACTCTCTGTGGATCGGATGGACTTGAATGTAGATGAATTTAAAATTTCATTCTTAAGAACGTCCGTGTAGTATTTACGGCATACCACCACCACATTGTTGGCTGCTTTGTCGGCCGGTACAAACACAAACCGCTTTGAAAGTTCTTGAAGTTTATTTCTTATTCTGGAAATAGGTGTATTTTGTACTCTATTATTTACTTCTAAATTATTTTCAAAATGTGATATTCTCTTATCTACCACATTCATACATTTATTTAAATAAGAATCAAGAGATTTTTTATCAGATTTTTCCCGTTTACACCACTTTTTACAAAACGAGGAAAGAGCATCTTTGGTGACTTGACGACACCCTTTCCAATCTATTTTAGTTGGAGGACGATATTTTGGTCCTTTTTTCAAAAAGTTTTTAACCTCTCTTTCCTGGACGATATTGAGGTCCCCTGTAATAACATGGCCATAGGGAACATATCTAAACTTCGACGATTCACAGTTTCAAGTTAAGGGAGTATTATTATCTACATTCACGTCTGATGTTACCGACGTATAATTAAAAATTAGACTTCTGCTGGGTTTTTTGTATGTGCATGAAATTATAAGTGGTTCTATGTTATCAAAATAGGGAGGTATAAAGTTTTGAACGGTAGAGTCATTAAATATACTAGATAAGTTGATAAAATCAATACCTCTGCTAATATATTTAATTTTCAGAAAATGACGTTTATGATCTTCAGGTTTGTCGATACGCGGAACAGCCTATGGTGGCAAAAGCTGTAATTATACGCGAATATTCATACAGTGGGCTAAAGAAAGAGATGGTGTCACACTCTTTGAAAATATCGTGTAATTTACTAATGGATATTTGACCCAGTTTACATAATAATTGATGCCTACCATTGTTTTTAAATATAGATAGGAGATTACCAAGTGTATAATTTATACGATGTTTAACTCGTTGATGTCGATTGGTACGTTTGACATGAGACCTATTATTTCGTTGTCTTTTATCAATAATATTCATGATATCAATAGAAGAAGTAGTAGATATGTTCCCTTGTCCAAGTATATTGCCATTTAGACCCAGGGGATAAGCTGTTTGTAGTCGTTTAATCCAAGACAGTTAGATAACTTTACGGGAATCTTCAAATTGTTTATGCGATTGCCCTTGTTGTTTCTGGACCATTTCGAGCGGTTGAAATCTAATAAATTTAATATTGTGGTTGTGTTTACCTAAATGTTGATAAATTATACTTTTGAATTTCTTAAGTTTTCGGAAGCGGTATAGATGTTCCTGTGTTCGTTTAAAAAACTCCCGTCCTGTTTGTCCTACATATTGTATACCACACTTTGGCTTTGTTCATGTAACCAGATAAATGAGGCTTTGGGTTTTTCATGCAATGTCACAGGAAAAGGAAAGCGAAAAAGCTCTCCCGTTCACTGTTGACCTTACGGTATTATCAGAAGATAATCTAGAACAGGTTTGTCATTTTCTGGCATTGCACGGAAATATTTGTGGATATCCACGTGCATTTTTATTGAATAATCTGGCTGCAGCAGCTTTGCCACCTTTAACACAATAATAAAAAGCGCTAAATTTAGATGGGGAATTTCGATTGACGGCGGTTGAATTAATATTTGGAATGAGGTTTTTACAGCACGTGAATATCCTTGAAGGATTGGTGTTTAATGTTTTCTTTCCATTTCGTAAAATTAAGTTCTTCCTTAGTCTTAAATCTTAAAGTTGTAGGACTATCTATACTACATATAAAACACCCCTTGTATTTGTAGTGGAACCATTGGTGTAATTGACAACCCTTGTATCTGTAGTGGAACCATTGGTGTAATTGACAACCCTTGTATCTGTAGTGGAACCATTGGTGTAATTGACAACCCTTGTATTTGTAGTGGAACCATTGGTGTAATTGACAACCCTTGTATTTGTAGTGAAACCATTGGTGTAATTGATTTAAATTATTTCGTAGTTTTCGCTGCACACAAAGTCTAATAAACATATTTATTGGCAAAGTTATTGTTCAAATTGACACATTTTACTTTTTTTTAAATTATATAGGCGACTGCGTATCAATTATGAAGTGGTTCACACAGGTTGCTAGACTTGATACGCAGGTGTTGCACACTCATTACATGAATTTGTCGGGCGCCACATTAACTTCACCAAATATTCCCACAAATAGTTTCAATCTGTCGTTTATAAGTTGTCAACGAACGCAACACATTTGTATATCCTATGAGCAACACGACGGGTTCCACTTGTGTAGCAAAAACTGCTTATCCTGTCGAATCAACCGAGTTAACCTTCAATATTTCGGATCGTTTTCATATATCTGATTTCTGTGTAAATGTTTTTAATAGATTTGTGAGTTTTACTCTTGTCAATTCTACAGCTATAAGTCTGCGAGTAAGTTATTTACCTTGTATCCAATGCTTCAGTATTGGCCGTGATTTAGAAACATTTGTGAATACGCGGTTGGAACTGCCTCAGGTACAGATTCTGGAATTGTTTATTCTTTTCAAGCCTTGAATTGAAAAGCGTGCCAATACTTTGAATAGATGTGGTAAACAGAAATAGTAAGCAATGCTTAAGACATTGTGAATATTTTTTTACATTGTAAAGTTTTAACCTCAACATTTGACAAAAACTTAAATTGATGCATGAAATGTTTTTAACTAAATTGTAGAAAATGTTTGAATGACAAATATAAAAAAAGAAACTAACACCATTCTGCTGTTTTTTGTTTTTTATTGATTGGTTATAAAGATCAAAATTTCCAAATAAGTAAGTCATGCATTATATGTTATATAAATGACTTGCATATTAAGTATAATGTGAATGAACAGATCCGATTCTTGAACTTGTCATTTCATTTACCTATGGCATCCAAGATTTTCAACCACAAGAAAGTATTAGATACTTATACTTTTAAGGATGTAAAATCAAAATCTCCCGATGGCTCTTGTTCATCGTTCCCCGTAAATCGAATTCCTTAGCCCATCAAATGAAAGAAAATTTCAGGTTTCTTGTGAATTCAGTTGACGAATATGAAAGAAAATGGTTAAATCGCGTCTCAAATGTACCAATACCCCTTTATCTGAGTTAATCATGCATTCAGAGGGACATTAAAAAACTACGAAGTGTTGTTATTACACGGATTTCTAACAACTTAAAGAGCGTCATCGTCTCTACACGACAAGTATGCTATTATTCCAGCAGAATAGCCTTAAACTATATTTTGTTTGTATGCACAAATAGTTTCTTTGAATGTCTTACTACAAAAACTTGGAATTCAGAGCAAAACTAGAAAAACCCACATATACCTCTACATCATTCACGAAAGAGAATATTGTTAGAAAAATTACACATCCGTTCTGTAATATGTGTCCTATACTCGATTGTGACCCTTTTTACTGGATGTTGATTCACATGTCGGGGGATCTAAGCATAGCGGGGGACGCTTACTCTGTCGACTCTCCCGGTCTTGCTTTTTAGGAGTTCATGTTAATCCCTCTGTTCATTTTTAAAATTTCAAACACATTAATTTGTTTTGTTTTCTGCTCGGATATATAATATACTAGAAAATTATATGTAGTTTATCTTGTATCCATACAAAGTGAAAAGTATAATGATGTCCTGTTTTAAGTTTGTCTAGTATTAGTTTTATTTGATCCCAAAATGATTTTAGATATTTGGCATGTCAAAAGTAATGTTCATAATCTTCAATGACATTACATATATTACATAAAGGCGTATTAGTTATTTTCCAAAAGAAAAGTAATTGTTAAGTTGGTAAAATGTAATGTAGAAAATTCCATCTTAACATTCTCGATTTATTATCTTGGATATAGTTAAAGATAAAGTACAACATTTGTTCTCTTTTTCTTGTATTGTTATCTAAATTAAGAAGTCTGTCCCATTTTTGAAATCCTTTTGCTTTCTCATAATATCTATTTAAAAGGGAGATGTAGATATCTTTGGAGGAAAATGTTTTTATTGGTACCATTTTTCCTTCTTTATCTTGGAATTTAAATTCGGAGTCGGTAGCGACTTTTATTTTATTGATTCTTCTTTTATTAGCTCTTGTAACCACTGTTTTGGTAATGCTTTCATCAATTTAGTATATTCCGAAAACCAATTAGCATGGCAAGATAGTTTATCTAAAATCTTATTTTGATTATTTTCCTTTATAATCATTTATGTCATTTAACAAATAAAAGTTTACTGTTTATCCAATTTTTGAAAGTAAGACATTTACCATTTAATTTGATATGCTTATTGCTCCATATTAGTTGCTGTCTTATATGTTTATATGTTAGTCGATCTTATTCTTTTTTAGGTTTTGAAATTATCCATGATATGATTATTCAAAGTAAAATTCTGGAACAATTTCTTTTAGTTTATTAATCAAATTAATATTGTTACAGTCCATTTTAAAACAAGGAATTCTTGTCCAAACATGTCTAAGTAAAATTTTGGGAAGACTTTCCAATCGGGTGATGAGTCTTCATTATCAATGAGTCTTTTTACCCAATTTATATTTATGGATTCTATATATTTATCTATGTCTATCATTTTAAGCCCACTATCATGATAATTTTTACTTATTATAGCTCTTTTAACTTTTTCTGGTTTATTATTCCATATAAAACTATATATTATCTTTTAAAATTTTCGAGGTATTCTTTATCAATTTCTGTAACTGATGTAACATGGGTGATATTTGGTAGGAAAGTGATTTAACAAGAGTTATTTTACCTAACATAGTTAATTTTCTTTTATTCCAATCTTTAATTATTTTTTCCGATTTTTCATATTGTCTTTGCAAGTTTAATTTTTTATACTCATTTTTATTAAGTCCAAAATATATTCCTAATACTTTTATCGGTTCTTGTGTCCACTTAATGTTTTCAACTTTATCTTTACAGGACTTTAAATTTCCGAGCCATATCCCCTCTGTTTTATTTCGATTCAGCTTTAGGCCTGAATGTGATCCGAAAATTTCGATAATGTTCAGAGTTAATGAAACTTCTTGTTTTGAATTTAAAAATAAAGTGGTGTCATCTGCAAGCTGTCTTAACTTTAGAGTATGGGTTTTATTTTCTAGTTTGATTTAAAAACCTTTAAATTTTTTATCTTGTCTTATTCTACAGGCTTAAAATTCAACAGCAATAACGAAAATTATAGAACTCGCGGGACACCCTTAACGGATCTCGCGCTCAATGCTGAAGGGTCTTGAAATCCAACCATTATTTAATATGCTGTCCTTTATATCTGCAAATAAAGTATTTATCCACTTCAGTAAAGATTTCTGAAAGCCAAATTTCTTTAATGAACAATACATAAATTCCCATTCTAACGAGTCAAATGCCTTTGAAAAATCTAAAAAAATAAAAAAAGGATTGCCCGTCTATAATATCTTGGATTTGTCTAATATTAAACCCAATATATCTGTTTTTTACATTCCCGTTTTGATCACTGTAAATGATTTTATGCAATACTGGTTTAAGTCTTTGTGCAAGAGAATATGCTATAAGTTGGTATCTACATTTAATAAAGTAATTGGTCTATAATTGTCTAAATTTAAGGGGTCATTTTTCTTGTAAATAAGGGTAATTAATCCTAGTTTCTGTGAATTTGTCAATTCTTTTTTCTCATAACAATGATTAAAGACATCTACAGCAAAATATTGTAAGGTGGACCAGAAAGATCTATAAAGTTCAATTGGAAGACCATCAATACCCGGTGTTTTGTAAAGTTTCATTTTAAAAACAGAATTTGTACATTCCTCTATTGTCAGCTTTCCTTCCATTTCATTACTTTCGTGTGTAGTTAGTTTGCAGTTTATTTTTGTATTTTCAATATAATTCTCAATTTCTCCTAAATCTGGCTTAGTTGACGTATATAAATTTACATAATAAATACTCCCCGTTTCTAATATTTTACCTTGATCTTCAGTTATTTCCCCTTCACTGTCACTAATAGCAGTAATATTTTTTCTTGTCTGTCTCGATTTCTCTAATCCCAAAAAATATTTTGTATTTTTTTTGCCTTCTTCTATCCATTTAACTCTTGATCTTATTTATGCCCCTTTTATTTTATCAGAATATAGAGTTTGTAGCATTTCTTCGGTTTTCTTTATTGAATCTTTTATGTTCGGCAATTTCTTTTTCTTTTCATCAAGGTTGTTATCCTGAATTTCATTCAGAAGTTTTAGTTCTTGTTCTAATTCTTTAATTTCAATTCTTTTATTTTTAGTTTTACTCTTACAATGTTCAATAGTCGTCTCCTTTACCTCTATTTTAAACAGATCCCACACGATTCCTAAGCTTTTTCGGTTTCTTAATTTTTCATATTTATCTATTAAAGTGTTTATTTTCATTTTGTATGATTCGTCTTTAGGAATACTATTGTTTAATTTGAAATAACCCTTTCCTTTCTCCCCCTGACAAGATTTATCTTAAGTGAAATCGCTAGATGGTCTGTATATTGAATTGTAGCTGGTCTTATATTAGAGTTGAGTACCCTAGGTCTCACGTCTTGACTAACGAGAAAATGATCAATTCTGCTAGCTACTTCATTATTTTTTTCTTCTCCAGGTGTACTGTGTTTTATTTGGATTTATTACTCTCCAGATGTCTATAGCTTTTAGTTTTTTTATTAAACTTTTCAACGCATTTGTCTTATTCTCATTTTTTGTTTATCTTTTCTATTACCTTTTCTATCTTTTCTATTAAGCGTTTCATTCATATCTCCCCTTATAATAATTATACCAAGGCTATATTTTTCAATGACACTTAAAGCTTTTTTAAAGAATATATATTTCTATCTTTACAAGTGTAGGATCATATTTCTTTCAATTTGTCTTTTAGTTTGGAATGGGGAATATTTGTGCAAAGGGTAAATGTTTTTATACTATTGCAAGAGGATTGTTTGTTCTTTAACGCATCTTTTGATACTTTTAGTATCCATATCTGATTCTCACCGCCACTAGAGAATGTTATCACAATAACATTGAAGCCGGGCTTTGATTGCTGATAAAATTAAGTATTTAATCCAATCATAATTGAGGAATACCTATTATCTAAGTAGCGGAAGTTTATATTCAAGGACCGAGGTAATAGTTAGGCTCTGTGGCATATTTACAGATATATCAGTGTTTTGAAGTAGTTTTATCCAGGTTTTATTAAAAAAAAAATAATTGGATATCATCATTATGTAAAAAAGGCAGACAATAACAATTGTTTATATGTTTCAGAATACAAAAAATAGTCTAGTTATAAACTAAAGTACATGATTACAGAATAAGTCTGTTACAAAAGTAAAATTAGACTTTATCAATGTATGCGTCCGACGTGCTTTTATGGATTTCATCAGGAACGCTTGCAGCCAAATATTTGAAATCAAAGGATGTATAAGTATCGAAACTCCTGAAGAGCTGTATGATTTAAAGGGACCTAGAAACAACAGCCAAATCAAACCATGGTTAACTTTGCGTGAGGGAGTTCGTAAATACTTTATATACGGGCAATTTAAGAAAGGTATGTTATAAATCATGTCATTATCGAAGCATAGATTACTCAGCTGATGAATTAATGAAAAGAATCAAATTATTTTTTTGTAATTTTTATTACATGTAAACTAGAGACCAAATGGTTTATTAGAAACAACTACATGAATATACGGGAGCATAGTAAAAATTCAATGTAGCTTGCCAAACTTTTTAAACCAAGTTTACGAGAGGGATTTGTAATCTCAGTTAAAGTACAATTACATGAACTTTAAACTGGAAACTTCTTGTAATACCTGATTTTATTAATTTACAAAAGAGAATAGGAAACAAGCGGTAAAATTACAGATTAGACGACTATACTGGTATGTAAAGACATTTCGCTGGTGAGTTGAAACGCTGACGCATCGTATCAGGCAACCAATTTGTGGTGGTGATCGTCACACTGTTGAACTGTCATTTTATTTGACAATTCTCGTAACTCTGTTGGAGAAGTTTTTGTAGAAGGAGCACATCCTTGTTAACGAAATTCACATAGTGTGATCATGAACGAGTGCAACGTATTAACTGAGATAAGTAAACGCCAAACGTCGGAGTATACGTAGAGCGTATGTTACTGCTGAGAAATGAAAACAATGACAATTTGAAAGTTGAAATCATTACGTTTGTCATATATTCTAGCTCAAAGTAGTCCAAGTGTCTTAATAACAAGGAAAAGATCAAGATATTAAGCAAAGCTCATCAATCTGGTAGTATCCCTCAAGCACTTATTGAAATGAAGGTTATTGGGTGACAGGACATCATCAATATATCTGAAAGTGAAATTAAAGAACTTCGCAAGATTCTTTGTATTTTTGTCTTTGCGAATGTTCGGTAAAGATTCTGCTTAATTCAAATACAAAACAAATCGATTGAATGTAGTACACAATCAGTACCAATTGGAATTCCGACTGTCTGCTGACATTTCAATCCACAATGCTCTTCAAATTTGTTGCCGATAGGTCCAGGATTTTGTGGACATCATCTTCAGTGTATTCGTTGTAGAAATCAATGCGGTTTTTCACATGATTTTACATGACCCAAAACAAGGAATTCGTTTTTACGTTTCCCATTTTTGTATTAAAAGCTCTGTATAAGCTCTGTTCAAATGGTATTCTTACAATTTTTATAGAACTTAATATTTCCATGTCAGTGTTTGACATTTATTTGTATTAAAACAACTTCCAAAAATAAATATTTAAAAAAAAAACTCATCGTAGACACCAGGCTGGTGATACTCTCTGGGAGAAAAACTCCACTAGCAGTGGCATCGACCCAGTAGTTGTAAAAAATACTTTAATGCAACAAAACTGCATATTTCTATGATTTATAATTTTTCAAAAATATGATTATAGCCTGACGTGTATATGAGTTGCATAGTATATGCGTTGATACTTCGAAGCTATATTCCTTGCTTATTCACTTTATGCAGTATTAGAAACGTTTTCAACGCATACTTAGTAACTAACGATGAATATATTTCTAAAGTTGATGGTCGGATAATAAGTCGTTGTTAAGGGACATCTTAATCTTGCTTTCAGGTTGATGTATTAGTTATTTCCTAGTATACCATGAAAAATGTTTGTCTGGTATATTCTTCTTCTTATCCCCTTTAAAATCACGTCAGACAAAACAAATCCTTGACATTAAAATATATTTTTCTATAAAGTATTACTGACATTTATCTATTGTGTTTATTATACTTTATTGTAACAATAACTGTTAATGGACTTTATCATCCGCATTGTTTGTCAGTGCTTCGCGCAAATTTTACATGACTATTATGAAATATTTACTTTAATGACTAGTAATTTTGAATAAATTCACCAAAGACTCCAAATTACTCAGACAAAGTTGTTTTACAGTTGTTAGATATCTTTGACGTTGATACTCCCAATAGTATTGTTTTATTATATGAAAAGCTATTCACTCCACAGAAACAAGAGTAATCCTATCTGAAATGATCACATGACATAAATCTTATCAGCTGTAAAGTGGGTTCTCTGTTGCTGATATTGTAATGCTTGCAATCTAATATGATGTTATTCTTTTACAACCAATGTGAAAAATTTTCAGCATGGCCAACACGATTTCTTTAAATCTTTCTATTTATGGTATTAATTATCGTCTTTATGAGTGAGCAGAATGGATCAAGTAAAAACACGTTCAGATCACTATGAAACGACGACATAAATAAACCCAACAAATATATTTGTTGTGTCAGAGAATTTGTAACTACATGAATAGTAAGTTGTTTGTTTTATGGAAAAGGTCGTTGAAATTTGAAAAAGTCAAACGCTATTTTGGAAATAGGAAGCTCAACAGGGTGAATAGGGATCAGAAGAATAAGAATGGGGGTTTAAATGATTTAAAATAAAACAACCAAAAACAAACAATGAAATTACTAACTCAATCCGAAAAAAGGGTTGATAACCAACGAGTGTAGTTGAAGTGTTTAATTTGTGCGTTTCTCTGCAATGAGTGTTATTGTGTGTGTTTTTGCTGTATTTCCGTCACGTAATGTTGTCATTTTAGCGATTTGTTTTAACATTGCCATATAAGTGGGAGGTTTGGCTAGCCATAAAACCAGGTTGAACCCACCATTTTTTGTCCTGTACCAATTCAGAAATATAGCAGTTGTTATCAATTAGTTCGTTTCTATATATATTGGCGTTTGTTTTGTTGCACTTCAGTGTTTCTGTTATTCTTTTGTTTTCATCTTATTGTTGATGTGTTTCTCTCGGTTTTAGTTTGTAACCCGAATTTGTTTTCTCTCAATCGATTTATGACTTTTGAACAGCGGTATACTACTGTTGCCTTTATTTATTTATTTCATTTTATTTTGACAAACTATTTTTAAACAGTATAAAAATGCTTTCCGGTATTTGAATTATGTGCCTCAGTTGCTAATACTTTATACAGTTATATTTCCAAAACATCTATACTAAAATTGTTCAAGTCTTGTATACAGATAGATTGGATATATAATCATGATACATATCACAAATTTTATTGGAAACCGTCATACATGTATTACTACAGGCTATTTAATCCTTTTACAATATAAAAATAAGGAGATGTGGTATTATTGCCAATGACACAACTATCCATCAAAGTTCAAATGAAGTGGATGTTAGCAGGTATAGGCAACCGTGCAGCCTTCAACCATGAGAAAAACTCATATCGCATAGTTGGCGTTAAAAGGACACATACTTTGACCTATAATGGTTTACTTTTATAAATTTTGACTTGGATGGAGAGTTGTCTCATTGACACTCATACCACGTCTTCGTATATCTATCTACGACAAGAAAAATGTGAAACAATTTAAACGACAAAACTAACGGCCTAATTTAGAACGAAACAATTTACGAAAAACAAATACTAGCTTTAGTATAACAGATATATAGCAACGACAACCACTGAACTGAAGTTTACATGCAGTAATTCTGTGAGGAATTATAATGTGCTGACAGCAATTTAAAAAAGGACAGGACCTTCGTTATGAACATCTATTTGCAATATAATTAGGAAATAGCTGCTTCGTGGTGAATGACCGCCTGGCTTTTAAATTCAAGTTATGAATTGAAGAAAAATTCAAACATATTATCGAAATAATACAAGACAAATGGATCGGACACAAGTTATACAACTCAACACTGTCTTCTCCATTACGGAAATATAATAACGTTTTACTCACAATTGAAGAGTTTTTGTATGTATACGTATGAATGATCAAAGACGGAAAATAATGACATGAAGCTTATGTTTATATACGGTCGCACTGCGATTCAGTAAGTCGAGTTGACCGCAAAACGTGCTTATCATGGGATTTAAAATTAAAAGGTCAGGATAAAGGATCAATCAAAAGTATCCATGTGTTTAGTCATTTTAAAACTTATTCTTAAAGGAATGTTAGCAATGGTAACATGATATACTAAGGCATCAGTAAGTACTTTTAGTTTTCTATAATTCTTTCAGATAGATTGGTTACTCTAACATACCACGCAGTGGACGTCCAAGGGAAACTACGTTATGTCAAGATCATTGAATAGGTTTACCCATCTACGGGATCGGTTTCTGTCTGTTATTATTATTGCAAGACACACATCTGGGAGGTATAATCTAAGAATATTCGCCCAAATTGTTCGTAAAAGGCTAAGTACGACTGGTTTACGTTCACGATGCCCAGTAGTAATAACTATTATTAGTCAACGCCACCGCACTTGCGAGCCTCCATTGTAAAAATGCATGTTTATTCTGGAACCGTGTTAGGTGCAAGGTCGTTTGTGATGAATCACGACTTTACTTGCGTAGTAGTGATAGCAGAATGAGAGTTTACAGACGCCGAACTGACCGGTATGTAGACGTTATTGTACATGAATGTGATCGCTTTCGGTTGCGGTACTATGGGCACGAATCACGCGTTGTGGATGCACTGACTTAAAGTCTATCAAGTTAAATAAAACTTGAGTGCGTGTCCAACCATTTTCTGCAAGGCATAGAAATCAGCATACTTTTCAACAGGATAATGCAAAGTGTAAAGTGGCTCGTGTATGCACCCAATATATTGCGCAGATTAACATTAACACTCTCCCCTGACCAGATCTATCGCCATATAAACATTTACTGGACGTGCTTGACAAACGTATTAGTAGGCGTCAAAAGCAACAAGAATCAGCCAACCAGCTAGGAGCTGTCTTAGCTTGTTGGTAGAGTAGAATAACACTTCACAAGCATTTATACAACGCTTGATTGGAAACAAATGTATTTTAATCTGTTTCTCTTTTAAGTTTGTATGCGTAAATGTGTGTTCTATAAATTAAAACACAAAACTAAAATAACATTGATAAAACTAATATAAAATATTTTTGATTACTTTTGTGTATCGTTTCTTACTGTGGCTATTATGTTATCTAATAAATGTTTGTTAATAGTAGTTCCTTTTGCAAACATTTATATATATGGATCTCCATTTTTCTATTCTGAAATTGATAGAATTATGAACGAAAGCTAGACATTTTCCCAAGTCATTTGAACTCTAGTGGATACTAAGTCTTGTCTCATTGGCAATCATACCACATCTCTTTTTTTATATTCGTTGAATCTAATTCTTGCTGATCAACTTTATCATTGATATTGCCTTTTAACCTTTATTACTCGGAGACACTGATGAATCTTTAGTGGACGAAACGCGAGTCTGGTGTACAAAATTGTAAACCCGGTATCTAAAACAGTGTCAAGTGTTTTTCCAGCAATTGTTTGTGTAAGGAGCACACCACTATTATTGTAGCCTGTTAAGTATAAACATTCATAAGCGTAACGTATTATCGGAGATATGTAAACTTCATACGATAGAGGAAATGATATGTTACTGCTGTGATAAGCTAGGTAGACAGTTGGAAAGTTGAAATAGTCATGCTTTTCATAGATTGTAGTGTGGAGTCGTCCATGTACGTCAATAAATATCTGAATTTGATGTTAACTTGAGTCATTGCTGAAAATATTAGAAGTGGTAGTTGTTTTATTAGGCCTGCTTTAATCCTCGTTCAAGTTTTGTTGTTTGTTTATGCTCGTAATGATCTATGTGTGTTGGAAAATAGAAAACTTTGTAATCCAGTGTATTGAAAAATATTTGCAAAGCAATATATAAATGCTGTGTGCAAAGATTAGATTCCTTTTAACTCGTTAAAAAGTTTAAAAATTATTTAGATAATAAATGTATTATATAACTTCAACAGAGTAAATCAAGATGGAGCACCATTTATTTCTCTCAGGATGTCTTTTATGACTTATGATATGTTATCAGCAAACTGTTGATTAGCCATAAAGTACATTCTATTGAAACATTCAGTGCTACAGTACGATCATCTACATTATTATTTACGTCTGGCTACATCAAATATGAAGATGTTGCATAATTCCCAATAGGACAACTTTTGGGTCCATTTCTTTGAAACAGAAACTCTTGGGTCACCATTTATTGTTCAATTATTCATTGTATTTCACGTAGTTTCAAAGAATACGTGTCATTTAAACTAATGATTAATGAAATATAACGATCGTATTCAATATTTGTGTATATAACATTAAATGGAAAAAATTAATCATCTCATCTGCTCTTTAATTTTTGTTAATTAAGGCGGCTGAAGTATACCGATGGTAAAATAACATCAGTCTTATAAAAAGAGACAATTCATGTTAACAAACAAAAACTGAGGAAATCGCATCCATGCCTCACTTGCATCATTCGTCATCGGAATCTAAGAACAGTCAAATGTCGGAATCTGGAATAAGACATAAAAGGTAAAATTACAAATCAGACTACTTAACTAATATCTAAATATCTAAGACCACAAAAACATATCGGTATTGAGTTGAGGCATGACAGATCGTATCAACCAATTTGTTGATCATAAAACTAATGTAGTGTTGATTTCAGTAATTCTTCCTCATAACTCTGTCCCTGAGTAGTCAACACTTCTGTGTTGACATGGCATATCATTGATATTGTCACATCTATAAATTAATTGTTTACACACATGAATGGTTCGAAATACTAAGGATTCTCTACTTCAGGAATAAATTAACTTAGCTGTAATTTGCAAAACTTTTCTGAATTTTGGGTCCCAAATGCTGATCAACTTTATCATTGATATTGCCTTTTAACCTTTATTACTCGGAGACACTGATGAGTCTTTTGTGGACGAAACGCGAGTCTGGTGTACAAAATTGTAAAACCGGTATCTAAAAAAGTGTCAAGTGTTTTTCCAGCAATTGCTTGTGTAAGGAGCACACCACTATTATTGTAGCCTGTAAAGTATAAACATTCATAAGCGTAACGTATTATCGGAGATATGTAAACTTCATACGATAGAGGAAATGATATGTTACTGCTGTGATAAGTTAGGTAGACAGTTGGAAAGTTGAAATAGTCTTGTTTTTCATAGATTGTAGTGTGGAGTCGTCCATCTACATCAATAACTATCTGAATTTGATGTTAACTTGAGTCATTGCTGAAAATAAAAATCCATTGTTCTCTTCATTACTAATCTTTTTGCCTTTGTTCATGTCAAATTAAATAGTTTCTTTTCACTCTTCACTCTTCAACTTGAAGCTTTTTCAGAACTATCATTATTATTACAGTCTTGTTCTAGAAACGTTTTTAATGAAACCATTGATGTTAATATATTTTTTTCACGTTTCACAAATAGTTTACAAAAAAAAAAAAGAAAAATTAATAGCAAATATAGAATAATTTATTTTTCCAATCGACTCATTGGTTTTTTCTAAAATACAAATTTGGTATAACCATTAATTGCCTTATATATAGCATAATGCTTTACTAAAATATCAAATATTGTCTTGTATTGTGCATAACGTTGCAATATGAAATTTTCTGTGATGTACAGCAACCGTTATTGAGCATTTAAATACAGTATGAGTTTCTATATCATTCCTTGTGTTGCTATTCTAATTCCAATATGTTTCCTGTACTGGTTTGTGTTGCTTGTTCTTTTGTGTTTTGTGTACCTGGAGAATGCTTTAGGATTTCTACCAAATTTGCTCTTTTTTGTTTTCCAAATGGACTGTATTATCATTCAAGCAACACCTGCATATAGAATATTTATTCACCGGTCGATAGGATATGCGTTTTCTTGCGTATCAGAATTACCTTTATAGAGGGTTCTGCTTACAAAGATACTTTTAATCAGAATACTATTCATTGAAAAAAGTAACCGACTTAAAAGATTTACCAGCAGCTGCGTTATCAATACAAATCGTTGAAAATACTAAGGCACATAATCAATCGTTTTTAAAGATATTTGGTTGTGTAAATTTTTAATTCAATTTTCATATCATTAACATTGCTAGTTTATAAATAAAACATCTACGAAAGTTGTAGATGAAATAGATTCATTAGGACATCCCAATGTTTTAAACCAATGCATAATCTATGATCCTTCATATACCAATACAAAACCCAATCTACAAGAAGGAGTGTACGTTGGAATTCCAAATTTATTAGCTTTCGTTCAATATTTTAATTTACACGACAGAAAATTGTTTCATGGTGATTGCTCAAAAATAAAATATATAAATTCTCTTTAGGAATAAAACCACTAGTTCATAGTCCCATTGCTTTCTATGTTAAATCATGCAATTTCAAGCACTCAAGTTCATATAAAGTGGCAGTCATTTCATAATAAACAAAAATACCGAACGCCAAGGCAAATTTTCTAAAGAAAATGGTTGGTTAAATCTGGTTTTATATTTAGCTAAACCTCCCATTTGTATGACAGTTGTTAATAATTCCGTTTTATTGACAACATTTTGTGAGCAACCTAAACAGACATAATAGGTTTATGTGACAACTATACCTTTATCCTGATTTGTGCTGAACAATTCAGCATATCCTTAATTGCATATTAGAGCGCCCTGGTTCTCGGAAGTGGGTAGTAATAAGACCTGTTATTCTGTTCTGAGCAACAGGGCAAATATGCCCCCTGTCAGAATTGCCCGAATTAGTGGTTCTATACCTTTATATATATATTTTCACAATACATACACTTCATTATATAATTCTGCAGGTTTTTCTAACACTATTATATACAAAGTTTTCAGCTTGTATAAATGTCAAGTATCTCGTAAGTGTTTCTTTTTGGTTCTGTTGTCTTGTCGGAATTTGATGTTAATTTCAGATAAACTCATCATAGGTACATATGGATCAACAGTGGGTACACGAGATGCGCGTTTCGTCTACAAAAGATTCATGGGTGACGCTCGAATTAAAAAAGCTAAAAAGGCCAAATAAAGTACGAACTTGAAGAGCATTGAGGATCAAAATTCCGAAAGGTTTGGTCAAATTCATCTTAGGTGATTTATTCCTGAAGTTGAATATCCTTAGTACTTTGAAAAATTAAATGTTTTGTAAACAGTTGATTTATAATCATGATTATATTTATGATAATTCATGTCATAACAGAAGTGCTGACTACTGGGCTGGTGATATCCTCGGGAATGAAACCTAAACCAGCAGTGGCATCGACACAGCGGTTGTAAATAAACTCATCATAAATATCAGGATTCAAACTGTTTATGCCAGACGCGCGTTTCGTCTAAATTAGTGACGCTCGAATCGAAAAAGTAAATTAAGGGCAAATAAAATACGAAGTTGAAGAGCATTGAGGACCGAAAATCCCGAAAGGTTTTGAAACAACCACAAGCAGTTGCATTGACCCAGTAGTTGCAAATAAACTCATCATAGATACCAGGATAAAAATTGAGTACGAGAATTTGATATTAATTTTAGAGTTTAAAGTTAATGTCAGAATGATTGTTGTCCCAATTGAAATATTTCAAAGCCTGTTAGATTGTTTGATTCATGTTCCCATCTATGATGTCTGTTGGAAAACAGTATCAATGTCAATTTGATATCCTTACTAGAGGATTCTATGAATTGGTCAAACTTAATTGGGGTAATGTTTCACAAATTATCGCAGACAAATTTCTCTTCGTGCTGTATACCTTTCTCATAATCCTTTTAATTATTAGGGCTTTTTACAACTACAAATCATTGTTTGTTGGTTGTCAGAGGGAATTTTCGAAAGTAAAAAAAAAAAAAAAACACTGCCAAAAGTCTTTCAAAATATTTTGTGGAAGATAAGGCTAAGATGTTTCAGAGATTGAAAACTAATTACCCTAGACAACACATACACATTTTTTAGGGCAATTATGTATTTTTAAGATAAACTCATCATAGATATCAGGCTTAAGATTTTGTACGCCAGACGCGCGTTTCATCTACAAAAGACTCATCGGGTGACGCGCTTGAATAAAAAATTGTTAAAAACGTAAAGTACGAAGTTAAAGAGCATTGTGAATTCCCAAAAGTTTTGCCAAATACAGGTAAGGTAACCTATTTCAGGGGTAGAAAATCCTTAGTATCCATAAATAATGTCTGGAGTCAAGGGCTTTTATTAAGAAATTAAGGGTCGTTACTGACCGGTGTGTTAGATTTTTAAATTTTTAGTACATTTCATAAAGGAAAATAAGTAAATATGTCTAAATTGTAATTGAAAAAATGAGTGAACGAAAGAAATACATCTCAAGTTTTAATATCTGTAAAAGAACAAAGCATTTTTTATTATTCAAACACACCTACTCTGTTGTTTTGATTGATTGGAAAGGTATTTCACATGACCCATACTTCCCAAAATACGGTTGCCGGGGACAGAGATGCATTTAAAATGCCATAAAGCAATCAATCGTTTATATTTTTGTGGGTTTTTTTTATGGAATATGTGCCTACGCGTATAAAGGATTCAAAAGTATTTGCACCTACCATAATCTGTTTTGTGAAAAGTTGTCTTTAATTTAAAAGTTTACAAATATTTCTAAGTTCCATACTATCATTTGAGTTTAAACACATACATAAGATGCAACAAATCCCAATTTATACTGGAAGACAATCTAACAACGGCATTGCAAAGTATGATAAACGACAAAAAATAAAGACAAACAATAGTCTGCAAACATAGAAACAAAAGACTGAGCACACGGTGGTACCTGTCGCGTTGCTCATGTAAGTACATATTTATTGGTGTCACATTCGTGAAATTTGGACAGGGTTGTGGTTACGACCATTGGAACATATCCATCGCAATCTGTGATTCCACAGCAGTCAACCATCTCATGATGGTGTCCGTAACATTTTCGGAACAAAACTTTACTACCTGAAACCCTTGGTTGAATAGTCCCATGTAAGCCGCAATCCTCTATAAAGGAAATCAAGATAGAAAATGCAAGCTCTTGAATATCGTATCAACTGGTAGATGTATATTCCATATGCAGGCCCTGCTGGAATGTTGCTATTAAACTCATTATCTAGTATATAAATAAAGGCAACAGTAGTATACCGCTGTGCAATAGTCATAATTCATTAAGCAAAAACAAATCCGGGTTACAAACTAAAACCGAGGGAAACACATCAACTATAAGAGGACAACAAAAACAAACGCCAACATACATAGAAACGGACTGTCTGATAACAACTGCTATATTTCTGACTTGGCACAGGACATTTTAAGAAAACATGGTGGGTTGAACCTGATTTCATGCCTAGCCAAACCTCCCGCTAAAAACGCAATGTTAAAAATACCGCTAAATTGACAACAAAACTGGACAGGATAACAGTACAAACAAACGCAAGAAAACTCAGCACAGAGAAATATATAAATAAATAATATAATAGTACATTACCGCAGATTAACAACGGACATCTCCCATGAATTTACGACAGCACACCAGGACACCACAAACGAAATATATGAATGGATCAACGTCACAAAAAGTGACGTATTTTTTGTGACGTTTATATTATTATAGGTAAGTTTCTAAAAATAAAATAGATTTGTTTTATTTATAGACACGTACAAGAATATAAAATTGGGATTTAGTTTGTAATGGTGTTATTTTCATGTATTTTCTAACCATGACAAGAATATCAAAATGAAATTGTGTTTGTTATAGTGTAATTATTTGTATTTTCTAACCATGTCGGTTTTTCTTCGAAATCAAAACTGTGTACAAACAAAAAAATTGTGTGCATATAGTTGCTTTAAACTTAAAATCATATAAACGAAGTAGCTGATTTTTTATCTTAACTTTTACATACATATAGAAAATAAAGATAAAATAACAATAATATTAGGCAAGATCATGTGAGACCAAACAGTAAACACAGATGAAAACAAACAATATAAAACAAAAACCCTGTAGACGACCCACGAGTAACTCGACTATACCGACAAATAAGACATATTTAAAATGTACCTAAAATACAAAATTCCAACCACAAACGAAATAACCAGACAACAACTCAGCACAAAATGACCCACAGGACCCACACGCATAAGAAAGTAATGCCCGAAATTGGGATATATAAATACCGAACCACGTCGTCTCCAACAGCGAACATAAGACATAACAAAATATCCAACCGGATTAAAAAAGTAACATCATAACTAAATACATGAATGATGGATATATAAATACCGAGACACGTCGTATAGCAATGCGAATTCACACTCGGCAAAACAGTCATATTTAGGGTTAGGTCACGTACGGTACTAAGCAGACCAGACGATGTAGATGGTAAACCACAATCTAAGACGTGGTGAAAAAGATCTTAGTTAGTTAAGTCGCAGACACATCGTATGGGTCAACAAGTTGGTTATGGTGTCCATAAAAATTTACGGAATGTCATTTTTAATATATCCTCATCATAACTCTGTTGGAGCAGTTTCTGTGTAAGGAGCACACTCCTGTATATGAAGTCCGTATAGTATGAACATGCACGAGCATAACGTATCAATTGAGATATGTAAACACCATACGACGGGGCAGAGGGTATTTTCTTTCACGTAGTGTTGTCATTTTTTAACATTGCCATATACACAGGGGGTTTGGCTAGCAATACAACCAGGTTCAACCCACCATTTTTACTTAAAATGTCCTGTGCCAAGTCAGGAATATGGCATTTGTTATCAAATAGTTCGTTTCTATGTATGTTGGCGTTTGTTTTTGTTGCACTTCAGTGTTCCGTTGTTTTCCTCTTATAGTTGATGTTTCCCTCGGTTTTAGTTTGTTACCTGGATTTGTTTATTAATGACTTTTAAACAGCGGTATACTACTGTTGCCTTTATTTACTGCTGACAAATGGGAAATTGATAATTGGAAAGTTGAATCATCCCGTTTGTCATAGATTTTAGTCGGAAGTCGTCCATCTGTGTCAATATTGAGGAAAAGATCAAGGTATCAAGCAGTCCTTCTAGTATCAGTTGTGTCCTTAATTTCAAGTTCACTTGGAAATATGAGATGCAAGTACTGACTGAAATATGGGTTATTCAGTGAAAGGACATCATCAATATATCTGAAAGTAAAATTAAAGAATTTCACAAGGTGCTTTTTCGTTTTGTCTTTTAGAAGGTTCTGAATGAATTCTGCTTTATACGAATACAAAAACTAATCGACCAGTACGGGTGCACAATTAGTACCCTTTAGAATACCGACTGTCTGTTTAAATACCAATCTTCCAAACTCAACAAATATACTGTCTATCAAAAAGTCCAGCATTTTGATTATATCATCTTCTGTGTATTTTCTGATATTATTAGTGTAGTTCTTCACACAATAAGAATTATTATAACAGTTTTTCAATATCTTTATGTTATATCACAGAAGTATGGATTCCTATGCGGTTTTAAAAATTATATATTGACTGCATTACGAAAACCTTTCCTAAGAAGGAATGATGTCTGTAGGGAAATCATATATGAAATGATGGGTTGAAAGTCACAAAAAACTTAACGGCAACGGCAGTAGTGAACGATAATTTCAACTCAATCTTTTATTAAATATAAACTGACATATCTGTTAAGCGGATAATGAATCTTCCTTTCTTGAAACTGATAAACATGAAGGATAGGACAAGCGGCATTACATTATTTTTTCTTATTTTGGCTTGATTTAATGTGAGTAAAAATGACACAACATCGTTTTTTTAATAGAAATGTATCAAAGATAAAAGTAATCAAAAATTTTGATGAATTTGCATACCATTTAGTCTAAACAACAATTGTGTCGAGAATAATCAGCAAATATGATTGGAAACTGCATGCTTATTATAAACGATAGTCTTTCTGGCATGAGTTTCGTAAAGAATATATTACTACTTAAGGCAATTATAAATGATCTCTATCAGATGCATTACTTATTGAATCACCATGTAACGATCGTGGTAGTAATGTTTGTTTGAATCAAAATGATTCGAAGGATATTTACAGTAAAACAGAAGCACCACCAATTATACAACCATAACTATTATATGTAATATATATATAGTTGTCTAGAGCGCTGGACATGAGGCTAAGCGATTGGTGCTGTAGTGTATCAAGGGTGTGAGTTCAAATCCCGTTGATGGACAAAAATTTGTCAGCATACAAATCTAATTCTAACACTGTTTGTTTTAATTTTCAGCCCTATATAAATATTTGCATTATCCTGCATCTCAAACTCACTGAGATCCAGTGGGCATATATATTGTATGGTTGTCACTTGCTTAGACTTATTTGTATAATATACTTATTTCTAGTGACGGTATAATGAATTGTATCATTATCCCATACGGTATATACAAATTGTTGAGTTAGATTGCTGACAAATAAAAATACATTGTGTATAAAAAAAATAATATAATATCAAAACACGCTTGAAACACAGGTCTTATGTCTATCTCTAGATTCGCCTTACGTGACAAGGTAACACTACGACTTTTGAAGTTATATTTGTTATATAGCGGATGTGGTCGAGTGGTCTAGAGCGCTGGACATGAGGGTAAGCGATTGGTGCTGTAGTGTATCAAAGGTGTGAGTTCAAATCCCGTTGAGGGACAAACATTTGTCAGCATAAAAATCTAATTCTTACACTGTTGGGTTTAATTTGCAGACTTATATATATACTAGAAGATGCCCGCGAAATCGCGGTACAATTCGGCAAGTGTTGAAACAAAGGGTGTCAAGGATGCCTGTGTTTACACATAAAAGGGAGGGGTCCGGATGTCGGGTGCCTGTGTTTACACATAAAAAGGGGGGAGGATCACTTCGACACGTTCAACGCCCATTTCATTTTTGGATAGTTCTGCACCTGATTAAAAAGGATGGATGTCGTTTAACTTAGCAAAATGATGCACTTACAATACAATACAGGATCCTTATAGGCCTTACTGTCCTATTTCTATCCCTTCTTCTTACTTTCACGTGGATTTCGCGGGCAGTACGTCGACTGAGCATTCGCGAAAGCGATTCAGACAGGGATCGATAACGGTCTCCGAATTTGGATATTTTCTCAAAAATTGGCGTTTTCTGTGGAAAAAAGATTGTTTCAAAGACAAATTTAGGAAGTACAAAACACTACATTTACAAAATATTTCCGACTTTGTATGGTTTCAGAGGAGTTGCGGCTCAATGAAATCGGTCTCTTCCTTTAAATGTATATATATATAAGTACGTCTAAACAAGTGACTCCTCTACGACAGATCCATCCATTGGATCACCAGTGAAGGTGATACACGGCTGAAAACACGTATTGTATTCAAAATTACTCATAATATCAGCTTAACAATGTTAAATTTGCAAATTAGCGGAAACAAATTTTTGTTCTGCCCTCGCCGGGAATCGAACTCATGCTATTGAGATATCGAGAAAACAACGCCTGCTCTGTGTCCAGCGCTTGAGTATTCTAGAGCAGATTTAACATTGTTGTGCTGATATTTAGAGTAATTATATATATATATATATCTATATATAAGTACGTCTGAACCAGTGACAACTCTACAACAGATTTATCCATCGGATCACCAGCAGTGATGGTGATACATGGCTGTGTACATTCTGTATATACAACTCGTCTAAACATCAGCCCAACAATGTTAGATCTGTAAATTTGCTTTCGCAAATTTTTTGTTCTTCCCTCGAAGGGATTCGAACATGAGTTCGAGTCTCGGGTCCAATAAAGCTAACCTCGAATCTATAACAGGGCCAATACAGAAACAGCCAGTTAATAACACTATAATATAGACATTGATATTATTCCTCGTACATCCTGTAATAAAAAGTTTTCAAACAGGCAAATTTGATTTTTAAGCTGTATTAAGCAAGTAAATACAAATGAAATTTGAAAAAGAGGAAAACATTGAGGCTAGGAAAAATTTTGTTCTCATTCAAATTTATTTGTTTATGAGGTTGTCCTTACAACTATTCTCACCATTTCTAGCAATACAAATGAAGAAAGTGTTTTTCTTTTCTTCTACAAAATTTCGTAACATTATCTTATTAGATTGTTTTGAAAGGTTATTGGATATATCATCATTTCCATTTCATCAGTATGATTTGATTTCAAAAATTGCTTTTATTTTCGTATAGAAACAGTCCAATTTTTATAATTCCTAAATTTGGATGTACACCTAATTACCGTTACTCTTACAATTTTTTGTGGATTGCTTTAGGTTACTTTTATCAATAGGTTCTTAATAATTCTGTTGTCAAAAGCATTAGTTCGACCATATAATTCATTTGTACTGTAAAGGAAATACATCACCAATAAGATCTTGTAACATGTTTGTCCTGTTTAATGATGTGTAGGAATTTCCCTTTGCTGTCGATCTGCTGAATGTTTAATAGCAGCATATTTGAATATTCAGCATTTTCAGTGAAAACATAAAGCAAAATATAATAAGTTTTTGAATCTTGAAAAATAATCATTTACAACAAAATTTAATTGCATAACTTAACATTGAAAATTTTCAAATCGACCTTTCCAAACATTCAATAATATTAACCAGTTAAACCAATTGAAGAATGGATAATTTAACTATCCCATCTGACTGACCTTTGGTTATCAAGACTATAGAAGTAAAACGGCAATAATTCATTGAATCATATAATTAATCAATGGACAATATAATAATTTATAGTCTGTAGACACATCAAACTTATTTTGATATTCTCGATCATTGTTGTTGTTATTGAGGGTACCGTTTATAACGTGTATTTATATACTATAATCCTGTGTGTTTGTATTATAGATTGAATAGTATACTAAATTTTAAGCCTGGTATCTATGATGAGTTTATTTATAGTCTTGTATTTTCATGACAACATTCCAATTTTATACACGATTTCATAAAATATTAACAATAATTCCGAAAACTACCTTCGTATTATTTAAAAAAAGATATTTCTTACTCACAATTTTAATTACAAAAATATAAATATATAGATATAAGAAGATGTGGTATGAGTGCCAATGAGACAACTCTCCATCCAAGTCAAAATTATAAAAGTAAACCATTATAGGTCAAAGTACGGTCTTCAACACGGAGCCTTGGCTCACACCGAACAGTAAGCTATAAAGGGCCCCAAAAATTACTAGTGTAAAACCATTCAAACGGGAAAACCAACGGTCTAATCTATATAAAAAACGAGAAACGAGAAACACTTATGAACCACATCAACAAACGACAACTACTGAACATCAGATTCCTGACTTAGGACAGGTGCAAACAAATGCAGCGGGTTTAAACGTTTTAATGGTACCAAACCTTCACCCTTTTTCTGAAACAATAGTGTAACATCACAACATAGAAAGACACACTATAAAATATCAACTGAAATAGCATATGCATAGATTATCAACAGAATTGTTCTGAAACTGATATAATTATTAAGTAAAACTAAACTTAATATAAAAATAAGGAGATGTTGTATGATTGCCAGTGAGACAACTATCCATCCAAGTTCAAATGAAGTGGATGTTAAAATCATTTTAATAGTTGTCTTTAGACGGGTTGTTTGTTGTTAAAGAAGAGGGACGAAAGATACCAGAGGGACAGTCAAACTAATAGATTGAAAATAAACTGACAACACCATGGCTAAAAATAAAAAGACAAACAGACAAATAATAGTACAGAAGACACAACATAGAAAACTAAAGACTAAGCAACACGAACCCCACCTAAAACTGGGGGTGATCTCGCGTGTGTGGAGCCCTTTTTAAGCTTATTTGTTTTTTGTTTTGTTTTTTGTTTTGCTCTTAATGATCTATGTGTGTTGTAATAACATAAACGGTACCAATTTTTCTGCACCAGATGCGCATTTCGACAATCAATGTCTCTTCAGTGATGCTCGAGGCCAAAATATTTGAAAATCCAAACCTTATTAAAAATATGAAGAGCTATAAACAAAAAAAGACCAAAAAGTATAGCCAAAGCTGGGCAAGGAATCAGAGCTTTGCATGAGGGAGATACATTCCTTAATTTTAAATAATTTCCAAATTTTTGTAACAGCAAATTTTAATAACATAAAATCCGTATTTTCATGCCAGTACCAAAGTACTGGCTACTGGGCTGGTGATACCCTCTTGTAAAATATAAAACATTGTCATTGATAGAATTTTTAAGAATATTTGTGAAGCAATACGTGTTGTTTGTTGTTTGCAAAAATTCAATAAGTTCATGCAACGCCTACGCAATTCCCTATATCGAAAAAAAAAAAAAAAAATGAACAAGTTGTTTCAATTCATAATGCATTTTAACTTCAGTGAAACATATATATCAAAAATGCGCATAATTCATTATATCTAACTTGTCTTTAATAAGTTGTATGTTGTCAACAGACCGTGTGTTATCCATTCAGCATTTCTCGTTGCAACAATCTATAACTAATTAAAATCTTTACATTAATTTTTCGTTTGGTATATCTATTTGTTTGAAACAGAAGCTGTTCTCATTACTTGAATCACTTAATATTAGTCTATACAAGGTAGTAATAATTTTGTTTCATGTAGTTCTTATACATTGCATGTAGTTTTATCAAATGACTAATGGAAAAGTACGATAGTATATTAAATTAGTGTTTATTGGAAATGTCATTAAATTAAACGAATTTATCTTCTCGCCTGCCAAAAAGATTATTTACTTTTATTCCCCGAATTAAATGACACATTTAATCATTACCAAAAGCGAACACTCCTTCGAAATCAAAATAAAATCAGGTTATTGTAAGCATTTATTCTTTAACTTTTAAATTAAGTGAAATCATAGTTTCTTAATCACTTAGACCTTATAGACCCGCTTACCGAACAACCTTTATATTTGCAGTGGAACATCATTCAAATCTGTTAATGTTTTAGTCCTTATACTGTAGTTTTAAAAACCTTTCTTATATGCAAATATTGCATAATTGATTGCTTGGTTGTCCCAGTGACTGACTTATGGCGACTATAAGAATGCAGCAGGTTCAAAGATTAAATAGCCTTCATACGGCAGTTTATACTCTTTTCAGTTTATTTTGAAATCCTCAGTTTACATCAATGGCAGTTGTTAATAGAGTATTCTAAAAAATTGCTACCACAGCTTTCAATTTATGTGTCTTGCATATCAATTAAAATTACTATAACACTCCAGAAGTACCAAAAGATAGTGAAGCTATCTCCCAGCTGATATGAGCTTGTGTTTCCTATCATGATTGCCGTTTAAGAAAGTTGTTGTGTAAAACAGTGCTATAAAACGCATATTTCTTGATACTAATGTTGGTGTCACCTCTTCTATTTTATAGGCGCCATCCTGACGGTTAAGACAAATATTTTCACAGATGTCCATAGAAATTTTTGTCTGTCGAGGCCACAATCTCGCCTACTTTCCTCGATTGTTACATCACAAATTGTATCTTCTTACCGGATGTTTTATTGTCATGAACAAAACTGATGCCAATAGTTGAAAAGGGAATTTTTTTTGTTCATAACATTTGATTAGCTACACCAGGTTTTTTTGTGACAGTGCTTCAAAATCTGTGGCTTTATGTGTAGTTTGCGGATTGCATAGCTTTTTCTAGGCTGGTGTGGGTGGTGTGGGGAAAACTGCAGAGGGACTGTTATTCCCCACCCAGTAGTGATAGTTTGGCTTTGACCATTATTTATGACATTTATGAATATTGGATGGTAAAAGAGAGGCAAAAGATACCAAAAGGACATTCAAAATCATAAGTAGAAAATAAACTGACAACGCCATTGCAGATCAGAACACCAGAAATCAAACAACACTATACTACATAGAAAACTAAAGACGGAGCAACACGAACCCCACTAAAAACCGGGGGTGACAACATGTGCTCCGGGAGGGTAAGCTGTGTGTAATGTTTAATAAGCTTAAGTTTAAACTGCCGCAGTTAAAGCTGACCTTAGTTTTGTTATTGGCTATTGTTATGCTTGAAAGTTATTTAGCTTGAAAATACTCTTATAGATGGTGTAATTATAACCAATAAGCAAATTCCTTTCTACTGGGAATTTTTCTTGCTTTCCAAAATTTGCTCGTAACAAACTGACTTAATATATTCTACGATTGAACAAACAAATTCCAATCAACATAACATTTATGGACCGCTTTAAAGATACAAACCCATCTACTAACTAAGACCTTGTGTCACCTCAAGATTACTTTTGGTTAGTTGTATAGTTGAGTTGCTGTCTCATTGACATTAACATCACATATTCTTTCATTCATACAATAAAATATATTTTCAGCTTTTGTTTTTGTTAAAAACCAATTTACATCAGTTGATATGATAATAAAGATATGAACTGAATTGTAATAATAGTTTACATGTAGCTATTCATTCTACATCTGTGATAGGATTACTTTTTATGTGTCAAATATGCATCATTATGTTTTTATCTGTTGTCGTCACTAAAATCTATGTACATAAAAGATGTAGCTATGATAATAAAAAAGATGCTAGAACGACATTGTTGACAAAGCCATTACAAAAATTAGTCCTGGTAGAATTCATTCCACGTTTTGCGTTGATTAGTATTTACCATCTTGCCCAAACTAACGCCCATTTGCTAATATATTTCATATATATTACAATTAAATGTATTTTAGAATCTACTGCTCTTCTTCAAATAAAAGAATATTGGATAAATCAATTTAGTTGTTCAGTACTACTGATGATGATCTGCTTGTTTTAGTATCAATATTAAATGAAATCGAAAGATTGATTCAATGACGTTAGACTTTTTAAAATCATTTTGTTTGTAATTTAGTGTACCGACACGGAAATTGGGCAGTACAGATACATTTAAATAGTCGATGATAGTTCCTACATGTTTTAATTCATGGGAAATAAATCTATGTCGTTGAACAATTTTGTTTTGTTTCGAGACCAGTGTAGTTGTCTGGTCTGTAATATTACCGCGATTGTGTCCTATTCCCGATTTCGACCTTTTTATTCAGTTTGAATTCGAATGGCGGTAGACAGAGGACGCATACCATGTCGAAGCACAGTCTCGACCCTCAGTTTCTGTTGGTTACCTTGTAAATCGATTTACGAGATTTGAACATCGGTAAACTACAGTCGGGTCTAGTTTCTGTTATGACACTATGGTTTAATAGCCATTATATAGTATTTATATAACGATTTTAAGTTAAAGTTCAACGTGCCAAAGTTGTATGCAATATTTTACCAAAATATGTGACATAACCCATTTACTCATAGCCCAGATCTCAATCATTTTATACTTACTTCATAAACGAAAGTATGCTCATTACACAAAAACTGCTTTTACAGAGTATATAATAAGGAAGAACGACTGAAATCGACACTTCATAAGTTTTCATGGTCACCATCACGATTTGGTTGACTTATACGATACATCTGCGTCCCAACTCACTAGCGGTATGGTGTTGCGGTCTTAGATCTTTTGATACCAAAAAGTAAAATAACAAAAAGTCCGAACTCCAAGGAAAATTCCAAACGGAAAGTCCCTTATATATCAAATGGCAAAATCAAAAGCTCAAACACATCAAACGAATGGAAAACAACTGTTCTATTCCTGACTTGGTACAGGCATTTCCTTATTTAGAAAATGGTGGATTAAACCTGGTTTTTATAGTTAGCTAAACCCCTCACGTGTATGACTGTCGCATAAAATTCCATTATACTAACAACAATGTGTGAACAAAACAAACAGACATTATAGGAGAAAATGTCAAAATAGGGGTACAGCAGCCAACATTGTGTTATAATCTTAATCACTATAAAAACAAACACATATGGCAACAAAGAAAAACAAAATGGCATATAGACAAAGCACATGAGCAAAACTGAAAAAAACAAGAATACAAAAAATGACCATAGACAAATAAAAGAACACAATAACACGTAATTAGGATGATTAACAACGTCAGTACCTAGAATCTCATACCAAGATAGCCATATTATCAGTTATTTTACCTAGTGTGTCCAATTCTCGTTTGTGACGTTTTTACTTTGGATTCGCATGGCGGGCAAATAGTTGGAGTTCTTGCAATTCCCTCTGTTTTTGTTTGTAAACTTTATTTGTCTTGTTAATCGATATATGTGATTTAAACATAGGTAAAGTATTATTGCCTAAACTTACTTCCTTGACCGTAATCTATTCATGCTTTCATCGAACTATTCCATCTCAAAATTGTAGGTGGTATACGCATTAACGAAGGAATCGCACCAGTATAAAAATAAAGAGATGTGGTATGATTGCCAATGAAGCAACTATCCACTAAAGTTCAAATGAAGTGGATAATAGCAATTATAGGCAACCGTACGATCTTCACATTGAGAAAAACCAATACCGTATAGTCGGCTATAAAAGGTTCCGACATGAAAAATATGAAACAATTCTTTTGGGAAAACTAACAGCCTACTTCCAAAACACTGTACTGTTAAACTGAGAATGGAAACGGGGAATGTGTCAAAGAGACAACAACCCGATCAAAGAGCAGAAAACAGCACAAGGCCATCAAAGTGGCTTCAACACGGCGGGAAAATCCCAAACCCGCAGGCGAGCTTCAGCTGGCCCTTAAACAAAAGTGTGTACTTGTTCGTAGACAATGGACATCACACTAAACTCCGAAACATATAGATGAACCGAAATTAAAAAAAAAACATACAAGACTAACAGTGGCCAGAGGTTCCTGACTTGGGACAGGAACAAAAATACGGCGGTGTTATACATGTTTTGTGAGATCTTAACCCTCCCCTAAACCTCTCGCTAATGTAGAATAAACAAACACACAGCAATACGTACAGTAAAACTCAGTTTAAAAGAAGTCCGAGTCCGATGTTAGAAAAGGTAACAGAAGAAACTAAGGAAAATGACAATCATAACATAAATTCCCAAAAGATGTTACATATATATACTATTAAGGTAAAATATTAGGCCTCATTATTATATACATATGTTTTTATCCAACGCAATCATAGGTTTGAACGTTGTTTTCAATTTAGACTTGTTTATATTTTTCGTTTGGGCTTGTATTATATTTGCCTTCGGGTTTATATGATCCGTTCATCCTATTTCGACTCTTCAAAATTCAAGAGTCTATCCTAAATTGAGGTAAACTATATGGCCTCCCAAATACCGTTTCGGTTCCTAACATCACTGAAGAGACACTAATTGTCGAAATCCGGATATGGTGTACTAATTTTTCACTTTTTGTTTGCGGTATATCATCTTTTCCGCAAGTTTATTTTTTTCTGTTTGATATTAAATTAATATTTAAGATCCATTTTGTGACATCTGGTAATCATTTTATTTGGCAATCGCCAATGGCAGTCAACAGGGTTTAAGAATAACCGTTGTTCGACCTGCTAGTCAAATGCGTTTTGTTAAAATATATTTTGTCACTTTTTTGGTCTTTTGGAAAATGTTGTTTGTGCCCTATTTAGACCCCTTTACCAAGAAATTTGTTTTGCATGCACACGTATAAAAATTGCTGTTTTTTATCCAACGCAATCATAGTTTGAACGTTGTTTTCAATTTAGACTTGAACATATATATGTATATATTGTATATACATATAAAATTAAAAACAGAAATTAAAAAAAAAAAAAAAAAAAAGAAAAAGCGCATTGTATTAATGACTACTGGTTTGCACTTTCGGTCGATACATATAGCGTAAATCGTGCAAAAACAAATCTCTGTTTTATTCCTTCGTCTTTTGAACTTTGTTTAATAATCTGACATGAATTTTTAAAGGGAAAGCTCAAGGTTAATAAAAACTATAAATAAATAGAGAACAGGTAAAAATCTCAAACGAAAAAAATTAGAATTAAAGCAAAAATCACGAAAATACATTATCAATTTTTTTTTTTTTTTTTTTATATTAAGCCAAATATTTTTCAGACTTATAACATTTACAAATAGTTTTAGAAATGTTAATACTAATACAGTGTTCTTTTACACTCCCACCAAGTGATTATGTTTAATTGGTTATGTTTCGAACGTGTATTTATGATCTATTATCCGCCACTTGTATCTTAATAAATAAATAACTTAACTGTGATAGAAAACTAATTGTTTGCTTGAAATTGTTGACAAAATCAGCGCAACACTATCTGATATAAGTCCTGATGGAATTCATTAGAAGTTTTGTGCGTATGTTTATGATTACCATATTGATATAGAATAGCGCAACAAGATAACAACCACCTGCCAACACAGCACAGTTAAATTAACCTTATAATTTTAATACGAAATATCGGATTAAGTCGACTTGTTTTGTCCGATACAAAATCAAAATAACTCAAGGTTTAAAAACATTAACATTGTCCGGAATAAAAAAAATGTATAAGTACACGTACACCAAATTTCTGAAAAAAATAATATGATTAAGTCATATGTAAATTGTACCTGTATTAAGTGATACAGTGCATAGTAAAAACTGTAAAATTACACTTCTACTACTGAGAGGGGTTCCGCTTCTTGTTATTTATAATCGCCCTCCGATGGTACCAGCAACCAAAAACCAAGCCCTGAAGTATTACCTTTACATTAATAATACATATTTAATTGACTTTCTCGTTCTCGGCGTAAGTGACCTATTATCAACATACTTTGAAATATCAATCATGTAATCATATTTATGAATTAGCTATTTACAAAACTATGAATTGTTCGAAATACTAAAGATTGTTTACCCTATGAATATAGATTAATTCAGCTGTATTTTGCAAAACCTTTCGGAATTTTAGGTCCTTTATGATTTTCACTAAGTACATTATTCGTACTTTAATTTTTTTGATTCGAGTGTCACACATGGGTCGATAATTGACGAAACGCTTGTCTGTGTACAAAAGTAAAAGCCTGGTATATTTGGTCAGTTTTTAGTGCTCTTCCAGCTAAAGCAGATGCAGTTGTTCTATGTTGCAAAAGGAATTCTAACTTTGATTTTAATAAAGTTTATCTTATTGGACATGGACAAAATGAACAAATAACAGCTTCACATGAAAACCAAAGACATAGGATTGGCATGGACCATTCATCTTTTATTCTGAGTTTCTTTAAAACTTTGTTTCCAAAGGAAGGTGGAAAATAGTATGTTTCAATTGAAAATTAGTTAAAAAAATAAACAAAATACATAAAACTAAATTGTTTCTGTATTTTACAACAAAATATATATATGTATATTTTTATTTTAAAGAAGTTGACAAAAATTGTCTGCACCGAGAAAAAAAAACATGCCACACTCCAACCCACGTTATACAGGATGAATGGTCGGTGCAATAAAAACTTTGGAAGGTATGCACTTCTCAATTAAAAGCTTTTTAAGATAATACTTAGCCGAACATAATAAAAGGACACAATTATCTTTAGCAAAGTAAACCCTGGTATATTCTGCAATGATTGGTCCTCTCATAAAATATCGAATAAAAGACAGATATCTAGATGCAAATATACCCTTTCATCGTCAACATTGATCAGACAGGAAGTGCAAGCTCTGAAATATTGTATCAACTGGTAGGTGTATACTTCATATTCAATGTATAGATTGACTGTTAAGCAAACCTTTCTTTATGTAGGAAGGAAGGATTTCTGTAGGAGAATCATAAATGAAAGAACAGATTAAAAGTCATAGAAAACATAACAGCAACAGCACTGGTGAACAATAATCTCTTAAATTGGCATGTTTGTTAAGAGGATAACGAATCTTCCTTTCTTTGATGTCGTACTCATGAAGGATATTACAAGCGGTTTTATATTATTTCCTACTTTTAGTATTATCTAATGTGAGTAAAAATGACACGAGATCGTTTTTTATAATAGAAACGTATGTAAGATAAAACTAACCCAACCTTTTGATGAATTTGTATATCATTAATTCTAAACAATAATTGTGTCGAGAATATTCGAAAAATTTATCCGAAACTGCATTCTCATTGTAACAAAAGTCGTTTTGAAAATTATAACTTTAAAACCAATTCATAATCTCGGATGACTGCCTCAACCGATTACATTCTGGCATGTGTTTCTTGAAGAATATGTTTCTTCTAAAGGCAAACATAATGATATCTTCCAGATGTATTACAGTTTGAATCACCATGTAACGATCGTGGTAGTTTGAATCAACAAGATTCTAATGATGTTTACTGTAAAAATATAAGCACCACAAATTATACAATTGGGATTATAGGACACCCTAACCAATTTAACATATCAAAATATGGGACATCATCACCAATCTGACATATTAAAATATGGGACACCATCACCAATTATACATATGGGATTGTTCACAACCATAAATTATATGCGTAAAAAAAATGGTACAGAACAGAATTTTATTAGAAAAAAAATTAAGATTGTAAGTACTTTTCTACTGCATCCCTGAATAACGGAAACCTATATGGATTATTATGTTTCTTTCCCTTGCTTTAACATGTCTATGACATTTATTTGTATTTATTTGTTTATACAACGACTTCACACTAGAATCTATGAATACACGATGATTTCAGTCGCCAACTTCTCATTTCTCAGCAGTAACATACCCTCTGCTCCATCGTATGGCGCTTACATATCTAAGTTGATACTTCTCACTTGTGCATAATTATACTATACGGACTTCATAAGCAGAGGTGTGCTCCTTACACAAAAGCAGCTCAAACAGAGTAAGGAAGTTCGAATGAATTCGACACTACATAGGTTTTACAGCCTCTGCTCCATCGTTTTCTATGCTTATACAACGACTTCAAACTAGAATCTAAGACATATGCGATGATTTCAACATTCCAATCGCCAACTTCTCATTTCTCAGCAGTAACATACCCTCTGCTCCATCGTATGGCGTTAACATATCTAAAAGAGGGACGAAAGATACCAGAGGGACAGTCAAACTCATAGATCGAAAACAAACTGACAACGCCATGGCCAAAAATAAAAAGATAAACAGACAAATAATAGTACAGATGACACAACGTAGAAAACCAAAGACTAAGCAACACGAACCCCTTCAAAAACTGGGGGTGATCTCAGGTGCTCCGGAAGGGTAAGCAGATCCTGCTCCACATGTGGCACCCGTCGTGTTGCTTATGTTATTACAAATCCGGTAATTAGTCTAATTCGGTAAGTCACATTCGTGAAAAGGGAGGGTATTGTAGTTACGACATAAGGAACATATCCGATATCATCTGTGAAACGGTTATTCCATAACGGTCAACCAACTCGTGATGGCGTCCGTAAAATTTACGAAGGGATGTCTTCAACTTCACCATTTGGAACTCTTGGTTTAATAGCTTCCTTGTGAGCAGCAATCCTCTATCAAGAAAATCATGATAGGAAACACAAGCCCGGGAATATCGTATCAATTGGGAGATATATACTCCGTATGCAGGCGCTACTGGAATGTTGCTACATAGAAATGGAAAGTTCACAATTGGGAATCTGAAATCATCTCTTTTGTCGTAAAGTTTTGTTTTCAACCGACCCTCACTGTCAATTTCTAGATGTAAGTCAAGATATGAAGCAGACTTAACTGTATCTGTAGTATCCTTTATCTCTAGTTCGATGGGATAGATTCGTTCAACATAGTCACCAAATTTTGTATTATTTAGTGAGAGAACATCATCTATATAGCGGAACGTAGAGTTAAAAGATATTGCGAACTTCTTATCTTTCTTCCTAAGAAGTTCCTGTATGAAGTCAGCCTCATAATAATAAAGAAACAAGTCGACAAGAAGAGGGCACAATTGGTTCTCATTGGAATTCCGACAGTCTGTTGAAAAACACGTCCTCCAAACGTAACAAATATGTTGTCAATCAAGAAATCAAGCATCTTGATAATGTCAGTTTCAGAGAATTTTTTGTTTGAATCAGAGTGATTCTTTACAAAGTAGGATTTATCCCTCCCTAAGACAAGATACTTGTATCTACGTTCGCCATTCTTTTTAATGAAACAAAGTAATACCAACTCTTTCAATTTGTCTTTTAGTTTGGAATGGGGAATACTTGTGTAAAGTGTAGAAAAGTCAAATGTTTTAATACTATTGCAAGATGAGAGAGTCTTAGATTGTATGTACTCTAAAAGATCTTTGGAATTATTTAGCATCCACATCTGATTCATGCCACCTCTAGAATAGGCAGTTTCACAATAACTTTGGAGCCCGGCTTTGATTGCTGATAAAATAGATGTTAATAATTTAGAAAGAGGTTTCGTGGAGCACTTGGAAGACCCAGCAATATACCGTTGTTTGTAAGGACACTTATGTAGTTTAGGTATCCAACACAGTGATGGAAGATCCAGTTCTTCATCTTTGGTTGAAATTCCAAAGGAACATAGAACAGACCTATGATTATCCAAGATTTCCTCTTTGGTAAGTGTCGTGAGGGTATATGTTGAGTTTCCAAGTGAATTGTCAATACCTAATTCATTTATCAAGCAGTCTATGTAATGATATTTACACACAAAAACGATGTTGTTTGGGGCTTTATCTGCGGGGACAACAACATACTTGTCATGGAGGTAGGACAAGTGTTTTGCAACATTTGGGTCTTTAAAAATTGACGTAGCGTGGGTATTGATATGCCCATTTAGTTTCTTAATTCGGATTTGTATCAACGACCTCACAGCCTTAATCCATTCGGAAAGAGTATCTACGTCTTCTTTCTCGCGTTTAGCCCATTGCCTGGCAAATTGATACTTCTCACTTGTGCATAATTATACTATACGGACTTCATAAGCAGGGATGTGTTCCTTGCATAAAAGCTGCTCCAGCAGAGTAAGGAAGTACGAATGAATTCGACACTACATAAGTTTTACAGTCACTTTTACAAATAGGTTTTACGATTAGATATGTACGTATCTAAACCCTCTAGTGAAATGTTTTCACAATCTTGGATTTAAATTTATCAGAACAGTCGTCTTATATGTTATATTACCGATTGTGTCTTATTCCCGATTGAGATATTTTGACTACGTGTGGATTCGCATGGCGGGTGTTGCATACTTGGGAAGAGACGCTTACCCTGTCGACGCACCTGGTCTTGTCTCTTTTGGATGTCATGGGATTCCCTTATAATATGTGTGATACTCTTATTTGTCTTATTAATTTATTTATGGGGTTTGAATATCGGTAAACAACTATTACCTTTATCCATACTCCATATGCAGTATTATTAACCTCTATCCCACACACCTAGTGCCTCTTAATGAATATCACAGTGTTTATTCATGAAATGTTAGAGAAAAGTTATAATATAACAAGTCGATGCTAGATGTCTTATTCTTCCGTCTAGTATTTCCTGGCTTTTCGAGAACAATGTTTGTCTTATGATCCATGCAAACAAATTAAACTGAGTCATTCCAGGATATTCTTTATTAAAAGTATAACTGACATTTATCTATTGTGCTCATTATACCTGAAAGATTTACATTAACTTTATAAGGAATTTGTTATCAGCTCAGTAGTCAGGCTTTTGTCCTGAATTTAGATATTCATTAAGAAATATTAACTAAAACGACTAGTTATTGTTAGGAACTTCTCTTGAGATTGAAGATTCCAGCTTACTCATGCATTTTTTTTTTAATATTGTAAGTAAGATCTTTTGAAAGTGTAATGCTGCCAATGGTATGATGGGTCAGTTTGTATAGCAGTACTACGTGTCCTGCACAGAATGTAATTATTATCAGCTATGGAATTGGTGCTGTCTTGTTTCACACTGTTATGTTTGTGAAAAAACATTGACGAATCGTACGTAGCTGTGGAGATATTAATGGGGGTTCCTTTTTATAAGTATTTAAATCAAGTACATCACGATAATACATAATAATCCGTCAAATTTTTATTTATACATTATATTATTCCTCGTACATCCCGTGATAAAATACATAATTTTTTATATTAACATGAAAAGTCTTAAACATGAGTTACATACTACTCTAAAAAATTGCACATTTCATTAAAGATCTAGACCGATTGATATCTGCTATTTCAAAATTCAAGATGGAGGGAGACACCCCAGCTACCTTAAGCAAGTAAATACAAATGAAAATTTGGCACAGAGGTAGACATGGAGGCGAGCAAAATGTCGAGTTTCGTTCTCATCAAAATTTATCTGTTTGAGAGATTTCCTTACAACTACTCTAACTATTGCTAGCATTACAAATAAAGAAAGTCTTTATCTTTTTTTCCACAACAAATCCTCACTGTATCCAATTATATAAATTCCAAAGGTTAATGGTCAAATCCTCACTTCCATTATATCAGTATGATTTGATTTAATAGATTGTTGTTATTTTCGTTTTGATACGGTCTTATTTATCTATTTCCTAATTTGGCTGTACAGTTAATTATCGTTACTCTGATCAATATTCTGTGGAAAGCTTTGGGTCGGTCATATTAATAGGTTCTAAATAATTCTGCTGTCAAAAGCATTAGTTCGACCATATAATTCTTTTGTACTGTAAAGGAAGTACATCACTAATGGAACGAAAATCTTTTTAATTTTTGTCCTGTGTAATGATGTGTAGGAGTTTCCATATGTTGTCGATCTGCTGAATGCTTGATAGCAGCATATGTGATTTTCATCATTTTTGTCAGAAAAAGTTGTAATATGTAACAATATTCTGAACCTTGAAATATAAGCATTTACAAGTAAACTGAGGGTCATAACTACATTAAAAATTCACAATTCGATCTGTTCAATGGTAACCAGTTAAATCAATTGAAGGATGGATAATTTAACCATCCCATCTGACTGACCTTTGGTCATCAAAAATATGGAAGTAATACGGCAATAATTCACTGAATCTTCTATTCATCACAATAGAAGGTTTAATCGTATTTAGAAATGACGCGTCAAATTTGCTTTAGTATTTTAGATTATTATTGTTGTTGTTGTTATTACTGTCTATTAAGTATTCATATGATATAATTTTGTGTGATTATATGCATAACATATTGTATTGGCATTTTCATTTGAACGTCATAAAGTGTCATGAAAATCTTTTCAAACTAACGTTGTTTATATGATCCATAAATGGCGTAAATCGTCTAGTCTTCCATTTTAACAATAACACTACAAATGTTGCCTGTTCTACACGATTATAAAACATTAATCTTAAATCCGTTAACTACCTTCCAATTATCTGAAACAGATATTGCATAATCACTTTTCCAATTACAAACATATGAATATTTTGATTGTCAATTTACTGTTCTGAAATTGATAAAATTATTGAATAGTATTATACTACAAAAGCTTTATATTTCAGACCCACTTACCAAACAACCTAAATATTTGAAGTGGAACATCATTCAAATCAATATGTTAATGTTTTAGTTTTTCTACAAATAATTTTTAAAAGCCTTTTCATACGCACATATTGCATAAGTCATTGGTTTTTGTCTCGGTGGTTTGATGAATATAATTTCTATAGTGTTTTGGGTCAGATATGTGTCTATATATTTCTAGAAGCCGGTGCCTTCGGAGAATTACAGTCTTCTAGTCAAAACAAATAGTTAGAAATGTAATGTTAAGACGTAATTGTGTGTACAAAATTAAGGGAAAAACCGAAATTGATAAAATTATTGAATAAAACTAATCTTATATCATTCAAATAGATGTCCACAGGATTGCGCGGAGTCCAGTTTAAGCTTATTTGTTTTTATGCTCTTGAGGATCTCAGAGGATTGCGTAGAGCCCAGTTTAAACTTATTTGTTTTTATGCTCTTGAGGATCTCAGAGGATTTCGTGGAGCCCAGTTTAAGCCTATTTGTTTTTATGCTCTTGAGGATCTCAGAGGATTTCGTGGAGCCCAGTTTAAGCTTATTTGTTTTATGCTCTTGAGGATCTCAGAGTGTTGCAAAAATAAAACATTGTCATCAATATAATTTGAAGAATAGATGTGAAGCAAAACGTGTTGTTTTCAAAAATCCATCAAGTACATGCAACTCCTACTCAATTTCCTGATTCGAAAAAAATCGAATATCAAGTCATATCAATTATTATTATACTGAAAAACTTCAACAACAAAAATTCAAGAAAGAGTATTATTTATTCTTTCTGACTTGTCTTTAATAAGTTATATGATGCCAACAAACCGTGTGTTAATCATACAGCAGTTCTCATACAACAATCCATAACTAAGTTACACAATCTTCATATTAATCTTTTCATCTGGCATATCCATTTGTTTGAATCAGAAGCTTTTCTTATTACTTGAGTCACTAAATATTAGTCTGTATTAGGTAATGATAATTTTATTTTATGAAGTTCTTAAACAACGAATGTCATTTTATCAACTGATTAATGGAAATGAACGATTATAAATCAAATCTGTGTTTATTGGATATATCATTAAATTAAACGAATTTATCTCCTCGCCTGCCAGAAACATTATGTACTTTTATTTTAATTTATCCCAGAATTAAATGACAACTTTAATCATCATCAAAAGCGAACACTCCTTCGATATTAAAATAAAATCACTTTATTGTAAGCATTAACTCTTAAACTTTGGTTATATTAAGTGAAATCAAAGTTTCTTAATCTCTTCGACCACTACAAAAGCTTTATTTTTAGACCCACTTACCAAACAACCTAAATATTTGAAGTGGAACATCATTCAAATCTATATGTTAATGTTTTAGTTTTTCTTCAAATTGTTTTTAAAAGCCCTTTTAAACGCACATATTGCATAAGTCATTGCTTGGTTGTCTCAGTGGTTTGATGAATATAATTTCTATAGTGTTTTGGGTCAGATATGTGTCTATATATTTCTAGAAGCCGGTGCGTTCGGAGAATTACAGTCTCCTAGTTAACACATATAGTTAGAAATGTAATGTTAAGACGTAATTGTGTATACAAAATGAAGGGAAAACCAATGGTAAAGTCTGGAAATTTAAGAGAAAAATAAATATAAAATCAATGATGAAACAATTTAGAATGACTTCTTTGACGTAATATACACAGAGTACAATGGAGCATAAAAACAAACCTAAACCAGGGAATCTCGTTTGTCTCATGTTATGATATCTTAATGTGTTATTTTTTCGTTTGAGGAATTTGTGCTGTTGATAGATCTTTGATAGTCTCTGTTAAGATTATGCACCACTGTTTCAGACTCGGACCGTTTAAAGCTGAACATTTTGTATACAAACCCATCTACATACTAAGCTGGTGCATGATTCTCTTTCGCCTGTGTGTCGATTTAAAACCGGCACGGTATTTGATTGAAAGACGCGGTTGTAGAAGCATCAAAATTGAATGCAGCGTCGAGCCGAAAACAAAGACAGACAGAAGCGGCTCCAATATGATCCAATATGGGCGATAAAATCATTTTCGACAACTTTACTAAAATGTATCTTACCTCTTAAATTGTGAAAACAAATAAAACACTTATTGATATCAGGCTTAAGGTCAAAAAGTTTTATGGATATACTTTAACTAAATACATTTTCAGTTCTTATAACAATAAAATATCAAAACAAACGAAAAATTTACTATGATTTAACAGATTGTTCTTTCTATATTTTATACTTAAGTGTCCCGCAATCACGTAAATATTATGTTCTAGCCGGTTTCGAATCGATTTTGCTCTATTATCGGGCGGTAACACAATCGGCAGCCCGTTTTTGTTGAGGACAAGTACTTTATGATAAACTCAAGATAACTTTTGGTTAATTGTATAGTTGGGTTGCTGTCTCATTGACATGTACACAACATATCCTTCGTTCATACTTAACAATGCATAGAAACAATAGTCGTTCAGTAATATTACTGAATTCAATAAAGAAAGAACTTTGCGATATAATCAGTATTAATAAAGAATTCCTACTGTCAGAATGTTTTGTTACAGTCTGAAATGACTATTGCAGATTAAAATCTTCAATCTTTCCGACAATAGTGAATCGATATTTGATATGATACATTTAATATAGAAATAAAGGAATGTATTCTCTGTCACGGCGGTTATTTTCTATGCAAGACAAACTTAAATAAACGTTAGTGGGGAAAAGCATATGTCTCCTTCTTTGAATGACGTTGATATCATCTTAATTCCGTCTTATCTTATTGTCTTACCAAACATTCTATAAGAAAAAAGTAAAATAACAAAAAAAATTAAACTTTTTGTCAATATAAAAGAACAGTCTAAAAGGTTATGTTGTGGTACATGAAAAAAAACAAATACAGAAACACAGTGACATTTATAGCCAAAAATGACATTTATTAATGACAGAGTTCAATTATAAAATTGACAATTGATAAACTGGTAATCTCAAACAAAATATGTTTTCTAAATCATGTTGCAACATATTTTTAGATAGCTTACATAAAGCATTCGCTGTGTAACATTGAAATAATATCGTTTCGTTTCTGGTAAATTCATTCAAAACTTGAAAGATGGATTGCTTCTCCATAGCATATGTTCCAGTCAACTATTTTTTTCGCAAAATAGAATCACTGTCAATTTGATTTCACTTCAATTTTAGAGCTGTCACCAACACGATTTGGTCAACATTTATTGTTGGAGTGTCTTACAAATGATCGTAGGCAAATCTATCTATGTGCAGCATACCTTTTATATAATTGTTCTATTATCTAACTCCTTGAAACAGAATATATACACCGTTCATTAGTACCTATTATTACTCAAATGTTTTTCTTGGAGCATTTACAATATAAATCTTCAAGTGTTTTATTATACTTATTTTTTAGAGTATATTATTTTTTTAGTATATTTTTTTGTGGTCTTAAATTTCAAAGAATCAGTGTAGTCATCTGATCTGTAATTTTGATGATCGTGACATTATGACTAAGAGTGGCATTGCGGTGATACATGCCAAAACAGGCAGGAGGCACTCATCCTGTCGCCGCTCTCGGATTCGTTTCTTTTAGAGTTTCCCCGTCAATTTTTCCAGCTGTTTTTGTTTGCTACCTTGATTTCAAGAAGGGTGCATGTTGGTTTCAACATCGTTGACGACAATGTGGTGCATGAACTCTAGTGTCTAACCCTTTGAGCTGTATTGTTAGTTTAATGTCTGATCTATATCAACCATAAATCGTATTTTATTAAAGTAGCCTTTTGATAAGGAAACCAAGTTTTTTTTTATTGTGCATGGCAAACCATGATTTATGCAGGAAACACATGCAAAAGAAAACTTTACAAAACTGTTCATTTTGTATTATAAGTTATCTGTTACTGTTTGCATGGTTCAAAATGTAGAAAAAAAACATGACTCTTATCCTTATTAGCCATTTATTCTAAATTAAATTTGATCTTTGTATGAATTAAAATACATTCTTCATTAAAATATATATTACATTTTTATTCCTTAGTTCATCATATAAATTGGGCTCTTGGTTATATCAAAGACATAAAAAAAAAAAATTATAAGAAATATGGGCACGCTTGCAATATAAATGTTTTGCTTTTACCCTGGTCTGTAAAAAACATACTCATATTGGATGTTTTGGATGACAATGTTAAATTTAAAAGATTTCTTTTTAAAAAAATCCTTGCAATTTTAAAACATTGTAAGAGGATATGAAATATTCGTTAATATTAAATTAATGACAAAATAATAAAACGTCAAAACATTTATAAATACAATTATTGATTAAAGAAAAATCGTTAACATATAAACTTACATTTTCATTTTTTTCTTAATAAGACCAAATTTTAAACGAGAGTTTTCATTTATTCCTGTGTGCCTTAAAATATATTTGCTGCTTTTGTTTTTGTTACAAACTAATTTACATAAGTTGACAGGAAAATGAAGATTTCAACTGAATTGTAATGCTAGTTTACAGGTACTACTTTTTCTATTCCTGTGATAGGACTACTTTTTTATGTGTCAAATGTGTATCATTATGTTTTTATCGGTTGTCGGTTGACACAATATAAATACAATATTAAAACGTAGGTGTCAATATAACATAGACATTACAGGTAGTAAAAAAATGTAAGAATAGTGTCAAAAAGACAACTCTAACCTGGGACAAAACGGTGTTAAATGAAACAACGTACACAGGTAAATTTAAATATAATAATTGTGTTGTTAGGAGTACGGAAGTAAGCATTTTTACAAAATAAATAAATTTGTTGTTCAGAGTACGAGTACAGAAGTGAAAATTTATCGTCATACTAAAGTACGATATGAAAGTACTCGTAGTTACTGAAAGCTAGTTAAAAGCAAAAAAACAATTAAAAATAAAAAATCATGCATCAGGGACTAAAATCAATTAAAACACATCCCAGGGATTTAGTGTTTTAACGCCATGGACAGTCAAAACAGACATGACTGGTGCAATGCCAAAATAAAAGTATCAACAGGCAGTAGGATCGTTAGGATTATAACAAATATTTATCACGTTATATATGGATAAAGCAATCTCTAAAAGAAAATAAACGTGGATGTGTATTTATACATCCCAAAAACCATTCGAAAAGAATACAAATTAAGTTATGTTTTAATTTGTTGTTGACAAAATCGATGTTAGTGCCAATGTAAACAATATTCAAAGATCTTATTACAACATTAATAAGATAACCTTTACCAACAAGTTTGTTGAAAGGCTCGATGAGTTTACACGGATCACATAGTGATTTCCGAGCTTTTAGTACAATATTACCGTAAAATTTAAGATATGAAATACCGATTTTAATAAGTTTTCTACAGGTACAGCCACATTTACTAATCGAATCTTTGAATCTATGAAAGAATTTAGTAAATGTTTTAAGTAATTTATGGTAACGAAATCACTGACAGTGATGTATTGATAACGTTCGTTAAAATCTATAACATCACTACACTCAAGGACATAACGAACGAGTTGGGATATATAAACACCGTATGATGGAGCCAAAGGAACATTGCCGTCTAAAAAAGGAAAATTAACAATACGGAATGAAAAATCGTCTCTTTTGTCGTAAATTTTAGTATGGAGTTTCCCTTTAGAAATTGAAATGTCTAAATCCAGAAAGGACAAATACTGCTGATCATGTTAGATTTATTTAAAGTAAGTTCCTTTGGGTAAATTTCGGTAGTATATTTAGAGAACTCTGGATTATTTAACGAAAAAAATATCAAGATAACAGTAGGTATTGTTGAATGTGTCAACCAAATGTAACAATGACGTGTCCTTACTGAGTTTAGCCATACACTGAGATTCATAGCAATACAGGAATAAATCTGCTATTAAAGGGGCGCAATACGTACCCAGGAATACCTACTACTTGTCGATACACTTTATCCCCGAAACGTACATACATTTTGTCCAGGAGAAAATTTAAAGCTTCAATTATATCTTCACATTTCCAGTAAGTGTATCTAGCATACTTTCCTTTTTCTTAACAGAAAAAAAGGCTTTAAACACAATTTAAATGGTAGTTTGTGTAATTTAGGTAACCAGTACATAGTCGGGACTTTCAAATGTTCGGAAGAGGCTTAAAGCTGGGTAGTGGCAGTGGTATGCTTGTTTACAATTTGACTCTCTGTGGAGCGTACGTACCTGGATGTAGAATAAAATTGAGAATGGAAATGGGGAATGTGTCATAGAGACAACAACCCCACCAAAAAGCAGAAGAATTGACAATTTCGTTTTGGAGAACTTCCGTGTAGTATATGCGTCACAACATCTATTTTACAATCAAATGTATCTGATGATTTACTGCTCCTCTTCAAACAAAATAATATTGAATAATTCATCTTTGTTGTTTGGTAATTCTGTAGCTAATCTGTTTGTTTTGATTGTTGTTACAACTGCTATGTTGATAGAAAAGGGGGTCTTGATACCACAGATAGTGTACTTTTAATATTTTTAAATGATATCAAAGGATTGATTCCACTGAGGTTTGACTCTTAAATATCAAGTTTTTGTTTGTAATTTACTGTACTGACATGGAAATAAGATATGAAAGAATGCATTTAAATAGGCGATAACACAGTTCCTACATTGATAAGTTCTTGTCGTTCGGCAGATTTTGTTGTTTTTGTTCCGATACCAGTATAGCCGTCTGATCTGTAATTTTACCGATGGTGTCATATTCCTAATTGTGACCATTTTATTGATTTTAAATTCGAATGGCGGGTGATAAATGCATGGCAGGAAACGCTTGCCATGTCGGTGCACCCAGTCTCGTCAGTCTCCTTAGTTTATTGTATTTCATTTGTCTCTTCCTAACCAATTTACAAGGTTTGAACATCGGTTAACTACTGTCACTTTAATATCATTGAGTTTCTGTCACTATAGATTAATAACCACTGTGATATTTATATACTTGAAAGGCGTTATGCAGTAAACAACCAACCAAACGTTTTTTTTTATAAATCCAACATGTTAAATTTGATCTTGTTTTGGCATATTTCTAACATTGCAGATTTAAGAATGTCATATGACGCTTAATTTAGAAAAAAAAAACATATATTAATTTTTCTGGGCACAAAAAAATTAAATTCGACCACAACTCATTCCAATGTTTTTACATAAAGACAAAAAGGCGCGTCTGGCATATCAATTTAAATGCCGATATCTTTGAATTTTTCTTTTAAATTGGTACATATGTGAAAAGAAGAAAACGAATTCTACTTGAAAAAAACCTATCAATTTCGACACGTTTTTGTATAATTTCACTTTCATAACTTCTGAGCCAAAATTTACTGTTTTCTTCGAAGTAATGTATGCCCAAACATCGATGAATGTGAATAATAATTCAGGGTTAATTCTTTCACTGATATGATTGTTCTGAATCCATTAAAGGTTGCACTTTGTAAATACAGCTGTTTCACAAGCCAAGCCTCTTTTAGGGAGATATATAATATTCATAGATATGTTAATTTGTTAACGTTCTGGTTCCCAGATATGATCTCTGTGTTTCATCTCATAGAGACATAACTTGAGAATGTTACCAGTATAGAAAAAAAATGGTAGCGCCTAAAATTTAATTCTTAGGAGGTCCAAAAGTGGAGGTATGGGTAGTATAGAATTTTAGTATAAGTTTAAACTCCAAGAAGTTCAGGGCATATAAATGTTGAAAATATGCCGCACAGCCCTATATTTTGACCTTGAATAAAATAGTAGTGCATATCAACTTTCCGTTCTGGGATATAATTTTTCACGAAACTTCCTAGTAAAAGTGGCACAGTTTTAGCCGCAAAGGGACTTCCTATGGGAAATTGCATTGCCTATATTTACAGAATTGCAACCTATAAGTGAAAAAAAGTATCAAACTTTACTGTTCTCTTCGTCATCCAAATCATGTGTATCACATGAATTCACTACAACAAAATACACTATACGTTGTTTTACATTTCCATAAATATGAACACAGCATCAATGTGAAATAAATGTCTTCTACGCGATTAACTTAGTATACAACAGTGTTTAAATCATCAATGGTCAGCTATTCAATGCTATAAATCACCGTTACCGACCATGTGAAATCACCATGGGTAGTCACGGTAATTGAACACCTTTGTAGTATATAAATTCGAATCTTCTGAACTCTGTCCAATCTTTGCCAATGATTTTTAGCATTGATTCCCTTTGTCGCCACTAAACGATTTTTTTTTTCTGTTAAACTTTAGACTATTTTAAGATTATGCTTGAAATATACTAGACTATAACATTTTTGCGAAAACAGGAAATAATGAAAATACAGTATACGTGAAGAGGTGGTGCGTTATATGTGTAGCTGAGTATATATACATGTATTTGATAAAATAACAAAATGTCATTTTGACAAATATGATCGAAACATTATCAATGGTTTTATTTATATGAAACAAATGTCAATCTGTTACAGCGACGTAAATGCAATTGAGGTTAAAAAAATGTATGTATTTAAAACACTGTACTGTATTGTCAAAACAAGGTCTCTTTTTTACATAACCATCTTCTCATCTTTAACAAAGAATCTGACATGAGTTTTAATAAGGAAAGGAAAAGGTCAATCAAAACTAGAAATTACTATATAACAGGTAAAAATCTTAAAAAAAAAAAAAAAGAATTAAATCAAAAATCACGAAACATGCATTAAACATTTATCTGAATTTTTATAGATAAAGCCAAATTTTTTTTAGACCTTTGACATTTACAAATAGTTTGGAAAATTTTAATTAGAATCCCTTACACTCCTAGAAAAGTGTCTTTCATATTCCCACTAAAGGATTATGTTTAATTGGTTATGTTTCAAACGTGTATGTGTTGGAAATTTTAATCAAAAACCCTTACACTATATTGGTAAAGCGTTCTTTAGCATTCAAAATACGGGATTATATGTAATTGGTTATGTTTCAAACGTGTATTTATAATCCATTATCCGTTACTTGTATCTTAGTAAATAAATGACTTAATTGTGATAGAAAATTGATTGTTAGATCGACATTGTTGTCAAAATCAGCGCTATCTGATATTAGTCCTGATGGAATTCATAAAAAGTTTTTGTGCGTACATTTATAATTACCATCATACTATAGAGTAGCGCTACAAGAAAACAACCACCTGTCAACACAGCCCAATTGAATAACCTGATAATTCTTATACGAAACAATAAACGAAAAACAAATAAGAAATATGAAATACAGCAACAACAAAACGACTACCACTGTATTACAGCTGTAGGTTTTTTGGCTTGAAACAGGTTCATAAAGTTAATTCTAGCTACTGCAATGTAATCATTTCACTTTTTAACAACTATCGTACATTAAATGAAAATAAGAAGATGTGGTTGTTAAAAACATTTAGTGTTGGGGGTATAACTGTCAATGAGACAACTATCCACCCAACACCAAATGTCGATAATGTTGCAACTAATAACTGTACGGCCATCAACGTGGAGTCTTAGCCTACAACGCATAGCTAGTCATAAAGGGCTATACAATGACCAGTAGAAAACATTTCAAAAGAGAAAGACAACGGCATGATTTGTAATCCGGCAAAAACAATTAACAAATAAATTAATAAGAACACAGCAAAAAAAAAAAAAAAAACAATTGCTTGAACTTATTGCTATACCATCGCACTTTAGCGTGTCATATAATCGCGCTTTAAAAATCAAACAACCATCGCACTTTAGCGTCTGACACCATCGCACTTTAGCGTAGACCATCGCACTTCAGCGTGACCATCGCACTTTAGAGTACTATCGAATTTTAGAGTCCTATATATATATATATACAACTCGTCTAAACATCAGCCCAACAATGTTAGATCTGTTAATTTGCTTTCGCAAATTTTTTGTTCTTCCCTCGCCGGGATTCGAACTCATGCTACTGAGATATCGTGACACCAAATCGTCTGCACTGTATCCGATGCTCTAGACAACACGACCACCTAGGCTTCACAATAATAAAGCTTTCGGTGGCCGGGTGTTACCTTTCCTCGTCAGTTTTAATCTAGCGTCGAAATACAGTACATGATATATAAGACATAAAGATGGAATTGTTACAGATCAGCTGAAATATCTATTGTAAAGGATCCTACAAATTAATGCAGGATACAGTCACAGAAATAATTATATTTATAAGTACGTCTGAACCAGTGACAACTCTACAACAGATTTATCCATCGGATCACCAGCAGTGATGGTGATACATGGCTGTGTACATTCTGTATATACAATTCGTCTAAACATATATATATATTTATCGGATTTTTGGAAACCACCACCAACTGTGGTATATAAGAGTTTGTTCAAAATGGTACAGAATAGAATTTTAATAGAAAACAAATTTAAGATTGTAAGTACTTTTCTACTGCATCCATTTAAAAAGGAAACCTATATGGATTATAATGTTTCTTTCCTTTCTTTAACATTTCTATGACATTTATTTGTATTTATTTGTTTATACAACTACTTCACACTAGAATCTATGAATAAGCGATGATTTCAATCGTCAAATTCTCATTTCTCAGCAGTAACATACCCTCTGCACCATCGTATGGCGCTTACATATCTAAGTTGATACTTCTCACTTGTGCATAATTATACTATACGGACTTCATAAGCAGAGGTGTGCTCCTTACACAAAAGCAGCTCAAACAGAGTAAGGAAGTTCGAATGAATTCGACACTACATAGGTTTTACAGTCACCATCACACATTGATTTAACTCTTAGATATGGCTGTGTCTCAACTCACAATCTTGTATTTAAAGTTACCAGAATAGTCGTCTTATATGTTATTTTACCGATTGTGTCATATTCCCGATAGTGATTTTTTGACTAAGTGTGGATTGGCACGGCGGGTGTTGCATACATAGGAAGAGACGCTAACCCTGTCGACGCACCTGGTCTTGCCTCCCTTGAAAGTCACGGGATTCCCTTAAAATATGTGTGTTACTTTTATTTGTCTTAATAATTCATTTATAAGATTGAATACCGTTAAGCTACTGTTAACTTCATCTATACTCCAAATGCAGTATTATTTATCTCTTTCCAACACACCTAGTGCTTCTTAATGAATATCAGAGTGTTTATTCAAGAAATGTTAGAGAAAAGTTATAATAAAACAAGTCCATGCTAGAAGATGTCTTATTCTTCCTGCTAGTATTTCCTGACATTTCAAGAACAATGTTTGTCTTACGATCCATGCAAACAAATTCAACTGTGATATTCAAGGATATATTTTATTAAAAGTATAACTGACATTTATATATATTGTGCTCATTTTACCTGAAAGATTTACATTAATTTTATATGGAATTTGATATTAGCTCGGTAGTCAGGGTTTTGTCATAAATTTAGATATTCAGTAAGAAATATTAACTAAAACGACTAGTTATCTTTAGGAACTCCACTTAAGATTCCAGCTTCCTCAGGCACAATGTTTTTTTAATATTGTTATTAAGATCTTTCTAAGTGTAATGCTGCCAATGGTATGATGGGTCAGTTTGTATGACAGTACTACGTGTCCTGCACATAATGTAATTATTATCAGCTATGGAATTGGTGCTGTCTTGTTTCACACTGTTATGTTTGTGAAAAAACCACATTTACGAATCTTACGTAGCTGTGAAGACATCAATGGGGGATTTCTTTTTATTAGTATTTAATCAAGTACATCACGATAATACATAATAATCTGTCAAGTTTTCATTTCGACATTGATATCATTCCTCGTATATCCGTGATAAAACGCTTGCAAACAGTCAAATTGATTTGTAAGCGGTGTTAAGCAAGTAAATACAAATTAAAATTTGGCACAGAGGTAGACATGGCGGCAAGCAAAATGTCGAGTTTAGTTCTTATCCAAATTTATCTGTTTGAGAGATTTTCCTTACAACTATTCTAATTATTGCTAGCATTACAAAAAAAAGAAAGTCTTTTCTTTTCTTCCACAACGATTCGTTACGTAAGCCAATTATATAGTTTCGAAGGGTTAATGGGCATATCATCACTTCCATTATATCAGTATGATTTGATTTAATAGATTGGTGTTATTTTCGTATTGATACAGTCTTATTTTATCTATTCCCTAATTTGGCTGTACAGCTAATTATCGTTACTCTGATCAATTTTCTGTGGAAAGCTTTGGGTCGGTCATATTAATAGGTTCTCAGTAATTCTGCTGGCAAAAGCATTAAGTTCGACTATATAATTCTTTTTCTGTAGGAGTTTCCTTTTGTTATCGATCTGCTGAATGTTTGATAGCAGCATATTTGATTTTAATCATTTTTTGTCTAACAATATTTGGAATCTTGTGAAATAAGCATTTACAAGTAAATTTAAAAGCATAACTTTACATTGAAAAATCACAATTCGATCTTTTCTCATATTTATCAAGGTTAACCATTGATAATTTAACCATCCCATCTGACTGACCTTTGGTCATCAAGTCTATAGAAGTAATACGGAAATAATTCATTGAATCTTCTAATCAATCAATGGACAATAGAACGTTTAGTCGTATGTAGAAATGACGCGTCAAACTTATTTTGGTATTTTTAATCACTGTTGTTGTGTTAGTACTGTTTATTGCTTATTTATATGGTATGATTCTGTGTGTTTCTATGTATGACATATTGTATTAGCTTTTCATTTGAACGTCATAAAATGTTATGGAAATCTTTTCGAGCTCAAATTCTGTTTTCACACGATCATATAAAACAGTAATCTTAAATCCGTTAACTACCTTCATATTATCTAAAACAAACATTTCATAATCACACTTTCAACTACAAAAATATGAATATATTTAGATTGTCAATTAACTGTTATGAAATTCATATACTTATTGAACATAACTAAACTTACATAAATTAGGCACAAAATAAAATAATTTCAGGGCATTTTATAGCTGACTATGCGGTATGGGTTTTTCTAATTGTTGAAGGCCGTACGGTGACCTATAGTTGTTAATTTCTGTGTCATTTGGTCTCTTGTGGAGAGTTGTCTCATTGGCAATCAAACCACATCTTCTTATTTTCATATTATATCATTGAAATAGATGTTTTCAGATGGGTTTGTTGTTCTGTGGAGGAGTGCGTGGAGCCCTGTTTAAGCTTATTTGTGTTTATGCTCTTGAGGATCTCTGAGTGTTGCAAAAATAAAACATTGTCATCGATAGAATATGAAGAATAGTTGTGAAGCTATACGTGTTGTTTTCAAAAATCCGTTAAGTTCATGCAACTCCTACTCAATTTCCTGATTCGAAAAAAAAATATACAAGTCATTAATACACTGAGAAACTTCAACTAAACAAATCAAGAAAGAGTATTATTTATTTTCCTGACTTTTCTTAAATAAGTTTTATGTTTTGTGTTATCCATATAGCAGTTGCCAATGAAACAATTAATAACTAAGATACACAATCTTCGCATTAATCTTTTCATCTGTTATATCCATTTGTTTGAAACAGAAGCTTTTCTTATTATTTGAGTCACTTAATATTAGTATATATTAGGTAATGATAATTTCATTTTATGAAGTTCTTAAACAACGAATGTCATTTTATCAAATGATTAATGGAAAAGAACGATTATAAATCAAATCTATGTTTGTTGGATATATCATTAAATTAAACGAATTTATCTCCTCGCCTACCAGAAAGATTTTATACTTTTATTTTGATTTATCCCAGAATTAAATGACAACTTTAATCATTAACAAAAGCGAACACTCCTTCGATATCAAAATAGAATCACTTTATTGTAAGCATTTTCTCTTAAACTTTGGTTATATTAAGTGAAATCAAAATTTCTTAATCTCTTCGACCACTACAAAAGCTTTATATTTTAGACCCGCTTACCAAACAACCTAAATAATTGTAATAAAACTGCATTCAAATCTATATGTTAATGTTTAAGTTTTCTTCAAATAGTTTTTAGAAGCCTTTTTATACGCACATATTGCTTAAGTCATTGCCTGGTTGTTTCAGTGGTTTGATGAATATAATTTCTATAGTGTTTTTGGGTCATATATGTGTCTATATATTTCTAGAAGCCGGTGCCTTGGGAGAATAACAGTCTCCTAGTTAACACATATAGTTAGAAATGTAATGATAAGACGTAATTGTGTATAAAATTAAAAAAAGTCTGGAAATTAAAGAGAAAATTAATAAATATAAAAGTAATGATGAAACAATTTAGAATGACTCATTTAGATCATTCCATGACGTTATATACGCAGAGTACAATGGAGCAAAAAAACAAACCTAAACCAAGGAATCTCGTTTGTCTCATGTTATGATATCTTAATGTGTTATTTTTTTTCATTTGAGGAATTTGTGCTGTTGATAGATCTTTGATAGTCGCTGTTTAGATTATGCACCACTGTTTTAGACTCGGACCGTTTAAAGCTAAACATTTTGTATACAAACCCTTCTACATACTAAGCTAGTATTTGATTCTCTTTCGCCTGTGTGTCGATTTAAGACCGGCACGGTACTCGATTGAAATACGCGGTTGTGGAAGCATCAAAATTGAATGCCGTGTCGAGCCGAAAAAAATACTAAATACATTTTAGTTTTTATACCAAAAAAATATAAAAGCAAACGAAAAATTTACTATGATTTAAAAGATTGTTCGTTCTGTATTTTATACTAAAGTGTCCCGCAATCACGTAAATAATATGTTCAAACCGGTTTTGAACCGATTTTGCTCTGTTATTGGCCGGTAACACGATCGACGGCCGGTTTTTGTTGAGAACAAATACTTTATGATAACCTCAAGATAATTTTTGGTTAGTTGTATAGTTTGGTTGCTGTCTCAGTGAAATGTACATCACATATCCTTTATTCATACTTAACAATGCACAGAAACAATAGTCGTTCAGTAATATTACTGAATTCAATTAAGAAAGAACTTTGCGATATGATAAGTATCAATAAAGAATTCCTACTGTCAGAATACTAGTATCTTGTACCAGTCTAAAATGACAATTGCAAAACAAAATATTATGTCTTTTCGACAATTATGAATTGATATTTGATATGATGCATTTATTCTAGAAATGAAAGAATGTATTATCTGTCACGGCGGTTATTTTCTATGTAAGAAAAACTTAAATAAACTTTAGTTGGAAAAGTACATATGTCTCTGTGTCATTGAAATAATATCGTTTTGCTCCTGGTAAATTCATTCAAAACTTTAAAGATGGATTGTTTCTCCATAGCATATGTTCTAGTCAACTATTTCTTTCGCAAAATAGAATCACTGTCAATTTGATTTCACGATTTAGTCCACATTCATTGTTTGACTGTCTAACAAATGATCGTAGACAAATGTATCTATATACAGCATACCTTTTATAAAGTTGCTCTATTATCTTATTCCTTGAAAACAGAATATATACACCGTTCAGTAGCACCTATTATCACTCAAGTGTGATTCTTGGAGCATATACATTTTCAATCTTTAAGTGTTTTATCATACTTATTTTCGTGTTTATGTTTTCAGGGTCTTATATTTCAAAATATCAGTATAGTCATCTGATCTGTAGTTTTACCGATTGTGACATTTTGAGTAAGTGTGGATTGGCATTAATTTTGCGGGCGATGCATGCCAAACAGGGGACTTTCATCCTGTCGCCGCTCCAGGTTTCGTTTCGTTTGTAGTTTCCCCAACAATTCTCCCAGTTTATATTTGTTACCTTGATTTCAAGTAAGATGCATGTTGGTTTCAACATCGTTGAACACGACGTGGTGCATGACCTCCAGAGTCTATCTATTTGAACTGTATTGTTAGTTTAACGTCTCAACTATATTAACCACAAAACGTATTTTATTAAAGTAGCCTTTTGATAAAGAAAACAAGTCTTTTTATTGTGCATGGCAAGTTACTACAATCTGCAAACCATGATGTATGCAGGAAACACGTGCAAAAGAAAACTTTACAAAAATGTGCATTTTGTATTACAAGTTATCTGTTGCTGCTCACCGTCTGCTGCATGATTCAAATTGTCGAAAAACTTACAAAACATGATTTTTATCCGTATTTTCCAATTTTAATATGAATTAAATGTGACCTTTGTAAGAATTAACATACGTTCTTCATTAAAATATATATTACATATATATTCCTTAGTTCATCATATAAAATGGGCTCCTGGTTATATCAAAGACATAATAAAAAAACAATATATAGGGAATATTGTTTACGCTTACAAAATGAATGTTTTGTTATTACGCTGGTCTGTACAAAACATACTCATATTGGTAGTTTCGGATAACGAAGTTTAATTTGAAAGATTTCTTTTTAAAACTAATTCTTGCAATCTTTATAGCATAACAAGAAGATCTGAAATATTCGTTAACATTCAAAGTTGACAAAATATTAAAACGTCAAAACATTTATAAATACAATTATTGGTTAAAGAATAATCACATACATATAACTAACATTTTTAGTTGTTCTGAATAAGACCAAAAGTTAAACGAGCGTTTTCAATTATTACTGTGTCCCCTTTTTTTCTGCTTTTGCAATGTTTTGTATTTTTACAAACTAATGTACATCAATTAACATGATAATGAAGATTTCTACAAAATGGTAATGATAGTTTACAGGTAGCTACTGTTTCTATTCTTGTTATAGGACTACTTGTTATGTGTCTAATGTGTATCATTATTTTTTTATTTGTTGTCACTAAAATCTGTGTAAATAAACGATGTAGCTATGATAATAAAATAGATGTTAAAATGACATTGTTGACAAAATAACTACAAAACAATCTTGTATCAGTCCTGGTAGAATTCATTCCACGTTTTTCTTTGATTTGTATTTACCTTCTTGTCTGGAATAACGACCATCTGCTATCACATTTAAGATATATTTCAATTAATTGTATCTGAGAATTGACTGCTCCTCTTCAAACAAACAATATTGAATAAATGATTTCAGTTGTTCGATACTACTGTTGTCAATCGTTTCAATTGTTGATACGACAGATAGTGTACTTTTACTATTTATATTCAATGATATCAAAGGATTGATTCTACTAAAGGTTAGACTCTTTAGTATCAACGTGTTTGTAATTAACTGTAAACGTAACACGTAAAATATACTACTACGTCAATATTTTTGTCTATTTTTTTTTCTACGAAGTGCTGCAGGTAGCACGGTAGTATTTCCTGGTCCATGGGATAAAGATAGCTTTTTTAGAAATTTCACCATTTCTAACACTGCCCAAAATTCTACATACACAGTAAACTGAAGTACTTTCATTATAATATTCAAAAAATAATTTGAATATGTCTGATGACCGTTTACTTTTTGCTATCTTTATAAACCTAAGGCCACTAGCGCTTTTAGGTCTTTTATCATGCAGTGAATACAAAATTTAAAAAAATTCTCAAAAATTCATTTTCACCTGTATGTAAAATTATTTCATATTTTTCTATACCTGATTCATCCCTCAGTTTGGGAAAGTATGTTCAGTAGATAATGTACTTTTTGTCCAATTACTTTGTTCAGATACATGGAATAGGATCCCAGTTACGGCAACCAGTCCAGTACCCACGAATGTAGTTCTTAAAAAAAATATATAACTTTTATTTAAAATGGTGTAGTTTTATTATTACACAAGTTCTGTAACTGAATGTAGATTTATTTGAAAGGGTAGGCTTTCTAGCTTGAATTTCTGTAAAATTTTGATTGATTTAAATGTTGTCGGTACATAGAGTAAATTGCCTAAATTCTAGCCTTTATTCTTCCCGGAAGTGGATGGACCTGACCTGTTGTCAATCAAAACAAAATTTTGCAACGGAATGCCGGTCATGAGGCACTGAGATTGTACTTAGAAACTTCGAAACAAATGCCTAACATGAAACAGAAGTCCCAAGGTGGCTATCAAAATTATTTATTGGACAGCACCCATTTATTTACTATGGTTTTCAATGCGGAAATACACAAAGAGCAACCTAAATTCCGGAATGTAAATACTACCGTGCCACCAGTAAGCCCAACCATAGATGAATATATATAATATTCAGGGTTAATCATTTCACTTATATGATTGTTTGCTCTGATTCCAATATAAGTAAAAAGTATTATCAAACTTCACTGCATACTTTATTATCCAAATCATGTGTGTCAAATGAATACACTACAACAAAAATAAAATATACATTGTTTTATATTACTATAAGAAATGAACGCAGTTTTAATGTGAACTAAATGTCATCTACGCGATCAACGCGTAGTACTCACTGTATTGTTTTTTATACCGTTTTGTGGACTCTGGTCATCATCTATACATGGTCAAATGACAAAATGCTTAATTGGATAGAATTAAATTTCTATTAAAAGTAACTGGAGATAAAAAGAAATCTCGTTGTAATGCATATCACTCAACAGGCTTCAAATCGTCAACTGTCAGCTATTCGACGTTATAAATCATTGGTAGTGTATGGTCAGAGGTCAAAAACCGATTTTATATCATATGAATTTTGTAAGATTGCAAACCATTGTAGATCTATTTCATATATGCACTTCCAGAACACCTGAGAACACACTCGGTTATTGATGGGACTTGTGTTGCTCAGTCTTGAGTTTTTACGTACTGTTGAATTTTCGTTGCTTTTATTTTGCCAGGATTTTGTCTTTTTTTTTTTTGGCCTATAATGTTTTGGGTAAATTTTATTTCCTTTCTATACAAATGTGCAACTATTTTCAAAGAATATTTATTCAATAATATTTCATCAGAAATCAAAACAGAAAAACACATTATTTCAGTAATATGACAGTTGTTTACCATTCGTTTGATGTGTTTGAGCTTTTGATTTTTCCATTTGATAAAGGACTTTTCGTTTTGAATTTTCCGTGGAGTTCGGTATTTTTGTTATTGTACCTTTTTTAAACGTTCAACGTGTCTTAGTTTTATGCAACATTTTATTCCTGGCAATCATCCCGGAATCCTAGCAGTGAAAGATCTTAAATGACCCAAGATTCCCTGTGCATTTGAAACTCTATAATTAGATGAAGAATAGCTTAATGTCCGGAATATCTCTTTCATACTATGCACGTGCCTATCGAAATACTAATTAAATAGTGATACATCAAAGTTTTGACTGACCGCAAATGTGTAGAAATCTGTACAGAACGTTATCTGTGTGTGAGTTAAACTGTAAAACAAGTATCTATTTAGATCGTTGATAAAGACCGCGAAAGTAATTAATATGTCTCATTGGCGACTTGTGGCAAACATCTCCCAGTGGAAAATCAAGTACTTCTAAACAGACTACTTATTTATAATAATGGACATAGATGCTGACAAGAAGTTTGTTAAAAACAAATTTTATTCAATAGGTATACATAAGTTTATGATTATACAAATATTTTTTGGCCCTTGGGAATCATTTCAGCTATGTATAAATTTTGACCGGTCCCTGTCTAAAAAGTTTATTAGCATTCATGAGAAGCGAACTTCAAAAGCAGTGCCACACCAGTCAATTCGGAGGAACACAGCATGGTTCTGAGGGAGCACAGCATGGCTCCCTATTGCTTTAGACAGCGCAGCATGGCTGCCGAACGAGTTGAACTGACGGTGGTGATGAGACAACTGAATTCTTGGGGGAATAAATGAAATTTGGTTTACAGATCCAGACAATAAAATTTCATTAATGTCCAGTAGCTGAAATAATTCCCTGATCATTGATATATTGAAAGCGTGAGGTGGGGAGGGCGGCGGTTAAACAAAAGATTTGCTTCACAATATAAAATAGCGTCCTTCTTTCCAAACAGAATTATCAAAACTGAGTTCTGCCACGTGTATCTCTTCTAAATAAGGAATAACCAATGAGTCGGACATGCAGACACGAGCTTCTTTACACGAATAAACCACGCTTAAATTATATGTAGGCCTACATTTACCAAAATATGAGACATAACCCATTAACTCATAGCCCAGAGTTCGTACTTGTTCATGTTATACGAAGTTCATTAACGGAAGTATGCTCATAACACAAAAACTTCTCAAACAGAGTTCATAATAAGGAAGAACGACTAAAATCGACACTTCAAAAGTTTTTACGGTATCTATCACGATTTGACAATTTGGTTAGTCTATATAATATACCTGTGTCTCAACTCACTAGCAGTATAATTGCGCTATCTTAAGGTACCATGAAAGTCATCTCATCTGTAATTTTACCGAACGTGTCCTATTTTTGACTGGATTGGCATGATGGGTGTATGGTTGGAGTTTATGTACTTCCCTCCGTTTTTGCTTATTACCTTAATTTTTCTTGTCATCGATTTATTAGATTTGAACATCAGTAAACTATTGTTGCCTAAATTTACTGTTCCTTTGCCTTAATTTGGCATAGTTTCATCGAAATTTTCATTTTTAGTTATGACTTCTCAAAAAACTCACATTGTCAGCCTAAACCTGGAAAATGTTGCCAGTTTTTAAAAAACTGAAGTCGCGTGTGTCTTTTATCTGAAAAAAAGAAGAAAAACGACTTTCAGGTTTGTTTTCTTAATAATCTTTTTTTTCATATTTGAAATTGACTTAACTCAGACTTTTTAATTTTGAACTTTTTAATGAAATCCCCTTTGTAGCCACTAAACGATTTGTTTTCTGTAAACAAAGGTTATGCTCAAAATATACTAGACTTTCCAATTTTCGCAAAGACTAGACATGATTAAAATACTGTATATAGGAAGAGGTGGTGCGTTATATGTATTATTGAGAATATATGTAAGTCTAAATTGAAAACAACGTTCAAACCTATGATTGCGTTGGATAAAAATCGCAATTTTTATACTGTGCATGCAAAACAGATTTTCTGTAGAGGGGTCTAAATACAGCACAAACAACATTTTCCAAAAGACCAAAAAAGTATATATATATATATATATATGTGTGTGTGTGTGTGTGTGTGTGTGTGTGACAAAATGATCAAACATTATCAATTGTTTAATTCAGTTGATAACATACATGCAATTGAAATATTTATTTAAAATGACCTTTGACTATTAGATTAAAATGATCAAACATTATCAATTGTTTAATTCAGTTGAAACAAATTTCAGTCTGTAACAGCGACATACATGCAATTGAAATATTTATTTATAACATTGTACTGTATGTTACATCGGTTTAAGACGACTTGTTTTGTTCGATACAAAATCAAATTAACTTAAGGTTTGAAACAGTAACCTTGTCCTGAATAACATCAAGTATAAGTACACGTAAACCAAATTTCTATAATAAATAATTTAAAAAATTCACTGTGAATTTTTCACATAAAAAATATAAATATATAGCCTTCGCAATTTTTATAGACTCGAGATGATTTACAGTCTTTTGAAGCTTGACTATTGAGAAGTACTGCGGATTTTGTTATTCTTGTTAAAAGCGAGAATAAGTGATTGGTACTTGAATTAAAGTTTAAATAATAATTAGGATGTTACCTTCTTGGACTTGTATTCTACAATCAGCATTAGTTCTGACCAAACGGTTGTTATGAAAACACATGATACATTCGTCTAGTGGCATAAAATTTAAAAGCAAACATAAAGCGTTTGAGAGTTACGAAATTTAGAGGACATAATGAGAACAGCCTAAACGTCTAAGGTAGATTTTTCATGGGAGAAGTTGGAATCTTACTTTAGTACAATTCATCTTCATTTTAACTTATGCACTTTAAATCCCTTTTGGCAAAATATGGCTTTGAATTTCAACTTCATAATTAAATAGCAAAAAGGCCACAATCTGGTTCTTAAATGGATCTATACCAAAATCTTAAACGCTTGGTAAACCAAATCTCTTCTGAATAGTACATAAAATGCTCCAAAGTCAGCTCATTTTAGAGATATTTCCAAAATACTATGATTTTGTGCAATTTTCGGACACTAAAGCTTTAGAATACATTGGCCGCAAACTACAATCCAAAATGTTTTATAACCAAAAGGTTTCAATGCTAATATTGAATTCCTAGACACAAAATATTTCTGGATCAGGGATGGTGGCCAAAATAAAGTATGCTAAAAAAATTGATGTTACAACATGAATAATGCATTATTAAGGTGTGTTAAGTTCGTATTTTATATTATGAGATGCAAAAAAGAAATTATTTTGTATTTATAGTAATATCACAACTGTTTTTGTGTGAAATTTATAGTTTTTTGGCGGGATTAAAAAAAAAAAAAAAAAAAAACACTGAGCTTTTGTAATTGTTTAAACTGAAAGTGCATTTGATACGTGCAAAATTTATTTATTAATTTTCAAACTAGGTCATATATTTATCATAATAATGACAATACACCATCAACTAGAGATTGGGAACATCATCTGTTGACATTACTCCTACATTTCATTTTTGTCAACATGGCATTAACATACATCTCTTTAAAACTGTGTTTTGTACCTTTAACATGTGATCTCATGCGAAATGATATTTGAATAATTATACTTCTACCACTGAGTTAGTTACACTGTTTGTACTCAAGTAACCCTGTACCTTGCGCTTCAGAAATCGTTTCATATTGTTGAAACACATGTGTTTGATTTCTGGTCCTCGGCTTTAATAACCTGTCATCAACATACTTTGAGTGAAAGTCGCCTAGGGACAAAACCATTGTAAATGTAAGGAAAGACAACCACTGACGAGGTACACAAACGTATAAATTGTTTGTAATCAAACCAAAATGTATTAAATACGTTGTGTCTGTCTTCACCTCAGTTAGGGTCTTATCAAAATCAGAAACATTCACAGCCAAAACACAGGCAAGCTAAAGGTAACCACACTGCAGGAAATAAGATATAATTGAAGAAATGATTCAATGAGTGACTGTTCCTGTCTCACGTCCAACGACAAATATTGCATGCATCCAACGACAAATAATGCATGCATATAATTCAGAACGAATAAGTAATAAAAAAGCAAGTGCTTTCATTTTTGTCGACCTGGAATGATGACAAAAAGGGGGAAAATGAATATGTGAAGTTACTGACCTTGTAAAAGAAGTTACATTAAGTGGACGCAAACAATTCTCAAACATTGAGATTGGTACTATTAATAAATCCTCCTTAACTAGAGATTAAAGAAACCACAAATACAACTTCCTCTGCATCACTTTTAGACATTTACCTCGAATTTGTCAACAGCGCTCATCTTAGTACCAGAATGTATGACAAACGAGACAATTTTAATTATAGAATTATAAATGTCCCCATCCTTAGCAGCAATATACCAACTTCACCCGTGTATGGAGTATACATTTCTCAGGTCAGACAATATTCAAAAGCTTGCAAGTGTAGACTTTCTAAAACGGCGTTGGTGTTTGAGCAAAAAATTAATGAGCCAGGGTTTTGTCAAAGAACATCTCGTCCTTTTTCCCAAAAAGTTCATCGGAAAGTACAAAAATAAATATTAAGTGTCTACTTCACAAATAATACCAGATGGTTTTGAGTTATACATTATAAGTGCTGAAGTTGTGTAATTTTAGTTTCCCTGTTATTTGTCTTCGTGCTATTATGTTTCTTTTGATGGTAATACTTTTGACGTGACTCGGTATTTATGCAGTCCGCCATCGGGGTTTTTACTTTTTAACTTTGGGCATTCCAGGTGCAGGTGGGTTCTAATTGCGATTCGGAAACTAATGGTGTTTACAGTGTTGTTTCTATTTTGTTTACCCTTGTATTTATATTTACTTATTTTTTACTTGATCGAGACAGTGTATACTATATACGGTATGTACTATCAACGACATAAATTATTTTTTGTTGACGTCATTGTCAAATTTACTATCTACTACACCTTTTTTTGTTGGCGTTTTTGTAAGATTAATTTGTATGTTTGTTTGAATTATTCAGTCAGTTGTTTTGAATATATGTGATGTACATTTACACAGTTTTGGCTGCCGGATCCCAATTATTGTTACATTAACCTATTATATCTGTTCGGGTTGCTCATCCAATTTTGTCAATATAACGGAACTATAAACAACGGTCTTACAAGTGGGAGGTTTAGCGAGCTATAAAACCAAGTTTAACCCATCATTTTATTGGATAATGTCTGTACTAAGTCAGGAATATGGCAGTTGTTTTTCATTTGTTTCATTGAATGATAGCGTTTAATTTTGTCAACTTTTATGGACTTCCCCTTTTTGAATTTGACTTGGAGCTCGGTATTTTTGTGATACTTTTTTATTCACCTATGGCCAACTCAAACCAAAAATAAACGATTTTGCAAGGATACTCTCAAGAACAAAACGCACTTGAAATATCATTGATATAGTCGTCTTTATACAATTGTTCGAAATATTAAGGATTGTCTACCCCAGGAATAGATTGACTTAGCTGTATTTGGCATAATCTTTTGAAATGTTATGTCCTTATGCTCTTCAACTACGTACTTTGTTTGGACTTTTAACTTTTTTGATTGGAGTGTAACTGATACGTCTTTAATAGACAAAACGCGCATTTGATGATAATTATAACCTCTGTATCTTTGGTGAGTTTTTATGGTACTCTTCCAACTAGACCAGAAGCAATTCTATGCTGCATAAGGAATTTCCAACTTTAATTTTGATAAAATTAATTTCATTTGAAATAGTTTAAATGTTGGATAAAATATTTACCAATGTCAAACCAAACTGATTGACGAAATGTCTCGAAACTAGCAGTGTACCAGGAGCAGTATCGGACATTTTAAAGTAAGAATAGTGAACTCTATAAATAATTAAGGCTTGGAAACCATGTTCTTCATGTGTTTGAAAGCGAAAAATCCGAATTTGAATAACTTTCTTTAATACAGAACACAATAGACCTTATTATTATTCATGTAAGACCTGTATTGAGACCGGTGAATCAAAGATTTGAAATCCTCATTTTGTATACGTATGTGTAGCTACCACTATAATCGATTATTTGATAACGATAATTTATTGGATAGCAACAGTCCAGAAGAGTCTGCATATATATATATATATATATATATATATATATATATATATATATATATATATATATATATATATATATATATATATATATATATGCCAGTCGATGCGATATTTCTGGGCTTATGTTTCCTTTTATGATTTCTTATAGTCGGTTGCTGCTTACAAGAATGCTTTTAAACCATAGTAAAGTTGAAGTTGTCCCTTCACACCTGCTACGGACACCATTATGGTTTGATTAACTTTTATGGAATGTATGTGCCAAAGATGACCAAGGATATGTTCAACTTGTCGTAGTCTCAATCTCATCTTTTGGCCTTTTCCTCGATTGTGAAATCACAGAATGCGACTTGTCAACGAAGTTTTCCTTGCCATGAGTACCACGACAGGTGATACTAGTAGAGAAGGAACTACCTGCCATTCCAGGGGGCACCTGAGTTCTCACACGTTTTTGTGTTGTTCATTTTGTTCAAACTTTAGTTATCTTAGCAGTATTTTCCGTTTGTTTTTCTTCCACTTCCCGTGTTTGATTCACCCCTCCATATTTTCTCCCTCCCTACTTAACAACTAATCAGGGGCTGTTTTCACAAAAAAATCTTACGACAAAAATTGATCGTAAGTTATACTGGAATGTTCATGATTTGAAGATTTTTTGTGAAGAGTCGCTGTTCAAATTCAAAGTACTTAATTTTGTATGTATTTACATCATTGACTCTACAGTGACATCATATGGAGCAGAAACTGCATGACAAAATGTGTGTGTGCATCAGCCCAGTAGTCAGCACCCCTGTACGTCATGAAATATCAGTGATACGGTCATTTTCTGTAAACTTGGTATACTGTTAAGAAAAGTGAATAACCTTTCGAAACATTAAAGGTTTTCTACCTCAAATGATAGATAATTTAAGCTAGGTTTTACTCAACTGCTGGTTTTCTATGTTCTTCAACTTTGTTATTGGTTCAGCATTCCTACCATTTTGCGTCGAGTGCCGCTGATGAGTCTTACGAAGACGAATGGAGCGTCGGTCGTACTCAATTTTAACCTGGTATCTTTGATGAATTTGTTCAGATTGTTAATGATATAAAAGTACAACATACGTTAAGTATAATCCTACCATAGCTTTTCATGTTCGACAGGGGGATCTTTAATGAGTGGCATATGTTTGGTTGGGGAGGTTTAAATCGTTGTCAATATAATGGAATTTGATGCGACTGTCATACAAGTGAGAGGTTTAGCGCTATAAAACCAGGTTCAATCCACCATTTTCTACATAAGAAAATGCCTGTATTAAGTCAGGAATATGACAGTTGTTGTCCATTCGTTTGATGTGTTTGTGCTTTTGATTTTGCCATTTAATTAGGAACTTTCCGTTTAAATTTTCCTCGGAGTTCAGTATTTTTGTGATTTAACTTTTTTCCAAACAGATCAGAAAGTGAAAGGTTAATCCAATACCCCGTATTAGCAATGTTCACAGACAAGAAACATACGGAGCGTGTTATGTAGAAAATAGAGCATTTATTTTTAGAAATATTTTAGGAATTTAAGTGTATCAGTAGATAACCAGTCGTGATAAATATTAGTTTGTATTTTACATTTATCTAATTACTGTTCATCACAAATGGATTGATTGTCATACATGTATAAAAATAAACACTATATATCTGAATTCTGTTTTGTATATTTTATGAAAGGTAAGTAATATTTTCTGAGAAGAAATCGTTATGTCTCAGGTTCCTTGTTAGGTAAGAGAAGAGCAAAATCTAACCAATCTTCCACTAATACATATGTAAAAACGAAAATGCCAAAATTTAGATATAAAGCTTTACTGAATTTCCAAGATGAATTATTCGGAATTCTACTCATACTCTTCAGACATGCAGGTAAATTAATTATTTATGTAAAACAATGAAATCTCAAAGAGATGGACCAGTTCAAGGAATTTTATTAACAAAAATGAAATATTGCGTATAAATTATAAACAATATAAAATTTAAAAGGTCAATTATGTCGAATCATTTGATATAACTTTAGCTTAAAACACCTCAATACATTTAGCACCTGTTTATAATTGTGCATAAGTGTTTGTCAGAACATGTAAGCTATTAAATGCATTAGAAAATCATCGGTACTTAATCATATAAAATTGGCATAAAGAACCACGTAAACAACTTTTACCGATTGCACTTTGAGTACTTAGTATTCAGCCAGTAGGTGATCGCTATTTCGTTTCTATCGATTAGTTGATAATTATTTGCAAGACAATTAAGCCATGTAATAGCTAACAAGACCTGTCACTTTAAATAAGCTCACTTTGAAAGAAAGCTGCACGTGCCGAAACTATGAAAAATTATTCTTTTTTAAGCGTATATAATGAAAATATTTAAAAAAAAAGGCGCCTTGCTTGTTATAGTTTGGTCATGACAGTAAGTAGTAGGTTAATTACGCTTCTCAATAGTTTAACTATCCTAATATCCTAACGTTGAAAAGAAGTATTTGATTGATTCGATATTTTACATATTACAGATATCGTGTAATTTTTCTTAAAAAAAAAGAAATTCTGTAAGATTATGACTAAGGATCATGAATGACACAACTCAGTGAACATTACAAAATTTTATTACATAAAAAAGACAAATTCTGGATAACAATGTAACTTTTACTCTATTATGCAAAACATTTCTCCAAGCGAACTTTGCATGAACCAAATTGGCATGTTTTTTTCTGGAATATACAAATTTGAAAATTGAATCCCAACAATAATTTAGTTGTAAACGCGTGCAATAACAACTTTAAGAAGTATCAATCATAACAAAAAAAAACATATTTACTTTCCATAAACAAAGTCTGTAGCCATACATGACGTCAGTAATGTTTCAGGTCAGTATCTTCGAGCAGAACATCATCAATCAAAGTCATTAGTTTGATGTCAACAAACTGAAAAAGTTACCTTTTTTTTTTATCTTTTTCTTATATTTAATACAATTCGATGTAGGTTAATTTGTGTGTTATTATACATATAACTGCAAATCTGGTTGATTTCAAGATTTCGAAGATGTTCGAAAATTAAACGATAGACATTATCCTTTTTTGAACTAATTTATTAAAATAAAAAAAAAACATAATATGCGTTAATGTGACGTAAAAGGTGTAGAAAATATCAATTTTCAAACTAAGAATTTTCAAAAGTTGGTATACATATAACTGCAAATCTGGTTGATTTCAAGATTTCGAAGATGTTCGAAAATTAAACGATAGACATTATCCTTTTGAACTAATTTATTTAAAAAAAAAAAAAAAAAAAAAAACATAATATGCGTTAATGTCACGTAAAAGGTGTAGAAAATATCAATTTTCAAACTAAGAATTTTAAAAAGTTGGCATTTGACCATATTATTTTTCCAACATCGAAAAAGCAAAAAACTGTCTTAAAAGACTGCAATTATTCCATTGTATTTTATAAAAGCAATGTTAACGTAATATTCTAATTCTTGGATCCCATAGATTCGTCGCTTATATTTATTTGACACGAAATGTATATATACACACAGAGTAGATTTTGGTCGTTTCTGTGCCATCAAAGGCGACTGACTTCCTGTGATGATTCGGTTACATCAGATCTAGAACACAGTCAACCAGTTTTGTTGATCTAGAACTAGTCGTTACAATCTAGATATTCTGGATTGAGAATTGCTTATCCCAAAGAATAGAGTCCGGGTTACTTAATCGTAAGATTTTTTTAGGTACTTAATTCTTTTAATTATATTTCATAAAAAGGAGTATGGAGTTTATGTACACCAGATTTGAAAATGTACTGTAAAATTGACGTATATCGCAGGTGCAGCGTTTGTTGTTCTTCTTAGAGAAATGAATAGAGTAATGTATACATGTTTTATACCGTGTTACTATAGTTTTTTTTATCATTTTATAATGTAGTTCAACATCTTTTTTTCATTTTTTATTTCTTCGAACAAAAAAGGGTAGGTATGAGATACGTCTATACACCTTGTCCCTAACCTTACATAAGATGTCTGAATTCGCATGCCATGGCTATGTGAATGTCTATCTGAAATATGTAAACAGCCGACAATTGGTTTTATAAAAAGAGTTCATTTATTGCTTGTTTAGTAAATCTTTTCGTGGATCATGATTAAATAATACTGAAAAGAATCATGTCAATTTTGTTGTAGTGTTTTTAATTGTTGACATTGTGACATTCGAGCATTAACGTAAAACATCATTATATATATAAAATTTATTGCAGTCCAATTTTAATAGTTACACAGTGTGCCATATACGGGGTCAGTAAATTCTATATGAGGCGAGAGCGATAGAAACTCTCGCCCCATGTGGAATTTACTAAACCTGTATATATCGTATTAGGTCACATGCACACTGTGTAACGAATTTATCTTACCGACTATCTTAATATGGGGAATTTAGACGTATTTGTAAAAAATAATAAATATTTTTCAGTTGATGTTATAGTGATCAATATGATTCATAAAAGCAATATTTCGTGTCTAGTGGACTATTACAGTGATCAAGTCTTCAATATTAAGAACCTACTTGCACTGGTGTTAACAGAGGTTTTAATGGCTTCAGTAAATTGTTGATGATTTTTCATCTATACTTAAAAACAGTGGTAGACATCAATTATTATGCAAACTGGGTCAAACGCCAATTAGTAAATTGCATAATATTTATAACGAGTGTGATGCGATATCATTTTTCAGACCAAAATATGAGCGTACACGTATTATTACAGCTTTTTTCCACCAGACTATTCCCTCGGATTGAGCAATCTGAAGATCATAAAAAGTATTTTCTAAAAATAAAATACATTAATAGAGGTATTGATTTTATTAATTTGTCTGGTATTTTTAACGACTCTTCCGTTCAAAACTTCATACCTCCATAATTTGATAACATAGAGCCACCCATAATTTCATATTCGTACAAAAAAAAAAAAAAAATAAAAATAAATAAATAAATAAACAGCAGAAGTTTAATTTTTATTTATACGTCAGTTACATCAGACGTCCGTATAGAAAATAATGCTCTTTCAACATGAGACTATGAAACATCAAAGTTTAGATATGGTCCCTATGGCCATGTATTTACAGGGGGGACTTGAACATCGTCCAAGACCAAGAGGTTATAAACTTTCTGAAAAAATATCGTCCATCGTTGAAAATAAGTTGGAAAGAGTGTAGTCAGGTCATAAAAGATACTCTTTCATCCTATTGTAAAAATTGGTTTAAACGGGAGAAATCTGACAAAAAGACTTGATTTCTTTCTAAATAAATGTCTGAATATTGTTGATATTCGCATATCACATTTCGAAAATAAGTTAGAAATAAATAAAAGAGTAAGTAATACGGCCATTTCTAAGATTAAAAAAAAAAATTCAAGTACTAGCAAAGCGTTTTGTTTTCGTACCGGCCGACAAAGCAGCCAACAATGTGGTGGTAGTATGACGTAAATACTACACGGAAGTCCTTAAGCATGAAATTATACATTCAACTACATTCATGGCCGTACGCTCCACAGAGAGTCAAATAGTAAATAAGCATGTCACTACCACAGCTCAGCTTAAGGCCCCTTCAGAACATTTGAAGGCCCTCACTATATGTATCGGTTACCAAGACTACACAAAAAAAAACAAAAAAAAAAACCCCGTAAAATATCGTTTTGTCTCGGCCTCTAATAAATGTTCTACTTCTAATCTGTCAGTGTTTTAACGAGTTCCTTAACAGCTATCAAAGAACTTATCATTAACTTTTGTAATAAAACATTTGAAAATAGTGGAATTCTCTATTTTGGAATGTTAAAAATTCTTTGGATGTTTTAGATAAATTACGTGCTTTCGGTGGTCCTTTTGATTCGGTTGACAGTTTTGACTTTTCCGCTCTTTATACTACACTTCCACACAATCTTATAAAAAAAAAAGTTTTCCTATTCAATTAAATGGTCGTTTGATAAATCTGATTTCAAATTTATTTGCTGCAACTCATATAAAGCCTTTTTCTCTAATGAGAAATGTAAATTTGCTAGATATACTTACTGGAGGTGTGATGACATGACTAAAGCTGTAAATTTTCTTCGACAACATATATGTACTTTTCGGCAATAAAATTTATCGATAGGTTGTAAGTATTCCTATGGGCACCAATTGTGCCCCTTTAATAACAGACTTGTTCCTGTACTGTTATGAATCACAGTTTATGGCCAAACTCAATATTTAATTGATAAATTCAACAACACTTACCGTTATCTTAATTATTATTGTTTTCGTTAAGTAATAAAGAATTCTCTAAATATACTGCCGAAATTTACCAAAAGGAACTTACTTTAGATAATTTAAATATTAACAGCAATAACTGTCCTTTTTCTAGATTTAAATATTTCAGTTTTACACGAGAAACTCTATACAAAATTTCACGACAAAAGGGCGATTTTTCTTTCCTTATTGTTAGTTATCCCTTTTTGGACGGTGATGCTTCTTTGGCACCGTCTTACAGTTTTTATACATCACAACTCGTTCGATATGCCCGTGTCTGTAGTGACGTTTTGGATTTCAATGAGTGTAATCTATATATTACAGGTAAATTATTAAGTCAGGGATTTCGTTACAACAAATAACTTAAAACCTTTACTAAATTCTTCCATAGATACAAAGATTTTGTTTAAAGGTTAAGTTGCAAGCTTTACTGTTGTTATATCAACATCCGTCGTGTTGATCGTGGCAAGTACAATCCAGCGATAAGTGACATGCCATAACGGTCGATCATATCATAGTGGTGTCCTTAAAACTTTCAATTTTACCCATAAGAACCCTTGGTTCAATAGCTTCCGTTTGAGCAGATATTCTCAATCAAGCTAATCGTGACAGGAAAGACATGTAAAATATCGTATTTGAAATTTGAAATAGTCGCTTTTGTCGTAAAGCTAAAGTTTAGTCAAAACTGTAAATACAGATACCAGTTTCTTATAGTCAATAATAATATCACTGTAATTAAAGACTTATATACAAAATAAAAAAAAAACATTATAAATTTGTTAATCTTTTTAATCGGCGATATACAATTGGATTCAATTTTATATATGGTAAGAATGGTATGCAAAAGTGTACAAAATAAATAACAAGAAACAAATGTAGAAAACTTTTTAGAATAAAAATAAGAAGATGTACATGTAGTTTAATTGCCAATGAGACAACTCTCCACCAGATACCAAATGATTTAAAAAGGTTAGCAACTCTAGGTCATCGTACGGCCTTCAAAAATGAGCAAAACTCATACCGCATAGCAAGCTAAAAAAAAAAGGCCCCGAAGTGACAAATGTCAAACAATTCGAACGAGAAAACTAACGGCCTAATTTATAACTAAACCATAAACGGAAAACAAATATAATGTATGATTTACAGCAACAAACGACAACCACTGAATCAAAGCTCCTAACTTGGGACAGGCACATACAAAATGTGGCGGGGCTCAACATATTAGCGGGCGCATCAACCATCCCCTAACCTGGGACAGTAGTGAACGGCACAACGTACGAACAAACTATGAGAATCCACTTTACTTTCAATAAACCAACATCCTGTCAATGGACAATGTGTATTCCAATGGTTGCTTACATCTCACTTGAAATTAAGTACAGAAACAGACAAGCTTGTCTTACATCTTGAATCTGTTTTCTCTAGAAGATAGATCACTCAAAACTATGATCTATAAACATATGATGAATTCATCTTTCTTATTGTCAACCATCCGTACATTCATATATATAGCTATATACATATGGTGTCTATACGTATTTCAGTTGACCAGTATACTTGAAAACTGTCTTTTTATTTGGACACTGGACGTTAAACAGCCATCCGTCCATCTTTATTTGGATTTGACCAATAAATGCACAAACGTCCTACTTAAACAGCGCGTGATGAAGAAAAACAATTGAAAACTATGGCAAGCCGTTCTCGTCAAAACTATGTTTAAACTATTTTTCGAAAAAATTACACACTGAGAATTATAAAAAAACCCACTGAGATTAAAAAACCTAAAACACACACTGAGAATTAAAAATTACACACTGAGATTTCATAAAAACGCACTGAGATTACAAAAAATGAAAAACACACACTGAGAATTGAAAATTACACACTGAGAATTGAAAATGACACAATGAGATTTCAAAAAGACACACTGAGATGAAATAAACTGAAAAACACACACTGAGAATTTGAAATTACACACTGAGAATTTAAAATTACACACTGAGATTTGTGCGCACTTTTTATGCGCACATATCTAAATAGCATACTTACTCTGAATCTATTACAAGTTTAAAACAAGTAATAGCTTTTCGAAAAAAGGTAGCCGTCTCTTAGCTGATAAAAGTGGAAAGTGTTCTCGCTTTGTAGATTAATTCATTCAGAATAGCCTTGCATATTAATCAACACATTTTACCATACACGTTATGAAGCCGCAGTATATCGTTTAATGTTGTGTGTCAAATAAGATCCTTATCGTACTAATCCTTCAAATCATGGTTGTAAATGCTTTACATGTTTGTCAAACAATTCATTCTCTCATCATGAAATATCATAACCATGTTAAAGTTTTCTTATGTTTTTCATGTATAAAATGTACGTAACAGTGAACGACTGGATTCATGGATTGAATGTGAAATAATCATGTGCGTGTTTCGGCTATTTATAGATAAAGGTTACCTGTGTATCGACATGCATGATTTGTGACTAGGCAAAATCTAATTGCTAAAATAGAGAGTACAAATCCGATACTCTACGGGATTGAAAGACATTTACTAGGCTTGGATTGTCCCAACCAATCAACGAACTTTAATTATTCACGTCTCAGTAATATCTTCCAATCAGGTAGTAGGAAGCATTCAGCCCGCAGATTGTCCATCGTTCAATTCTTAATAACGTCTCCGAGGAGACGTTAACAACTAGGGGACAGAACTCGTTAGTCCTTCAATTTGGCGCTAAATGTTTTATAAAAAACATTAAACATACAACGTATAGAAAAACTACGTTATTAAAGACCAATAGAACAAGAAAAATACCCACTTACTCTCATTACAAAATATAACCAAATGATGAAAAAACTTTATTGAAATTATAAGAAAATATTGGAACAATCTAAAATACAAACAATGCAGTGAATTTTTTTCCCAAGTGCCTATTATAGCATATAAAAGTAACAAAAATATAAATTACCCTGCGAAATCAGGGTAACAGTTGAAAGACTTTTGAAAAGGGGCCATGCTTAAACAGTTTTAAGCAAAAAATCCCGATATACTGTTAGTAATAATCTGAATTATAGGCAACAAACTTATGAATATGAGTTAGCAAAAAAAGTTGTTAAGTCTTGAAATTTATTACGAATATTTCATTATAATGACAAGAGTTCGGGAGACCAAGATATTAATCTGTTGAATTATTCATCTCATGAATATTCATTTGTAATTTGCATATTAATCTCAGTGTGTATTTTTGAAATCTCATTGTGTAATTAACAATTCTCAGTGTGTGTTTTTCAATTTATTTCATCTCAGTGTGTGTTTTTCAATTTATTTCATCTCAGTGTGTCTTTTTAAAATCTCAGTGAGTAATTTTAAATTCTCAGTGTGTGCTTTTCATTTTTTTAAATCTCAGTGTGTAATTTTAAAATCTCAGTGTGTAATTTCGATTTTTCAGTGTGTTATTTTAGGTTCCTAAATCTCAGTGTGATTTTTTAAATTCTCAGTGTGTAATTTTTTCGAAAAAATGGTTTAAACATAGTTTTGACGAGAACGGCTTGCCATAGAAAACAGCAATTTACAAATTCTAGTCAACAACAAGAGTGAATTCTTCGTTGTCGGTGTCTTAACACACCAGAAATATTGTTACTCTGTCAATAGTCTCTGTTCACCTGTATGTATTACCGTTGTTGAGATTTTGCTTGAATATGAAGGGTAACGAATGTGTATCAGGTAATACTTTGTCGTCACACACAGTCTCACTCCGTTATGGGGATCATTAAATCCCAATGTTTTACACTAAGGAACTTGTTTGATGAATGCATGTGACTAACAATAACAAGTTAATGTTTTTGGGAAAGCAACACATTCCCGTTTTAAAGTCACGTGGTTTGATATATAAAATCCGCAACCTCGAGGCATCATTAGAGTCCATATATGAGAGTCATATGAGTTTGCTATTCTACGTGCATATTCAACAGGCAATCACTTTAAAATATACCAGTTCCTTCATACCCACAGTTTATTAGTTTTTAAAAATCACGAATTTACATATCTGTACTCGTTCAAAGCAATGAAAAAAAAATATTATATCAAACACGACTTTTTGATTTGCTTAGTGAACTGTACAATTCGATCAAAGGTTCATTAAAACATTATTTGGTCTTTAATAAAGCCCAAGGTCAACGGTTGAACATAACAGCTACTTATCCTTTATAATAAGTTTTATATAAAATGGATAAGTGCTTTTCACAGAAGAAAAAGAAGACAATTAACTTCTCACATATATAACTATAGGATAGAGTAGACATTATCTTGTCAGTCAGCTGTTTTGGGCAGCATCAAAGTGACAGGCAGAAATTTTTTTTTCATAATTAATTCGAAACATTTTTGTGGAAATTTTTCTTATTTTAATATGTTTATACAAATTAATGCATGTTTTAGGAAAAAAGCACTAATAACCTTGGATTTACACAAATGATATTTTTTTTAATTGCTATAATAATCCATTTGGCAGATTTTAATATTTATACATCCCTATCTCTGTTTATATCAAACCTGGTAATATAATATTTAAGTGTTATTATGAGATTCTGATAACCAAAACTAGAGATGTAGATTTACAGTTATTGATAATATTATTTCTATACAACTTGATCGGTTGATATTTACTTCTATTCATCAGTTGAATGTAAACGAGGAATAGTGTGATGTTATATGATTAGACTAAGTAATGAATATATATGATACATTTATATCTCAGTTGTGAAAACTGTCTTCACAAATTTTTGGATAATTCAAGAGGAAACAATGAGGATTAGAAGGGAATATTTCATGGATATTTTGACGTTTGTTTCAATTGAAATACGCAATATTTTGATTTAAGAGAATGTGATCGACGAATGCGACATATTGGCGGAAATATGTGGTAGAAAGTATTGCGTTTTAGTACGTGTTATCGTTATTTAATTACTTAGTCTAGTTCCATTTGAGACGAGATGTTCACGAGAAAAACGAAAGTTAACGTTAATTCAGCCATAATGTAGAAGTAAACACTGGAACAATAAGAGAAAAAGCAAATGCGATTAAAGTAAAGTGACCTTTTGAAACGACCTTTACAACGCACAAAAGGAAAGAAAGAGATTAAGATTTTAATACATTGTATAGATATTTGTCTCGGTTAAATGGTAGACTTTCGGTCAAAATAAGTGATTACTTTTAAAATCTGTGGTACGTTCACGTCTGGTCAAATGTGACGAAATCATAAGTAGAATGTCAGTCAGATAGCTTAATTACTTACGATCGTCACAGTGTTTGCATAAAGGGAAATATTATCAATATTCATCATTTGTAAATATTTTATCACCTGCCATCTTTAATGACGAATGTAAAAATTATCACCTTTTTCAAACAAGATATACCTTATGACATTTAACCTCGATGGCTGACCAGTAAACAAGTGTTTGTGCAAACATTTACATTTTGTTTTTTCTGTGAACAGCCGTTACACAGTGCTGGCGGACGAATGTAAAAAAAATGATTAGTGTTACATTTATTCGATAATAAAACTGATGATGCGACAGATGTTTTGTAATTTTTAAAACGATGCAGGTGTAATACGTTATTACGTGAAGTGACTACAGTCTCGGTTAATGACTTCATTTAAAAGGGATCAGCTATAAACTATACAGTAAATAACTTTTAAAGGGATATGGATTATATATATATAACATGAGTAATATCATGTAATAAGTGTAAACATTTCACTTTTCATTCATTGTTCATGACGCAACAATTTGTATACAGCGGTAAGTGAAATTTACATTTCATTTTAAAAGTTCAGTCGGATGTTGTTTATTGATGTGATAAAACTGTCATAATAAATATGAGAACTATCTGAGCAACGTATATATATATACGTACGAATATTAATAAATCTAAGAACTATCTAAATCTAAGAACTATCTAAATATGAGAATTATCTTGGCAATTGAAGAATATTAAACAATCATATGAAGGATAGGACATTACAAAAAACAGATTCTTTTTATTTCTCCAGAGAATACCCGAGATCCGTGTTATCTGGTGCAGGTTTTAATCAAATTCTTTATGATTTTTTTAAATCCTTGGAAATTATAAGATATTCGCAAATGCTTCCATAAGATAATGATTTGAAGTGATTGGATTATACATATAAAAATATTTGTTCGAGGATTACTTATTGTGCGTGCACAAAATGGATAAACATAAGACATTAGCAGTGGATTTTATTGACAATGAAAATATGCGACCACGTGCTTATTCCGAATCATCTGCTAAAAAGCCAGAAAATCCTTTAAAAAAATTTCAACTTCCAACAATTTTTATCGAGGAAGTAGACGATTTTGATGAGATTGAGCCAATGCCAAGACAAAGAGCTTATACATCTCCAGATGAAATGTTTCGACGACGGAAACCCTCCAGGCCAGGAACACCTCCGCCATTAGACTCACCCAATACCAAAATGAAAAAACAATCTAGTCTGGAAAGAATTGGAGCGCGCCCACACAAACTATGTCAAGTGCCTGAAAATTAAAAAGTTTAAAGAGATATATAGTATTTGTATTCAAAGGAATATTAAAACCTTAACGATGATCACTTATTTAAGTGCCTTTCATGGAAGAGACAGGTGTTGGGTAATTAGGCGAGATTCCAGTAGTACATTCAAATGTTCTGTGTATTTTACATCTACCGAGAGTACATGTAAGAATGAAAATTACAAAAATGTAATTCATGTGTGGCATGTCAAACAAGAAAAACAAATTAATCTCTTTAAATCACAATTCTCTCAGGTAAAACTGGCCGTAGACGTTTTTGGCTGTTCTCATTGGGCCCTTTAGGGTTTTATGCTCTCAAACATTTTGCATTTTTGGCTTTTTAAACTTGAGGTCTCGAGAATACCTAATAATGGTTATTCCTGAAACACGTGAAATCATATCATGTTTTGCACTGTATGTGGTGTTACTAGCGAAAATTTGTATTGTACTAGCCTCGTAAGCAGCGGGAGTGGGGTGGGTGGCAAACAATGTCCCGACCACTTATGGGTCTATTTTGTTTCGTCTTGTCCAACATGTTTTGATAAGCATAAATAAAATATTCTTGCCCACAAATTTTTGTGTCCCCACAATCCGTAGTCAAAAATGTGTTCCGCGCCATTATACATCTTGCCTTCAATTTCAGTCAGAAAATGTTTCGCCTTGAGTTTTTTTTTGTAAGATATATTGAAAAAATATATGTAACACTCCCAAACGTGTCCATCCCCGCAAACGTGTCTATTCTCCCCAAACGTGTCCGTAATATTTCAATATTGCCCAAACGTGTCCGATTTCATACCCCCAAACGTGTCCGATAACTGTTATTCGCCAAAACATTTCAGTTCCCTACACGAGGTATCTGATTTAATATCTACATTTTAACTGAGCATGGCTGCTTACATTTACATCCAACATAGCCGAACGGACGCCCCCACTTTTACCCAGGTTAAACTGCCGGTTTAAAAAAGATAAAAGTAATTTATTTCTATTGTTTTATGAAATAGTAAAATGAGTATACGTTGATAAAAAAGCAATAATCAAATAACCCACGTATTTATAATATGGACACGAATGATAGTTCCAGTAAAAGAAAAAAATAAGCTTGATATGGACACGTTTAGGGGATTGGGCACGTATGGGTGTTTATTAAAAAATGGACACCTTTAGGCGTTTATACAAATGACACGCGCCATGTTTTGCAGTTCAGTGACGTCATGTGGACACGTTTGGGGGAATCGGACAAGTTTGGGTTAAGGACACGTTTCTGAGTGTTACATATATACATAATAAAGTATGTCATTATAAAATGTATTAACATCTAAATTTTCGTTACATCTCCAAGCTGAAGGAGCCGAAAAGGACCCCGATTTAGGAAGATATAATTGTTTTTTGTGTAAGGTAAAAAAACATATGCATGTAAAACGTCTTTCCAGACAAAATTTCATTTTTATATATAATAATAATTTGAAAATTAACATTTCATAAAGGAAGTATATACATGTATACAAAATATTTCAAAATTTAGACTGAATATTAAAAAACTGCAATTAGACGTAAAATACGCTGACTACAGATATTGAAGAAGGTATATAAGTTAAAGATAGTCACACAATGATTATTTGAAGAAAATGGCCATATATGTATTCCAAGAACAGCTTTTCCGCAGCTGTCTATAGCCAGTTCCAGTAGTTAGAATTACAACCTCTCTTCAACCGATAAAAAAAATCAAAAACAAAACTATCCCGATAATTTAACGCAAGATTATGTACTTTCTCAACATTTTTTTATATTAAATATTACGGTTATGTAACATAGTATTAAGAAGGAATGGCTTACTTCCATTGTTTTCATTTCATCGCTTTGATTATGTTCAAAATGTCTTCCAATGTTATCTCAAATTCACAGTATTACAGCTTCATGTCCTGGCATTAGCATGTCATAGTCAAATGTTTGAGCATTTAATCAAATTATAATAGATGCTCATGGTCGTTCCAAAACAGTAATTTTGATAACTTTGCATAATTCTATCGATCGTATCAATATTTGTAAAAATGTAAAAATTTTATGTGTGCATCATTTAAACTCTTAAAGTTAAATTCAAAAAATATTTTATTAAAGTAATTTCAACATTATACATTGTTGGTTGAAATTCAAAATAACAAATTCGGTTTCTACATATATTGCATTGCGATTCCTTTTTGTGGAGTCAACGTAAATACATAATTTATCGCCTTACATGGTGTAAATGTATATATATTATGATAACTGTCAGATAGTGACATTTTCATTGCTTTACATGAACTTGTTATAAGCATTTTATATTTGTACATTGTCAACAGGTCATATTTATCAAGATGGTTACATTCCATGTTGCATATTGTTTGTTGTTATGCAAAGGTGAGACTGTTGTTTGCGTCCAAATAAAGATTTACATTTTTAGTATTTGTTTTATGTTTTAGTTCAATTTTTGTGTCTTTCTATAAACAGATTTACTTACAAAGATATATTGACTTTGTGCAGGGAAAAATATACTTGCCTTTCGTATCTCTATCAGCCTTCGAACTATCAACACGATCAGTGAATTTTAGTAATGTACATTAGTCTATAATTATCTTATTGATCAATGATACAAAACGGATCAGACACTAGTTTTACCAGCGTTTATTATTTTGCATGCACACGTATAAAAATTGCGGTTTTTATCCAACGCAATCATAGGTTTGAACGTTGTTTTCAATTTAGACTTGTTTATATTTTTTGTTTGGGCTTGTATTATATTTGCCTTCGGGTTTATATGATCCGTTCATCCTATTTTGACTCCTCAAAATTCAAGAGTCTATCCTAAATTTAGGTAAATTGTATGGCTTTCCAAATACCGTTTCGATTCCTAACATCACTGAAGAGACATTAATTGTCGAAATCCGGATATGGTGTACAAAAACCTTTGCACCTTTTGTTTGCGGTATATCATCTTTTCCGCAAGTTTATTGTTTTCTGTTTAGTATTATATTTTTAATTAATATCCATTTATTACATCGGTGATCCGTTTATTTGGCAATCGCCAATGGCAGTCAGCAGGGTTTAAGAACATTTGTTGTTCGACCTGTTAGTCAAATGCGTTTTGTTAAAATATACTTTTCACTTTTTTGGTCTTTTGGAAAATGTTGTTTGTGCTGTATTTAGACCCCTCTAACAAGAAATTTATTTTGCATGCACACGTATAAAAATTGCGGTTTTTATCCAACGCAATCATAGGTTTGAAAGTTGTTTTCAATTTAGACTTGTTTATATATATATACAATGATAACAATGTATCATAGTATAATATTATATCATATTTAGAAAGGCACATAAGTATACATCAGTGATACATTCTACCTTTGAACAGAAAGATAAACGTTGGATCAATTTTGAGAATAACACAGGAGTGTGGTTTTCAAAAGAATAAGAGATTGAAACAGATTAAATGTCATAGGTGGTTAGATACAGGAAGTATTTTCTTTAAGTAGTCATGATTTAAGAAATCGCCTAGACATTTTAATGCATCAATGCCTATATTTATTTTAAGGCCGTATGATTATAACAAAACCACATATGTATTGGAATTATCGCAGTAGGTATCAAGAACATTTCAATGATTCTCTCCCAGAGGAACCGTGCCAGCATTCATTCTCGTCTTAAGTAATCCAACGTGATGTTGGTACCATACATCATTTTAAAATTTTCCCATGATTGTTATATTTTATATTGTTAACGTGTCATCAAACTTTATCATGCACGAAATCAACATGTACGATTTTACATGTCATTCGTTTGTGAAATCAACATGTACGATTTTACATCTGCCATTCGTTTCTGAAATCAACATGGACGATTTTACACTTGTCATTCGTTTCTGAAATCAACATGTACGATTTTACATCTGTCATTCGTCTCTGCAATTAACATGTACGATGTTACATCTGTAAACTCGTTTCTAAAAACAACATGTACGATTTTACATCGTCATTCGTTTTTGAAATCAACATGTACGATTTTACATCTGTCATTCGTTTGTTAAATCAACATGTACGATTTTACATCTGTCATTCGTCTCTGAAATTAACATGTACGATGTCACATCTGTCACTCGTCTCTGAAATCAACATGTACGATTTTACATCTGTCATTCGTTTCTGAAATCAACATGTACGATTTTACATCTGTCATTCGTTTCTGAAATCAACATGTACGATTTTACATCCGTCATTCGTTTGTGAAATCAACATGAACGATTTTACATCCGTCATTCGTTTGTGAAATCAACATGTACGATTTTACATCTGTCATTCGTTTCTGAAATCAACATGTACGATTTTACATCCGTCATTCGTTTGTGAAATCAACATGTACGATTTTACATCTGTCATTCGTTTCTGAAATCAACATGTACGATTTTACATCCGTCATTCGTTTGTGAAATCAACATGTACGATTTTACATCCGTCATTCGTTTCTGAAATCAACATGTACGATTTAAAATCTGTCATTCGTTTGTGAAATCAACATGTACGATTTTACATCTGCCATTCGTTTGTGATTTCACCATGTACGATTTTACATCTGTCATTCGTTTCTGAAATCAACATGTACGATTTTACATCTGCCATTCTTTTCTGAAATCAACAAGTACTATTTTACATATGTAAATCGTTTCTGAAATCAACATGTGCGATTTTACATCTGTCATTCGTTTCTGAAATCAACATGTACGATTTCACATCTTCCACTCGTTTCTGAAATCAACATGTACGATTTTACATTTGTCATTCGTTTCTGAAGCCTTAAATCTTCAGCTAATATCCTTTCCAATACTGTTCACGAAAGCTGCATATAACATCCATTAATTTCTTTATATTGGAAATTTTACGTCAGCATTGCATATTTCTTATTATTTTGATATTCTCAATATTACAAGGCTTCGGTAGGATATATCCATGATTTTTTATTTAATCTAAGGAAAACGACGTCCAGATCCATTGAGATAGAATCACTAACAATCAAAATGATTAAAAAAGTATAAGCTGACTTTATTGTCTTTGAGGTAAAAATATTAACTTTAAAGTTTTATTCATGTATGGTGACATACCCAATATTGTAGTTGTTTTGGAAGTTCTATGTTGCTTAAGCCTTATTTTTGAGTGATTTCTTTTTCTGTTTTATCCCTGTTGATATTAAACTGAATTTTATTGGTTTACTTTTAAATAAAATCATGGCCCCTGGACAAAAAAAATACCATGAAATTGTCAGGTTTCTTTTACGTCGGTAGCCCTTTTTGCAGTAACTTTGCTGGTAAAGACGCTCTTTGAGCATTATTGGTATTAGGTGTCGTAGCGATACTTCAATCGTAGGCCTTTCCAACTTCTATATTGTGTATATACTTTTCTTCGGTTTTTTGTTTGTTTTTTTTTTACTATTTTGTTTTTAATTTTTGGTTGTTTTAATGAATCTATGAATTATAAAATATATCAATTCTTTTTTTTTTTTTTTTTTTTTGTGGAAAACAAAATTAAAGGTCAAATAAGAAAAACCGTAAAATTTAATATCAGATCTAGAGGAACAAGGTTATAATGTATTGATGTTTCTCTCAAATGTTGCTCGTCCCGCTAATAGTTATAGCATTGAATGAATGAAAATATAATTAACTTTACAGGAAACATATATTTATGAATGTAAATTATCTTTTGGGAAGTAAAACAACAAAACGTGGTTAGAAAAACAGCTGATACATATAACAAACTTGACATGGACTAACAGGCTTGCATGGTAGTTATTATATACTATTAATGTTTTTCTCACAAATTTCATTTTAATCAGGATGCTTGATTACACATTACTTTATTCAACGATCAAGATTCTGTTAATTACTTGTATTTATCATATTGATCTTGATGTCATGCCAAGAGTTCAGTCTGAAATGAGATTTATAGCTACAATTAATGATCACAAAAATCTGACTTTTCACTTTTAATAATGAACAAAATTACATAATTAAAAGTTTTGCATAGCTTAATTCATGCTGTTTAAGTTTCAAAATACTTGGTAGGTTGATGCCACTGCTGGTGGAGGTTTCCTCCCCGAGGGTATCAACAACCTAGTAGTCAGCACTTCTGTGTTAACATGAATTATTGATATTGTCATAATATAAATTGACCGTTTATGAAACTTAGATTTTTTTTTAAAGAGTAAGGATTTTCTACCCTTGGAATAGATTATCTTAGCTGTATTTTGCAAAAGTTTTCGTCCTCAGTGCTCTTCAACTTCGTAATTTGACCTTTTTAACTTTTTGATTCGAACGTCACTGATGAGTCACGCATGTCTTGCCTACAAATTTTGTATTCCCAATATCTATGATGAGTTTATATTAAACATTCTAGAAATATTTTGTCAGGGGGATGGGTATATAGCTGATTATATGTTAGGGTTTTTTCTCATTGTTGAAGCCCGGATGATGACATATAATTGTTGCGTAAAACTACGTCACTTGGACTCTGTTGGATAGAAGTCTCATTGGTAGTCATACTTCCTCTCCTTATTTTATAAGGAACTTCAAACTCTTCATATCTTAATTCCAATGGTTGTATATTTCTCAAGTGAAATGATGAATTCAACGTTTATCATTTTCAAATACTAAAATATCATTGCGCAATACATATCTCCATGAACATTAATTTTAATCGTTCTGTGCAAAAATGACATTTTCAAAAGTAAAATCAATAAAACATGGTCACATTGCAATTTGCTTTTTTTTTTAATTTTTCAGTGAATGGACCCAAAATTCATCAGGCTCTGATTTACCATTTTATTTTGTTACATGTAGTATCATTTCTCCTTGCGTATTGACCAATAAAAAGTATGATAATGAATACCAGAAAACAAGTATTAACTGATTCAAATATACCATAGATATAAGAAGATGTGGTATACATTGTAAGTGCCAATGAGACAACTCTCCATCCAAGTCAAAATTTATAAAAGTAAACCATTATAAGTCAAAGTACGGTCTTCAACACGGAGCCTTGGCTCACACCGAACAGTAAGCTATAAAGGGCCCCAAAAATTACTAGTGTAAAACCATTCAAACGGGAAAACCAACGGTCTAATCTATATAAAAAACGAGAAACGAGAAACACTTATGAACCACATCAACAAACGACAACTACTGAACATCAGATTCCTACATTGTAGTTCATACATGTACTAGCATGGTGAACATTTTATTTTGTTCATATTTTATGGTTCTGATTTGTCCTGTAATGCATAACAATACGTATAGCCTGATATTCTGTACTGAGCTGAAGAGCAGGTTTGACTAGGATGCCAGGCTATAAACTGGAATCCGCTTGTATTCCGCTACACTCAAACAAAGTGTAGTAGTCAGCCAAGAACCAGCTTAGCCAGGCTAAACAGTTTACTAATCGGCACTCCTCGTCAGATCTACCTAACGCACCGGAATCTGCTGAGGTTTGCTGATTAAAATAAATAACAAACCATTTCAATCTATTTAGAAAATTATGATCGATATGCATTGAACTGTACTTTTAGCTACTGACAAGAACATGGGACATGTAAATCAATACAATGTAAAACAAATTTTAGTTGAAACAATAAATATTTTAAATGAAACTAGATCCATAATAGACAACTCTATAACCAGGGCTACAAACTCGAGGCAAACTAATCAATCCGACTAAATTCTTTAAATTATTATATCAATCATGTTCCAGATATTTCTTGCTTAGAAATACTGTAAGTTTAGGTAAGTCATATGCATTAACGTTTTTGTTTCATTTTTGTGACGTCGGACTTTGTATAATGTCAGAATAGAAAAACACGAAGAGCACGGCTCCAATGATAATTTGCTCATTCTCAAATTAAAATAGTAACATACGGGAATTTTTCTTTTATTTCATTTAAAGCTGTGTTCAATTTTTATGCTATTTAGTTTTCCGGAAACTATAGAACATATGCACATGCGTTTTAAAATATTCATCATCATGTGTCTATTTGACAACTCGGATTTAACCTTATATCCTTCAATCAATAGATCTCAATTTTAAATCATTCTTCAGTAAAAACAAACATGGGTATCTCCATTTATAGGGAAGTTCTGTTAGATCTTTATTAGATCCATCGGTATGCCAAAACAATAATTTTGTAGGACACCTTGAATTATACCGACTTGACCTTAAGCTATTATTAATACTGATTATAATGAATTATCATGATTATTATAAGAATGAGTAATCTGTTTTATGAAGAATAAACGTCCTTGCAATTGTTTTTGTAGCCAGTTATTATTCCCATTTAATCCCTTTACACAATATGTTTTGGTAAGAAAGTCAAGAAGCGTGTCTCAAAATGTGCCTCTTTAATTAAACATATATATATATATATATATATATATATATATATATATATATATTGCGGTTTTATCCAACGCAATCATAGGTTTGAACGTTGTTTTCAATTTAGACTTGTTTATATTTTTCGTTTGGGCTTGTATTATATTTGCCTTCGGGTTTATATGATCCGTTCATCCTATTTTGACTCCTCAAAATTAAAGAGTCTATCCTAAATTGAGGTAAATTGTATGGCTTTCCAAATACCGTTTCGATTCCTAACATCACTGAAGAGACATTAATTGTCGAAATCCGGATATGGTGTACAAAAACCTTTGCACCTTTTGTTAGCGGTATACCATCTTTTCCGCAAGTTTATTGTTTTCTATTTAGTATTAAATTTAAAATTAAGATCCATTTATTACAATTTGGCAATCGCCAATGGCAGTCAGCAGGGTTTAAGAACATTTGTTGTTCGACCTGTTAGTCAAATGCGTTTTGTTAAAATATACTTTTTCACTTTTTGGTCTTTTGGAAAATGTTGTTTGTGTTGTATTTAGACCCTCTAACAAGAAATTTGTTTTGCATGCACACGTATAAAAATTGCGGTTTTATCCAACGCAATCATAGGTTTGAACGTTGTTTTCAATTTAGACTTGTTTATATATATATATATATATATATATATATATATATATATATATATATATATATTGAAAAGTTTTAAATTTTGTCCACGCTGTGCACAAAATAAGAAAAAAAATTAATAAGGCTGAAAATGCACCAAATATTTGTATTCAATATGAATATTCACATTTTGTCTATTACAATATAAAATTGTTCATAATGTTCTCCATAGTATCCTACTGGTTTCATATATATAATATCAAACTTGCAAGGACACATTAAATATCGCGGTATTAAGGGTCATAATATAAGTACTAAAGTGGCATTTGCTTGTTTCTCACTCCAAATTGTCATAATGTGTATTCCTATTGTATAAGATATATTTTTCAGTAATTTTCATTATAAAGTATTGTTAACTGTTAACTTTATTCAAGAAATGTTACTTGATATTTCATCATTTTTGCTCTCAGTGTACCAATGTTTATTCAAGGAGAATATGCCCGTGCGCAAGGAATTCGATATCATACGTTTTTACAACCATTTGGTTGTTATCGCTATTAGCGTTCTATATGTACCTCATTAAAGTACTATAAAGATGGTAGTATTGGGAAATTGCTTCCGTTACCCTCTCTCGCAAAGAATAAAGATAAGAGTTGTGAGTTACATCTTGCACCCAATACACAATCACACACTTAAAAAGCGGGATATCCATTACGTTCTTTCGAGGTATTAAACACATTTAACAGAGTCCGAATCATTCAAGTAATCACATATTGAACAAATGTTATGAGACCTCAGGTGCCCAGAATGGGTATGGCGATTCTTCTCCACCAGTTGAATCCGACATGTTGTTCAGTGCAAGTAAATATCAAGTGATATGATAGCACCATGGAGCACTTTCAAAAAAACACGACATTAACAATCGTCACCCACCTGACAATAATCAGTAAAACAACTCAGTATTAAAAAAAAAACAGAGGATTATACCAGAGGGGCAAATAAAAACCATACAGCAAGGAAAGACACAGACAACAGTATTGTCAAACGAAAAATGATACACAGCATATAGAAAACAATCCAAAGAAAAAAAAATGAGCTAAACAAACCGCACCAAAACACCAAATTAAACATAAATGTTTAAAAGTAAGATTGAAGCCTATGCCAAAAATGTATGTAGTGTATAATGTTATAACAATATCCGACCATGCTTGAAGCTTGCTTTCAAGAATAAATATATGATGTATGTAGAGAACGACAACGTTTTACATGTTTTTAATCATAAAGTATTCGTATTCGTATCCGTATTGTTCATGATTACAATAATGGCTTCTCTCTGTTTGAATTTACCTTGGAGTTCGGTTTTTTGTTAATACATTGTTTATACTAATTTTATTGTAATTCAAAGGGGATGTTTACAAAATAAAAAGTAATTTACGTTCGTCAATATGATTAATCTACTATATCTTAAAAGGAAATTTGTACGTTTTCATTAAGATTTAATTGAATGAAACACATTTAAAAAAAGTTATCATGTTAGCTTTACGGCCAATTACATGTGATGTATTTTGTTTACAAATGTAAGGGTAATCAGACATTATACTTTTCATTCATTTAATAAAATAATACATTAAATTCACATAGTTCTGGTGTTGGCCTCTTAGTCAGTCCATACTATTGTACAATCCTTTCGAACTTTGTGAATAGGAAGGTAAGATCATGCAATAATTTAGACACCTTGGTATTTAAATAAATGACCTTTATTATTTGAATGTTTTCACACTTTTCATTTCAGGGCCTTAATAGCTGACTACACGATATGGGTTATTCTCATTGTTGAAGGCCTATAATTGCTTACTACCATTTCATTTAAACTCGATTGGATAGTTGTCTCGAGTTCATTGGCAATCATACCACATCTGCTCAATTTTATATTGTTAATATTTTGCATTAAATCTAAATCTAAGCAATTACAAACATTGGATATTGTGTCACTGCTCACATCTAGACTAGTAATGAGGGTCCATGCAAAAATGAAACAATTGCATTACCTCGATTTACATTTTATACATACAATATAAATAAATGAATTATGAATACATTTTGCGTTTAGGTCGAGGTGTCTAATGTATCTTCGAGTTTCTATTCTCCTATTGGAATCTTCCGCTTCTTTTTTAACTGAAGGCAACTAAGCTACGATAACTTAACGTGGCGATATAGACGTCATGTTGTCCTACTTAATATTGGCGGCTGTACTTAGCGTGGCGATAAAGAAGTCATGTTGTCCTACTTAGTATTGGCGGTTGTACCTAGCGTGGTGATATAGAAGTCATGTTGTCCTACTTAGTATTGGCGGCTGTATTTAGCGTGGCGATATAGGAGTCATGTTGTCCTACTTAGTATTGGCGGATGTACCTAGCGTGGCGAGATAGAAGTCATGTTGTCCTACTTAGTATTGGTGGCTGTACCTAGCGTGGCGAGATAGAAGTCATGTTGTCCTACTTAGTATTGGTGGTTGTACTTAGCGTGGCGATATAGAAGTCACTAGGAAAAAAACCGTGGAAAATTGTCAGTCACGTGTATTGTTAGCTTTAACCCCTGCATGCCAATAAGTGCCAAAAAGTTCTTTGTTGCAATTTAAAGTTGAAATATGCTTTATGCATGTGTAAAAGGATTGCTGGCCTATTTGAAGTATTTCTACTACATTCATGACTGTATATTGTAATTTTGTAAGGGCAGATAATAATAAGGTCTATGCAAGAAATGTAATAAAAATATAAAACAGATTGGGGGAGGCTTTACTGGGGTCGCAACGGTTGATAAATTACATTGTCAGGGAGTACAGAGTATAGGGGAAATTCAGGTTAATGCGGACATCAGGTAATTGCGGACACGTCATGTCAAAAAAATATTGAGTCTAACGTAGAAATTATTATTCCCGGTTGTACTATTTCTAAAATTAGATCAACTTATGTTCGTATGTCTGTGTAATTTTGGTTGAATGTTATGTAAAAGAACATGTTTGGTGAGCACTGTCTGTAATTTTTGTATAAAATGTTGTGCCCAAATGCGCACAGCACTTTCCGACAATTTTGTGTAGGTCCAGGATTTTTTTTACTTTAAATTCATTTATATTGTCTGGTTGTGGTCATAGTTTTATATCTCAAGATTATTTTTTATTTTTTTTTACCATTAAACTGATTTTTTAGAAGACATTCTTATGTCCAGTCCACAATTTCCCTCCTGCTGTCCGCATTTACACTCTTGTGGCAAGTGTGCATTTAATTGATGTTTGAGCTAAAATTGACCAATGAAAGATGTGTTTATTTGATTTGCGTATTATAGAATAGAGGTTATTAGGCTGTTCCCACACGTAACTGAGTCATTTACCGAGCGATCAAAGTCGGACTTGAACAAATCGTCTGCAAAAGGGGGAACTTAAACTATGGGGGCTGCAGAGGCGTAGACCTCATTTTTCTGTCTGTAAATTGCAGATATTTCTTAATGTGTATTTCCTTTTGTTTAAAGTAATAGTTTTTCATACGACAAAACATGACGGAACCAAAATTTGACCTGAATTGGAATTTCATTATCGCCATTTTGAAAGTCCTTCTTATGGAACACTTCGGAAGTTCAATACATATAAATTATTTTTGTTATTCATAAGACAACATGATATCTTCTCCAAACCGCCTTTAACCTCTTAACAATGTTTTTACATGACAGGGAGTACACGTACAGTTTATAAAGATCGGGGCCTGGAGTAGTTTGTTTCAAGTTCGGTACAGCATGATTATGTGTTGAATAGTGTATAATGGGGCAAGTACTTTGTTTCATTATGAATGATGATATCTATGCTACTTGTTCTTTAAACCGCTTGTTATTGATAAGACAATATGATAGGGCATACGATACAGTTACAGGGAAGATAATAATGCATCCAAAATGAGCGTGTTGTTTTCTCAATGGCAGACATATACTTCAGAACAAATTGCAAAAAACTGTATGAAAATATCTCTTGCCGTTTGAAAGTTATGTGAATTTTTCGAAAAGTATTAAACTATGAAATTTTATCTTTGTACACAAAATTTGAAAATTTCAACCGGAAATATCTCGAAAAGTAAATCATGAAGGAATAAATTTCTCAGCATATTCCAAACGTGTACATTGAAATTGACCTTCATTCAAAATTTCAAAAAATTCTAATCGTGGGATCATTACTGTATTGTATGCCCTTAGCAACGTTTTTACATGACAGGGAGTTCATGTACAGTGTATAAATATCGGGGCCGGGAGTAGTTTGTTTCAAGTTCGGTACAGCATGATTAGTGTATAATGGGGCAAGTACTTTGTTTCATTATGAATGATGATATCTATATTACTTGTTCTTTAAACCGCTTGTTATTGATAAGACAATATGATAGGGCATACGATACAGTTACAGGGAAGATAATAATGCATCCAAAATGAGCGTGTTGTTTTCTCAATGGCAGACTTATATACTTCAGAACAAATTGCAAAAAACGGTATGAAAATATCTCTTGCCGTTTGAAAGTTATGTGAATTTTTCGAAAAGTATTAAACTATGAAATTTTATCTTTGTACACAAAATTTGAAAATTTCAACCGGAAATATCTCGAAAAGTAAATCATGAAGATATAAATTTCTCAGCATATTCCAAACGTGTACATTGAAATTGACCTTCATTCAAAATTTCAAAAAATTCTAATCGTGGGATCATTACTGTATTGTATGCCCTTAACAACGTTTTTACATGACAGGGAGTTCATGTACAGTGTATAAATATCGGGGCCGGGAGTAGTTTGTTTCAAGTTCGGTACAGCATGATTAGTGTATAATGGGGCAAGTACTTTGTTTCATTATGAATGATGATATCTATATTACTTGTTCTTTTTAAAACATGTTAAACTGCTTACATTAGACCGGAAATATAATGACATGACTAAAAGGAAATCGCATCGGATTGTTCCGGAACTTATTAATTTGTCTAATTGCTTATTGTTTCAAACAGTAATCGATGTAAAAGCGTAAATATTTCAGTATACCCTATCAAGTATATATACCCTTATATAAGTTTGACTTATATAGCTTTCTTCGGTTATACGTTTATAAGGTGAACAAAAAACGGTCTTTAGATTTAGTAGTATAGATGTTGTCCTACTTAGTATTGGCGGCTTTGCTTAGCGTGGCGATATAGAAGTCATGTCCTACTTAGTATTGGCGGCTGTACCTAGCGTGGCGATATAGAAGTCATGTCCTACTTAGTATTGGCGGCTGTACCTAGCGTGGCGATATAGAAGTCATGTTGTCCTACTTAGTATTGGCGGCTGTACCTAGCGTGGCGATCTAGAAGTCATGTTGTCCTACTGAGTATTGGCGGCTGTACCTAGCGTGGCGATATAGAAGTCATGTTGTCCTACTTAGTATTGGCGGCTGTACCTAGCGTGGCGATAAAGAAGTCATGTTGTCCTACTTAGTATTGGCGGCTGTACCTAGCGTGGCGATAAAGAAGTCATGTTGTCCTACTTAGTATTGGCGGCTGTACCTAGCGTGGCGATCTAGAAGTCATGTTGTCCTATTTAGTATTGGCGGCTGTATTATTCATTCTGTTAATAAGATCAAATAATATTTGATAGAAATAAATCTAAGGAGGATATTTGCTGCTGTTTGTGACGGCCATATTTCTTTTTCAAGTACATGTAATGGCATTTATAGCCGACTTAGATGAGGTAAGATTGTAAAAGAGCTTGATATTACAGCGATAAATAGTTTCTGAGAAACAAATATTTTTTTGTTTTATTGTTTATGCGTAATATGCATTACATTCAAAGACTACTTGAATGTTTGACAAACAGATATTTGGTGATGTTGAAATCAAAAGAAAAACGGACTGACTACTAGTAGTGTGCCCAGTCATCTAATTTGAACGATTTGGGTTAACGGAATAACATACGGCTGTATTTGGTGTCATTTAAAAGAGCAGAACAATTTGCAAAATACTTTTAGCCGTGTGTTATTCCGTTAACTTAAGAGGTCCCTTTTTGACACTGGGCACCCTACTATACGTAAAGTTAACCGTGATGATCAAGCTTAGAATTAGATTTTATCAACTTAGAATATAGTTATTATGATTGACAATTCTCTACGTCACAACTCTAAGCATCGATTTAAAAACTAATGTTCAGCATTAATATGAACGACATTTGAGCTGATAAAAAAGATCGTGATTATCTCGTGATTATGACCGAATCAAAATTTGTAGGTCAGATGATAATAATCAGTTATAAAACAGACAAAACATTTAAAATGATGACTGGTCTCGTCGAATTGTAAGATAGGTGACTCTGACATTCATTGTTTTTTTGGATTGCTGCAAATAAGCTATTTAGATATGAAGAACACATTTTAGATAAATGACGAATATAACTGCTGGGGTGTTTGGAAAGAAAATATTTTCTCCAGTGGTAGTGAAGGAAGTTTTTTGGTGTTCTTTGGGTTATAGAGATGGCTGTCGCGTTTGTACTTGTAAAGTTCTCCATTTGATTGTTAGGCTGTAATTAGAACAAGCAATTTAATATACAATTTTATTCAGAGCTGGTCCAAATCTTACAGCTAATTATACAATATTCATACATCAAAGCATACCTTACATAATAAGCAATCATCATTACTCTATTGAATTAATCATGATAATCAGCTGTAAAATAATTATATAAAGCAAGATGCTGAACACCCCCAAAATATGTTCACAATAATCAGAAGATCGGGAGAAACCTTGCTTACGCCAATTCTGAATAATATAATGAGTACTCTGATAATGCAATAGGAGCATGGCTCTTGTAAAAAAAATGGTCAGCATTATAACACATATATTTTGAAATAAAAACAAATGGACAGACTTTCAAAGACAAACATTTCTAAAATATAATAATTGAAATATAGGTAACCTGCTATCTACATAACCTTTAATCTTTCTAACATTTATAGTTAGTCAATGCCACGTAGCAAATTTTACTAACCACCCTTTTTCATTAAAGTAGGTGTTAGCACTAAAATCTTTACAAAGGGATAGCAAAAAATATTGTGTACGAGTGTGAACTCGTTATTCAGTTTTGAATAATTCTAAAAATCATGCAATGGGAACTTGTTGAAGTACTAAAAGTGACACCCTGGTGATCTTGTTGAAGTACCAAAATGACACTATATTTGTTGACAATGTACAGTACAAATAACTGTAACGTTGTATCGCGATCTTTGGCTAATTTCCTAACTGGCCTAGTTTGAGATTAGACAGACTTTGTAACTACCCTTATTTGAGATCAGACAGACTGTTCTATTTTGATTTCCGTGCTCACACGGATGTATGTATTTCACAATATTTTTGGATCTCCATATTTTTAGTCAAGAATTAGTTGAAAAAAAGATTAACCCAACATATATGTATACAATAAACTAGGGTAGTAAATATCTGCTGAGTGGTAAATGTGTATATACCGGAGTAATTCTGATCCTGGAACCAATGACTACGAAACAAAACTCCTCAACCTGTGTAAAAGTAGCGGTCTCCGAATTCTCTACGGCCGCCATGTGGGTAGTCTCGCTAATGATTACACATACAGTGGTCCAAAAAGTATGAGTGTAATAGACTATTTATTAACTACATCAAGTAATTTCGACATAGTGTCAAAATTCATAACATGTCATTTTACTACATACAGTTACCATGCACCCTTACATATTCAATTCAAGACTAATTTTTTCTATTAAACGTAATGGTGTTCAGTCCAATTTGAAGAATGCAGAGGCATCCAAATTCTTTCGATTGAATGAGGAATATAAGTAAATGTATCGCAATGCACTTTTGATAAACTCCTGATGGTTTGTTAAACGAATGAGTTAATCATTTATAGAGACTGTGCATTAGAATTTCAGGACATGACACCTTTTTATGAATGTATGCTAATGAAATGATATTGATGTCAAAATTAATCCAAGGCTTGCAAAATATGTTAAATACTTTATCTGGTTATACTGAGAAATGGGGTCTTTCAGTTAACACAAATAAAAATCAAAATAGTAGTTTTCCGTAAAGGTGGGAAAATCAGACCTAATGAGACATGGATTTATGATGGTAAAACATTAGATATTGTAGATCACTTTTGTTATCTGGGTGATTATTTCATTATAATTGTAAATTTTATACTACTCAAAAACACTGTGCTGAAAAAGGCATGAAAGCTATGTTTAGTATGAGGAAAAAGGCGTCATCCTTATACCTGAACACTGTTACTGTTGTTACTTTATTTGACACTTGTGTATGTAGTATTTTGATTTATGGTTGTGAAGTATGGGGTGTTCATAGAGCACCAAATGTAGAAAAGTTCACTTGGACTATTGTTATACATTACAAGGGGTCAAGAGGTCGACTGCTAATGTAATGGTATATTATGGATTAGGAAGATTTCCATTGTTATATGAGCGAAATTTTAGGATGGTCAAATTCTGGTTAAAAATTCATGGTAGTGAACATTGTATTATGAAGTCAAAAGAATTAGTAGCAAATAGTACTAAATGCAAAAACTGGGCAACTTTTATCAAAACACTGTTATATGATCTTGATATGAATAATTATTGGGACAACCAATGGGTACTTTGTTTGGATAGTTCATTTTTACAATTAACCAAACAGCGGTTATACATGTATGACCAAGCTAAGCAAGACTTGAAACATCACCAAAGTGTAGAATATAGTAGCATATTGTGTCATATGCAGAATTACAATTTAATTTACGAAAATGTATTCCTCTAATGTCTCGTAAATGGGTAAAGAAAATTCGTCTGTCATCACACAATCAATGTATTGAAACTACTCGTTTTTATGGAATTAGTAAAAATACTAGAATGTGTACTATGTGTGATCTAAATGAAGTAGAGCATGAATTTCATTTTATTTTACCATGTAAATATTATGCTAATAATAAGAAGTTTATCAAGAAATATTATTGGTCTAGACCTTCAACTTATAACTCCCTTTGGTATCCTTCGCTTCTCTTTTATTACAATTACTTTCTGTTGAAAACACTAAGGTACTTTGTAATTTTGGAAAGTACTTACTCTATGCGTTTAAGTGCAGAAACAATATTCAAGACATATTTATATTATATGTATTCTGAAACTCACAAACTGTTTAACATGTGACTGATATTTCTGACGTTTATTATTTTTTGTTTTCGTTAAAGCTATACAACTTGTAAATTGTATATTTATGCATACTATACAGATAAACAGTATTGTTCAAATTAATAAAGTATTGAATTGAAATAGTTAAGCCGAAGTAAAATGCATGTGAAAATTTCTAACAATCTGTCAGTTTTTGTAGTAAACAATATTTAAAGATGAAAAATATTATATCATGTTTAAAAATAATCTTATAAATTGAAATTGAAAGAAACATATACTGTAGCATACCAATATCATAAAGCTATTTCAATAGACAATAAATGATGATGAAATTCATATTTATTTTTAATTTACTTCAATGTGTGCAATTCTGCATTTTCTTTAAACAAAATCAAACATTATTACATATAATTGTCTACGACATCAGAGATAAACTAGATAATGTTATTGAGAGTTCCTGAGCACTATTGTTTTCAATTAGCTTCAGTTTTATCTATTACTGAAAATAAATAGATTACATGGATGCAGTTATCAGAATGAATTTATTGAATTATAGGAAGTTATAAAAATATTTTTTTAAACATAGATAGAATTTAAGACCTATTTTGAGCTTTGCTTTTGTTATTTAAGGCACTATTTAAATTCTTGTGACGCCTCGTAACTATACTAAACAATAACAATAACACAATCATCGTTAAAATTTCTTTTATTCTTTTGATTTTGTCGACTAAATATGGGAAATTACTATTTTGTGGACCTTGTTGTAATTACAATTTTGAATGCGCTACCATTTTTTAAATTATTTTTGTTCTATATTAATTTACATAGATTGGAGAAGAGTTGATATCTTTACTAGAAAAAGTCTTAAATTCAACGAAAGTTGAAACATTTATTGAACTAACGAGCATTTTTAAAATGTGCACGGTTGCCTATAATTGCTTACATCCACTTCATTTGGACTTTGGTGGATAGTTGTCTCATTGGCAATCATACCACGTCTCCTTATGTTTGTACATAAAGTTTTATGTTGCCTAAAAAAATAAGTTAACACATTTCAACCATAACATCGATAAGTGGTAGTCATTATGTTCAGAAAAGCTTCAAATTTATTTCTTCAGGAAAGTTGGCTGGCTTCTGGATGGCCATTTAACGTCCAGTGGCAGTTATTACATGCATAATTTAGGACGCAAATATATTGATGGGATATTAAAATGAACCCTGCTATGTATTGAACCAGCAAGCTAAGCAGTACTTTTGACGTGCAATCCCGTTCAAAAGATAGGCATATCACCCTTTCTAGAAACAGTATGCTGACAGCGAGTAGATAATTCCCTGCACTTCCAAATACCACGTGCTTAGCGGAGAAGCACAAAATAACAATTTTCAAGTCTTTGTATAGATCCAGTCTTTAAACGAAATAAAGACCTCCCACTAGAAGCAATAACGCAACCACGACAACACAAGGCGATTGATTTCATCAGCCTTTGATACATTAAATGTATGTAATAATACCACAACAAGAAAATTCAAAATTCAGATAAAGAAGGTCAATATATTGGACTCCAATTTAATTTTTGGACAAATTCTTTTATGATAGGATGATATCTGATTCAAAGTCATTAATTAAACTAGAGTTAATAAAATGGATAATAAAATATTTTCAATGCGCCAATTTCCGTCCAATTCATTTTTCTTCTTCAACTTAATAACATGCACTCTTTTTTATGTTCATTGGCAATTAAAAGAAAACTCATTTATTAATTATTTATTAAAAAAACTTCTTTCCAAAAATAACACGAATTAAAACATAATGAAGAGGAAAAAATTGAACGAAAAATGAGCGCATGATATGAGTGACAAAAAATGTCTATCTATGATAAAAGGAAAATTGATATGATTTTCAATATTATAACAAGTATCCACCAAAGACCAATGGATGTGAAACTGAGCATCTACAAGTATGACTTTCATCAACCAACAAACACGTATATCGTAATGTAAGCTACAACACCCCCGCTGAAATAAAAAAAAATGTTTTCTATGGTAAATTTAATCAATTAAAATAAACAAAAAGTTAATAAACGCATACAATTAAAAAAAAGTGTATTTCTGAAATATATTTATATTCACCAACTTGATACTTGAACACTTACCTATTTCAAGTCTATTTGACGAAAGCTGTTTAGTTCATTTGATTTTACAACATAGCGTAGATATCAACATTATCAGATCAGAATTCAATTATCTATGCTAAATATGCATGTATGTCGAAGATTCTGCTCATTTATTGTAATTAAGGTAGATCGGGTTCTCTTTCTGAGCATCCTTTCTGGGCATGTTGCAAAAATACTTTTTTGGTTTAGTAATATTTTACCAAGTATCATTCATATACACAACAGAAACATCATAAATTGAATTTAACAGATTAAACTACTATCAGCAATTTAAAGAGTATTTAAAATTTTCAGAAAAAATCATTTTAAAGTCAAGGGCATATAATTATGATGAATTTGATAGGACAATTTGTGTTTTTTTGATTTTTCAAGAAAAAGACCCCATTATTTATTTGATCATTCGGAAGTATTTATGAAATTGCTATTCTCTCATTGAAATTTAACAGATTTTATCGTTTTAATGTCTCCTCAATTACACGAATAAGTAAAACTTAAGTTTCCCGTATATAACATATATACAATAACGGTGATTTCGTTTATTTCGATGTATTTTTACGAAAAAACAAGGTCTGTGACCTCGAGTTTATATTTAAATTTGAGAGTGCATAGACTCAGAAGTCTTTTACAGAAGTTTAAGAACAATACATCGTCGAACATTAAGGCACCCCAGCTAACTTAAGTTATAAATCATTTGATATTGAAAACGATGGCAAAAGTGAAATACAGTGTATGCAAATCGCATTATGTAAAGACTCGTTCACATGCACACATTTGCATATATATGTGTATTCACCCCCAGTTTTTGGTGGGGTTTGTTTGCTCAGTCTTCAGTTTTCTATGTTGTGTTTTGTATACTGTTGTTTGTATTTTGGTCTGTTTCGTTTTTGCCATGACGTTGTTAGTTTAATTTCGATTTATGTCCTTGAATGTCCCTTTGGTATCATTTGCATCCTTTTTATAAACATATGTATGCAGAAATTCACCGCACTGTCAAACAGTTTTCCCAAGATCTCAAATAAACTTTCATTAACTGTTCCCAAATGAATTATAATATGTATAATTTTCCAATGATTCGACAGACCAAGCGATGAGAAACCGTCATAAAAAGAAACCCTTACCGGTGATAGCCAAGTACTGTACATAGTTAACTACTGATTTTAACATGGTTATTCAGAAAACCAATTTTCTATTCTTTTCTATTCTTTTTTCGAATATCCAAATTAACCATTCAAGTAGATTTTAAAAGATGATGGAAATTTAAACGGAAACGGTTGAAATTAAAAAAAAAGAAAGAAATTTAACCCCATCTCATGTTCTCGTGTCTGTGCCAAATCATGAAGTCTTGTAACAAATCTTATTTATTTTTTAGTCATATGGTGTTGATAGTAGAATTTTGGTAATCTCTGCTAAACTCATTCACATGAATTTTCTATACTTTAGGAGCTTGACATGTTGTGTAGACCATTATCTTTAGTTGACAACTGTAAGTACAATCTAAGCAATTATAAACCATTTCTGAATAAAGTATGTTTAAATTAAAAACAAAAACTTATTAAAGAATGCTTACAAGTATTTAAGGCATACTCAAAAAATGTTTTCTTTGCCAAAATAATGAACCCATGCCGTTCTTCACTAACAATAATAATCTGTTCTATGCGACTGTTATACAAGTGAGAGGTTTAGCTAGCTATAAAACCAGGTTTAATCCACTATTTTCTACATACGGAAATGCCTGTACAAAGTCTTGAATCTAAAGTTGTTTTCGATTCGTTTGATGTGTTTGAGCTTTTGATTTTGTCATTTGAAAAGGGACTTTCCGATTTGAATTTTCCTTGGAGTTCGGTATTTTTGTTATTTTACTTTTTTCTTATATTTCGAACTTGTATTAATGGGTTTAAAACCGGCACAACACATTATTTTTAACAGGTTCCGTGACATCATCAGTTCGAAACAGGATTCGTTTATACAGATATAGTATATGATTCAGTATAAAATCGCAAATTCCAGTAGTTTTGTTCTATTGTACTACTTATTATAATGTTCATTCAAAGTGTTGAATTATTCTGTACATTGATATAATCGAATCATTGTATGCAAACTTGTGAATGCTTTTCACATCTCATGAAAGTAATGCGAACCCAAAAGATCGAAATAACAGCCGCTCTGATACATGTTATTCGGGTAACATATCAAAGGAATCGTTTTCATAGAGATATATATTTCAGTGTGTGTTTTTTCCCCTAAATCGACTGTATTTGAACAGTGTCATTAAAACCACGTCATTTTTAATTAAAAAAAGTGATATGTAGAAAACATAAGACACGTATCCATGCAATCATATATTTATTTTCCCACTTTTTAAATAGACTTATTTACTCCCTCGTTTCATTCCTCCGAAAATAAAGTTTTTCTGTACTAGATATCGTAGAAAATCCCAAACACAGTATAGGGTTGTGCGTTCGCTACAAGATCGCATTTAATTGAACATGTTTAACATAAATATATACAATCAGCCATACATAATGAATCAATTTTTACTATACACAAGTCGATAAGAAACGATAAGGTTACATATAATATGCGTAAATGGGGTGGGAGGGTGAGGAATAGTATACCAAACTAACACAGTCCTTACTATCTTGTAACGAGCGTCGCATTGGTCAAACACACCTCAAATCTTCCTTATATACTGACTGCCGAAATCATCTATGCAGAAAGGAATTCAATGGGTATTACCCTATCTCATTTAAATATAGAAAGACCGTTATGTATAAAACATAGGTCCGTAAAGAAATGTATATAACACATATCGCATAACAATTGCTTTCAAACAAAAGAAGGAAAAACCTTGCACATAAAAGTTCCTGTATTTATGAGAATATGGATGTTTATAAGAGATGCTTTTATTTTAGCGTCAATTTATAACATCATATTGATTTATATTTTAAGTGTTGTATCTAGATCAGACTGAAAGGTGATATGTTGTTTCCTTTCTAGGTTAAAATTGACGAGATTGTCCTTGAAGGCTGTTTTCAGTTACGGAAGGAAATACTGATTAGTCAAAATTTCATAAGAGGAAAGAATAGACATTATGGTGCGACCGACCTCAAGCTTCGGAGTAATGGTTCAAAATGAAATAAATATATAAACCCTCAGCGGATTGCTCACAAGTTTGCATTTGCTTAAGGCTGAGTACAGAGCTCATTTATATTACTCCTACTCTCGCGTTCTGATTGAAGCATGTAAAAAGGTAGAAATTCATCCCCAAAATGTATTCGAGACGTTTTGTCCTATGAGGCAAATGAATATACCACAATAAGAGAAAGTAAAACATTGACATCCAAGTTGAAACCCTTTTCCTCAAGACTTAAGTATGCACTTCCGAAAGCCCTTTGGCTTCGAATTTTAATGATTGAACAATATTTTCTATCCTTTGCAAGTATTCTGCAAATTAATCACATGATGTCCCCTTATGTTTATGATATACATAAAGAAAACGGGTGATGCTGGACGAAGTTCAGGTATAGGTTCAATACTGATAAACTTAAACGTTTGGACAATATGACACATATTATTTATAAACAAAGATTCTGCGAATAAAGATATATTTATGATTTGAAATTGTAGGAGCAGATAACGTTTACAAAGTTTCCTCTCATTCTATACAGAATTCATTATAATCAAAATACTGAATTTGAATATCAGTAATATCATGTACACATTCTGCGAAATAAACAATTTATAGCTTGAAAACTAAACGAGGTTGGTCGAACAAGCAGTCCTTATAATTTAAATTTATCAAATATTGCATTAAGATGTGAGGCATAATTCAATGAGACAGCAAACCAACGACAAAAATAACCAAAAGACATCTAGATTTTATCAATAAAAGACAGGTGTCATTACAACATGTCAAGCTCTAAATTGTCTAAATAGTCTGACGACAGCTGTAAATCAAATTAATTGAACAGAAACTATCATTTATTTTCTAAAAACTACAAATTCTCCAAGTAACTATAAATATTTAGACAACACAAATGAAAACTACTGAGGAGCTTCATAACTTAGAACAGGCACACGAATAAATGACGCGATTCATATAGCTTTTAAAGCTCAACCTTTCTCTTTTTAAGCCACCATCTTGAACACATAATACTGAAATGTCAGATCTTGAAATTTTTTTTAAAGTCATCACTGCTGAGTAGGATATCCCAACCTTCTTGAGCACTTGTTAATACTGCGATGGAGGACATTCAGCTAACGTTTTGAAGCACTTGTTATTACTGAAAAGCAGAATATACATGTAAATAGATTCACCTTATGAATATTAACATAAAACTGCATAAAAATTTCAAATTTCAAATGCAAAACCAATCATTTCAAATTAATGAAAGAAGATAGCAAAATATACACATGAATGAAACAGTGTCTTCTGCATGCATTCCAAATAATATTTACAATATAAACAAGCTTTATTTGAATAAGATTTCAGGTTTATGTTCGTATTTTGAATATTAATTTGAAACTATGAATATCATTGTTATGCATACGCAAACTATCGACAAGGCTTCATTAAAGAGATTATTTGAAAGATTTAATTATCACATTCAAAAGACTGTTGAAATAGGATAGTTTCATCTTCTATTAAATTTCCAGTAGTACAATTAAAATATCATCTCTCTTGATCTCTTAAGCTGTGAAGGAGGACAGGCTTTTCATCCACTTGTACACATATTTCTATTGTCGACTTTGATAAATTAGGCACAGTTTAAATCTTTCGCATTATGAACTATTATCTCTAATATAAGGGTCTTATTCATACAAAAAGTGAACTTGCTTTATTAAGTTTCCAACAATAGTAATGACACTTTATAGTTGCAATGACAAAATTGATGGTATATGTGTTCTATCTAGTCCTACCGATTGCTTGGTAAATGTGATGAACATTTTCAACTCTACTACTCAACGTAGACGCAGCCATGGTCATCGTCATTATATATCACCTACTCTCTCGACGATGTCTGTATTACCGACCTGCTACCTTTATACAAAAGTCGTTAGGTATTCATCACATTCGCACGATGCTTTATTCATTACCCTTTCAAAACATCATTCTCTGTACAACTTATGTTTGGAGACCACTGTTACAAACCCCCATTCAAACCAATACAAACTTACAGCTATCATATAGGATATTGCCATTCACAGACTTTTCAAACCAGTTCGCATTGGAAAAGATGAAAAGGAGAAAAAATCCAGTCTAAAATCTCACTCTGCCAACAAAGGTCTCGATGTCATCAATTTGGGCAACATTCTTCATCATAAATCAGTTCACTCGAAAATACCTCTCTATTTGAAAGATCAGTCTGTACCTATGATTTCTTATACGTATACCAAACCAATTACAACTAAAATCTTCAATTACAAACACGTTTTGCAGGATCTCAATATTGACGACTTCAAGTCTAAACCTCCTGATTACACCAGTGCTAGTTCCCCATTCATATATAATCCGACTTGCCACGTTATTACTGGTGAAATTAACATTGTCAATAACACTTCTCTGAGAAATATGTTATTAAAAGGCCCGAAATGTCGTGAGCCTAAATTCACCAATTTGAAACACAACGTCGAAATACTGATGAATAAAGTCGAGGATTATGCCAGGCAATCGGTTAAACGCAAGAAAGAAGACGAAGATACTCTTTCCGATTGATTAAGACTGTGAGGTCTTTGAAACAAATCAGAATTAAAAAATTAAATGGGTATATGAATACCCATGCTACATCAATCTTTTAAGACCCAAATGTTGCAAAACACCTGTCCTACCTCAATTACAAATATGTTGTTATCCCTGCAGATAAAGCCCCTTACAACATCGTTTTTGTGTGTAAATCACATAACATAAACTGCTTGATAAATGAATTAGGCATTGACATTTCACTTGGAAACTCAACATATATGCCCACGACACTTACCAGAGAGGAAATTCTGGATAATCATAGGTCTGTTCTACGTTCCTTTGGAATTTCAACCAAAGATGAAGAACTGGATCTTCCTTCGCCTGACTGGATATCTTAATTACCTAAGTGTCCTTAAAAACAACGTTATATTGCTGGGTCTTCCAAGTGCTTGCACAAAACCTCTTTCTTAATTATAAACATCAACTGTATAAGCAATCAAAGCCAGGCTTCAAAGTTATTGTGAAACTACCTATTCTGGAGGTGGCGTGAATCAGATGTGGATACTAGAAAATTCCAAAGGTCTTTTAGAGTACATACAATCTAAAACTCTTTCATCTTGCAATTATCTTAAAACATATGACATTTCTACACTTTACACAAGTATTCCAAATTCCAAATTAAAATACAAATTGAAAGATTTGGCCCTGCTTTGTTACATATAAAACAATGGCCAACGTAGAAACAAGTATATTGTCTGCGCGAGGGATTAATCAAACTTGGTAACAAATCACTCTGATTCAAACAAAAAAATCTCTGAAACTGAAATTATCAAGATGCCTGATTTCTTGATTGACAACATATTTGTTAAGTTTGGAGGACGTGCTTTTCAACAATCATTCCCATGGGAACCAACTGTGCTCCTCTTCTTGTCGACTTGTTCCTTTATTCATATGAGACTGACTTCATACAGGAACTTCGTAGGAAGTAAAGAAAAGAAATTAACAGTATACTTAAACTTGACTTCCGCTATAAAGATGACGTTCTCTCACTAAATAATTCAAAATTTGGTGACTATTTTGATTGCATCTATCCCATCGAACTTGAATAAAGAGATAAAGATTACAACAGATACAGAAAAGTCTGCCTCTTGACTTACATTTTCATTTCTATGTAGCAACATTGCAGCAGAGCTGGATTCCTGCATACGGAGTATATATCTCCCGGTTGATACGATATTCAAGGGTTTGCTTTTCCTATCATGATTTTCTTGATAGAGGATTACTGCTAACATGGAGAAATTAAACCAAGAGTTCCAAGTGGTGAATTTGAAATCATCTCTTCGTCAACTTTACGAACACCATTACCAGTTGGTTGACCGTTATGTAATATCTGTTTCACAGATGACGGCGGATATGTTTCAATTGTCGTCACAGCAATCCTGTCCCCTTTTCCCCCAATGTGACCTACCGAATTAGAATCATCACCGGGTTTGTACTTACATGAGCAACACCACGGGAGTCACATGTGAAGCAGGATTTCCGGAGCACCTCAGATAACCCACTGTTTGGTGGGGCTCGTGTTGCTCAGTCTTTAGGTTTCTATGTTGTGTTTTGTATATTTTTATTTTTTTGTTGGTCTTTTTTTCTTTTTTTGCCATGGCGTTGTCAGTTTATTTTTGGCTTATGAGTTTGAATGTCCCTTTGGTATCTTTCACCTCTCTTTTAGATTAAGTACACTTTAATCATGTAGTACACAAATAATCCTTACCAATGCTATATAATTTTGTGATAATTAAAACAACCAATTTAGTAGAGGAAGCATTTATATCCCCCCCCAAAAAAAAATTAAAATGATTAAATCCAAAATAAGACACATTAGTTAAATCGTTCTATGAACACAAATTTGAAGGCAAACATCGATGGCACTCTGTAGGGGAATAGAATATATTAGGTTTTGAAACGTCTGACTGGACGTTACACAGACTTTACTTGTACCAGTTTATACTTCAAGACTCATACTTCATGATACTTCACAGCAAGATGTTGACAACACATGGGTAAAACTGGTTTAAACTTTTCCCATTTATCGCTTGAATCAATTAAGAGTATCTGGATTACGTGTTACTAGTATTCGATGTTCTTTTTATAAAATATTTGATCATTTCCTTTTGATTTATGCACAACCTTTTTATCGACTCTGTACGATTTAGAGCTTGAAATATTGTAATTACACTTATCTTTTGTTGAAGACTGGAGGATGACTTCACAATATGTTTTGTTATTTTTGTCTTTGATATGCAGTCTCATTGACGTATACCAAAGTCTGTTATTCACTATGACCGATAACTATTGGATAGAAAAGATAATGTATTAACACTAACAAATAAGTCATTCTTTGACATTGTTTTAAACAAAACACATTTAAGCTTTCTAGTAAAATATGTTCATTTGAGAATTCTTTGGGAAATAAACAGCGGCCTCCCTTAACCTTAAGGATGTTTGCTACTCTGTTTCAAAATAACGAGCTTTTTAAAAGACTGTTCTAAAATGATAGTATATAAATAAAGGAATTCAAAAAAATGAAAAAAATAAGGGTCCGTGTGCTTGTTTTCAAGACATAAATCATTGAAAATTTGGCGGGAAATGATTCTCTCTAGATTTTTCATACTTTTAACATTGTCCGCTTTTTTGTTTCAAAAACTATGAAAAAATAACAAGAATTTTATAAGATTTTCAAATATGGCTTTTTAAACTATATGTATTAAAATTATGAAAAGAAAAGTAGGGGTTAGTGGGCAAAAATTTTTTAATGGCAATACATGGATAAAACCAGAGGATTCAGAAAATCTGGCAAAAAATCAAAAACAAGAGGAGCAAACATCCTTAAGAAAGATAACATTAAATAAAAACAACAGTAGTTTACCGCTGATCAATAGTCATACTTCGATTAAGCAAAAAAATTCGGGTAACAAACTAAAATCGACGGAAACACATCAACTATAAGAGGAAAACATCGGCACAACAGAAATATAGTATTCGATGTTCTTTTTTATAAAATATTTGATAATTTCCTTTTGATTTATCCAAAATCTATTTATCTACTCTATACGATTTAGAGCTTGACATATTGTAATTACACTTGTCTTTTGTTGACGACTGGATGATGACTTCACAATATGTTTTGTTATTTTGTCTTTATTATACAGTCTTCTTGGCGTGTACCAACGTCTGTTATTCACTATGACAGATAACCATTGGATAGAAAAAACACTAAACTTAATAGCAAATAAGTCATTCTTTGACATTATTTTAAACAAAACTTATTAAAGCTTTCAAGTAAATATGTTCATTTGAGAATTCTTTAGAAAAAAAAAAAAAAAAACAAACAAAAAACAACGGCCTCTCTTAACCATAACAAAGATAACATAGACATTGTTTTCAATAAATGTTGTGTTTATTGCAAGTTTAGAATGTAAAAGGTCAGCTTTCTTGATAATAATTTGTCCATCATTTTTTCAGATATATGTTTCAATAATGTGATACAGTCTGAGCAAGAATTATATTTCTATAAACTTTTTAGGATAGGGGATAGTATAATATGTGGGCGGGGGGTAAATGAGGGAGATACAAAGGATAACAAACCAAAGAAGTACCAGAATATAATTCATAACTAAATTAAAAAGAAAAAAAACATTTATTGCTGTTCTTCGTATTTTTTCATAAGCTGGAAGGATTTCAACTATATGATAGAGAGCTGTTATTCATCAAAAAGATCAAAACGCCCCCTAGATTTGGATGAGTTTTTGTTTATACTCAGTAAAGACCGGTACATATGTTGGAGCAAATAAAAACACAGTTTCTAAATACAAATTATATTATTCGTTACAACTCCCTCAGACAACGTTGACCTGAGATGAATTTATCTATTCTTTTCATGTTCCTTTGGTTATATAGTTCTTTTCTACGTATTTATACAACCCTGGCTTTCAAATATTTGGGTTTGAGCGTTGCTAATGAAGGTAAATCCAGGAATGCTCTTCGGACGCACGTAATCTTTTGATTGTTATTTTCATTTACATGGTAAAAATCATTATAATAAGAACGAGTATTTAGTTGTAGATGCAGTTATATTACCACACGAAAAACTCCTCATAAAGACAATCCACAACAGATAGAAGCATAGGCCTAAAAACACGGCGATTTGTACATACTAAATTACTAAATTGTAAATTAGCATAGAACAAAGCCAACTGTGGTAATAAATTTAAAAAGATGAAATTCAAAGTGGATTAACACGAGACAGCACAATTAGTTAATACGATAATGGCATGTCAGAAAATTATGACGCAGGTGTATGTGTTGACACTTAAATTTTTACAAAGTGATAGCAAAAGCATTGTGTATGAATGTGACATCATTCTTCAGTCTTGAATAATTCCAAAAGTCACACAATGAGGAACCTGTTGAAATACCAAAACGACACCAAATGTGTTGACTTAGTACAAATAACTGTTGTACCGCGATCGTCAACTAATTTCCTAACTACCCTTGTTTGAGATTAGGCAGAATGTTCTATTTTAATTTCCGTGCTCCCAAGATTTCATAATATTTTTGGATCTCCATATTTTTGGTCAAAATTTAGTTGAAAAGGTTAACCCAGCAAATATGAATACAAAAAACTAGGTGATTATACATCTGCTGAGTGGTATAAAGTCCAGTAGATAAGGAACGCATGTGAAAATTTCTAACAATTTACCAGTATGTTTGTAGTAAAATATAGTTAAAGGTGAAAATATTACATCATTTATAAGAATTATCTTATAAATTGAAGTCGACAGAAAAAAATACTGTAGCATATCATTATCATACAAATATTTATACAGAAAATAAATGATGTTGAAATTCATAATTATTTTTACTTGGACTTGTGCAATATTGCATGTACTTTAAAGAACTTCAAACATTATTGCACATAATTGTCTACGACACCAATGATAAACTAGACAATGTTATTGATAGTTCCTGAGCAATATTGTTTTCAATTAACTTCAGTTTTATCTGGTACTGAAAAACAAACAGATTACATGAATTATGTTATCAAATTAATTTATTGAATCATTGGAAGTTATAAAATTATTCTTTTTAAACATGGATAGAATTTAAGACCTATTCGGAGCATTGCTTTTGTTATTTGAGGTACTTTTAAAATTTTAAAACCCCGTAACTATACTTAACAACAAACATAACACACCACCATCGTTAATTTCTTTTATTGTGTTTGATTTTTCGACTGAAAATTGGCAACTACATTTTTTATGTACCTTGTCTTATTTAAAACGTTGAATCCGCTACCATATCTTAAATTGTTTTTGTTCTATATTGCATAATTTGAAGAAGAGTTGATATTTTACTTAAATTAAATAAAAATTGATACATTTTACAACTCGATCATGAACTCACGGGCATTTTTAAAATGTGCATCTGGAGTTTTATGCTGCCTCAAAAAATAAGACAACAACTTTCAATTATATCATCGTTAAGTGGTAGTCACGATGTTCAGGAAAGCTTCGAACTGGTATTTAAGACGGTTGGATGGCCGTTTAACGTCTAATGGCAGTTATTACATGCATAATTCAGGACGCGAACATAAATATGAACCCTACAATTTCTGCCCTTTGGTCGGGTTGTTTTCATTTTGACACATTCCCCGTTTCTATTCTCAATTCTATGTATTAAACCAGCAAGCAAAGCAGTATTTTTGACGTGCTATCCATTCAAAAATATGCATGTTACCCGTACCACAATCAGTATGCTGACACCAAGCAGACCAATTCCCGCACTTCGAAATACAACGGAGAAGCAGCAAATACCAATTTTCAAGTCTTTGGGGTTTTTTTTCAGTCTAGGAACGAACCAAAAATCTCCAATTCGTTTCCATGACACCATAAGACGTGTAATTTTGCCAGGCTTTGATATAATAGATAAATGTAATAATACCATTATGAGAAAATTACTGGATAATTTTAAATCTCGGTCTTTTTCTGAAATTAGTTCTATCAAAACTTTTGATTTTTCAACCCTGTATACCACCATTCCCCATGTGAAATTGAAAAATCGCCCAAAAGAAATAATCCACAATGCCTTTCAACGTAAAAATGGTAGAATACGCTATACATTTATTACTTTGGGATACCATAAGGCATATTTTGTTAATAGCGAACAAAAGGGTAAAACATGCTATATAGAGGAACAAGTGATCAGTATGCTGGAGTTTCTTAGCGACAACATTTTTGTTGAATTTGGAGGTGGACTTTTTCAACAAATTGTCGGCATTCCTATGGGAACGAACTGTGCGCCTCTCCTTGCCGACCTCTTCTTATTTTCATATGAATCGGAGTTCCTTTAGACAACTTGTCAAAAACAAGAAGATCAAAAGAAGCCAGATTATTTAATTTCACTTTTAGATATATTGATGATGTTCTTTCCATTAACAATCCTAACTTTTCTGATTGGGTTCCATTAATATATCCCCCAGAACTAGAAATTAAAGAAAAAAAACAGACACGGCTTCCTCCGCCTCATTTTTAGACTTATACCTCGAATTTGACATACACAGTCATCTTAGTACCAGAATCTATGATAAACGAAACGATTTGAATTTTAAAATCATCAACTTCCCCCACCTTAGTAGCAATATACCAACTTCACCTGCATATGGGATATACATTTCCCAACTTATTCGGTATGCAAGAGCTTGCAGCTCCTACTCAGACTTTGTAAAACGGCACCAGTGACTGAGCAAAAAGTTGATGAACCAGGGGTATGTCAAAGAACGTCTTGTCCTTTTTCTAAAAAGTTCATCGGAAGGTACCAAGACCTTGTTGATAAATATTCCGTATCAACTTCACAAATAATACACGATGGTCTTGAAGTATAGATTTTGCATACTGATGCTGTTAATCATCTTAATAACGTGTTAAAGTGTTCTTTTATTTGTCTTTATTAATATTACTTTTACTGTTTGGTCTGTTTTTGGTGAAATACATTTGACGTGGCTATGTATTTATGCATCCCGTCATTGTGTTGTTTGTATTATTTTTCATTTTTACTAGTGTGCTTTGTCCGTGTGACTTTTTATGTTTCTTTGATACATATAACGTGTCTCTGTACTTTAAACATCCCGCCATTGTGTTATTGTTCTATTTTAATTTTTGCATACTTTGAACGACAAAATTATTCTATATCTCTACCTGTGTGACGTTTTCATTCTGACGTCAAACACGCGATTCTACGCCAGACTTAATGTTAAAATTACGATTCGGTCCCAGTGCTTAAAATCCCCCGATCCTTTATGGGTTGATTTGGCATACATAAATAAAATACAAAAATAAGTAGGCTATGAACGAGGTTGTTAAATGTGATATATGCTTTTTTGTGCCTCTTAGTTAAATATTTGTTTGTTTTGTTGTGATTAAGATTGTGACACGCTGTTGACTGATGTACCCCTATTTTGACATTTTTACCTATTATGTCTGTTTGTTTTATTTACGCATCGTTGTCAATATAATGGAATTTGATGCGACTGTCATACAAGTGAGATGTTTAGCGCTATAAAACCAGGTTCAATCTACCATTTTCTACATAAGAAAATGCCTGTACCAAGTCAGGAATATGACAGTTGTTGTCCATTCGTTTGGTGTGTTTGTGCTTTTGATTTTGCTATTTGATTAGGGACTTTCCGTTTTGAATTTTCCTCTGAGTTCAGTATTTTTGTGATTTAGCTTTTTACAAATTCAGAAAAGTCAGATCAGTATATTAGACTCCAATTTAATTATTCGGACGAGTTCATTTCTATTATAGGATGTTATCTGGTTTAATTCTTTATTGTGTTTCACGTTCTTTCAAACAATCTAACAGTTCTAAGAAGTTATTATTTGAACTAGAATCAATAAAACGGTAGTAAAATATTTTCATTGCACTAGTTTCCATGAAATAAATGTTTTTTCTTCAAATTAACGAAATACTTTTTTTTTTTAATTTTCATTGCCAATTTAAAGAAAACTCATGTATCGGTACCTCCTCCCCAAAAATTACATGAATTAAACATGATGAAGAGAAAAATTGGAAAGAAAAATGAGCGAATGATATGAGTGACAACAACTTTCTTTGATAAAAGGAAAATTATGATCTGATTATCACATTATAACAACTATCCACCAAAGACCAAGGGATGAGAAACTGAGCATCTACGGTAAGGTTTTCATCAACCAGCAAACACCTAACCTAGCGTTATGTAAGCTACAACACCACCGCAGACATTTAAATGTGTTCTGTTGTCATTTTACTCAATTACAATAAACAAAAAAATGTTTATTAACGCGTAAAACTACAAAAAAAGTTTATTTCCGAAATATACATCTTTACACCAACTTGGCACCGGAACACTTATTTATTTCGTGTTAATTTGATGAAAGCTGTGTTTGATTCATTAGACTTTACATAACGTAGATATCAGCATTATCAAATCAGAATTCAATTATCTATGCTACATATACATGTATGTCGAAAATTCTGCTCATTTGTTGAAATTAAGGTGGATAGGGTGCCTTTTTCTGATCATCCTTTCTGGGCATGTTGCAAACATCTTTTTTGGTTTAATAATATTTTACCAAGTATCATTTATATACACAAAGTTTAAAGATTAAACTATCAAACATTTAAGTGTATTAAACATTATCAGAAAAAAATCGTTTTAAAAACAAGGCAGAAAAAAAGCAGATATAATGAATTTGGTAGAACAATTCGTGTTTTTTTTTATTTTTCAAGAAAATGTGGCCCATGACCCCCGATTTGTATTTGATCATTCAGAAGTATTCATGAAATTGCTATTCTCTGATTGAAATTTAACCAATTTGATAGTTAAAATGTTTCCTCAATAAGGCAAAAATTAAGTTTCCCGTATATAACCCATATAGAATAACGGTGATTTCGTTGTATTTTAACGAAAAAACAAGGTCCATGACCTCCAGCTTTTATATTGAAAAATGAAAGTGCATTAACTCAGAAGTCTTTTACAGAAGTTAAAGAAAAATACATCGTCGAACATTAAGGCATCCCAGCTAACTTAAGTAATAAATCATTTGATTTTGAAAACGATGGCAAAAGTGAAATACAGTGTATGCAAATCGCAATATTGTAAGCCTCGTTCACATCCATGCAAACATTTGCATATATATGTTTATTCAACCTCGGCTTTTCGTTGGGTTCGTGTTGCTCAGTCTTTAGTATTCTATGTTGTGTTTTGTATACTGTTGTTTGTCTTTTGGTATTTTTCGTTTTTTGCCATGACGTCAGTTTAATTTGGATTTATGAGTTTGAATGTCACTTCAGTATCATCGCCTTTCTTTTATATACATATGTATGTAGAAATTCACTGCACTGTCAAACAGTTTTCCCAAGATCTCAAATGAACTTTCATTATCTGTTCCCAAATGATTTATAAAGTTATGGTCTGGCATTACATGCATGCGGCTTGTTACATTAAGGACTTATAATTTAATTTATCAATCAATTAATCAAAGAATACAAATATTCCGCAGTGTAATACGACGAAATAAACCATATTTCTTCACCAGACCCAAGGCACTGCATTGTATTACGATAAAATAACCCATATAACTTCACCATACTCAAGACACTGCAGTGTAATACAATAAAATAACCTATATAACTTCACCATACCCAAGACACTACATTGTAGTAGCTTCGCACCCTTATCATGCAAAACAATACTAACATCATTAAGCTTTCAATGACAGCTAACGGTACCAAATATGCTAGCTGTAATTTCATGTATCCATCGCAGACTTCTTTGATTGGCACATTATTGACTACAACAATATCATCGTTCCTATGTTCATTTATTAATTTCGAAAGACAATATATGGCAGCTAATTAAGTGTAGATGAATCACAGAATTTTATATTAAACGTAACGGAAAATGTATTTCATTCTATATAGAGTTGATAACACTTTCAAGCTATGTATAATGATTCGACAGACCGAAACTGGAGTTAGAACAAAACCATCATAAATATAAACCCTTATAATGCTTCACTTTACAATCATGAATGAGTTATCTTATTAATAAATAAATGAATAAATATATTTCCCAAAATCATTAAAAGGAAACAGCATAAAAAAGAATGTCCGGGTTAAACAAGAAAGCAATTTTATATCTTCTATCTGATTTCATAATAGACCAATAAAAGCACGATTTTAAAATTAAAAAAAACATCCATCTATTATACCGATAACAGTCATGTACTGAACATTATTAACTAATGATTTCAACATGGTTTATTCAGGAAACCAATTTTCTATTCTTTTCTATTCTTTTTCGAATAACCAAATTTACCATTAAAAGTAGATTAAAAAAAAAAAAAAAAAAAACGGGAACGGTGGAAATTAAAAAAAAAAGAAGAAATGTAACCCCGTCTCATGTTTTCGTGTCTGTGCCAAATCATGAAGTCTTTTAACAAATCTCAATGGTTTTTTGTCATATAGTGTTGATGGTAGAATTTTGGTAATCTCTGCTAAATTCATTCACATGCACTTTTCTGGACTTTAGGAGCTTGACATGTTGTGCAGACCAGGGTCTTTAGTTGACCGCTGTAAGTACAATCAAAGCAATTATAAACAATTTCTGAATAAAGTATGTTTAAATTAAAAATAATAACAATTAAAGAATGTTCACAATTATTGAAGACATGCTCAAAGAATGTTTGTTTTGAAAATAATGAAACCATGCCGTTCTTCACTATCAATGATGTTCTGTTCTATGCGACTGTCATACAAATAAGAGGTTATGCTAGCTATAAAACCAGGTGTAATCCACCATTTTCTACATAAGGAAATGTCTGTACCTAAACAGACATATGACAGTTGTTTTACATTCTTTTGATGATTGAGCTTTTGATTTTGCCATTTGATAAGAGACTTTCCGTTTTGAATTTTAATTGGAGTTCGTTTTTTTTTTTTATATTCTACTTTTTCTTATATTTTAATGGTATACATGGGTTTAAAACAGGTACAACACATTATTTTTAGCAGGTTCTGTGACGTCATTAGTTCGGAACAAGTTTCGTTTATACAGATTTCTTATGATTCAGTATGAAATCACAAATTCTATTTTTACTACTTGTTATTATTATAACAAATTCAAGTAGTTTTGTTCTATTGTACTACTTGTTATTACGATTTTCATTCAAAGTGTTGAATTATTCTGTAGATTAATCGAATCATTGCATGCAAACTTGTGAAAGCTTTTCACATCTCATGAAAGTAATAATAATCCAATAGATCGAATAAGAGCCGCTCTGATACATGTTTTTCGGGTAACATATCAAAGAAATCGTTTTCATAGTGTATAAAACGCATTTCAGTTGGGTTTTTTCCTTCACTAAATCGACTGTATTTGAACAGTGTCATTAAAACCAAGTCATTTTTCATTAAAAAAAGTAATATGATGAAGACAGATGACACGAAACATTGCAATCAAATATTTATTTTCCACATTTTAAAAGCGTATCACATAACAATTGTTTTCAAACAAAAGAGTGAAAGACCTCGCACATAAAAGTTAATGTATTTATGAGAACATGGATGTTTTATAAGAGATGCTTTTATTTTAGCGTCAATTTGTACATCATATTGATTTATATTTTAAGTGCCATATTTCTGTCAGACTGTAAGGTGATATGTTGTATCCTTTCAACGTTAAAGTTGGCGAGATTGTCCGTGAAAGCTGTTTTCAATTAGGGAAGGCAATACTAATTAGTACGGAAGCGTATTAGCGCCACATAACTTTTTTTGTATATTTCTATCTATGTTTGCGTTATAACGTCAACCTTTGGTTTACCTTATTTCTTATCTAAGTTTCAAGCGAACCACCTGTTATAAATGAAGGAGACTGCATCTTTTAAATTTTATCTTTCTTTGTACTAATGGCAAAGTAAAATGCTTTGAGTGTTAAGCACATATCATGGCATTATAATGAGCAGGAGAATATTACAAAGAAATTGAGTAAATTGAGGATATACCTTAGAAAATAAAAAATCAACCCTGTCAATCTAGCCGAATTTAAATGTACTTCCAAAGTAAGCGCTGGTAGGAGCATTGTGTAAGATTGGTTAGATCCAAACAAGCTAACCAAGCATCTTAAATAGCTACCTTACTAGACTGAAATTAAAACACCCATGATTTTTAGCAAATATTCTTTTTATCATATTCTGAGATTTCAAAAAACGATTTCTTACATCAAAATTCATTTTTGTTTTTATTCTAAATAAGCCGAAAGATCATTTTGCCTATTTGACTTTGTCATTTCTCAATTGTCTTAATATTTATTTTTTTTTGCTCTTCTCTAATTTTCCATTTTCCGATTATCAAAATTTTCAAAATCTTCACCTTTCAACTGAATTTGCTTTAAATATTATACCATTATCTACATTCATGTTAGATTTATATAATTGTCTGAAACAAAAATATTCTTAATTTGTGTATACTTGCGTTACAAATATTCCCTTATTCATATGTATATTAATGATAATGATTTGGCCTTGTGTTCATGGTCCTTCTCTTAACTAAACCACAACAAATTTTACAAGCAGGCGGACATGCAAATGCCGATAATTACAAAATACTGCTTTCGAATTATATTATAAATATAAAATGTAAATTCAATATAGTTTTTGATTATCAAATGTACAAAACTGAACGAATAATTAAAATCAAAATGATTGCGAACGCAAATGTTTGTTTTATTTCGCAAAAGTTTGCGTTATAGCGCAAACATAGTAAGTACAAAGTTCGCATTGGAAAAGATGAAAAAAATCCTGTCTAAAAACTCACTCTGCCAACAAAGGTCTCGATGTCATTAAATTGGGCAATATCCTTCATCATAAATAAGTTCACTAAAAAATATCTCTCTATTTTAAAGATCAGTCTGTATATATGATTTCTTATACGTATACCAAACCAATTGCAACTAGAATTTTCAATTACAAAAACGTGTTGCAGTATCTCAATATTGACGACTTCAAGTCTAAACCTCCTGATTGCACCTGTGCTAGTTCCACTTTCATATATAATCCGATTTGCCACGTTATTACTGGTGACCTAAAAATTGTCAATAACACTTCTCTGAGAAATATGTTATTCAAAGGCCCGAAATATCGTGAGCCTAAATTCATCAATTGGAAAGACAACTTCAACATACTGATGAATTCAGTCTAGGATTATGCCAGGCAATCGGTTAACACGAGATAAAGACATAGATACTCTTTCCGAATGGATTAAGGCTGTTAGGTCGTTGATACAAATCAGAATTAAAAAAACTAAATGGGTCTGTGAATACCCATGCTACATCAATCTTTAAAGATCCAAATGATGCAAAACACCTCTCCATAACAATATGTTGTTGTCACTGCAGATGAAGCCCCATACAACATCGTTTTTGTGTGTAAATCACATTAGACAAACTGCTTTATAAATGAATAAGGTATTGAAAATTCACTTGGAAACTCAACATATACGCCCACGCCACTTACCAATGAGGAAATCCTGGATAATCATAGGTCTGTTCTATGTTCCTTTGGAATTTCAACCAATGATGAAGAACTGGATCTTCCTTCACCTGATTGGATACCCATACTACATAAGTGTCCTTACTAGCAACGTTATATTGCTGGGTTTTCAAGTGCTCCACAAAACGTCTTTCTTAATTATAAAAATCAGTTGTATAAGCAATGAAAGCCAGGCTTCAAATGTATTGTGAAACTACATATTCTACAAGTGGCGTGAATTAGATGTGGATACTAAAAAATTCCAAAGATCTTTTAGTGTACATATAATCTAAAACTCTTTCATCTTATAATAGTATTAAAACATTTGACATTTCTACACGTTACATACGTATTCCCAATTACAAACTAAAGTACAAATTGAAAGAGTTGGTCCTGCTTTGTTTCATAAAAAAGAATGGCCTACGTAGATACAAGTATCTTGTCTTAGGGAGGGATTAATCATACTGGGTACAAAATCGCAAACAAAAAATTCTCTGAAAGTGAAATTATCAAGATGCTTGATTTCTTGATTGACAACATATTTGTAAAGTTTGGAGGACGTGCTTTTCAACAAACAATCGGCATTTCCATGGGAACCAACTGTGATCCTCTTCTTGCTGACTTGTTTCTTTATTCATATGAGATTGGCTTCATATAGGAACTTCGTAGGAAGAACGAAAAGAAGTCTGCAGTATTCTTTAACTTCACTTTCCGCTATAAAGGTGACGTTCTCTGACTAAATAATTCAAAAGTTGGTGACTATGTTGAACGCATCTTTCCCATCGAACTTGAAAAAAAGAGATAAAGGATACAAAGATACAACAGATACAGTTAAATCTGCCTAATATCTTGACTTACATCTAGAAATTGACAATGAGGGTCGGTTGAAAAAACTTTACGTCAAAAGAGATGATTTCAGTTTCCCAATCGTGAACTTTCCATTTATATGTAGCAACATTCTAGCAGCGCTGGTTTCTGCATTAGGAATATATGTCTCCCAGTTGATACGATATTCCTATAATGATTTCCTTGATAGAAGATTACTGCTCACAAGGAAGATATTAAACCGTCATCACAAGTTGTTGACCGTTATGGAATACAAGAATCTGTTTCACAGATGACGGCGGATATGTTCCAATTGCGGTAAAATTGAGAATGGAAATGGGGAATGTGTCAAAGAGACAACAACCCGACCAAAGAGTAAAAAACAGCTGAAGACCACCAATGGGTCTTCAACACAGCGAGAAAATCCCGCACCCAGAGGCGGGCTTCAGCTGACCCCTAAATAAAAATGTGTACTAGTTCAGTGAAAATGGACGTCATACTAAACTCCAAAACATATAAATGAATTAAAATTAAAAATCATACAAGACTAACAAGGCCAGAGGCTCCTGACTTGGGACAGGCGCAAAAATGCAGCGGGGTTAAACATGTTTAGTGAGATCTCAACCCTCCCCCTATACCTCTATCAAATGTAGAAAAAAAAAACACACATCATTACACACAGTAAAACTTAGTTTAAAAGAAGTCCGAGTCCAATGTCAGAATAGGTAACAAAAGAAACTATATTTCCTGTCCCTTTTTCCCCGAATGTGACCTACCAAATTAGAATTATCGCCGGGTTTGTACTTACATGAGCAACACGATGGGTGCCACATGTGAAGCAGGATTTCCGGAGCACCTGAGATCACCCCCCCCCACCCCCGTTTTTGGTGGGGTTCGTGTTGCTCAGTCTGTAGGTTTCTATGTTGTGTTTTGTGTATTTTTGTTTGTCTGTTGGTATTTTTTCTTTTTTAGCCATGGCGTTGTCAGTTTATTTTCGGCTTATGAGTTTGAATGTCCCTTTGGTATCTTTCGCCTCTCTTTAAATTTACGTCCGCTGTAATCATGTAGTACACGAAAGATCCTTACCAATGCTATATAATTTTGTGATAACTAAAACATCCAATTTAGTGGATGAAGCATTTATATCAAAAAAAAACCTTTAAAATGATTAAATCCAAAATAAGACACATTAGTTAAATCTTCCTATGAACACAAATTTGAAGGCATACATCGATGGCACTCTGTAGGGGAATAGAATATATTAGGTTTTTAAATGTCTGACTTGACGTTACACACACTTTACTTGTACCAGTTTATACATCAAGACTCATAGCTTCATGATACCTCACAGCACGATGTTGACAACACATGGGTAAAACTGGTTTAAACTTTTTCCATTTATCGCTTGAATCAATTAAGAGTATCTGGATTACGTGTTACTAGTATTCGATGTTCTTTTTATAAAATATTTGATCATTTCCTTTTGATTTATGCACAACCTTTTTATCGACTCTGTACGATTTAGAGCTTGAAATATTGTAATTACACTTGTCTTTTGTTGAAGACTGGAGGATGACTTCACAATATGTTTTGTTATTTTTGTCTTTGATATGCAGTCTCATTGACGTATACCAAAGTCTGTTATTCACTATGACCGATAACTATTGGATAGAAAAGATAATTTATTAACACAAACAAATAAGTCATTCTTTGACATTGTTTTAAACAAAACACATTTAAGCTTTCTAGTAAATATGTTCATTTGAGAATTCTTTAGGAAATAAACAGCGGCCTCTCTTAACCTTACATTTTAAATTCAATAAGGGACTTTGTATTGTGGTCTTGTCATGTGATGTTGTCGTTTTGGTGTTGTGTTTGACGTTGCCATAAAAGTGGGAGGTTTGGCATGCCACAAAACCAGGTTCAACCCACCATTTTTTTTCTTAAAATGTCCTGTACCTAGTCAGGAAAATGGCCATTGTTATATTATAGTTCGTTTCTGTGTGTGTTACATTTTAATGTTGTGATTTTGTTGTGTCGTTGTTCTCCTCTTATTTGATGCGTTTCCCTTAGTTTTAGTTTGTAACCCGGATTTGTTTTTATCTCTATCGATTTATGAGTTTCGAACAGCGGTATACTACTGTTGCCTTTATTTAACCTTAAGAAAGATAACATTAAATAAAGATAACAGTAGTATACCGCTGATCAATAGTCATACTTCGATTAAGCAAAATATTCGGGTAACAAACTAAAATCAACGGAAACACATCAACTATAAGAGGAAAACATCGGCACAACAGAAAGGACGCACGTAATCTTTTGATTGTTATTTTCATTTACATGGTAAAATCATTATAATAAGAACGAGTATTTAGTTGTAGATGCAGTTATATTACCACAAAACTCCTCATAAAGACAATCCACAACAGATAGAAGCATAGGCCTAAAACACGCATTTGTACTAAATTACTAAATTGTAAATTAGCATAGAACAAAGCCAACTGTGGTAATAAATTTAAAAGATGAAATTCAAAGTGGATTAACACGAGACAGCACAATTAGTTAATACGATAATGGCATGTCAGAAAATTATGACGCAGGTGATGTGTTGACACTTAAATTTTACAAAGTGATAGCAAAGCATTGTGTATGAATGTGACATCATTCTTCAGTCTTGAATAATTCAAAGTCACACAATGAGGAACCTGTTGAAATACCAAACGACACCAAATGTGTTGACTTAGTACAAATAACTGTTGTACCGCGATCGTCAACTAATTTCCTAACTACCCTTCTTTGAGATTAGGCAGAATGTTCTATTTTAATTTCCGTGCTCCAAGATTTCATAATATTTTGACTCCATATTTGGTCAAATTTAGTTGAAAAGGTTAACCCAGCAAATATGAATACAAAAAACTAGGTGATTATACATCTGCTGAGTGGTATAAAGTCCAGTAGATAAGGAACGCATGTGAAAATTTCTAACAATTTACCAGTATGTTTGTAGTAAAATATAGTTAAAGGTGAAAATATTACATCATTTATAAGAATTATCTTATAAATTGAAGTCGACAGAAAAAATACTGTACTATCATTATCATACAAATATTTATACAGAAAATAAATGATGTTGAAATTCATAATTATTTTTACTTGGACTTGTGCAATATTGCATGTACTTTAAAGAACTTCAAACATTATTACATAATTGTCTACGACACCAATGATAAACTAGACAATGTTATTGATAGTTCCTGAGCAATATTGTTTTCAATTAACTTCAGTTTTATCTGGTACTGAAAACAAACAGATTACATGAATTATGTTATCAAATTAATTTATTGAATCATTGGAAGTTATAAAATTATTCTTTTAAACATGGATAGAATTTAAGACCTATTCGACATTGCTTTTGTTATTTGAGGTACTTTTAAAATTTTAAACCCCTAACTATCTTAACAACAAACATACACACCACCATCGTTAATTTCTTTTATTGTGTTTGATTTTTCGACTGAAAATTGGCAACTACATTTTATGTACCTTGTCTTATTTAAAACGTTGAATCCGCTACCATATCTTAAATTGTTTTTGTTCTATATTGCATAATTTAGAAGAGTTGATATTTTACTTAAATTAAATAAAATTGATACATTTAACTCGATCATGAACTCACGGGCATTTTAAAATGTGCATCTGAGTTTTATGTCCTCAAAAATAAGACAACATTTCAATTATATCATCGTTAAGTGGTAGTCACGATGTTCAGGAAAGCTTCGAACTGGTATTTAAGACGGTTGGATGGCCGTTTAACGTCTAATGGCAGTTATTACATGCATAATTCAGGACGCGAACATAAATATGAACCCTACAATTTCTGCCCTTTGGTCGGGTTGTTTTCATTTTGACACATTCCCGTTTCTATTCTCAATTCTATGTATTAAACAGCAAGCAAAGCAGTATTTTCGTGCTATCCATTCAAAAATATGCATGTTACCCGTACCACAATCAGTATGCTGACACCAAGCAGACCAATTCCCGCACTTCGAAATACAACGGAGAAGCAGCAAATACCAATTTTCAAGTCTTTGGGGTTTTTTCAGTCTAGGAACGAACCAAAATCTCCAATTCGTTTCCATGACACCATAAGACGTAATTTTGCCAGGCTTTGATATAATAGATAAATGTAATAATACCATTATGAGAAAATTACTGGATAATTTTAAATCTCGGTCTTTTCTGAAATTAGTTCTATCAAAACTTTTGATTTTCAACCCTGTATACCACCATTCCCATGTGAAATTGAAAAATCGCCCAAAGAATAATCACAATGCCTTTCAACGTAAAATGGTAGAATACGCTTCATTTATTACTTTGGGATACCATAAGGCATATTTTGTATGAACAAAAGGGTAAAACATGCTATATAGAGGAACAAGTGATCAGTATGCTGGAGTTTCTAGCGACAACATTTTGTTGAATTTGGGTGGACTTTTCAACAAATTGTCGGCATTCCTTGGGAACGAACTGTGCCTCTCCTTGCCGACCTCTTCTTATTTTATATGAATCGTTCCTTTAGACAACTTGTCAAACAAGAAGATCAAAAGAGCCAGATTATTTAATTTCCTTTTAGATATATTGATGATGTTCTTTCCATTAACAATCCTAACTTTTCTGATTGGGTTCCATTAATATATCCCCAGAACTAGAAATTAAAGAAAAACAACAGGCTTCCTCCGCCTCATTTTTAGACTTATACCTCGATTGACATACACATCATCTTAGTACCAGAATCTATGATAAACGAAACGATTTGAATTTTAAAATCATCAACTTCCCCCCTTATGAATTACCAACTTCACCTGCATATGGGATATACATTTCCCAACTTATTCGGTATGCAAGAGCTTCAGCTCTACTCAGACTTTGTAAAACGGCACCAGTGACTGAGCAAAAGTTGATGAACCAGGGTATGTCAAAGAACGTCTTGTCCTTTTTCTAAAAGTTCATCGGAAGGTACCAAGACCTTTTGTAAATATTCCGTATCAAATTCACAAAAATACACGATGGTCTTGAAGTATAGATTTTGCATACTGATGCTGTTATCATCTTAATAACGTGTTAAAGTGTTCTTTTATTTGTCTTTATTAATATTACTTTTACTGTTTGGTCTGTTTTGGTGAAATACATTTGACGTGGCTATGATTTATGCATCCCGTCATTGTGTTGTTTGTATTATTTCATTTTACTAGTGTGCTTTGTCCGTGTGACTTTTTGTTTCTTTGATACATATAACGTGTCTCTGTACTTTAAACATCCCGCCATTGTGTTATTGTTCTATTTTAATTTTGCATACTTTGAACGACAAAATTATTCTATATCTCTACCTGGTGACGTTTTCATTCTGACGTCAAACACGCGATTCTACGCCAGACTTAATGTTAAAATACGATTCGGTCCCAGTGCTTAAATCCCCGATCCTTTATGGGTTGATTTGGCATCATAAATAAAATACAAAATAAGTAGGCTATGAACGAGGTTGTTAAATGTGATATATGCTTTTTGTGCCTCTTAGTTAAATATTTGTTTGTTTTGTTGTGATTAAGATTGTGACACTGTTGACTGATGTACCCTATTTTGACATTTTACCTATTATGTCTGTTTGTTTTATTTCGCATCGTTGTCAATATAATGGAATTTGATGCGACTGTCATACAAGTGAGAGTTTAGCGCTATAAAACCAGGTTCAATCTACCATTTTCTACATAAGAAAATGCCTGTACCAAGTCAGGAATATGACAGTTGTTGTCCATTCGTTTGGTGTGTTTGTGCTTTGATTTTGCTATTTGATTAGGGACTTTCCGTTTTGAATTTTCCTCTGAGTTCAGTATTTTTGTGATTTAGCTTTTACAAATTCAGAAAAGTCAGATCAGTATATTAGACCAATTTAATTATTCGGACGAGTTCATTTCTATTATAGGATGTTATCTGGTTTAATTCTTTTTGTGTTTCACGTTCTTTCAAACAATCTAACAGTTCTAAGAAGTTATTATTTGAACTAGAATCAATAAAACAGTAGTAAAATTTCATTGCACTAGTTTCCATGAAATAAATGTTTTTTTCAAATTAACGAAATACTTTTTTTAATTTTCATTGCCAATTTAAAGAAAACTCATGTATCTGTACCTCCTCCAAAATTACATGAATTAAACATGATGAAGAAAAATTGGAAAGAAAATGAGCGAATGATATGAGTGACAACAACTTTCTTTGATAAAAGGAAAATTATGATCTGATTATCATTATAACAACTATCCACCAAAGACCAAGGGATGAGAAACTGAGCATCTACGGTAAGGTTTTCATCAACCAGCAAACACCTAACCTAGCGTTATGTAGCTACAACACCACCGCAGACATTTAAATGTGTTCTGTTCATTTTATCAATTACAATAAACAAAAAATGTTTATTAACGCGTAAAACTACAAAAAGTTTATTTCCGAATATACATCTTTACCACTGGACGACACTTATTTATTTCGTGTTAATTTGATGAAAGCTGTGTTTGATTCATTAGACTTTACATAACGTAGATATCAGCATTATCAAATCAGAATTCAATTATCTATGTACAATACATGTATGTCGAAAATTCTGCTCATTTGTTGAAATTAAGGTGGATAGGGTCTTTTCTGATCATCCTTTCTGGGCATGTTGCAAACATCTTTTTGGTTTAATAATATTTTACCAAGTATCATTTATATACACAAAGTTTAAAGATTAAACTATCAAACATTTAAGTGTATTAAACATTATCAGAAAAAATCGTTTAAAAACAAGGCAGAAAAAAGCAGATATAATGAATTTGGTAGAACAATTCGTGTTTTTATTTTTCAAGAAAATGTGGCCCATGACCCCGATTTGTATTTGATCATTCAAGTATTCATGAAATTGCATTCTCTGATTGAAATTTAACCAATTTGATAGTTAAAATGTTTCCTCAATAAGGCAAAAATTAAGTTTCCGTATATAACCCATATAGAATAACGTTTTCGTTGTATTTTAACGAAAAACAAGGTCCATGACCTCCAGCTTTTATATTGAAAAATGAAAGTGCATTAACTCAGAAGTCTTTACAGAAGTTAAAGAAAATAACGTCGAACATTAAGGCATCCCTAATTAAGTAATAAATCATTTGATTTTGAAAACGATGGCAAAGTGAAATACAGTGTATGCAAATCGCAATATTGTAAGCCCTTCAATCCATCAAACATTTGATATTATTATTCAACCTCGTTTTGTTGGGTTCGTGTTCTCAGTCTTTAGTATTCTATGTTGTGTTTTGTAACTGTTGTTTGTCTTTTGGTATTTTTCGTTTTTGCCATGACGTCAGTTTAATTTGGATTTATGAGTTTGAATGTCACTTCAGTATCATCGCCTTTCTTTTATACATATGTATGTAGAAATTCACTGCACTGTCAAACAGTTTTCCCAAGATCTCAAATGAACTTTCATTATCTGTTCCCAAATGATTTATAAAGTTATGGTCTGGCATTACATGCATGCGGCTTGTTAATAAGGACTTATAATTTAATTTATCAATCAATTAATCAAAGAATACAAATATTCCGCAGTGTAATACGACGAAATAAACATATTTCTTCACCAGACCCAAGGCACTGCATTGTATTACGATAAAATAACCCATAAATTACCATACTCAAGACACTGCAGTGTAATACATAAATAACCTATATACTTCCAACCCAGACACTACATTGTAGTAGCTTCGCACCCTTATCATGCAAAACAATACTAACATCATTAAGCTTTCAATGACAGCTAACGGTACCAAATATGCTAGCTGTAATTTCATGTATCCATCGCAGACTTCTTTGATTGGCACATTATGACTACAACAATATCATCGTTCCTATGTTCATTTATTAATTTCGAAAGACAATATATGGCAGCTAATTAAGTGTAGATGAATCACAGAATTTTATATTAAACGTAACGGAAAATGTATTTCATTCTATATAGAGTTGATAACACTTTAGCTATGTATAATGATTCGACAGACCGAAACTGGAGTTAGAACAAAACCATCATAAATATAAACCCTTATAATGCTTCTTTACAATCATGAATGAGTTATCTTATTAATAAATAAATGAATAAATATATTTCCCAAAATCATTAAAGAAACAGCATAAAAGAATGTCCGGTAAACAAAAGCAATTTTATATCTTCTATCTGATTTCATAATAGACCAATAAAAGCACGATTTTAAAATTAAAAAAACATCCATCTATTTCCGATAACAGTCATGTACTGAACATTATTAACTAATGATTTCAACATGGTTTATTCAGAAACCAATTTTCTATTCTTTTCTATTCTTTGAATAACCAAATTTACCATTAAAAGTAGATTAAAAAAAAAAAAAAAGAACGTGAAATTAAAAAAAAAAAGTAACCCGTCTCATGTTTTCGTGTCTGTGCCAAATCATGAAGTCTTTTAACAAATCTCAATGGTTTTTGTCATATAGTGTTGATGGTAGAATTTTGGTAATCTCTGCTAAATTATTCACATGCACTTTTCTGGACTTTAGAGCTTGACATGTTGTGCAGACCAGGGTCTTTAGTTGACCGCTGTAAGTACAATCAAAGCAATTATAAACAATTTCTGAATAAAGATGTTTAAATTAAAAATAATAACAATTAAAGAATGTTCACATTATTGAAGACATGCTCAAAGAATGTTTGTTTTGAAAATAATGAAACCATCCGTCTTCACTTAATGATGTTTGTTCTTGCGACGTCATACAAATAAAGGTTATGCAGTATAAAACCAGGTGTAATCCACCTTTTTACATAGAAATGTTGCTAAACAGACATATGACATTGTTTACATCTTTTATGATTGACTTTTGATTTTGCCATTTGATAAGGACTTTCTTTTGAATTTTAATTGGAGTCGTTTTTTTTATATTCACTTTTCTATATTTTAAGGTATACATGGGTTTAAAACAGTACAAACATTATTTTACAGGTCTGTGACGTCATTGTTCGAACAAGTTTCGTTTATACAGATTTCTATGATTCAGTATAAATCACAAATTCTATTTACTACTTGTTATTATTATAACAAATCAAGTAGTTTTGTTCTATTGTACTATTGTATTACATTTTCTTCAAATGTGAATTATTCTGTAATTAATCGAATCATTGCATGCAACTTGAACTTTTCAATCTCATAAGTAATATAATCAATAGATCGAATAAGAGCCCTCTGATACATGTTTTCGGTAACATATCAAAGAAATCGTTTTCATAGTGTATAAAACGCATTTCAGTTGGTTTTTCCTTACTAAATCGACTTATTTGAACATGCATTAAAACAAGTATTTTCATTAAAAAGTAATTGAGAAACAGATGAACGAAACATTGCAATCAAATATTTATTTTCCACATTTTAAAGCGTATCACATAACAATGTTTTCAAACAAAAGTGAAAGACCTGCACATAAAAGTTAATGTATTTATAGAAATGATGTTTTATAAGAGATCTTTTATTTACGCAATTTGTACATCATATTATTTATATTTTAAGTGCCATATTTCTGTCAACTGTAGGTATATTTGTATCCTTTCAACGTTAAATTGCAATTTCCTAAACTGTTTTCAATAGGAAGCATACTAATTAGTAGGAAGCTATTGCGCCACATAACTTTTGTATATTTCTATCTATTTTGGTTATAAGTAACCTTTGGTTTACCTTTTTCTTATCTAATTTAACAACCACCTGTTTAAATGAAGAGACTGCATCTTTAAATTTTATCTTTCTTTGTACTAATGAAAGTAAAATGTTTGAGTGTTAAGCACATACATGGCATTATAATGACAGGAGAATATTACAAAGAAATTGAGTAAATTGAGGATATACCTTGAAAATAAAAATCAACCCTGTCAATCAGCCGAATTTAAATGTACTTCCAAAGTAAGCGCTGTAGGACATTGTTAAGATTGTTAGATCCAAACAAGAACCAAGCATCTTAAATAGCTACTCTAGACTGAAATTAAAACACCCATGATTTTTAGCAATATTCTTTTATCATATTCTAGATTTCAAAAACGATTTCTTACTAAAATTCATTTGTTTTATTCAAATAAGCCGAAAGATCATTTTGCCTATTGACTTTGTCATTTCTAATTGTCTTAATATTTATTTTTTGTTCTCTAATTTTCCATTTTCCGATTACAAAATTTTCAAAATCTTACCTTTCAACTGAATTTGCTTTAAATTTATACCATTACTACATTCATGTTAATTTATATAATTGTCTGAAACAAAAATATTCTTAATTTGTGTATACTTGCGTTACAAAATTCCCTTTTCATTGTATATTATGATAATGATTTGGCTTGTGTTCATGGTCCTTCTCTAACTAAACCAAAAAATTTTACAAGCAGCGGACATGCAAATGCCTAATTACAAAATACTGTTTCAATTATATTATAAATATAAAATGTAATTCAATATATTTTGATTTCAAATGTACAAAACTGACGAATAATAAAATCAAAATGATTGCGAACGCAAATGTTTGTTTTATTTCGCAAAAGTTTGCGTTATAGCGCAAACATAGTAAGTACAAAGTTCCATTGGAAAGATGAAAAAATCTGTCTAAAAACTACTCGCCAACAAAGCTGAGTCATTAAATTGGGATCCTTCATCATAAATAAGTTCACTAAAAATATCCTCTATTTAAAGATCAGTCTGTAATGATTTCTATACGTAACCAAACCAATTGCAACTAGAATTTTAATTACAAAACTGTTGCAGTATCTCAATATTGACGACTTCAAGTCTAAACTCCTGATTGCACTGTGCTATTCCACTTTCATATATAATCGATTTGCCAGTTATTCTGGTGACCAAAATTGTCAATAACTTCTCTGAGAAATATATTCAAAGGCGAAATATGTGAGCCTAATTCATCAATTGGAAGACAACTCAACATACTGATGAATTCAGTCAGTTATGCCAGAATCGTTACACAGAAAGACATAGTCTCTTTCCGATGATAGTTTAGTCGTGAACAATCAAATTAAAACTAATGGTCTGTGATACCATGCTACATATCTTTAAAGATCCAAAGAGAAAAACCTCATACAAGTTGTTGACCGATGAGCCCATACAAATCTTTTTTAAATCCATTGCAATGCTTAAAATGAATAGATTAAAATCACTGAAACCAATAACGCCAGCCACTTCAAGGAATCCGACAAGGCGTTCATGTCTTGATTTACATATGAAAATGGATCTCTTCACTGATTGATACCAACTACAAAGGTCCTACTGCACGTAATGCGGGTTTTAGTGTCCAAACTCTTCTTATTATAAAATGTGAAAAAAACCAGCTTCAAGTATAAACTTATTTAAGTGGTAATTAGATGGAACAAAAATCAAGTCTTTTATGTAATTAAAACCGTTTACTTAAAAGATGGTAAACATTGACGATTTCACACCGTACCCACCCGTTTTGTGGGTTCTTCACTAGGTTTCATTTGTTTGATTTTGTTTGTCTGTTGTTTTTTCTTTTTAGCATGGCGTTGTCAGTTTATTTTGGCTTAGAGTTTAATTCCCTTTGGTACTTTCGCCTCTCTTAAATTTACGTCCGCTGTAATCATGTAGTACGAAAGATCCTTACCAATGCTATATAATTTTGTGATAACTAAAACATCAATTTAGTGGATGAAGCATTTATATCAAAAAAAATTTAAAATGATTAAATCCAAAATAGACACATTAGTTAAATCTTCCTATGAACACAAATTTGAAGGCATACATCGATGGCACTCTGTAGGGAATAGAATATATTAGGTTTAAATGTCTGACTTGACGTTACACACTTTACTTGTACCAGTTTATACATCAAGACTCATAGCTTCATGATACCTCACAGCACGATGTTGACAAACATGGGTAAAACTGGTTTAAACTTTTCCATTTATCGCTTGAATCAATTAAGAGTATCTGGATTACGTGTTACTAGTATTCGATGTTCTTTTATAAAATATTTGCATTTCTTTTGATTTATGCACAACCTTTTATCGACTCTGTACGATTTAGAGCTTGAAATATTGTAATTACACTTGTCTTTTGTTGAAGACTGGAGGATGACTTCACAATATGTTTTGTTATTTTTTCTTTGATATGCAGTCTCATTAGTATACCAAAGTCTGTTATTCACTATGACCGATAACTATTGGATAGAAAAGAATTTATTAACACAAGTGTTGCTCAGTCTGTAGGTTTCTATGTTGTGTTTTGTGTATTTTTGTTTGTCTGTTGGTATTTTTCTTTTTAGCCATGGCGTTGTCAGTTTATTTTCGGCTTATCAGTTTGAATGTCCCTTTGGTATCTTTCGCCTCTCTTTAAATTTACGTCCGCTGTAATCATGTAGTACACGAAAGATCCTTACCAATGCTATATAATTTTGTGATAACTAAAACATCCAATTTAGTGGATGAAGCATTTATATCAAAAAAAAATTTAAAATGATTAAATCCAAAATAAGACACATTAGTTAAATCTTCCTATGAACACAAATTTGAAGGCATACATCGATGGCACTCTGTAGGGGAATAGAATATATTAGGTTTTTAAATGTCTGACTTGACGTTACACACACTTTACTTGTACCAGTTTATACATCAAGACTCATAGCTTCATGATACCTCACAGCACGATGTTGACAACACATGGGTAAAACTGGTTTAAACTTTTTCCATTTATCGCTTGAATCAATTAAGAGTATCTGGATTACGTGTTACTAGTATTCGATGTTCTTTTTATAAAATATTTGATCATTTCCTTTTGATTTATGCACAACCTTTTTATCGACTCTGTACGATTTAGAGCTTGAAATATTGTAATTACACTTGTCTTTTGTTGAAGACTGGAGGATGACTTCACAATATGTTTTGTTATTTTTGTCTTTGATATGCAGTCTCATTGACGTATACCAAAGTCTGTTATTCACTATGACCGATAACTATTGGATAGAAAAGATAATTTATTAACACAAACAAATAAGTCATTCTTTGACATTGTTTTAAACAAAACACATTTAAGCTTTCTAGTAAATATGTTCATTTGAGAATTCTTTAGGAAATAAACAGCGGCCTCTCTTAACCTTACATTTTAAATTCAATAAGGGACTTTGTATTGTGGTCTTGTCATGTGATGTTGTCGTTTTGGTGTTGTGTTTGACGTTGCCATAAAAGTGGGAGGTTTGGCATGCCACAAAACCAGGTTCAACCCACCATTTTTTTTCTTAAAATGTCCTGTACCTAGTCAGGAAAATGGCCATTGTTATATTATAGTTCGTTTCTGTGTGTGTTACATTTTAATGTTGTGATTTTGTTGTGTCGTTGTTCTCCTCTTATTTGATGCGTTTCCCTTAGTTTTAGTTTGTAACCCGGATTTGTTTTTATCTCTATCGATTTATGAGTTTCGAACAGCGGTATACTACTGTTGCCTTTATTTAACCTTAAGAAAGATAACATTAAATAAAGATAACAGTAGTATACCGCTGATCAATAGTCATACTTCGATTAAGCAAAAATATTCGGGTAACAAACTAAAATCAACGGAAACACATCAACTATAAGAGGAAAACATCGGCACAACAGAAACACTGAACTACAACAAAAGCAAACGCAAACATACATAGAAACGGACTGTCGGATAACAACTGCCATATTTCTGACTTGGTACAGGACATTTTAAGAAATAAAATGGTAGATTGAACCTGGTTTTATGGCTAGCTAAACCTCCCGCTTATATGGCAATGTTAAAAATACCGCTAAAATGACATCACTACATGACAGGAATACAGTACAAACAAACGCAAGAACACTCAGCACAGAGAAATACATAAATAAATAATATAATAGTACATTACAACATGTAAACAACAGAATAACAACGAACACATCCCATGAATTTACGACAGCACACCAGGACACCGCAAACGAAATATAAACTGCGCGGCACATGAATGGATCAACGTCACAAAAAGTGACGTATTTTTTTGTGAGGTTAAGCAAGGTATAAAACCAGGTTTCATCCACCATTTTCTACATGATGAAATGCCTGTACCAAGTCAGGAATATGACAGTTTTTTCCATTCGTTTGATGTGTTTGAGCTTTTGATTTTGCCATTTGATAAGGGACTTTCCGATTTGAATTTTCCTTGGAGTTCGGTATTTTTCTTATTTTACTTTTTATATAATCACAGGTAAATTTCTAAAAATAAAATAGATTTGTTTTATTTATAGACACGTACAAGAATATTAAATTGGGATTGAATTTGTAATGGTGTTATTTTATGTATTTTCTTTCTATCCATGACAAGAATATCAAAATTAAATTGTAAAATTGAGAATGGAAATGGGAATGTGTCAAAGAGACAACAACCCGACCACAGAACAGACAACAACAGAAGGTCACCAATAGGTCTTCAATACAGCGAGAAATTTCCAGGCGTCCTTAAGCTGGCTAAACAAATATATATACTAGTTCAGTGATAATGGACGTCATACTAAACTCAAATTATACACAAGAAACTAAAAGTAAAATAATACAAGACTAACAAGGCCAGAGGCTCCTGACTTGGGACAGGCGCAAAATGCGGCGGGGTTAAACATGTTTATGAGATCTCAACCTTATACCTCTAGCCAATGTAGAAAAGTAAACGCATAACAATACGCACATTAAAGTCAGTTAAAGAAGTCCGAGTCCGATGTCAGAAGATGTAACAAAGAAAATAAACAAATGACAATAATACATAAATAACAACAGACTACTAGCAGTTAACTGACATGCCAGCTCAGACCTCAATTAAACTGATTGAAAGATTGTGTTTGTAATGTTGTTATTATTAGTATTTTCTAACCATATCAGTTTTTCTTCTAAATCAAAACTGTGTATAAACAAAAAAATCCTGTGCACATAGTTGCTTTAAACTGAAAATCATATAAATGAATTAGCTTAATTTATATCTTAACTTTTACATACATATAGAAGAAAAATAAAATAACTGTAACATAAGGTAAGATAATGTAAGACCAAACAGTAAACACACATGAAAACAAACAACATAAAACAAAAAATATGTAGACGAACCACGAATAACTCGACTATACTGACAAAACAACTCAGCACAAAATAACCCACACGTATAAGAAAGTAACAACAAAATGCCCGAAATCGGGATATATCAATACCGAACCACGTCGTCCCAACAGCGAACATAAGACATAACAAAATGTCTAACGGGACTAACAAAAGAAACATCATAACTAAATACATGAATGTTGGATATATAAATACCGAGGATAACAAACCAATAAAGTACCAGAAAATAGATAAAAGAAAAATTTATTGCTGTTCTTCATATCTTTTCATAAGCTGGTAGGATTTCAACCATAAGCTAGAGAACTGATATCTATCAATAAGATCAAAACGCCCCCTAGTGTTGGATGAGTTTTTTTTATTTTCATTAAAGACCGGTACATGTGTTGGAGAAAGTAAATACACAGTTTCTTAATACAATTTGTATCATTCGTTACAACTCCCTCAGACAACGTTGTCCTGAGATGAATTTGTCTATTCTATTCGTGTTCCTATAAGTTATATAGATCCTAACGTGATGACGTATTTATACAACCCTGGCTTTTAAATGTTTGGGTTGTGTTGGTGAAGGTAAATCGAAGAAGGATTTTTGAGGCGCACGTAATTATTGTTATTTTCATTTACATAGGATGTTATCTGATTCATTTACATAGGATGTTATCTGATTCATTTACATAGGATGTTATCTGATTCTTTATTGTGTTTAACGCTTTTTAAAATAATTTTACAGTTCTAAGATGTTATTATTTGAACTATAATCAATATAACGCTAGTTAACTATTTTCATTGCACTAATTTCCATCAAGTACATATTTTCTTCAAATTAATGACATACTATTTTTTTTTATCTTAATTGGCAATTAAAAGAAAACTCGTTGGTTTGGTACCTCCTCCCCAAAAAATACATGAATTAATATACTGAAGTGAAAAGTTGGAAAGAAAAAGAGGCGAATGAGTGACGACAACTTGCTATCTATGATAAAAGGAAAATTATGATTTGAATGTCACATTATAACAACTATCCACCAAAGACCAAGGGATGAAAAACAAGTAAGACTTTCATCAACCAGTAAACACGTATATCGTAATGTAAACTACAACACCCCCTCTGAAATCAAGAGTGTGTTCTATGGTTATTTCAGTCAATAACAATCAACAAAAAGTTGTTTATTAACGCGTAAAAAAAAAAGTATATTTTTGAAATACATTTATTTACGCAAATTTGGCACCTGAACACTTACTTATTTCTTGTTTATTTGATGAAAGCTGTGTTCGGTTTCATTAGACTTTTCATAACGTAGATATCAGCATTATCAGATCAGAATTCAATTATTTATTCTAAATATGTCGGAGAATCTATTCATTTATTAAATTCAACAGACTGAGGTATGGTCACCACTAAAATCATTGTAATATCATAATGAATTAATGTTAAATATATTTATTATATTTATGACTAAAAATAAAATTTCCATAATCATTTGATTTTGAAAACCATGACAAAAAGTAAAATACAATTGTATGCATATCACATTATTTCAAGCCTCGTTCACATGCACACATTTGCATATAATGCTTATATACATATGTATGTAGAAATCCCAGCAGTGTCAAACATTTTTTCCAAGATCTCATATACACTTATCAGCCATTAAGCACTACTGAATATTTTTATTAACTGTTCCCAAATGAATTAAGTTAATATGGTCTGACATTGAATGCGTGCAGTAGCAACATAAAGAACTTTTAATTTGATTTATCAATCAATTAGTAAAAGCGATAATTCACCATATCCAAGACACTGCAGTGTAATAGCTCCGCACCCTTATCATTCAAAACAATATTAATAACAATAAGCTTTCAATGGCAGCTAACGGTACCAAATATACAACCTGTAATCTCATGTGTCCAGCGCAGACTTCTTTGATTGGCACATTATTGACCAACAATATCATCATTCCAATGTTCATTTATTAATATTGAAGGACAATATATGGCAGCCATTAAAGTGTGGATGATTCACAGAAATGTATTTCAAACGTAAAGGAAAACGTCTCTCATTCTTTATGGATTCAAGCTGGCAAATAATGTATAATTTTCCAATTATTGAGACGCTAAACAGGAGTTAGAACAAAATCATCCATAAATATAAACCCTTATAGTACTACACTTTACTATCATGGATGAGTTATCTTTAATAAAACAATGAATATGTTTCAAAATGCAGAATAAAATTTGCATGACCGGGTCAAAACAAGAAAGGAATTTTACATCTTCTTTCTGATTTCATAATGGACCAATCAAAATGTGATAAAATTTCCTTTCATCATACCGGTAATATAACAGTCAAATACATTATTAACATGTACTCCTGATTTCAACATGGATCATTCAAACCAATTTTCTATTATTTTTCTAAACTTAAAACTCACCATTAAAGGTAGATATTAAAAAACTAAGTCCACTGATAGAAATAAAAACGGGAAGGTTGGAAATTAAAAAAATAAAAAGTTTAACCCCGTCACAAGTTCTCGTTTCTGTGCCAAGTCATGAAGTTTTGTAACAAATCCTAATGGTTTTTTGTCAGATGGTGTTGATGGTAGAACTTTGACAATCTCTGATAAATTCATTCACATGCACTTTTCTAGACTTGGCTCGATTTAGAGCTTGACATATTGTTTAGACAACTTAGTTGTCGTCTAGATTTATGTGATGTTGGGTTGCTGTCTCATTGACACATATTTATAACGAAATGTTCATACAAGAACGTACAGTAAGTAACAGTACAGAAAACACTTCTCTCTATAATACCGGTATAATAACTAACAACACACAAGTACAATCAAATCAATAACTAACAGTTTCTGAAAATATGTTTAAATTTAAAACAATAACTAAAACCGTATCCAATTATGCTCGTGATTATTGAAAGCAAGCTCAAAGTATGATTTCTTTACCAAATTAATGAAACCATGCCGTCCTACACTAACCTGTTAAAATGAGTTGTATACATGTACAACACATTATTTTAGTACGTTCTGTTAAGTCATAGGCTCGGAGTGTGATTTTAAAAACCAAGTCATTTTTTATTAAAAACAGTTGTATGTAGAAAACAGAAGACACGAAACCATGCAATCATAAATTAATTTTTTTTCACATTTTATAGCGTATCACATATCATATCATGTTTTTCAAACAAAAAGGGAAGGACCTCGCACATTACAGTTGCTATATTTATGAGAATAAAGTTTTATATAAGCGATGCTTTTATTTTAGCGTCAATTTATAACATCATATTGAATTGATATTTTAAGTGCTGCAATTTTTTTAGACTTTAAGATGATTCATTTCTACATTAAAATTGATGAGATTGTCTGTGAAAGCTGTCTTCAATTACGGAAAGAAATACTTATTCGTCAAAATTATTTTGAACGATTACTCTCGAAGCTTGAGGTCTGTCGCACCATAATCCTTATTTTCTCTTATATAATTTTGACGAATAAGTATAAGAGAAAATAAGAAATTATGGTGCGACAGACCTCAAGCTTCGAGAGTAATCGTTCAAAATAAATTACATATATAAACCCTCAGGTGATTGCGTAACAATCCTTTAAAGTCGTAAACATCATAAAGCATGCATTTGCCGAAAGCTGAGTACAGACCCCATTTAAATGTACTTCTACTCTCGTGTTCCGGTCTCGGCATGTACATAATACAACTAGAGGCTCCAAGGAACCTGTGTCGCTCACCTGATATTTTTATTTACAATTGATGCATAAATCAATGCAACCGTTATACTTTTGCTTTAATTTCAGAGATATAAGCCAAAAACTGCATTTTACCCCTATGTTCTATTTTTAGCCATGTCTGCTAGTTGGTTGGCAGGCAGGGTCATCGGACACAGTTTTTAAACTAAATACCCTAATGACGATTGTGACCAAGTTTGGTTAAATGGTTAAGTGTCTCAGTTGTTTCAGAGGAGAAGATTTTGTAAAGATTACAAAATTTACCAAAATTGTTAAAATTGACTTTAAAGGGCAATAACTCCTTAAGGGGTCAACTGACCATTTTGGCCATGTTGACTTATATGTAGATCTTACTTTGCTGAACATTATTGCTGTTTACAGTTTATCTCTATCTATAATAATGTTCAAGATAATAACCAAAAACTGCAAAATTTCCTTAAAATTACCAATTCAGGGGCAGCAACCCAACAACGGGTTGTCTGATTCGTCTAAAAATTTCAGGACAGATAGATCTAAACCTGATGAACATTTTTACAAATGTAAAATTTCCTCTTAATGCTTTAGTTTCAGAGATATAAGCCAAAAACTGCATTTTACCCCTATGTTCTATTTTTAGCCATGTTGGTTGGCAGGCAGGGTCATCGGACACATTTTTTAAACTAGATACCCTACTGATGATTGTGACCAAGTTTGGTTAAATTTGTCTTACTAGTTTCAGAGGACAAGATTTTTGTAAAAGATAACAAAAATTTACAAAAAATTGTTAAAAATTGATTTTAAAGGGCAATAACTCCTTAAGGGGTCAATTGACCATTTTGGTCATGTCAATTTTTTTGTAGATCTTACTCTGCTGAACATTATTGCTATTTACAGTTTATCTCTATCTATAATAATATTCAAGATAATAACCAAAAATGGCAAAATTTCCTTAAAATTACCAATGCAGGGGCAGCAACCCAGCAACGGGTTGTCCGATTCATCTGAAAATTTCAGGGTAGATAGATCTTGACCTGATAAACAATTCTATCCCATGTCAGATTTGCTCTAAATGCTTTGGTTTCAGAGATATAAGCCAAAATCTACATTTTACCCCTATGTTCTATTTTTAGCCATGGCGGCCATCTTGGTTGGTTGGCTTGGTCACCGGACACAATTTTTAAACTAGATACCTCAATGATGATTGTGGCCAAGTTTGGTTAAATTTGGCCCAGTAGTTTCAGAGGAGAAGATTTTTGTAAAAGTTAACGACGACGGACGACGACGGACACCAAGTGATGAGAAAAGCTCACTTGGCCCTTCGGGCCAGGTGAGCCAAAAAAAGTACGCAAAAATGTACTTGAGTTATTCTAGGTCCTATTCTGCAAATGGATACATTACGATTTTTTAAAAAGTGAAACATTGATATTTAACTACAAAAGAATGAATTTAACTACATACTGGATAATCGGAAGACAACGTCGACAAGACTTAAGTATGCCTTTACGAAAGCTATTTGGCATCGAATTTTAAAGAGTGAACACAATTTTTTTAATTCTATGCAAGTATTCTGTAAAAATATGCATGATGCCCCGTATGGTTATGCTATACATAGAGGAAACAAGTTATGCTTGACGAAGTTTAGATATAGATTCAAATTAGATAAACATACCGTATAGTCGACTAGAAAAAAGCCCGATATGAAAATTGTAAAACATTTCAAACGAGAAAACTAACGGTCTAATTTAAAACAATTCAATTTACGAAAAACAAATATGACAGTCACGAACCAACGCCAACCACTAAATTAAAGGCTTCTGAATTGGAACAGGCACATACAAAATGCGGAGTAATAATCATGTTTGTGAGCGCTCAACCCTCCCCTAACCTCGGACAGCACAAAATAAGAACAACCTGTTAAAATTAGTTTTTCGTAGCTTAACTCAATAGATCGGTACAAAGAAAGAAAGAAAACAACAAACATAAAAATAATAGACAAAAAGCACCAATACAAGAGTACTTACAGTTACAGAAAGCCAATTACTTAGTACAACTAATAAACAAATCATGGTCTCCTAGATAAAATATCAACAAGTACACATCCAACGTATTCAGTGTAAAGACGTCATAAGAAGTCCGAGAAAACGCTTGGCCTTGTGCAATGCCAAAATATAAGTTAATAGTATCGACAGGATATAGGATCATGAGACGTCAAGAGCATGTAATTCAGTGGCTGTCGTTGTTTCTGTATATCATATTTGTTTTTCGTTTATTGTTTGTACATAATCAGGCTGTGCGTTTTTTCGTTTGAATTGTTTTGAATTGCCAAAACGTGGGAAATTTCATACAGCAACGACATAAAAGTTCAGGTTGACACGATGCAAAGCCTAGAACAAACTGTACATAATTTCAAGCAGAAAAAAAAACTGGAAGCATTTAGTCTTGCACACTTTCAGAGAGTTCGTAAACATTCTGCAAAATTAAACTATTCTATTGTTGACTGTTTGAAAGGCAAACTGACAGAGGGTTCTACTTTCTGTGTTATTTGCTGACTGGCTTGTTTGAAGTAGCTTTCTAGGAACACTGTTGGTAATCAATAGAATAACGAAAATATCTCATTTAGCTTGTTGAAAACGCATATGATGTATCAGCTGAGCTGTAAATATTACAAAAACAGAAGACAATAAGAAACCAATACACATACACAAACAATATAATATCAATCAAACAACACAGAAAGATTAGATAGACAACTGAACTTCCATAAAAAATTAGGAATTAATATAATTGCCGTGTTGGAATGGCATATCCTGATCCGCAGTGGTAACAGGTGTCCCACAAGGTTGGCATATTATTCTTTTCAGTGATAACAAGAGCTTCAAAATGTTAACTGAATATCCTCCATATTAGTGATAACACATTCTGAAGAAGGTTGAGATATCCTGCTCTGCAGTGATGATATTCAATAGCTCCAGATCTGACATTTCCTTTCTGCATTATCAACACGTGCTCCAGATGGTGGCTTATCCTGCTCCGCATAACAATAATTCAATTCAAGTCCATATTTTATCAAGCTTTTTAAGGTTCACTCTCTGAATGTAAATAACATATAACTGAATACAAATTTCAAAAACAATGTCTTCAATATGCATTCCAAATACTAGTAATATTTACAATATAAACCGTCTACAAGCTTTATCTGAATAAGATTTCAGGTTTATGTTCGTATTCTTAATATTGGTTTGATACAATGAATTTCAAGTATTCCTATAAAAAAGAAGATGTGGTATGGTTGCCAATGAGACAACTGTCCACAAGAGACCAAAATGACATAGAACTACCCATTTATCAACATTTAAAGCTCCATTAAAGAGTTTATTTGAAATATTATCACACATAAAAGACTGTTTAAAACAAGGCTAGATTCATCTTCAAATTAATAAGTACAATTTAAATAGCATCTTTCTTGATCTCTTAAGCTTTAAGAGAACAGGGTTTTCATCTACCTGTACACATATTTCTATTGTCGACTTTGATAAATTAGGCACAATTTAATCTTTTACATAATAAAATATCATCTCTAATATAAGTGTCTTGTTCATACAAAGAGTGAACCTGCTTTAGTAAGTTTCCAACAACAGTAATGAAATAGATATTAAATTAAGTACGCTTTAATCATCTAGTACACAAAATATCCTTATGAATACTTGTCTATATAATTTTGTGAATATTACAACATCTAATTTAGTGGAGAAAACATTGATTTCCCCCCAAAACTTTAAAATGATTGAACCTTAACAAAGACGTATTTAGTTAATTCGTCCTATGAACACCACTGGGAAGGAATATAACGATTGTACCCTGAAGGGGCATAGAATATATAAGGTTTTCAAACGTCTGACTAGACGTGGCACAAACTTTTTCTGTTCCAGTTTATTACTTCAAGACTCGTATCTGACCGTACGACAATATGTTGACAACACATTCGTTAAACTGGTTAAAACCCACCACATGTTTTGGCTGTATCAAGTCCGGCTTTCTGGACATGTGTTAATTATTGTTGTTTTTACATCCTTTTTCTCGTAAGTTTCAGTTGTTGGTGTTTGGTATATTAGTATGTTGTTCTGTCTTTCATTCTCAGCGATTCCTGTAAGTATTGTATGTATCAGATCTTATTGCCATTTTCCTTTTAATATGGAACAGTCTTAGGTCAAAAGTGTTTCATCTATCGGTAATTCCCCTATCATTTCATATGAAAACACGTTTTTGACATAAAAAACTCTTCTGAAGATTTTTCTTGTCAAAATTAAATGATTTTTTTTTCACATTAAATGCAGAAAAGTCTGCAGTTTCTTGCAATAATAATGAAACTTATCTATGATTTATACTTTTTACGGAAATCACTGTATAAACGCAAATATGAATTTCTGCACCAAAAAATCATATGTCGATATAAGAAAAAATACACTTAATTTCAATATTTGTGTACAAATAATGATTTCTCAGCAATGACATTTAATATGAATAGTTCATAATAATCAGTATAAAAAAAAATTGAAAACATTTATGAGTTATATATTAAAATTTCATGAAAATCGAACCTAAAATTAGTTTTTCACCATATATATATTTTAAAAAAAAAGTGTTTTTATATGAAATAATAGAACTTCATGTTATGAAACACTTTTGACCCTAAGACTGCTAGACTGACTTTTTTTTCCTTTACGGCCCAAGAACGTCTTATGTTGGTCTGGTTATACAGCAGTATGTTCTGCATGAATGACGATGGTAGAATAGCATTCTGGTACTTTAAATGCAGTATTTGCTCATAGAGGAGGCATTTCAAAGTCAGGGTCCGTTCGCTGTATTTACTTGCAAATGCGCTTATAAAGCTGCGTAACATGCTGTCATGTTTATCGTTGTAGTCATCAGGATCTATGTTTGATGATGAAGACTAAATGCTGATCTCCAGATGTCGTTTGTTATTTTTGTCTTTGATATGCTGTCTGATTGACGTACACCCACGTCTATACATGTAGCTATCATTCACCGTCACCGATAACCATTGGATAGAACAGATAATTCATTGAAACTAAACTTTATTGCAAAGAAGACATTCTTTGACATTATTTTGAACGAACCACATTAAAGCTTTCTAGTAATGTTCATTTGTGAATTTTTTAGGGAACAAACAACGGCCTCACTTAACCTTAAGAAAGATAACATTAAAATTGTTTTCAATAATATTGTGTTTATCGCAAGTTTAGACTATAAAAGGTCAGCTTTCTAAATAAAGATTTGTAATTTTTTTCTTCAGATGTTACAGAATTGTTTTTTTTTTTTTTATATAGTGATACAGTCTGAGCAAGAATTATATTTCTATAAAATTTCAATATAGACGATAATGTAATACGAGGAAGGGGGATAAACAAAGGATAACAAACCAATGCAGAACCAGAAAATGATTCATATCTAAATTTAAAAAACATATTTTTTGCTATTTTTGATATTTATATATTTTTCAAAACCTGGAAGGATTTCAACGATAAGTTGAAGAGCTGATACCTATCAGCAAGATCCCCCCTTTTGAATTGGTTGAGGTTTTTTTTATTTGTTAATAACCAGTACATGTTTTGGAGGAACTAAATAAATATAAATTATATCATTCGTTACAACTCCCTCAAACAAAGTTGACCTTAGATGAATTTGGCTGTTCTTTTCATGTCCCTTTTAATCATACTCCTCTACCATACTCCTCTATCATACTCCTCTACCATACTCCTCTACCATACTCCTCTACCATACTCCTCTATCATACTCCTCTATTATACTCCTCTACCACACTCCTCTATCATACTCCTCTACCATACTCCTCTATCATACTCCTCTATCTATCATACTCCTCTATTATACTCCTCTATCATACTCCTCTATTATACTCCTCTACCACTCTCCTCTACCATACTTCTCTATCATACTCCTCTATCATACTCCTCGACCATACTCCTCTACCACACTCCTCTATCATACTCCTCTACCACACTCCTCTATCATACTCCTCTACCATACTCTTCTACCATACTCCTCTACCATACTCCTCTATCACACTCCTCTATCATACTCCTCTACCATACTCCTCTATCATACTCCTCTATCATACTCCTCTACCATACTCCTCTATCATACTCCTCTACCATACTCCTCTACCATACTCCTCTACCATACTCCTCTATCATATTTCTCTATCACACTCCTCTATCATACTCCTCTATCACACTCCTCTACCATACTCCTCTATCATACTCCTCTATCACACTCCTCTATCATACTCCTCTATCATACTCCTCTACCACACTCCTCTATCATACTCCTCTATCATACTCCTCTACCATACTCTTCTACTGTACTCCTCTATCATACTCCTCTATCATACTCCTCTATCATACTCCTCTATCATACTCTTCTACCATACTCCTCTATCATACTCCTCTATCATACTCCTCTACCATACTCCTCTACGTATACATACATCCTTGACTTTCCAATGTTTTGATTTGAGCGTTGCTGATGAAGGTAAATCTAGAAAAGCACTTCGTACGCACGTAATTATTAAAGTACTGTTTTCATTTCACGGTAAAGATCATTATAATAAGAACGAGTATATAGTTGTCGTAGATACGGTTGTATTACCACGGGGAAACTCCTCATAAAGGTAATCCACAACAGACAGTCAGAAGCACAGACCAACAAAAAAAAAAACCACGCGCCTTTTTACATGACTGCATCGGCTCAGAACAAAGCCAACTGTTGTAACAAATTTAAAAAGATGAAATAAAGTGGATTAACATGAAATATAAAGTGGATTAACATGAAATATAAAGTGGATTAACATGAAATATAAAGCGGATTAACATGAGACAACACAATTAGTAAGTTGATACGACTATGGCATTTCAGAACAGTATGATACAAAACACTACTTTAATTTTCATCAGAAGATTGTGGACTATGACATTCTTTGATGTTGCTATGGATTAAGCTAGCATAAAAATCGATTAGTTGGTTTGTTGTTTTTTGTCAAATTTTTGTGGAAGATAAGTCTCGGGATTTGGTTTAGAATTATGTGATATGAAAAAGGGGAGAAGAATATTTCATGAATAAAATCATTTCAAATTTAGGACCAAATAAAAATAAAAGATGTAGTATGATTGCCAATGAGGCAACTATCATCCAGAGACCACTTGACGTAGATATAGCAAAAATATGACAACGCGGGGCCTTCAACAATGCACAAAACCCATTCCGTATAGAAAGCGGTAAATAAGTAAAATCAATGTTTACTACAAATGTAAATTAAAAACAACATCCAATTTGTGCTCGGGGAATCCTGAAATTGCAGTGAAGTGTTAGCTTTTGTTCTTGTTAACGGCCTAATTCAAACTTATGAATTTGCTTTATGCATAAATTCACCATATTCCTTCTTGTTCATTGAAAAAATAAATACGGTCTTGAGGTAAAAATAAACAAATTTATTACATAGAATAAAATTCCGTATTATTCATTATATCAAAAACTATGCATGGCATTTGTAGCAAATATAATTGAACAGAAAATAAAAGAAAATATGTTGAAGTTTCACGTGATCCCATATCAAGCTCCGGTCAGTAGACAGCGATCAAATCAATGACTGGTCAGTCATACGAAGCAGTAAGCTCTTATTTTACATCATGTTGACTGGTCAGTCACATGCAGCACTACGCTCTTGTTATACATCCTCTTTATTTCTGCTGTTTAATGCTGGCCTGAAAGATTTATAATACTATGAATGATAAATAAAATGTGATTTAAACTGTTAATTCCCTACGTCCGGCAAGTTTACTGTGAAATGTTATTTGATCACATTAAAACAAAATCTAAATCAATTTTATCTACAAGGTAGTTCACCATGATGTCAATATTCTTATTCTGAAAATAAGGAAACAAATAGAAATAAGGAATATCATATAATCGTATGTTCGACGACACATCTGTATATTTATATAAGTATTAAATAAGAAGATGGGGTACATTTCCAATTAGACAAATATCCACCAGAGTTCAAATGACAAAGATATAAGCAATCGTTATAGGTCACCGAGCGGCCTTCAACAATGAGAATTTATAACGATACAATTTACGAAAAACAAACATGACAGATATGAACCTACGACAACCACTGAATTACAGGTTCCTGACTTGGGGCAGGCAGATAAAGATTGTGGCGGTGTTAAACATGTTTATGACCTGGGACAGTCATCTATAATAGCACAATATAAAATATTCTATAAAGTGTTCTTTGAAAACGGAACGATTCAAACGATTTTTTATACATGTAATGAGCAAGTACTGTCATAGAAATTTTTCACCAAGGACTATGATGTCCCAAGATTATTCTTTTAAAGACGTTTAAAGGATATAAAATGTTGTGTTTATTACGGATCGACTTCAAACCCAGTAGTTTAATCTTTGTTCCTATAGTTACTTTCATGTTTATCATTTCTTTGCAAATAAATACTCTAAAGAAAACAAATATACATGTATATGTGTTGAGTGTCGTATTAATTCCAACTTAAAGTGCATGTCCAATTTTTTTTTTAAATAGTAATAATAACATGTTTGTATCTTCAGTTAAGTAGTCATTGCTTCGGTATTGACATGATTTATAAATACTTTTCTAAAATTCCATGTTCATAAAATTAAAAAAAAAAAATATAAAAAAAACGCAGGTTTCAACTTCCTCAGGCAAATCTAACCTTTGACGAAATTGGCATTTCTTTTTTTTTATTATAGATCATTGACTTTCAAATGTTTTGGCTCTGAGTGTTTCTGATGAAGGTAAATCCAGAAAACCGCCTTGGACGCACGAAATTTATAAAGAGTTCTAATTTCATTCACTATCTATAGAAGAGAGACAACTCTGATCTAACATTACAGATACTAACCGTTTCTTTATGTCGAAAATCAACAACTGAATTATTGATTTGTCAATTGATATTTCAATAAACATATGAATAAATTGTGTGTATACTTCAATGAGACCACAGCAATCAAGCGTCGCCAATAATATGAAAATAAGATAATGTGGTTTAGTTGCCTAGATAACCATAAATACAGCTCAACATTGTCTTCAGCAAAACGTACACATTATGTCAAGCTTTAATCAACTCGAGTCTAAAAAATAACTAATGAATTAAACAGAGGCCACCAAAGAACTATCATAAACAAAACCACAACATATTGTAAGATTTATTTCTACTGCATATGTCCTTCAAGTAATATTCAAATAAGTTTACCAAATCATATCTCGTTTATAAGCATCGTGGTCTAAGTAGGTTATCTACAATTACCAGCGGCGTTAAATACCAACAACCATTCATTCATATATCCCGTTCATGTTGAGTGTTAGGCAAGTTTTTCATGAATCATCCCAGACATAATTTTTTTTCACATTAATGGTATTGATGCTGGATTTGACGTAATAGCCTTTTTATTGGATACATTATTAACAAAGACAGAAGAAGGTTTTGTTGTTATCTTTGGTATTGTATAAGCTGTAGTTATTTGATTTTGTTTGTATATTTATCCTGAAGAGTTTTGAACTGTCTCGATCTTTATGTATGATGATTTTTTTTTACAAATATGCTTTATCAGATTGACTGAACATTTGTAAAGTGCCTTTATTTTGAAAACCTCATATTTAGTTATAGTTTCAAATGTCATGTGAAATATAAAGGACAATCATTCTGATTCATGGACCTGCTTTTCTGTAATTATATGAAATATTGTGTGTTTGCTTTCTGGTGATAGTGTTACTAAGCTACCACAAAAAAGAAGAATATGTGCCCATGTCCATGATGTGTAAGCTAATTTCAACAAGGCGGGTTTTCAACATTTTCCAATTAATCCCATTGAATAGAAGGCACGAAGTTTTTGTAAGTTGTATTGACTGTTTTATAATCTGGTTTTGAAGGCTTTTCACAGAAACAGGAAATTGCCAATATTGAATTTTCGTGTCAAGAAATATTAACGGCACATAATCATTTTGAGTTAAAAAACATTGCTAAGAGAGTGATTATTTTTGAATTTTTATTAATGAGCTCGAAAATCAAATCAAATAGTTAATCTTGAAATGAAATATAACTCTAAACGAATAGAAAAAATATATATGTATTATATACTTCTAAAACTACTAATATCATCTCCGTTAAAAGCCAATATGACCATTATTATTTCTAGTAATGGATGAAAACATGCCTCTTTCTCCAAATTGTTTAACACGCCAAATTTTACTTGTTACACAAATGGAAAGGAGAAGGTTCGATTTGGGACCAAATTTGTACTAAAACTAAATAAACCTCTATGCAATATATGTTTTAGTTAAACATTACTGTTTTGGTTAAGATATATCCTTTTTGTGATTTATACAGTCATAAAATGACAGTTAATTCATTAACATTACTGTTTTTTATTTTTGTATTTGTACATTATAAAAAATAATATAACCTTGTTGCAAACTACATCCACGAGTATCAAGTTATTACAAATACTATATATAAATTGTATTATATTTGCCTTCGGGTTTACATAATCCGTTCATTCTATTTCGACTCTTCAAAATTCAAGAGTCTATCCTAAATTGAGGTACATTTTTTTGTAAATCATATGGCTTTCCAAATACCGTTTCGATTCCTAACATCACTGAAGAGACATTTATTGTCGAAATCAGGATATGGTGTACCAATATTTGCACCTCATGTTTGTGGAATACAATCGTTTCCGCAAGTTTATTGTTTTCCGTTTGGTATTAAATTAATAATTAAGATCCGGTGATCCGTGTATTTGGCAATCGCCATGGCAGTCATCAGGGTTTAAGAATATCCGTTTGTTCGATCCTCAATTTAGGATAGACTCTTGAATTTTGAAATGTCAAAATAGGATGAACGGATTATATAAATCCGAAGGCAAATATAATACAAGCCCAAACGAAAAAATATAAACAAGTCTAAATTGAAATAAACGTTCAAACCTATGATTGCGTTGGATAAAAACCGCAATTTTTATACGTGTGGATGCAAAACAAATTTCTTGGTAGAGAGGTCTAAATACAGCACAAACAACATTTTCCAAAAGACCAAAAAAGTGAAAGGGTATATTTTAACAAAACGCATTTGACTAGCAGGTCGAACAACGGATGTTCTTAAACCCTGCTGACTGCCATGGCGATTGCCAAATAAACAGATTACCAGATGTAACAAAATGGATCTTAATTATTAATTTAATACCAAACGGAAAACATTAAACTTGCGAAAAGATGGTATACCGCAAACATGAGGTGCAGAAATTGGTACACCATATATATATGTTTGTGTGTGTGTTTGTGTGTGTGTGTGTGTGTGTGTCGGGGGGTCTGATGCCATCAGTTCTAAAGATTTTAATAAAGAATCCAACATGACACTTATGTCATCTTATCAATTTTACCTACTTTAGGTGTACAGTTTCCTGCTGTAGGCGAACAGGGCACCAGTTCGAGTTGTGGTCGTGGGTAACAATTTTCCAGAATAGAGTTGATAATGCTTAATCAATAAGTTTTTATTCAGAAAATCGCTCCAGACACGGAATGTCAAAAGAAATTTGTTCACGACCTACTGGTAAATGTGTGACTGATACATTTGAAGGCAGGCTAGTAAGAGATGGTTTGACATAAACAATAACATCTGCAATATATTTCCTCTAAAATTCCACTATTTTTCTAATGAAATTACCATCTAATCTCAATGGATAAAATGCAAATATGCTAGACTAATATACCTAACTTTTTCAAATTGTCATGTATGGAGTCATACCTGCATTGAAAGTTAATGTACGGATAAATCAAAGTTAAACATTGTAATTTATCGTTCAATGCGGACTTAACGTCAAGAGGCAAATACATGTACGTGCATATATACAAGCGTATGGAAATCGAATTATCAGGGATTTTCATTGGTCGAGAAATAGCCTACTAATTTAATTGTAAAAAATAAAGATGACGTAAATCGGTACACATTTATAGCTTTAAAACCTATGTAATATGTTATTATATTACCTATAACGTAGGATTCGATATTAAGGCAATCAAGTTGTTCGTATTTCTGGTTTAGTGCAGAATGATTTTTAAGATCGTAGAAAAGCCAAAATGTCAGACTCTGTTGAATTATATGAATTCAATATTGCTTATGTATAGCAAATAATCTTCACTTGTAAATCCTCTAATTTCCTCCTTTTTATCCCAGAAGCGCCATTTCATTTCCAAATTATACACTCCTTTTGTCTGGGGATTATATCTTAAATTGGAGAAATACATTTTAGATAATGCTACAATGTAATCAAGTTATCCACTGTATATAGATCCGTCCTCCGTGTTTTCTTGTATTATGTTATGGTATCTTTTGTGCAAAATGCATAAAATTATTTCTTGTAACAAAACATTTGTGAATGCCGTTGAGTATATTTCTCTTTGCTGGAGGAAATATATTGTATTAATGTTCACCATAGACGATTGGTACATAGACCCCCTTTTTTTCTTTTCCTTTTTCTTTTCAGCTCACCTGGACCAAAGGGCCAGTGTGAGCTTTTGCTTTCCCTTGGCGTCCGTCGTCTGTCCTCGTCCATCGTCGTCGTACGTCCGTTTACTTTTACAAATATCATCTCATCTGAAACTACTGGACCAAATTAACCAAAGTTGGACACAATCATCATTGGGATATCAAATTTAAAAAACCCGCCTGTCGAAAAACATGACCGACATGGCTAAACATAGAACATAGGGGTTAAATTCAATTTTGTCTTTTATTTTGAAAACCGCTATAGATCAAAAAATCTGACAGGGAAATTTTTTGCAGAATGATGAGATCTACATAATGTCTATTGCCATCGAAACTGTCAAACGACATCTTATAGGAGTGATTTCCCTTAAACGACGAATTTTGCAAATTTTTTTTTTTTTTTTGCTTTTTTGCCAATGTGACATGCTAGAAGTGTCGTGTTTTCATTGGGAAATAGCGGTTTTTTTAACATAAGCATTTGAGATATTTATAACGAACAAGACTCTGTACTTACCACAGAAATCATTATTTTAAATATGAATAGTGCAAAACTGTAAGTAATGTTTCAGCTTTGGTTAGAACATTATCTAGTATACTTACGATCTATATTTTTTGTTAAAATTCTGTTTGAATATTTATACAATTTAGATTTGCATTGTTTAATAATTACATTGCATAGAAGTTGTGTACGATTCCGCAAGTTTTAGGTATTCTTAAAGTTACATTCTATTTCGGTATAAAATGCAACATATATGATTGCACATGCTCTCCGTGACAACGTTAAAACAAAACATAGAATAACACATGAAAGACTTGATTTAACTGGTAGTTTCATGGTTGTAGCATAATAATGTAATTATCAGATTTGAATGCTTCATACAAAATGTGTTTCGGTTAACGCTTTTACAGCCAAATAAAGTTACAAAAATAAGCATTCAAATATAAAATTAGTGTATCTTTATTACACAAATTGTTTAAAAAAAAAAAAAAAATTATCAATGTGTGTAGAAATAAATCATCGAATGTGCTCTCCGGTACATGTATTTGCACTTTGCAGTAATTTGATAAAGCTGATGCTGACTGTTTCACTAACACAATTTCATTGTATCAGGTGGGATACTAGAAACCTTCCATGGTGATAGTAATCAACAAATAAGTTACAACACATCCACTTATTTGTCCGCTATGTTACTCATCAGTTATTAATTTGACAAGACCAAAAAACGTCTGTAAATAATATAATAAAAAGTAATACATCTTCATTCTTCTTAATATACATTAAACTATTTACAATGAATTGATTTAAAAGTGCACTTGGTAACATTTTATTTTCATATTAAATAAACAAAACATAATACATTATTTAGGATTGATTAACAACAATGATAATTTAATATAATGGAAACAATAGGTAACATTAGCATGTAACTTAAAATAATCTACACTTTCAAAATAAGTTTGTTTCAGTAGATAAGTCAATTTTATTGTTCAAGAAGAAAGTGCTTCTTGAAGCAATCACCTGCATGATTTGACATTGAATTTCATTTAAAAGAAATTTATCTAGTACAAAAATATAATTGATTAAATGTACTTCAAATTAATATATTAATTTTTGAGCCTCATTCAAACAATTTCCTGATAAATCAAAGCATTAAGATATAATTCTTTTTGTTTAAAACATTTGAAAAAGCTAAATTTTGAAATGAAATTTCCTTATTAGTAATTTTTCAAAATAAACCCAAAATACCGCTGATGTATTTTTGGCTTGCAAGTTAATAGTTCAACCTCATTTAAATCCGTATTCATGTGCCCTTTTAGAAAACGTGTTTTGTTATATTCGGAGTTGACCGTTCACTTCATTACATTATATAAGTAAGACCGTAATGAATGATAGGCCCAATGAAACTGTCAAATTTCAAGTGTAACATTGGTTTTACGCAAAAGAAAATTGTTTCAGAAAAGTCAGAAAAAATATAATGTCCATTTACAGGCTAAATGAAAAATGTCTTTTTCCTAGCACTTCAACAAAAAATGAAGTGTCACACTGTATGACATTAACTCTTTGGTAACAGTGCATCTCATGAATACAAAACTTCTTTATAACTGCATAGCGCATAATAAAACGACGACAGAATAACAATATTTCCCGCCGTCGGTGTCATTACAAAAACGACATGTATGGACGACTATCATTGCAATTTGAAGAGGACTTGAAAATTCCAAATGTTGTCGTATTTTAGAGTTTTTGTGGCTTTGTATTTTATATCTCTGTCAGCTTTGTTATTGGTGCTATAAACATTACATTTTTTTTTACTGTGAATTTAACAAATTTCTACCATAATTTTTTGAGGTGTTAGTTTTTTTTTCCTTACCATTTATGATCAATTTTTCTTTGCAATTTAAATATTAAACGACAGTGCTTGTCGCTTATTCTCAAATATAAAACAATATATGAACAAAAGTACAATTTCTAAAAGCTAATGACAGTCGTTTAAAAACTTAAATTATTGATCATTGTGAAACGAAAAAGATGTGATCAGAATACTTTCACTTTTTTACTTTCTTATTTATAAATAATTAAAATAAAAAAGAAATGAATCCATGAAATGTTGACAAATTATGAGATATTATTGATCGGGTATCAATCAAGTGTCAGCATTGACAGTACAATGCCACGATCTCTTAATTTGATTAGCATAGTGTTTGGGTTCTGGTTACATTTATAAGACAATTACAAACTTCGGACATAGTACGTGATTGAAATGAAAATGGAAGCAAATGTATACTTTAACAAAATTAGATAATTATTATTAACAAATTGATGTTGCCTTCACAAATCAGAAGTTCATAAACTTTTTGTTCAGTACAGATGTGTTTAGCACTCACTATGTTAAATTGATATTACACTAAAAGATCATACGTTTACAAACACGTGACTTGTGTACTTATTGGAAAAAAAGGCTTGAGAAAAAAGATAAGTGTTTTAAGAATTCGTCAGTCATTATCATCTTGAAGGTTCATTTCAAATTTTTTTTAAATAATACGCCAACAGAAGACGAAACTGATGAATTATTTTATGGAGTATTTCGCCGTCATTTTCAATTTTAAAATTACATAAACAAGTCCCATTTCATAAGAACAAGTTGTAGTTTCGGTTCTGATATTAAGTTTTTACAAAATGGAATATTTTTATTTGAACTGAATTGCCATTGAAATATTACTCGTGTAATTCTGCAGTATACATAATTTAATGAAATTTCATAGCTCTATTGAAAGATTTTCATATATTTTACACTTATAAATATTTTATACTTTTATTACAGAGATAATTGATTTTTCAAAAATATAAAATGGATAAATTTAGGAGACAATTATGATCGTATACAATATTTGCATTATATGTGGAACATTTGTGATAAATCTCCAAGAATAAAAAAAAACTGTAGCTTGCACAAACGGATATAATTTGAAAGAAAGGCGAATTATTTGGGATTTTTTTTTTAATGAAAGAAAAACATCATGTTAAAATATTTCTTGTGTTTTTTGAGATACATGCATTACGAATTATCAGTATAAATCCAACGACTTTGATGATCTGAACCCCTTATATTGTTGTTGTTGTTGCATCTCTTTTGCTCCTCCGGTATTTGTCTGACCCAATGTTCCGTTCTATTCCTTGTATTGACTTTCATTTTATTTAATTTGTCTATCAACCCAGGAGTAATTGGTCTATGGTTAGATGGATAAACGTTTATAGATTTGTGATATTTTGGAAAGTCAAGTGATGTTACATTTTCAGCAATATCAATGTTATTGTCTTCACTGAAAGGCATTTCTTCATATTCATCGTCGGGATTATTTAGTTTTGCTGCCGAGCTGTAAATGTCTCTCATTATTTCAGGTAAACTAAATTTATTGCTGTTTGGTCTAGTTGAGCCCGCTGATGTCCGCCTCTCAACAGGGTCCATAGATTTCTTGCTGTTCAACGATGATGGTCTTCGTTGTTCTAAAAATAATGTCTTCTGGCGTTCAAAATTCTTGGGTGTGTTCTTATATTTGACACTAGGCAACCCTGGCTCCGGTGGTTTTTCTCCTGCAATGAAGGAATTGCTGCGATTGATCGTTGGCTGTCTAGAATAAAGATATCCCATCAAATTCCGTCGAGCAACATCCTTTTTACTTGCCATAAAAATTTCATGTCCTCTGTTTGACATTTCATTGCTTGGTATGGAAGACAAATATTCATCTTGCGGAAACTGGGTTGGACTTTTACCTTGCCTTATCACCGGTAGATGTCGCTTAGCACCATCATACAACCTTCTTTGCACCATATTGTTTCTGACGTTTTCGTCAATTATCTCCCCTCTTAACCTTTTGACATGTCTCTGTTGTCCGTAGTACATTAGTGTCTTTCATTAGTTTTCATTAAAGTCTTTAATCCCTTATAAAGCGTTATTTTTCCTTTGAAAAGAAATATTTTTATCAATTCTTTTTGGAGTGATACGAACCAACATTTGTACGGAGTCAACTACATTTGCACACGTATTGATGTTACATATTAAGTGTAATCACTCAGAGTGACGGTTTAATCGGCCATTATGAATAAATTTCACAATCTCCTCTAACGATATTGTATACAAGGTTGCTTTTGAATGCACAAATTAACTAAAGTTGCATTGCGTTTACTGCACAATCTGAAATTGAAAAAAAAACTTTAAAATGACCACAATTTTACATTTCATCTTTAATAGCTAACGAAGTTTATATTACAGCTACGAATAACAGATTATCTTGAATATTATTATAAGTTCAATATAAACAGATAAAAAATTTGAAAAACTATTTCGAGCCTTTAGTGTGGACACAGATAAGTATGTATAGAAATTGCATAGAATATGTCAATGTTTCGTAGTGTTTTCTCATCTGAGATTGTGCACCGGTTGTGTCCGAGCAGATGTTTTTTTTACCTTTTTTGTCATTCTCGTAGGGTTTTATGTTAAACTGTGTTCCAAGGTGACTGCCATATTGGGTTTTCAGATATATAGCTAAAGTTCGATATAAGTTAAGTATAATGCAGGGTTTGGCATTAAATTTTTTAATAACTTTCCCTTTTGGCAAGTGACCATGATATATAACTTGTCCGAAAGAGACAACCACTTGGCAAAATTTTGTACTTGCTTAAGAAATTTCCATACTTCCATTTATGGACATATATAACCTGTTTCAGTGGTTGTCGTTTGTTGATGTGGTTCTTAAGTGTTTTTCGTTTTTTATATAGATTAAACCGTTGGTTTTTCCTGTTTGAATTGTTTTACACTAGTCATTTTGGGGACCTTTATAGCTTGATGTTCGGTGTGAGCCAAGGCTCCGTGTTGAAGGCCGTACTTTAACCTATAATTGTTTACTTTTTACACATTGTGACTTGGATGGAGAGTTGTCTCATTGGCACTCATACCAAATCTTCTTATTTCTATATAATCATGATAAATTTATCTATCCGTTTCTCTGGTATTCGGCAGAACAAAATCTTCGATCACAGGGGCTCGGGAATGTTATTTTAGAACGTTATGTGCTCTCTAACCAATGACAATGCTTGGAATAACATAATTTCACCAGATCCCTGTGCTTAATCTGGTATTGATAACAGTTTTAGATGACATTCAACCAAGCCCGACCAAACAAAATTTCTTTATATGTGCGTTATTTATATAGCATTATGTTATGACCCAATTTAGCTTTTGACTAGTCACGAAAAAGTCGAAAAGCGAGACTTAGGTGTGTGTTTTTCCCCAACGCGACGTCAGTTGTATCAACAAGCTAGGTCAATAATATTTTTTATCGCACCGCCGGCAAATTATCACGTTGTGATTGGTTTAACGCCGTCACGTGGTGACCCCCTATGGATCCGTAAGGGGTTAGTAAATTTCATAGGGGTTCATGACGTCACGTCTACTGTTAATAGTGACGTCATCTATTAATGTTGTTGTGCTTTATTGTTTATTCCGCTACAAAACACAGCGGAAAAAAGCGATAAATTCGTTATACGGTTAATTACTGACCCCCTACGGACCATAGAGGGTGAATAAAATCCAAAGGAGATTCGGACTTCAGCCTCACCCCTATGGATTTTACTAACCCTCTATGGATCCGTAGGGGGTCAGTAGCGAACCATATAACTTATAGTATGCAGTTGTATTAGAATAATAATTAATCTCATTTCCATATATTTAGTACTAAATACAGCAATTTTGTATATCTAATAAAGGTTCTTTTTTCCAGTCTGTATCACCTACCCTGTATCGCATACCCCGTATCGCATGGCTAAACCCGTATCGCATACCCCGTATCGCATAGCTAAACCCGTATCGCATACCTGGCGTGACGTCACACATCGAATGACGTCAAAGTTTGACCTATGACGTCCAGTTGCTGTATTTCCTGGCATCATACGAAATGTAACGTCATTTAGTCTGAATTTCTGAAAAAATACTTGTTAGAGAAAATGGGTCATTTATGACACTGATTCAGACTTAAAATTTGGAAAATGATCAAAATACCCATTCTCTCTCCACTAGTTTTTGTGCTTAGAAGGTGGGTCCACGAAAAGAGGAGTCTCATTATCTCAAATGGTAAAATAAGCGAGTTGATTTAAAACAATTTTTTTATTGATTTCATGAACGAAATTATATTTATTTAGGTGAAAAGGAGCCCGGGGTAACGTTAACTGCATACCCCTCAACCAACAACTGATAATACTTCTTTCCAGATTTTCTGTTAACATAAGATACCTTTGCAAATGATTATAAAAATTATTCGGAGCCAGAATATTTATTTTTCATGTGTGATAAGACAAGATTATTTTTTTCTTATCTAAATGAGGGCCTGCATAATTATTTCTAAAATCTGCCAGGCCCCCACCTAAGAATCAAATGATTGTCTCCTTTGATATATATTCTACAATTACCATTTGTACTATTTATGATTGACCAATATCAGCCTTCGGGACCTTCGGCCCTCGGGACTGATATTGGTTTCTCGTGGTGGTACAGCATGCGATACGAATTTTGCCATGTACTATCTGAATGGATTACTACTAATGGTTAGTGATTAACATATATGGTATGCAGTTGTATCAATATTAGCATTTTTAAGTCTCATTTCCATGAAGATTATATGGCACCGCCCCTGCATCAGGTTACATTAACTTTGATTGATTGTTGGTTGCTTAACGTCCAGTAACAAATATTTCATGCATGTTCAGGACGATCATTAATTTTGAAACTATTGCATAGCTTACATGTTAAAGTATTGCAACTTTTATTTCAAATTTAAATTAGATTATACAAATTTCATGAGATGAGACAGATATCTGTGTTAACAGTTATTTAGTAAGGGTGCTTGATATTTTATCATAAAAAATCAACGATTAATGCCTTATTTCCTGTCAAAAGAGGCATCCTTTTCGGCGATTTTTTTTCGAACATGGAGCATTGTAAATAACTGTTTTTTTTTATGATAAAATATTGATTATTAAGATAAAAAGTAAACAAAGACCTACCTCTGAATAAATTCGTATTAATATTTAACATGAGTATATAGCACAAATAATCTTATTTGGGCAAATTACCATTTGTACTATTTATGATTGACAATAAATGATCAACTACTACCAGTACTCATGTTTATTGATCCAAAGATCATATATTTTCATAATTACATGTAGTATGATTTTTAAAATACTGAAAAAAAATCAAACTTCAATAAAAGAAATATTGTATCTGCAACGTTACAGTTGTTCTTATACGTATATTTAGTATTTGAAGAAATATTATAAAGTTGAAAGATAGTCGCCTATAGTGTTGAAAATTCTTTAAGAAAACTTCTATCTGCTACATTTATTGATGAATTAAAAGATTACCCTTTTAAATCTTTAAACGATACAGTATTTTGATAATTGTTCAATATTTGTAACTGGCCTTGTGCGAATGAAAGCTTTTCTCTGTAACGTATTTAACTATTTCAATGTTTTCAATGCGACCATTTTCAAATACAAATGTATACAATTGAAAAAGATATTAAATAATTTGGTCTTTTAAGTATGTTGACAAATTGGAATCAACATTGACAACAGATAAGCTCAGAATTTAAATCGGGCTAATCATGACTGAAATTTATTTCTCGATAACATGAAAGATCATGAAATGAGCTTTAATCTGTCAATTTGTCTAATTCTGTCTATCTGTTTATGTACATATTATACGAAACATAATACGAATAAGAAAATGGTACTTTTATACTATATACACAAAAGTGTATGTTTTTCTTCTTTGAAAATACAAATATGTAAAATTATCAGTGCAAACATTCAAAAAGGTATAATTAAGTAACTAGTAAACAATTTAGAAAAATTCTGGAAAAATTCGTATTGAGTGTTTGTTAAATGAACTACTGAAATTATGAATTGACAAACAAGCTAAACATACAGTTAAGACACGAACTTTAATATAAACATTTTTTTTTTGACAATAGACTCAATAACTAATGGTTTGTATATTTGTTATCGCTTGATGTGTACACATTGTCCAATTCATTCAATATTTGAGAAGCGTATTTTGTTTAATCAAGTCCCATAAAATTTTCTATTTTAACTGGTCTAAAGATTTTAATGAAATATTATATAAGTGATGTTTATTGTCCACAAGATGTTTATACCGCACTGATACACATTATATGAGGCATGATATCGCTTTTTAAATTGAGGTTTGAACAATAGGATCTGACAGACTTGTTTGCGTATACATATTAATATTCGATAATGTCTTTAATTATCAATGAATAACAGTTTTTCTTTTCCTCGGGAAGACAAACACAAATATAGATTTTGAAATTGAACATAGAACTAGGTTTTAATAGTATTCAGAGTTAACTTCAATTTCAAATTGAACAGTTTTTATTTATCGTTATTGCAGATAGTTTAATAAGATGTAGACTAGATGAACCCAGACGTCTATTTGGTAATTTGTGTCGTTAGGTTGCTGTCTCATTGACATATAACCCACATATCGTTTTATTCACATTTATAAACAAAATGTACTTTACCCTTCTAATACACAAGTAACATTTTTATACTCTATAAGAGATAACAGAAGTTTATCGGTGTTCAGAACTGGTTTTCCATTTTGAATATGTGAAGCAAGAAAACAAAAGATGAGGGAATCGCATGAACTCCAAACGGAGAGAGACAGAAAACGTCAACACAAATAACATCAAAATTGCTTGTTCATTTTTTGTCATGTTCGAGAAGTAATAAATTCATAATGATCGTAGCTGGTGAACCAGTAGTAATATTTGCATGGAGTATTTAAAACTTAATTGAAATAAATATCAATAAACTTCATTTAAATTTTCCTTATGAGTAGTTATCCTAATGTTTGATAGATCGTTAGTTAAAACATACTGATAAATTCACTTACCTTACACATACATAAAATGTACGAAGAACGTGGGTAAATCTCGTAGTGTCATGATATGACAGATACTTAGGATCACCTAGTTATTATCATTAAACTGTGCCATTGTTTGTAATTCGGGGATATAATTTTCATTTAAAACAAACTAAAATCCTATTTGAAAACGAAAGAAAACGAACAGATAAAAGTAAACGTATTCAACCATGTATGTCGTGGTGGTTTAAATCAGATCAGCGGTGACACAACGTTCTGTTGGTATCTGTTGAGTACTGTGATCGATATACGAGGGTCTAAAATCTATATAAGTCTTAAAATCACCACATAAACTTAGTAATTCTTTAATAATTTCTCCTGTAAAATTGTGTTCTACATAGTCATTGTATCGTCCTTTATATGTAATCAATGTGGCTTTTGTCAGTTTAATTTCATATAGTCCGTATAACTTTTTTAACTGCTGACTTATAAACATCCCTCTTGACGTAACATGAGTAAGACCTTGGTCCAATTTCATTTCATTTCATTTCGTACAAAGACATTTAAAAAATCTTCTATCTATCTTCACTAAAATTAATTTCATTATCTTGAGTGTTTAAACTGTTTATTTAAAAAAAGAATATAAAGAATACTCCTTATCCAAGCAAAACATTATCGAAAATAAAGCTTTTTATTGTCTTTCAGATACAAATTTAAGAATTTTTGTTATGTTTCTCCTTCGATGCCAAATTTTCCAAAATTATTTCGATATTTCTTTTTTTTTATATATATTATTCCACATAAAATCTTTCAGACAATATATCTCGACTGGTACATTATTTAAACTCGTTAATACTCAGTATGTGAATCATCTTTTGCCTTAAAACATGGCATTGGCAAAATCTCTATGTTCTTGTTGTGCTATAATCTGGATGATAAAATTATGAACACCATAACATTTTTTTCATTTTACTTTTCCAATAAATTTTGGCACACCTTTCTTCAGTTGATAGAAAACATAGCGCATATACTCTATAGATGATAACCCATTGGATTTATGATTACTTATGAACCGATTTAGTTCATTGGATTTATGATTTCTTATGAACCGATTTAGTTTATTGGATTTATGATTTCTTATGAACCGATTTAGTTCATTGGATTTATGATTTTTTATGAACCGACTTTGAACTAAATCAATCGGAGCTAAAAACGTTTTAAATAAAAGGAGATGTGGAGTATACGCCAATGAGACAGCAACCCATCGACAAAAACTAACCAATGGACATCTAGAGGGCGACATACAGTTTTCAACACTAGACGAAAGTCTACACAATATGTCTAAATTGTCCAATTTCTGTAAAACAAAATGTGATCAAATTTAACACGTGATCATAACAGTCAAGAGAAAACCTGTAATAAAAACAAAATAACTTAAAAAGTAACCAACCCTAGCGTTTATTCAAAATTATATGGTCAAACATGAAAGAAAAAAAGATATAGAGTAAACGACAATGAAACAGCAAGCCAACGACGCAGAAAACCAATAAATAAATCTAAATGTCAACAACAAAAGACACGTGTGTATACCCTATGCCAAAGTCTTAATCGTCCTGAGCATAAAACACACGCGAATAGATTAAACAGACAATAATACTACACTGTGAATTACAAAAGTTGTACAATTTTATATATACATGTATATTAAACTAACTTGAACATAAATGTTGAAGTTAATATATTGCTCTGAAATGTAATGCATAATATTTTTGTCATTTATGATTAGGTTAACACATTACTATAGTCATAATTAGTAAGGTTAATGAATTACCCATTTTCCTGTTCATGGTATGATGTGTTTCTGGAAGAACTTTCATCGGTTACGTTCGAGACCAAAGTTTGAAAAGTCAAACATTAAAAGCATCAAAATTGAAAGGGTCTAACTGTGATTGTTTCCAACATGGAAGGGGAATTCAATAGTGTTTTTTTTCTAATTCTGTTTATCCATAAAAGAATGTTATAAACCATTGTGATTAGAATCGTGTTCATTTTAAACAATGACAGTCATATACCAAACTTGTCTTTTTGGCGTGAAATGGCCTGAATACGCGTCGCCAGTAAAACTGCATTTGCGACCGTCAAATCGACAATTGACGGTGGCAACTCTTCAACTACAGTACTGTTATTCCTTAATTCAACCTTGACTGAATTGTTTGACTGAAGATTATGTTGGATAGTTTAACATATAGTTTACTCTGGTAAGCAAATTACAGTGTAACAGATAAACGTGTAGGACCCCCTCTGAACCCTCACACATGCATATATCAATATCACAGTAAGCCTTTTAATGGCTAATAATATATCATTCTTCTGTTGTAAAATTTCAATTCAACTAAGTTATCAAAATCAAAATTGGATCAGCTATTCTTTGTGAAATTGTATAAATTTCTGTACTTTGAATGTCCTTAAATTTCACTTAATATTTCTTTTTGGCAGGTTTACTAACATTAAGAATGCATGGTAAACATATCTTTAAATTGGTTTTTGTGACGGACATTTTGTCGAAAAATATCTATCAAATATAACTAAAAAAGAATGATATTAATATGAAACTAAGGGCGTTGTGGTATGCTTGTCAGGAAGAGCATGTTAGCAACAAGGCCATCGTATAGCCTTCAACAATAAGCAAACCCTCATAATATAGCAAGTAATAAAAGTCCATATCATGAAAAATGTAAATCTGTTCAAAGGAGAAAAACAACGGCCTGATAATTGATGGTTAAAATGACAAATAACAACAAACGATAACCATTTAATTACCCTCTCCTGACGTGGGACAAATATATAAACAATGTGACGGGGTTTAACATGTTTGTGAACGCTCATATCTCCCCTTACCTAGATAGTGGTGTATCAGTAAAAAATAAGAACACACTATAGAAATCACCGGAAAGGACAAGACTCATCATATCGGTACGAAGAACAAACCTTATTTCCAAATACTTTCTAATTTAGAATGTCCTTTCGGTCCAATTAAAAGTGCGTATTTAGGAGAGGTTAAAATATACATGTTTGATTACACTATAAACATTTCAACTAATTTTATAAACTAAAATAATTAGAATTCCCGGATTAGATCTGGTACATGTGATACGATATATTATCTGTCTTCCTACACAGGATTTCCTACAAAAGCACAAAAGCTCATGTTATGGACCTACATACTAATTGACAGACTATATGTAAAAGTACAAGATTCAATATACTTACGATAGCAGAAGACCATTTTTTAGTCTTCAAAGCTGAAATAATTTTCTCGATCTAGAACAAGCTTGATTGAGTCCCGTGATTTAGTTACCACTCAGCAATTACTTACAACTATCTTAAGATGCTACTGCTATCACCAGCTCAGTAATATTAAGGTACTGAGGTATTTATAAATACATCATTCTTCATTATAAAGTAAATACTCACAATGTCTTTAAATCTTTACTCTAGTTTATTCAAAATAGATGAAATCAATTTTGGATTAGAAAATATACCTTGACATCCCCAAACATGTCCAAAAACAATAAAAAAAAATTTACTTTGCCAAATATATTATCTCAAATAAACGTTGTCTTAATAACACAAATAACACAGATATATAATTTTTTATTAATTTATTTAGCCTTTAAAAAATTAACTTGTAGCTTAAACTTGATTTGAATGCAAAGAGAGAGAGAGAGAGAAAGAACCCAATTAAAATAGGACAGCATGCGGCCAATTTGTTTGAGCAAAAATATTGAAATTTAGTCAAAAAGTAGTCAAAATTATAAAGAAAAGAAAGAAAAAAAAACCGAACTCCAAGAAAAATTCAAAACGGAAAGTATTTTCTCAAATGGCAAAATAAAAAGCTCAAAAACATCAAACGAATGGAAAACAACTGTCATATTCCTGGCTTGGTACAGGCATTTCTAATGTAGAAAATGGTGGATTAAACCTGGTTTTATAGCTAGCTAAACCTCTAATTTGTATGACAGTCGCATAGAATTCCATTATTTTGACAATAATAGGTAAAAATGTCAAAAATTGGGGTACAGCAGTCAACATTGTGTTTTAATCTTAATCACTATAAAAACAAAAAACAATTTTATTTATAAGAGTGCAGAATTTTGCCGTCGTATTGACGTCACTATAGTAGTAATGCTTCAGAACTTGTTGAATATTTTTGGTCAGATATGTTTAAATATTTTGTCATTTTGTCAATTTTCTATTTCTATAACTGAAGTTAAATTTCGCAGAATTTTAGGGCCAATATGGACCCTTCGTGAACTTACTCCCTTGTTGCTGACTTGTTCACACGGGAAATGTGTCTTGTGAATTTAAGCTCACTTTGTTTGGCATAAACTAATTGGGACTGTGCTTTTAGTAGTAAAGGCATTGCCTAAATGTCACTACAATACAACAAACATCGGTTTTAAAGACGCATCAAATATATTCACGACGTCATCACCAGCCCAGTAGTCAGCACTTTTATGTGTACATGACTTATAATTGATATATTCATTTTCTGTAAGTTTACTATTTAAATTTTTTTAAATATTTCTACCACAAGCATAAATTGCCAAAGCAAGTTGTATTGGCTAATCTTTTTTGCAAATTTCGGGTTTTAATGCTATTGAACTTCGTATTTGAATCAGTCTTTCATCTGTTTTTGATCTGAGTGCCACTTATATAGACGAAACGCGCTTCTGGCATACCAAAACATAAGCCTGGTATCTTTGATGAGCTTTTAAAGGAAAGGAAAAGAACATATAACAATAGATAACCAGCAAACAAACAAACAAAAAAGAATCAGTGTGTCACTCTTACCGCGGTTTCATTTGGATAATTTGTCCTACTATTACATATACATCTTTTTTAAATACTCCAATGACAGCATAAACTGTTTAAATACTTGAGCAAGCCATGTGATCATCTTACAAGAAGTAGGCAGTTAACACCCCTGGTTGATCTGATAGCCATGGGTGTATCTGAAAAACGATAAATAAGAGACAGGAGTCACCAACAGGACAATAAAAAATCTTATGTCGAAGATAAACCGTCAAAAACCAAGGCAAATACCAAAAACACGATAAAAAGACAAGCAACATTTCACAAAACACTACATGAAAACTAAGTCCTTCTAAAAACTAAATCAAATGGGGGTGTAAAAATCGAGAAGCTCCACACACTTATAAATTTGAAGCGTCTGAAAAGCTTTTTTTTTTTTGGATTCAGCTTCATAAGGAACGCTCAAAGTCGAATATTTGAAAGCCCAGGATGTATAAGTACCGAAATAGATGATGAGCAATATGACCAAACATGACCCAACAAAATAGCCAAAATCCATCTTAAGTCAACTTTGCCTGAGGAAGTTGGAACTTTAGTTTCTTAATTCATTAACGGACAATTTAAAAACAGTATGATATAAATCATGTCAGTACCTAAGCACTGACTACTGAGCTAATGCCACCCAAAGGGAATGAGAGTCCACCAGTAGCGCTATCGACACATTACTATAAAAAAAAATGAAAATAACATATAGCATATAGTATGCGTTCGACGCGCTTTTCTTGATATACCTTCATTATGAACACTCAAAGCCGAATATATGACCAAGGCCAAGAGTGCTATGTGGCCTAACATGACATAAAGTAATAGCCAAATCGATCTAAAGTCAACTTTGCCTCAAGGACTTGGAACCTTAGTTTCTTAATTGTTTCTTAATTTATAAACGGACACTTTAAAAAAAAGTTAAAAATGACATCAGTACCGAAGCACTGACTACTGAGCTAATGATACCCACGAGGACTGACAGGCCACCAGCAGCAGTTTCGACCAAGTATAATAAAAACAAATGAAACAACACAAAATATATAGTATGCGTACGACGTGCTTTTCTGGATTTACCTTCATCCGGAACTCGCAAAGACAAATATCTGAAAGCCAAGAATCTATAAGTACCGAAACAGGTCAATAGTTTTACGAACAAACATGACAGTTAAAATAATATCCAAATCCATCTAAAGTGAACTCTGCCTGAGGGAGTTAAAACCTTAGTATCTTAATTGATTTTTTTTTTATTTCTAAACGGACAATTTAAGAAAAGAATGTTATAGATCATACCAGGAACGAATCACTGACTATTGACCATCGGGGATTGATTGTCCACCAGCAACGGTATTGAGGCAGTGCTATAAAAAAATAACTCTATATATTGTATGCGTCGGACGTGTTTTACTGGATTTACTTCCTCAGGAACGTTCAAAGCAGAATATTTGAAAAACAAGGATTTATAAGTACCAAAACAGGCGAAGAGCTATAATTTTTATGATCTGATGAAAATTCCAAAAGAAGTTGCCATTGATACATCAGGACAACCTATAAATCACTCTGACAACATGTACCAAACATCATTCAATGACCAAATTCAGAAAACTAATTTTAAGCATGCAAGACCGAGTTATGTGTCGAATATATTTAATAAAACATTCTTAAGTCTAGATAATATAAAAAAAAAATCATAAGATATAAGGCTTATAATTTTGAACGCCAGACGCGCCATTCATCAACATAAAACTCATCAGTGACGCTCGAATCAAAACAATTGTAAAGCCAAATCAAATACAAAGCTGAAGGCATTAATAACCGAAAATTACGAAACGTTGTGAAAATACAGCTAGAGCAATCTTTACCTGAGGAAGAGACACCTTAGCGTTTTCGATATTTCAACATTTTATAAACAGTAAATTTAGAAACAATGAACATGTCAATAATATTTCATGTCAGCAAAACAAGTACTGACTACAATAACAGCTACAATAAACAGTAACAATCTGAACGCTTCAACTGAAAATCAATCCTTTAAATGAGACACCAGAATATTTTGCACAACCAGAATACTAGTATCTTTATTGTTTTTCTTTTTTCAAGCAGTAATGTAATACATGATAAGGTAATGAAACAACGAATTCGCTCTCATGAAAATTAGGTTTTTTTATCAGTATTGATCTAAACTTGCATATTGCATTACAATTCTGAATAGGAAATCCTTTTTCGACCCACATGTCTTCCAATTAGCCTTCTTCATATCCTTGTCAAGCCATTTATCTAAATCAAGTGGAAAGAGTAAAATAACAAAAATACCAAACTCCAACGAAAATTCAAAACGGAAAGTCCTTTATCAAATGGCAAAATCAAAAGCTCAAAAACATCAAACGAATGGAAAACAACTGTCATATTCCTGACTTGGTACAGACATTTCCTTATGTAGAAAATGGTGGATTAAACCTGGTTTCATAGCTAACTAAACTTCTCACTTGTATGACAGTCATATAGAATTCAATTATATTGACAACAATGTGTGAGCAAAACAAATAGACATAAAAGGTAATAATGTCAAAAATTGGGGTACACCAGTCAACATTGTGTAATAATCTTAATCACTATAAAAACAAATACAAAATAGCATATAGACACGCTTTAGACAAAGTACATAAGCAAAAAATAAAAGACAAGAATACAAAAATGACCATAGCACAATAACGGGATGTATAAATACATAGCCATGCCAAAAGTATTTACCAAAAATGAACTAAATAGTAAAGGTTAAAAATATGAAGAGACAAATAGAAAGAACACTATAACACGTAATTAAGATGATAAACAACGTTAGTACCTAGAATCTTTACTTTAAGACCATCATGTATTATTAGTTACATAGTGACCTAATACGATATATATGGGGTCAGTAAATTCCATATGGGGTGAGAGCGAAGAATATGGAATTTTTCTGACCCCATATATATCGCACACTATGTAACGAATTTATCTTACCGACTATCTTAACATGTGGTATTTAGACTAGTGGCCTATCAAAGTGATCAAATCTTCAATACCGTTTGTATTAAGAACCTACTTCCATTGGTCTATACAAAAACAAATGCCAACAATAACAAGTTGTTAGCTTTAAATGTGTTTTATGAATTTATTTTAATCGTTCATCATCAATTTCTTCGTCTGTTGAAACTTTTAAGATTTTTCCTCAACACATGTTGTTTTTATAAAGGGACGTAACACCACTACTTACCATGTATTGAAATAAGCCCCGCCTACTAACCGAATATGGAATATAGACGGTCTCCACGCGGTTGCTTTAAACCAATCATATTCCTAGAAATGTATAGGAGGTAAGATAAAATAATTTATTTGTGGAGTTGATACGGAATATATATCAACAAGGTCTTGGTATCTTCCGATGAACGTTTTTTTTAGAAAAAGGACGATACTTTCTCTGACTGGTTCATTATCTTTCCGCTCTGGTACTGGGATGACCACTTATGTCGAATTCGAGCTATACGTCTAAAAATGAGGCGGAGGAATCCGTGTCTGTTGTTTCTTTAATTTCTAGTTCTGGAGGATACAGTAATGGAACCCAATCAGAAAAGTTTGGATTGTTAATTCAAAAAACATCATCAATATATCTGAATGTGAAATTAAATGATATGGTTTCTTTGGTCTTTTTTGTTTTGTCTGAAGGAACTCCGACTCATATAAAAATAAGAAGAGGTCGGAAAAGTGAGGCGCTCAGTTCGTTCTCATAGGAATGCCGACGACAATTTGTTGAAAAATAAAGATATCTCATTCTAATCAATTTTCCTTGTGGACCTTAGACTACACATAATGAATACCACAATAAAGATATCCGATGCATAGTTTTCTGCAATTCTATAAAAATCGTGGACCAAAGCAAAATTATGGATACTATGGAAACATACATAGACAGTTCATAATGACATTTCCACAAAACACAACAAACTCGACCTAGACAAAATAATTATCAAAACAGATCTTCATTCATAACTAGGTAAATGTCAACTCAAGGACAGGTAACCGCTCATTTAGAGCAGTTATCACAACAGAAATTCAGTCAGCCCAAGATGAAATCTCAGCAACAGGCCACATTCAAAACATCATAAAAACTAGGATGTTACACCAAAATAAATCGTTAAAAACTCTATTGTTGTGGAAAATTTGGTACACTTTCCTTAATTCGCGATTGACGAAAAAGCAGAAGGTCATATCATTGCATTCAAACACCCGGAAACTCCTAGGAAAGTACTTACAATGAAAAAAGAATTACACACCTTGCTGAATAAGTCTGATTTTCGGAAAATGGGCCTCAAGTTCAATTAAACAACCATAAAGAAAAGGTTTTATTAAAACTGTTTAAGAACTGTAAATAGGAACTATCACGGGTAGCAACGAGTCATACCGAAAAATGTTAAATGCAGTGATTTGGTTATGGTTTGGTGCCGTGGGTTATGGTTAAGTTCTCAGAAGTGTTTCATGCATAATATCTTTTAAAATCGTCATAATTTAGAACCAAATTTATACATACTCATTTCACGCCAATATAAATAATTTGTTTAAGTATAAAAACAGAACTGGAGCAAATATACCATAAGATAAATTTAAATGGTAGTCTGTGAACCGGAAGTGAAACATTCTTCATATCGTATTAACCAAAACTAATAAAAGCTGTCCATAATAATAGCTCTCTTTACTGGTATTTTGGGAAACTAATAACAATAAACACATAGCATTGCGTCTTTTTCATCCAAAATCATCTTTCTAATTGGTGACTTTGTACTCGACAGACAACATGAGCGGGATAGAAAGTCAAATTGTAGAGGCTGAAAACCCTGTGTACTTTTATCCTGCATTCCTATGACGAATATTTTCATTAAGACCCAGAAATTGTCCATTGACAGGTGTCTTGGTTCTTTGTTTTGTTTTGTAATTAACAAATCTGATGTGAATAGAAAAAATTGCCATTTCCGATCATTTTTTAAAATAACAACATATAATACAACACCAGCAACGAACAATTGAAACCATATTTGAAAAAAATACTTTTAATTCCAAAGACTTATTTTTTCAAGAAATCACACGCACATGTTGTCCATTTCTTTTAACATAACTCTGCTGTATTACTTAAACTTATTTGAAAAGTTGTTGTCAAATGATGACAAAACTTTCCACGGTACGAAAATGTTCCTATCTGTGATTGCTTGAATCAAAATATATTACTCAAATAATGGGATGATAATGATGTCCACGGCTAATTAGAATATGATTCATTTAAGTACTTCAACTGTCATAACCATATACATGTAAAATAATCAACCAGAACACATTCCTTAATTGTATCTTTCATGACAGTGCTTAGCTTGCAAGTCTCAAGGTAATATAGTCACAATATACTGCATGACATTCAATTAACCTTGAATTGAAATTAAAGATGTAAGAATTAATCAATAGTTTACCAAATGGTGTACGAAGTTGTTTAGGTGTTTGAATGTGTATTAGTACATGTATACTAATCAACAAAAGAAACGAGGCAACGTATCTTCCATAAATGAAATTGGATTCACAGTTCTAAGCTAAACGACGTCGTCTAATATATACAGAGTGTTGTTTTCTCACCAAACCATTGATCTTAGGCAAACAAACAAAAAACGCGAAATGTTTTTTTTTTTTTTTACAATTAATGATTCCAAAATATTTTGTCACCCACAATTTCAAAGACCGATATTTGAACTTAAAACTTGAAACACAAACATAGTCCTATTAAAACTCGGAATTCCTGCACAGACATTTGATCATTAAATTCTCACCTTCGAAAATTAGATGCGGATTTTTGTCAGCAAAATAAAATCGACCACTTCGTTTAAAATATAAAAAAAAAGTTCTTCCTACAAGAGAAGGTGATGGGTTCGGAATCGGTGGTGGTTGCGGATGATGAGATACAGAATGATTTATTTATATTAAATGCATAGATTTGGAACTGATAAAGAAAATGAAAGGCTTAATATTCTTAAGAATGCAAATATCGGATTGAAGATGAAACATTTATTGGTGAACAGATTTGAAAATATTAAAGGGTTCTATATTGTTAGTGTACAAGCCTAACATATTTAAATTATAATATTGAGAAGATTATACGGTGAATGCAGAGTAATTTTAAATGTATATCGCCATAATTTGATAAATTATATTACAAAGATATGCGTCTATATTAATGTCAAAGCGATAAAGTATGTGTTCATGAAATAGTTTTATTGAACTTCAAAATTAAAAAATCTATCACATGATTGATTTATAAATATAATATATGTGTCTGTTATACACTTTACTCAGAAATGTATGTATAACTTTAGAAGGATTGGTCTTTGAATCACCATTATTGCCAGTATATTTGATACCTGAAAATATTCAAAAGACATCCATTATACATACAAATAAAATAAAATAAATGAACAACTTTCACTTAGACTAGATGAACGATAACTGACGATATGTATTGGATAATAAAAGAGTTATTTTCTTGCAAGAAGATCGATGTTAATGATTTTGTTGGTATCTTTTTTGTAATCTAAAATATTATGTAACTTATAAATCTACACAGTTGTTGTATAATTTATCACAATGATTGAAAGGTTAATCAGGTATGAAACTGAAGACAAAAGAAATCATTGAATGATTGATTGTAATTTTTTAAATTTACGTTGAAGGAATGATTTCTGTGTATACATGTCTAAATTACGTGGTCTTAATACATCACTTCTTTTAAAGATGCGTCATCATTTGCTTTAGATTTAGTTGCAGGAATAGCAGCTGAACCAGGAAAAAGAAGGGTAAATTTACATACATAGCACAAAGATGTGTGATTTATTAAGATTGCTTGGGAACACCTGCACATGTATCACTGCTTTCGATTTGTCATGACATATCGGCATAGTGTCCTTTGGATGTCAACTTATTATTTTCTATAACCAGGAATCATGTGATGGTTTGAAACATAACACGAATAAAGACAACAATGAAATAATTAGTGAAACGACTAATTACTGTCTTTGATCTTGTCTCGAGTGTTTACGTGATCTTTGATAGCTAAGAGCCATAATGTCTTCTTTAACCGGCTCTGCAGTGCCAGAGTAATCTTCACATAAGGGGTTTTTGTTTGTTTGATATAAATCAAAAGAAGGGGGGAAATAAGAGATAGTTTACTATAAAAGGTTTGTAGTACTTTATGCAACTGACTTCAGTCTCAAGGTGTTTATTTTATGCTCTCCTAAAGTTTGGTTCTAAGCGTGACATGATTGCAATAATGCAATGGTCGTAAAGAAAACGGTAGGATTTATGACTTTCGTCACCGAAATTCAAATTTGCGAAATATTCATAATTGAAGTTTTTTTAATAGATAATGTTTAATTTGTAATTTATGTAGAAACGAAGTGTTCATATGAGTATGCTTTTCAACTTCTTGGTTTATTTGGCCTTTGAACTGTTTTGATTCGAACGTCTCTGGTTAGTCTTTTGTCGACGAAAGCGCGTCTGACATACCCAATTATTATCTAGGTATATATCTTTGATGTGATTTAGATACATAAGAATTATAGCGAGAAAAGCATGTCTCTAGATTTTTCAGATAAAATGCATGACAAATATAAAAGACATAACTTGATCCCGAAATATTTTGTCGGAAAAGTATTTGAGATACATCAAAGAATATAACAAAAACTGGGCTTTGATGGAAAACAAATTTGATTTACTACGTAAGGAAAACAGGGATTAGTAAAAAAAACTTTAAATGGAAATTAAAAGAGAGTTTAATTATAAAAGCGTCTATCGAACATTCTTAATTCTAGACTTTCTATTTTGACAAAACTAAAAACTACCAGAAAGTTATATTATTTAATTATTGACACCTGTTTGTAGCCTTCTCCAATTTGTTCATTTCAAACTGGAAGATTGATCCCGATGCTGTATACGTGTGATAAATTTATCCTATCAATATGACTAAGATAATTACCATTATTTGTTTAGTCATCAAAGAAGTCATCAACTTCATCAGATCCTCCCCGGTACATCATGCGGTATCTCCACAGGTTTCTGTTATAATTATTAAATCTTGGCACCCAGGATTGAACCAAGGCTGCCATGTATATAACTAACAACAGTAAAAACAGACACTTTGCGATGGTCATAGCTATTCAAATAGTGGCTCTGAAAAACAAAAATTATACAGATGGTTTTGCATGCTATTTCAATTACAAGTAAAAAAAGTATTATGTCTAAAAACATGCTTCTATATACCCTTATGTTGTTTACACACATTTCTGCATTTAAATGAATATAACACTTTAACAATTTGGTGCGTCCGAAGCGATCTTCATCGTTAACGCTCTAAACAAAACTTGAAATCAGGTAAAGTATAATTGCTTTAGGAGCTATGTGACCAAAAGGGACTCAAATATAATGGGTAAACCCATATAGAGTTAACGTCACCTAAGGGACCAAAATAGAATGGGTAATACTATATAGAGTTAACGTTACCTAAGGGTCCCATATAGAATGGGTAAAACCATATAGAGTTAACGTTACCTAAGGGACCCAAATAGAATGGGTAAAACCATATAGAGTTAACGTTACCTAAGGGTCCCAAATAGAATGGGTCAAACCATATAGAGATAACGTTACCTAAGGGACCCAAACAGAATGGGTAAAACCATATAGAGTTATTGTTACCTAAGGGACCCAAATAGAATGGGTAAAACCATATAGAGTTAACGTTACCTACGGGTCCCAAAAAGAATGGGTAAAACCATATAGAGTTAACGTTGCCTTAGGGACCCAAATAGAATGGGTAAAACCCTATAGAGTTATTGTTACCTAAGGGTCCCAAAAAGAATGGGTAAAACCATATAGAGTTAACGTTACCTAAGGGTCCCAAATAGAATGGGTAAAACCATATAGAGTTAACGTTACAAAAGGGTCTCAAATAGAATGGGTAAAACCATATAGAGTTATTGTTACCTTAGGGACCCAAATAGAATGGGTAAAACCATATAGAGTTATTGTGACCTAAGGGTCCCAAATAGAATGGGTAAAACCATATAGAGTTAACGTTACCTAAGGGACCCAAATAGAATAGGTAAAACCATATAGAGTTATTGTTACCTAAGGGACCCAAATAGAATGGGTAAAACCATATAGACTTAACGTTACCTAAGGGTCCCAAAAAGAATGATTAAAACCATATAGAGTTAACGTTACCTAAGGGACCCATTCTATTTGGGTCCCTTAGGTAACGTTAACTCTATATGGTTTTACCCATTCTATTTGGGTCCCTTAGGTTACAATAACTCTATAATTATGGTTTTACTTATTCTATTTGGGTCCCTTAGGTAACGTTAACTCTATATGGTTTTACCCATTCTATTTGGGCCCTTAGGTAACGTTAACTCTATATGGTTTTATCCATTCTATTATGGTCCCTTAGGCAACGTTAAAGGAGACGTGACACGATTTTTAATTTTTTTATTATCATTATTAAATTAATAAATATTAGTCTTAAAGCATGTTTTATACAATTTTTATTATCAAAATCTGATCAATCGCCATTTTCAGGTCGAAGAATCAGGCGCTTGTCATAATGAATGATTTTTAATTAGATAACGGTCACGTGATCTTGCTTACGTCAGTGGTTACAAGCTCGGAAAATGTCTCTAACTGGACGATGTCGATACACTATGGACGGTATTGACAGCACTTTTCACTATTACTGACAAACTACAAAGACAATTGACGTCATCAATTTGAGCCATTGTGTGTGGAAAATAACCAAGAAAAGGATACTAATTATTCATGCGAAGAGTCCAACAACTACGATTTTTCAGACTCGGATTGTTACCAACATATTAGTTAGTCTGATGAATAAATTCAAGAATCCGCTTTTTGCATTTTTTTATGTAAATAAAACTATTATTAAGCATAAATTTCTAATTATTGATGATCTAATTGTTCCTTTTTCTCTCTGTTACGGTAATGTTATAATTATGTGTGCACCAGAAGCAGTGGGGGGAGGGGGGATAGGCGGTCACAATCATATACCCCCATCCCCACCCACCCCATCCGACACATTTTGAATGTGCCTGTCTTAAATCAGGAGCATGTAGATCAGTGGTTGTCGTAGGTTTATGTCTGTCAAATTTTTTTCTGCAGAAATCATCTGAATCTTTACCAACTAGACAGTTGTCAATAATTATATTCGATGTCCAATATAAGAATGTAAAAGACTTATGATTCATATTCTCGTATTATTTCCTTGGTTTTTTTATGTTTTTTGCCTAACAATTTCCTATGAAGTTATAGACTTGCAAACATACACGGCGGGAATATATTACTTTTCAATCTCAAGAAATCAATTAAAAATGCATCTGTAAAATACATTTTTATATCTGCATATTCTTAAAAACAATGAAAATAAGATCTGTATACAGATTGTCTATTAGTTATAAACACTGGTTAGGGTATTTAATTGGTGGTGCATAGGGTGTTGTATGGTCGTACTACAGGTATTCATTAAACATCAGGTAGTTGTACCTGTATTACTGTAACGATAATATATTCCAATCTCACCTGTGCCCTCGGCAAAACCAACATCCAAGATGTACACAAAGAGCTTATGAAGTAATATTGCGTAATAACTATGTCTTATCAATCCCCATGTGGCGTAACACCTGAAGCATGCAACTTCAAAAGGACCTGAAATTGCGAAACCCAATCACCTGTACCGTACACCTGTGACCTATGATTACCTCATGGCATGGCACCCGAGACCCAAACTCTGGATTCCTAATAAAAGTGGGCGGAAAGAAGCGTAGTTTGCGGCTTGTTAAAAAGTCACATCTTTACTCCTTCTAAGTCTGCGTATCATCCGAAAAACAGAAAATACCTTGTCAATATTCTTTTTAATTATCTTGTTGAATCCATCGGCATCACACATAATCATTGTTTATAACTGACAAGCGTTTTGTTGGATAATAATCGAAACTGAAATTGCACTGTACTCATGTGTCAATATGAATGAAAGGAACCACTGACGTAGTAGCCTCGTGCTGAGTGACTTCCGGGATAGAAATATGCATATTTGACAGGTCGATAAATCGTTGCATTAAAATCTCATTAAAATACATATTTTATCAAATATTTGAAACTTATATTGCTATCGATGTATTTTGGGGGAAAGTTAAGTATAAATAAACATTTTGAAACACAAATTGAAAATCGTGTCATGTCTCCTTTAACTCTATATGGTTTTACCCATTCTATTTGGGCCCCTTAGGTAACGTTTACTCTATAAGGTTTTACCCATTCTATTTGGGTCCCTTAGGTAACGTTAACTCTTTATGGTTTTATCCATTCTATTTGAGACCCTTAGGTAACGTTAACTCTATATGGTTTTACCCATTCTATTTGGGTCCTTTAGGTAACGTTAACTATATGGTTTTACCCATTCTATTTGGGTCCCTTAGGTTACAATAACTCTATAATTATGGTTTTACTCACTATAATTGGGTCCCTTAGGTAACGTTAACTCTATATGATTTTACCCATTCTATTTGGGTCCCTTAGGTTACAATAACTCTATAATTATGGTTTTACCCACTATAATTGGGTCCCTTAGGTAACGTTAACTCTATATGGTTTTACCCATTCTATTTGGATCCCTTAGGTAACAATAACTCTATAATTATGGTTTTACCCATTCTATTTGGGTCCCTTAGGTAACGTTAACTCTATATGGTTTTACCCTTTCTATTTGGGTCCTTTAGGTAACGTTAACTCTATATGGTTTTACCCATTCTATTTGGGTCCCTTAAGTAACGTTAACTCTATAGGTTGCACTTTGTAAATACAGCTGTTTCTCAAACCACGCCTCTTTTGGGGAGATATAGAATATTCATAGATAATTAATTTTGTTTACATACTGGTTCCCAGTTATGATCTCTAGGTTTCATCTCATAGAGACATAACTTGGGAATGTTACCAGTAAATATACATATGCATATTGTCTATATAGAAATCTGTGGTAATCCTACAGTCAAGGTAGGGATAGTTAAGAAATTTAGTGTTAGTTTAAACTCTTAGAAGTTCGGGGCATATAAACGTTGAAAATATGCCGCATAGCCCTATATTTTAACCTTTGAAAAAAATTGTAGTGCATATGAACTTTCCATTCTAGGATATGATTTTTTTCAAAACTTCATAGTAAAAGTGGTACAGTTTTAGCCGTAAAAGGAGTTCCTATGGGAAATTGCATTGTCAATATTTACAGAAATGCAACCTATATTGGGTGAAAAAAGAGAACATACAGAAATTAACGAAATTTGGTTTATCTCACAGATTTTAAAGCAATTAACTCAAATATGAAGTTTTATAAATATTTCATGAAGATTGAGAAAATCCTGGGCTTTAACTATGATGACTCAGCATAAATTCACAGTTTACAGTATTCACAGTTTACTTAAAGCCCTGAATGCAAAATGAATTCATAATATATGCATATTTGTAAGTTAAATTGTTTAGAAGTGCTTATATTTACTCTTCGCAGTCATTGAAACTCATAGATCCTTCCTGAATATTATTGGTGGGGTGTTTTTGTCCTGTCGATAACCCAAAAGTAAGCCGTAACGCCTAAATCTGCTTTTTTGTCACTGCGGCCTAAAAAATACAAGCTAGAAATAAAAAAATATCTCAACAAAACTTAAAATAGTGTGTTCTTTCCTGAATATGTACTAAATATTCCACATTGCTAGAAACAGCAGAATAATTAAGGAAATTTGAGGCCCCAGGGGCAAAAAACAGAGAAAATTGCCTACCCCCTGGGTCATAAAACAAATAATTTAACTTGTAAATGCTATGATTTTATGATTTTAAAGGTCTTTATATAGAAAACAATAACTGTGCTTGGAAGTTATGCAAAAATTAGATGTTAGCAGTCATTTCTATAAAATTTTAAGTGAATTTATACATCAGACTGGTATCTGCATACATACAACTATTGCAAATATGGCTTTGTTTTAACACTTCTAGCTCATATATTAGCTGAATTATGTTAGATATATGGTTAGAGATGATACTGTTGTGACAAGAATTCTAAACTGACCATTTGAGGCACAAATTGTGAACTTTCATTGACAAATAGGCATAAAGGTAAAATGTGGACTGGAGACACCGGCAGGATTTGATACTTTATATAATCTTGAATGTTGGAATGATTGACTGCTAAACATAACATTTACAGTATTCTGAAATGCTTTCAATATGTTATCAGAACAGTTTTAAACAGGTTCTAGGCATTTCATGTCAGAAAACATGCAAATAGGGTAGGCTGGCAATAATTAAAGTCTTGTTTTCAAATTCTTTAAAAAATTGAAACAGGGAAGGGTATCAAATGAACAGTCAAAGAAAACTTAGAGTTTATGCAGTGACTTCTTTAAGGCTATAATTCTGATAAATAAGTATTAATGTCAGAAATAGTGTTTTTAGAGAGTTTTTTATTGGAATAAATGTTTGTATAGGTTGCACTTTGTAAATACAGCTGTTTCTCAAACCACGCCTCTTTTGGGGAGATATAGAATATTCATAGATAATTAATTTTGTTTACATACTGGTTCCCAGTTATGATCTCTAGGTTTCATCTCATAGAGACATAACTTGGGAATGTTACCAGTAAATATACATATGCATATTGTCTATATAGAAATCTGTGGTAATCCTACAGTCAAGGTAGGGATAGTTAAGAAATTTAGTGTTAGTTTAAACTCTTAAAAGTTTGGGGCATATAAACGTTGAAAATATGCCGCATAGCCCTATATTTTAACCTTTGAAAAAAAATTGTAGTGCATATGACCTTTCCATTCTAGGATATGATTTTTTTCAAAACTTCATAGTAAAAGTGGTACAGTTTTAGCCGTAAAAGGAGTTCCTATGGGAAATTGCATTGTCAATATTTACAGAAATGCAACCTATAATTATGGTTTTAGCCATTCTATTTGGGTCCCTTATGTAACGTTAACTCTATATGGTTTTACCCATTCTATTTGGGTCCCTTAGGTAACGTTAACTCTATATGGTTTTATCCATTCTATTTGGGACCCTTAGGTAACGTTAACTCTATTATTATGGTTTTACCAATTCTATTTGGGACCCTTAGGTAACGTTAACTCTATTATTATGGTTTTACCCAATTTTTGAGGGGCCCTTAGGTAACGTTAACTATATTATTATGGTTTTACCCATTCTTTTGGAACCTTAGGTAACGTTAACTCTATTATTATGGTTTTACTCATTCTTTTTGGGACCCTTAGGTAACGTTAACTCTATATGGTTTTACCAATTCTTTTTGGGTCCCTTAGGTAACATTAACTCTATATGATTTTACCCATTCTATTTGGACCCCTTAGGTAATGTTAACTCTATATGGTTTTACCCATTTTTTAGGACCCTTAGGTAACATTAACTCTATAGGTTTTACCCATTCTATTTGGGACTATTAGGTAACGTTAACTTTATATGGTTTTACCATATAGAGTTAACGTTACCTAAGGGTCTCAAATAGAATGGGTAAAACCATAAAGAGTTAACATTACCTAAGGAACCCAAATAGAATGGGTAAAACCGTTACCTAAGGGGCCCAAATAGAATGGGTAAAACCATATAGAGTTAACGTTACCTAAGGGACCCAAATACAATGGGTAAAACCATATACAGTTAACGTATACTAAGGGACCCAAATAGAATGGGTAAAACCATAATTATAGAGTTATTGTAACCTAAGGGACCAAAATAGAATTGATAAATCCATATAGAGTTAACGTTACCTAAGGGTCCTAAATAGAATGGGTAAAACCATATAGAGTTAACGTTACCTAATGGACCCAAATAGAATAGGTAAAACCATACAGAGTTAACGTTAACTAAGAGGCCCAAATAGAATGGGTAAAACTATATAGAGTTAATGTTACCTAAGGGACCCAAATAGAATGGGTAAAAGCATATAGAGTTAACGTTACCTAAGTGAGTAGGAACCTTAGTTTCTTAGTAATTTCAGCAGCAGAGACCTTTACAAGGGGTTAGTCAATGTTACAAAAATATTATAAATAATTGCTTTTTATAAGGTTGGCAATATTCTTTTATTGGCGATGTGGGACTTCTTGGGAACTCTTCTTTGCAACTAGTTTAGTCCTTATATTTTATTTTAACTCTTTAATGATAAGGGATCAGCTAGTATCTGTTTTTCTAAATATTGAATCGAACTATAAAATATTATTCTAAGCGATTTTTTTTATATATATTTTCGATGCTTAGGAACAATCCTGGTTTGCAGAGATAGACAGAATTACTTTTTTCTTATAACTTGTTAACTTTCAGTTCTTTATAGAATTGAATGCAATTTTATGAAAATTTATACGAACTAAAAACTAATGACTATTACTTTTGCATGAAGTGCGGATTCGCGTCTTGCTAAAAAACTGTAATGGTCTCTTGCTTTTATTTCGTATACAATTTCATTCAAAACACACCATTCTATTCTTATATTTACAGATTTTTTAAATTAAAACAATTATATGTTATTCAGATTTTGAATCTTAAAGTAAAACTTTAAACGCAAAACTTGACGGGCATTATTTCGTGAGATAGAAGCAACATCGTTCCATGTGAATCAATTATAATGCGTCATGTAGCTGAAATTGGCCTATGAAGATGAAGATTTCAAAGTAGATATTACTATTAGCTTTTATATTTATCGAATTTAAATCATTACTGTTCATGTAAATTACGAGACAATGATTGATTGTTAATATCTATTTCGCTTATCCATATTTACAAGATAATTATAATGTCAGTTACTTTTTTCAAATTAATAAAATTCGCGATTTTTTTTTAAATCATAATCGTTTTCTAAAATTGCATGGACAATGCGCAAAGATAGCTGATTGACAAGGTAGGCAGTGCTAACAATCGGGGTTGCTTTCATACGGCATGGGTTGTTTTCATAAGAAATGCAAACATTTGACGGAATCAAATGATTCGTCTTTCAGTCAATAAAAAGTAAAATCACAAAAATACTGAACTCCAAGGAAAATTCAAAAAGGAAAGTCCCTAATCAAATGGCAAAATCAAATGCTCAAACACATCAAACGACTGGATAACAACTGTCATATTCCTGCCTTGGTACAGAAATTTTCTTATGTAGAAAATGGTGGATTGACCCTGGTTTTATAGCTAGTTAAAAGATCAACATTTTTATGAATTCAACCATTTCTGTAAAAATAACATTTTAAAAGTCTACTTGAACTGCATCAAGCAGTGTATTGCAGATTTTTTTTAAGAAACAGATTAAAGAAATAAAAGAAAAACATTTAAATGGCAAAGCCAGTCTAGATTCCAAGAATGTGTATGGTATCTTCATAGATACAAGGACGAAAGCTTTGTTTACTTACCAAAGTGTATCAAGTTAAGATCCTCGACAAATGTGATGAACCATCGAACATCAACCATTTTATATTGCTAATTATAATGGATTGTAAGCGACAGGTAATGATTGAATACTTAAATTTAGCCGTAGTTGGGTAATTTATTCGTGCTTCATTTACTTCTTATTTCCATTAGTTAATTCTTCAAATGAGGTCATTAGTGTGACTAAAGCATCTAAATATTTTTTTTTTTTTTATTAATATATCTAAATAACCAATAATAATTTATCAAAAGGTAAAACATATATTGCATTTATAGCACGTTTATGGATTAAAGACGACGTTTGACAGGGAATTTCTTTTAACACAATGTGTTTTCCCAAGTTTTAAGGTAAATTCTTTTCAATTACATCATTATTAACGCATGACAATTAACTTCTGGAAATAAACGTGATTGGAGAATTAATACTTTTTAACGAACGTAAACATTGATATACAAGGATGCTTTAACTAAAGAATTGACATGTATTTTTCCCTTGTTATTTTCCAATTGGAAAGATAACAACAACAAAAACAAGAAAAAAAAAGACTGCGCACTTAAGAAATGCGTACAATTATAAAAGATATAAATAAAAGTAGGTATGGAATATATACGTCAATGTGTCAGAAACCAAACAATACATAAGAGAAAGCCATCTAGAAGGTTTCAAAACTTGTAAATGTCATAACCATATGGCAAACTCCAAATCTAGTAGTACTGCAATAAATTCCAAAAGAGATAACCAAAACACTCCAAATAATACAAAAGTTCTCAACAAAAAGAAACACCAATTATTTAAAGTTCCTTCGCTAGTATAAAATAAGGAGATGTGCTATGATCTCCAATGAGTCCAACTATCTTTCAGAAAAAAATGACGTAGATGTTAGCAACTATCGGTCACCGTACGTCTTTCGGCAATGAACAAAACTCATACCGCATAGCAAGCTATACAAGATCTCCCCTTCCCCCTGACATGACAAAATGTTAAACTATTCAAACAATCAAAGGTCTGCTTTATGTACAAAACTACAAACGAAAAACTAGTATGATATACAGCATTAAACGACGACTGTTACCAATGAAATGCAGGATCCCGGACGCCCAACCCTCCTAACCAGGGACAGTGGTACAACACAACATACGAACAAATAATAAAATCAGTTGAAAAGGGCTAGACTCATCAGATCGATACACCACACAAAGCATCAATCTGAGGATACTCGCATTAACTGAAAGCTAGTTTTACCCTTCCGGAGCACCTGAGATCAACCCCAGTTTTTGTTGGGGTTCGTGTTGCTCAGTCTTTAGTTTTATATGTTGTGCTTTGTGTTATGTGTACTGTTGTTTGTCTTTTGGTCTTTTTTTTTTGACAGGCGCTGTCATTCTATTTTCGACTTATGAGTTTGAATGTCCCTTTGGTATCGTTCGCCTCTTTTAAAACCGAAAATAACTAATAATACAAAAGACAAAATACAAAATAATAAGTTGATAAACTTATCACGTGTTAACAAAGATTTTAAAACAATGGCACAATATACAATATTAAAGAGATATCGGTATTGGCATCAGCTAACAGCAACATGAAAACAACACCTAATGCATTTCATTTAACTAAGTATGATATACTTAAAGATCAAAGACAGGAACTAAATATAAAGACTATTTCATTTGCAGATTATTGTTACATTACAATTATAGAATAGCTTATTCAAGGATTCGAAAATTATTAAACGAGCGACCGAATAAGACATATTAATTATAGATTATCACGGTTGTTTGGTCACGAGTTGAATACATTTCGATATTTCAATTCTTGGATTAGTTCTTTTTTTATACATGGACCTTAAGGGCATATGATACAGCTACAGGGGAAGTTATGACGTTGGTCATGTAAAATGTTATTTTCTACGATGTCAAATTGTGGTAGATCGGGAAAAGATGCACTTTCTAGTGATTTTAATCATTAGCTTAAAAACGAGCACATGGACACCTCTTTTTTCTAAATGACATTTGGCTTGACTATATATGAAGAATAGTTGTTCCAATTTTTATGAAAAAATCACAGATGGTTTTTTTAAATTAGATATATATACAGCAAAAAATGCCGGTTTTTTCCTAAATAAAGGCAACAATAGTATACCGCTATTCAATAGTCATAAATCGATTTAACTGAAACAAATCTGGGTCACAAACCAAAAGCGAGGGAAACACATCAACTATAAGAGGAAAACAACGGAACAACTGAAACACTGAACTGCTACAAAAACAAATGCCAACATACATAGAAACGGACTATTTAATAACAACTGCGGTTTTTTCCTAACATTATGTAAATTTTATAAAAATGAATTATTTCCAAAGAATTGTTGCACAAATTTAGAGCATACTTTTGTAGAAAAAAGATATTCCTAATCTTTTTTTTACAAAAATCTGCATGTGTTTATCTTTTGAAACCAAAAAATTAAGTATGTCTGTCCAAATGATAAAAATGACCTAGAAACCAAAATTTTTAGTAAATGTCTAACATTTCGACCCCTTTATCTCTAAATGTAGCACATGAAGGTAAAATTTATATTACATATTTGAATTGACTGGGTGAAAAATAGCTTGTATGCGAATTTTCGTAAAAAAAATCACCGTGGGATCAAAATAAATGTTTGCTTCGTTTTGAAGCACATTCATTGACGTCTTGAAAACATTTTTTGGTGGATAATTGTATCATTTGATTATCTATCATAACACATATACTTCATTTTATATTTATTGAAACACCTGTGTTATGAAAAATGCATTATGGGGAATCTAATTATAATGCTTTAACAGATAAAAGTAGCGAATAAAGGAAATTCAATGTTGGAAAAAAAACTAAACTAGTCATGCTTGACGATTCAAGTCCTTTCCAACTGATTTTTGTCGAGCCTGTGACATTTATGTCGCGAAAGCGAGACATAGCGATCCTAGATTCCGTCGTCGGCATCGGCGGCGTCAACATTTAGGTTCAGTCTGTGGTAAAAAAAAATTAAACATCAATTAATTGTCAAACCTTCATGGAATTTTAGGAAATTAGGACAGAAGCTTGTTTATGACCAAAAGCCAGTATCCAGGGCAAAATTTTTACAATATTCATTTTCATTTTTCAGTATTTTACTGATAAATGGATTTAATTTGTTTGTACAGTTAACAACTAGATACAGTCTGAGGTTAAAGTTCTTCAATCATCCATTTCTTTGTCAAATCTTCATGGAATTTTGGGAAATTTGGACAGAAGCTTAGTTATGACCAAAATACAGTATCGGTGCGAATTAAATGGACTTTTTTTTTCATTTGACAAGTAGATACAGTCTTGGGTTAAAGTTTGTTACACATAAATTACTTTATCAGACCTTCATAGAATTTTATGAAACTTTGGCAGAAGCTTTTGTATGATTAAGAGATAATGTCTGAGCAAACTTTTGAAAATATATTATTTTTTTTCATTTTCAGTATTTTTCTGATAGATGGACTTTTATAGTTTTTTACATTTAACATTTACAGATAGTCTTGAACTAGTTTTGAACTGATAAATTTGTAGACCTTCATGGATTGTTTTGAAACTTGGACTGAAGTTGATTTTCAAAATCATAAAAATAGCACCTAAAGAAAAAAGTTACTGATAAATGTACTCACTTTTTAAGTCAACATTACACTTTTACACTGACAGCAGCAATCGCGGGCGAGACACAGGGTTCTGCGGAACCCCTAACGAATTTTAACAGTTTTCTAATGCTACATTGTTGCGCCAATATACCAGGTTAGGGGTAAAATGAACGATTGCGAGCACATTTAACCACACCACATTGTCATGTTCCTGAACCAAGCCAGTAGCATGTAGTCTAGTGGTTGTCGTTGGTTGTCGTCTGCCATATCTACATTTTCATTTCATGTTGTTTATTAGCTTATTATGAAATATTTATTGGTAAACAGATTTGAAAATATTAAGAGAGTCTATATAGTTAATGGACAAGCTTTACATATTTAAATCAGAATATTTAGAAGATTAAATGGTGAATACGAGAATAATGTTAAATATATATCTCCATAACTTGATAAATAATATTACAAAGATATGCATCTATATCATTGTCAAAGTGATAAAGTATGTGGTCATAAAATAGCTTTATTGAGCTTCAAAAATAAAAAATATATCACATGATTGATTTATAAATATACATATATATGTCTGTTATACACTTAACTCAGAAATGTATGCATAACTGTAGAGGGATTGTTCTTTAAATCACCATTAATGCCAGTATATTATTTCCTGAAAATATTCAAAAGACATTTATTATACATACAAATAAAATAAAATAAAATAAATGAAAGTCACTAAGACTAGATGAACGATTACTGACGATACGTATTGGTAAAAAAAAAAAGAAGATCGATGTTTGCTGTTAATGATGTTGTTGGTATCTTTTTTGTTATACAAAATATTATGTAACTTTTAAATCTACACATATTTTGTAATAATTTATCACAATGATTTATAAAGAAAGTCATTAAATGATTGATTGTGATTTTTAAATTTACATTGTAGAAATGATTTCGGTGTATACATGTCTAAACCATGTGGTGTAAACACATCGCTTCTTTTAGATCTTTTAAAGATGCTTCATCATTTGTCATTATATTAAGTTGCAGGAAAAGCAGCCGGACTAGGAAAAAGTAGGGTAAATTTACACACATAGCACAAAAATGTGTGATTGATTAAGATTGCTTGGGAACACCTGCACATGTATCACTGCTTTCGATTTGTCATGACATATCGGCATGTTGGCCTTTGACTGTCAACTTATTATTTTCTATAACCAGGAATCATGTGATGGTTTGAAACATGACACGAATAAAGACAACAATGAAATAATTAGTGAAACGACTAATTACTGTCTTTCATCTTGTCTCGAGTGCTTACGTGATCTTTGATAGCTAAGAGTCATAATGACTTCTTTGTACGGCTCTGCAGTGCCAGAGTAATCTTCACATATGGGTTTTTGTTTGTTTGATATAAATAAAAAGATAGGGGGAAATAAGAGATAGTTTACTATAACAGTTTTGTAGTACTTTATGCAACTGACTTCAGTGTCAAAGTGTTAATCTAATGCTCTTCTAACGTTTGGTTCTAAGCTTGACGTGATTGCAATAATGCAATGGCCGTAAAGAAAACGTAAGGAGTTATGACTTTCGTCACTAAAATTGCGAAATATTCATAATAGAAGTCTTTTTAATAGATAATGTTTAATTTGTAAATTATGTAGAAACGAAGTGTTTATGTGCGTATGATCTTCAACTTCAACGCGCGTCTGGCATACCCAATTATTATCCAGGTATATTTGAATTGTTCTAGATACTCAAGAATTATAGCGAGAAAAACATGTCTCTAGATTTTTCAGATGAATGCATGACAAATACAAAAGAGATAACCTGATCCTGAAATGTGTTGTCGGAAGGGTATTTGAGATACGTATTTTCAAAGAATATTACAAAAAACTGGGCTTTGGTGGAAAATAAATTTGATTTACTACGGAAGGAAAAGAGGAGAAGTAAAGAAAACTTGAAAGGGAAATTAAAAGGGAATCTAATTGGCGAACATTTTTAATTCTATATTTTCTATTTTCTATAGCAGAAAGTTTCACTATCTAATTATGACTTCCGTTTGTAGCCTCCTCCAATTTGTCCATTTTAAACTGGAAGATTGATCCCGATGTTGTATACTTGTGATAAATCTATCATATCAATATGACCAAGATAATTACCGTTATTTGTTTAGTCATCATAGAAGCTATCATCGTCATCAGAATCTCCCCGGTACATCATGCGGTATCTCCACAGGTTTCTGCGGTAATTATTATACCTTGGCATCCAGGATTGAACCAAGGCTGCCATGTATATAACTAACAACAGTAAAAACAAACACTTTGCGATGGTCATAGCTATTCAAATAGTAGCTCTGAAAAACAAAAAATTATACAGATGGTTTTGCATGCTATTTCAACTACAAGTCAACGAAGTAAATGATTATGTCTATTATAGACATAAAAGTAAACATGAAAAACTCGTCCTTTGTACTAAAGTCGAAAGTATACGGAAAAAAACCCGGAATATCATATTTTTGAACATTTTATGGAGTCTTTCGTAAATAAAAACATGCTTCTATATATACCATTATGTTGTTAACACATATCTGCATTCAAATGAATATAACACTTCAACAAGTTGGTGTGTCCGAAGCGATCTTCGTCAGGAATGCTATAAACCAAAACTTGAAAGCAGGTAAAGTATAAATACTTTAAGAACTATACGACCAAAAGGGACCCAAATATAAAACCATATAGAGTTATTGTTACCTAAGGGAGTAGGAACCTTAGTTTCTTACTAAATTCAACAGCAGAGACCTTTACAAGGAGTTAGAAAATATCATTAATAATTGCTTTTTATAAGGTTGCCAATATTCTTTTATTGGCGATGTGGGACCTCTTTGGAACTGTTGTTTGCAACCTTTTTAGTCCTTATATTTTTTAAAACTCTTTTATGATAAGGAAAAAGTTAATATCGGTTTTTCTAAAATATTGAATCGAATATAAAATATTACTCTAAGCGATTTTTTTATATATATTTTCGCGATGCTTAGGAACATTCCTGATTCGCAGCGATAAACAGTAAAAAAATACTTTTTTCTAACTTATAACTTGTCAATTTTCAGTTTTCTATAGAATCAAATGCTGTTTTATGAAAATTTATACGTACTAAAAACAAATAACCATTACTTTTGCATGAAGCGCGGAATCGCGTCTTTAAAAAAAAAAATGTAATGGTCACTTGCTTTCACTTCGTATAAAATTTTATCAAAAACACACCATTCAATTCTTATATTTACAGATATTCGAAATTTAAAAAATCATATGTTATTCACATTTTGAATCTGAAAGTAAAACTTTAACACAGAACTTGACGGACATTGTTTAATGAGATAGAAGCAGTATCATTCCATGTGAATGAATTATAATGCGTCATATAGCTGAAATTGGCCTATGACGATGAATATTTCAAAGTCGATACTATTAGCTTACATTTATCGAATTTCAATAATTACTGTTCATTTTATTTATGAGAGAATGATTGAGTGTTAATATTTATTTAATTTATCCATATTTACAAGATATAATGTCAATTGCTTTTTTTCAAATTAATAAAATTCGCAATTTTTTCAAAATCATAATCGTTTGCAAAAAGTACACGGACAATGCGAAAAAATAGTGTTGATTAATAAGGTAGGCGGTGTAAACAATTCTATCATCTTCGGTTGCTTTCATACGGCATGGATTGCTTTCATAAGAAATGCAAGCATTTGACCGAATCAAATGATTCGTCTTTCAATCAATAAAAGATCAAAATTTGTATGATTTGAAAACCTACTGTAAAAATAACATTTAAAAAATCTACTTGAACTTGTATCAAGCACTGTATTGCAGATTTTGTTTAAACAGTATGAAGAAAGAAAAGAAAAACATTTAAGAGGCAAGGACAGTCTAGATTCCAAGATTTTGTATGGTACATTTGTATATTTGTAGATGCAAGGACGCAAGCTTGTTTACTTACCAAAGTGTATCAAGTTAAGATCCTCGACAAATGTAATGAACCAGCGAACATTAACTATTTTATACTGCAAATTATAATGAAATGTAAGCGACAGGTAATGATTGAATACTTAAATTTAGCCCTAGTGGGATAATTTATTCGTGCTTCATGTAAATATAGAATTCATAGCAGAATGACATTTTAACTTCTTATTCCATTTGCTAATTCGTCAAATGAGGTCATTAGTGTGACTAAAGCATCTAAATCATTTTTTTTTTATTAATATATCTAAATAACCAATAATAATTTATCAAAAGGTAAAACATGTATTGTATTTATTGCACGTATATGGGTTAAAGACAACGTTTGACAGCGAATTTCTTAACAGTGTGTTTTCCCAAATTTTAAGGTAAATTCTTCTATTACATCATCATAAACGCATGACAATAAACTTCTGGAAATAAACGTGATTGGGGAATTAATATTTTAAACGAATGTTAACATTGATATACAAGGATGCTTTAACTAAATAATTGACTATTATTTTTCCCTTAATATTTTTCCAATTGGAAAGATTACAACAAAAACAAGAAAACAAAAGATTGCTCACTAAATAAATGCGTACAATTATAAAAGATATGGATAAAATTAGATATGGAATAAATACGTCAATGTGTCAGCAACCAAACAACACATAAGAGACAGCCATCTAAAATATTTCTAAACATATAAATGTCAAAACCATATGTCAAACTCCAAATCTAGTAATATTGCAATAAATTCAAACAGAGACGATTAAAACATTCCAAATAACTCAAAAGTTCTCAATGAAAAGAAACATCAATTATAGCAATATAAAAATAAGGAGATGTGGTATTATTGCCAATGAGACAACTATCCACCAAAGTGCAAATGAAGTGGATGTAAGCAATTATAGGCAACCGTACGGCCTTCAACAATGAGAAAAATCCGTACCGTATGGTCGGCTATAAAAGGCCCCGACATGAAAAATATGAAACAATTCAATTGAGAAAACTAACGGCCTAATTTATAACAAAACAATTTACGAAAAACATATATGACAGGCATGAACCAACGACAACCACTGAACTACAGGCTCCTGACTTGGGACAGGCACATAAAGATTGTGACGGAGTTAAACGTGTATGTGAGCGCTCAACCCTCCCCTAACCTGGGACAGTGGTGTAACAACATAAGAACAAACTATTAAAGCAATGGAAAAAGGCTTAACTCATCAGATGGATACAAATAGAAATACATCTAACAAAAACACAGAGTGGACGTGGACGGATATATCTAAAATTATATGAATTACCTTTAAAATTTAACATATTGTGTAAGAACTCAGGACTAAATATTGTTACAATTTGGAAGGTTTCTAACGTCATGGTTCTTATGCGTCTGATTTTAAGTGTTGGAAGTTTCGATTGCTCAAGTAAATGTTCGTATGAGTTATTGTAATCATTGGAGATGAATCTGAGCGCTCGTTTCATTTTTTTAGTGTTACGCTCGCTACAAAAGTGTCATGTCATTAGGCAGCAACTTGACATGATGAAAGAGTGGTAAATTGACAGTTTATTCAAGTGTGGTCAAATCCTTTTCAAAACATTTAATTGTCTGGCTGCTTTCTTACAGATGTTTGATATGTTTTGGTTAAAGTCAAGCTTAAAATCAATGATCACTCCGAGTAGCTTTACTTCATCATCGCATTTGATGATGTTTCCATTTAAGTTGAAGGCACTGTTGTTTTTATATATTTTACTACCAATCGCTATGGCTTGAATTTTTTTCTGGACTAGCCTGCATTTTATTTGATGAGAATCATGAAATTAGTGAGCCACTTTCTTCCTCCAAGGATTTAATTACTAATGCCAAAGAAGAGCCAGATTTTGAAAGGTTATTTTTATCCGCATAATTATACAAGTCACAGTTCTTTTCAAAGAGAAAAATATTGTTGAACATTTTTTTAAATAACACTGGGCCTAATATACAATCATGTGGTACACCTTTATATATGCCAAGCCTTTGACTGATACTTTGACCAATTTTGCGACATTGTTTTCTATGAGTAAATACTAGTAACTATTTAATAAATTAAAAGCAGATTCATTCAGACCATAGTATTACAACTTCATAAGTAATAAGTCATGAGATAAGCAGTCAGATGCTTTAATCAGGTCTATTAAAATTGCTGCTAGGTATTTTTCACTGTCTAGGGCGTTCTTCCAGTCTTCGATTATGCGTAGTAAAGTCGACTGACAACCAAAACCTGATCTAAATGCAGCAAGAAATGAATTAAAAACATTTTTGAATTGATCCGAAAGTTAAGCCTCAATGGCTGTCTCAAAATGTTTTGATATTTAAGGAAGCACACTCACGGGTCTGTAATTACCCTTTTCGAGAAAACTTTTTTTTTATGAATCGGCGCCACTTGGGCAATTTTAAGCGAGTCTGAAAAAAAAACTGAGGTAGACAACGACATCAATGGTCATAGCACGGCTGTCAACAAAGAGCAAAACCCATACCGTATAGCAAGCTATAAAAGCGCCTCCTCCTCCCTCCACCTCCCCCGACATGACAATATGTTAAACAATTCAAACAAGAAAGTCAACGGCCTGATTTATGTACAAAACAACAAACGAAAAATAAATATGATAAACAGCAACAAACGACAACCACTGAATTACAGGATCATGATAGGGACAGGCACATGCTGAATGTGGCGGGGTTAAAAAAAATGCGATGTAAGGGCGCTACCATTTGATTTTTATAAGGGGGGGGGGGGGGCTAGGATGAAAAATTTTGTCCTGCATTTTTTTTTTTTAGTTGTAATCTCTGTCCTGCCTTTTTATTTTTCACTCTATTCGGTCCTGCCTTTTTTTTTATTAGTTTATCCTGACTTTTTTTTGCCAAGTTGCTCATCCTGCTTTTTTTTTACTCAAAACTCCTGTCCTGCCTTTTTTCAAATTCATCCTAGCCCCCCCCCCGGCCATTTAAAATCAAATGGTAACTCCCTAACAGCACAACATACGAACAAATAATACAAATCAGTTGAAAAGGGCTTGATTCATTAGATCGATACTAAAACTAACAAACAACTAACAAAATCTCTGAAGACCCAAATCATCAACCTGAGAGTACTTGCGGTTACTGAAAGCTAGGAGAGTACTCGCAGTAACTGAAAGTTAGGAGAGTACTCGCGGTAACTGAAAGCTAGGAGAGTACTCGCGGTAACTGAAAGCTAGGAGAGTACTCGCCGTAACTGAAACCAGTTTAAATAAGAAAATAACTAATAATACAAATTATGTATCCAAGACAAAAAACAAGTTGAAAAACTTATCATGTGGTTAACAAAGGTTTTAAGACAATTGCACAATATACATATTTAAAAGAGATATATCGGTCTTGACATCAGATAATAGTAACAAGTAATACAATACTTGCATGATATCACATCTTACAACTTGAAAGCTCAAAGTCTGCAACTAAGTATATAATAGATTATCTCTTTTGCAGATTATTGTAACAATTATAGAATAACTTATTAAAAGATTCGAAAATTATTTAACGGGAGACCGAATAAGAATGCGCGAAGTGCATAAATTAAATTATAAATGATCACGGTTGTTTGGTCACGAGTTGAATATATTTCGATAACTGAATTCTGGGATTTAGTAAAAAAAAATTATACATGAACCTTAAATTTTTCCTTCAATTTGAAGCACATTCGTTTACGTATTGAACACATTTTTTTGATGGATAGTCTCATTTGATTATCTATCATAACGCATATCCTTCTTTTTATATTATATGAAACACCAGTGTAATGAAAAAAGGAATTCTGGTGATTCTACAAATAAGCAGATTACAAGAGCGGATTAAGAAAATTCAATATTGAAAAAAACCTAACCTAGTCATGCTTGACGAGTCAAGCCCTTTCCAACTTATTTTTACAACGTGTCATATGTTGTGCTGTTACGTCAATGTCAAAGGTAAGGGTGAATTGAACGCTTTCAACCATGTTTCACCCACCACATTCTTTATGCGAATGAACCATGCCAGGTGCCTGTAGTCTTTGTCGTAGGTTACTACATTTTCGTTTCATGTTATTCATTAGCTTTAATCAGGCTGTTAGTTTTCTCTGTTGTTCAGTTCGACATTTCGTTATCCCGTACACGTTTATAGCTTACTATATATACGGTTTGTATTTTTGCTCATTTTTAGGTCAGTACGGTTACCTGCAGTTATTCGCAACTTTGTTCGTTTGTCTTTTGTTGGATAGTTGTCTCTCATTTGTAATCATACCACATCATTTCTCACATAACATGTGAAGCTGGGGATGTGTCGATGGAATCTCTGTGTAATAGAAAATATACACGAAATTCTAAATTATGGACCAAAGGCAATTATTATCCATGATCTTTTAAGCGTAAACGGACATTATTAATTGGGTCGTTCTATATTTTCCTTTTTCAGTAATAGCCCTCGAATCAAAGGATAAAAAGGGATAACCCTCGAATCAAATGAAAAAAATGTGATAGCCCTCGAATCAAATGAAAAAGGTGATAGCCCCCGAATCAAATGGAAAAAAGTGATAGCCCTCGAATCAAATGAAAAAAATGATAGCCCTCGAATCAAACGTAAAAAATGATAGCCCTCGAATCAATTAAAACAATTGATAGCCCTCGAATCAATTAAAACAATTGATAGCCCTCGAATCAAATAAAAAAAGTGATAGTCCTCGAATCAAAAGAAAAAAGTGATAGCCCTCGAATCAAACGAAAAAAGTGATAGCCCTTGATTCAAATGAAAAAAAAAGTGATATATTGAAGTATCTTGGTTATTTATGATAATTGCAAAAACAAGTTTGCAAGGATTGGCAAATAATAAATAAATAATCTACATTAAACGTCATGTTGTTTTGAAAAACAATAATATACTACTATATTTGTCGATTTAGAACTTACAGTTACACTGTATTACTATGGCATATTATGTACACCGGAGAAAAAAGAGAGCCAATATTCGAGTTTATAAAGTGTTTAACAGATTTCTATAGTAAATTTGTAAAATGTTGAAGGTCGAACTAGATAAAATGAAAAGGACACAGGTGTGACAGACACACGTGTACACAAAGATCTCTCGATATCGTCTTACAGCTTTTAACGATCGAAAAGTACAAAAATTCTTATTACAAACTCTGTAAAGAAATGCTAAGTAATTGCTTTATACTTATCTACGTAACGTCCAGTGGATAATATTTCATACTTTTAAAGAACGAGAACAAATCAAACGATGAATCAATTAAATAGTTTCACAAAAGAGATACGCAAATTATGTTTAACCATCAACAAACAACATGATATGTTATTCAGACCAATTAGACAAGATTTAAAATGTTAAATATGTGGTTCCAATAACCTCGGTGATCTTGTGGTACATGTAGCGTGCTCGTCTCGATAGCGGAAGGTCGTGGGTTGGATCTCTGGTCGGGTCTAGCCAAGTCTTGAAAATTTGATTTTGATGCTTCTCCGATTAGAACGCGGTATTTAGGAAAGCATACTGATCGGCTCGGAGTCAGAATAATGTCTGGGTGGGGTTACTTGTCTTCCTGTGGACTGATACTCTGTGAACGAACACGATATCAATCCAGTTCAGCTTGTTAATCTAGTAAAACAAAATCAAGGTTCTTATATATATATGTAAAACTCCCAAACGTGTCTTAGCCCCCCAAACGTGTCCGATTCCCCCAAACGTGTCTAATTCCCCCAAACGTGTCCTTAAAAGTTAATATCGCCCAAACGTGTCCGATAATTGTTATTCGCCAAAACGTGTCCACTTTAAAACGCCTGAACGTCTCAAAACTTTTAGCGCTATTATGTTCTCAGTGACGTCAATAACATTTCCGGGAATCCCATAATAGGGGACACAATTGAAGCAACTTCCGAAGCAAGTTTGTCGGCTCTCCGGACATTCCCGAAGTCCTGCGTTTAACAATTGATTGCCGAGTTTATGAGCTTCGGTCCTTGCTTGGAAGTTGCAATTGAAGATGTCGGGTATCGGTTGGATCCTAAATAAGATAAAAAGCCGCATTCAAGAGACATAAATCCTGAAGTTTTTTGGGCAAAATTACCAGAAATTAAAAAAAGGAACAGAGTTGAAAGAAGAAAATTCAAAATTTATTAGCATTAGTTTGTTCAACGCCAGTTTTTTTATATTTAGCATAATTGCAAGATTGATTAGCAACATATACATAACTCTTGACTGTTGCTTGCTCAATGTCTATTGGCAAATATTTCATGCATATTTAGAGCGAACGTAAAAATTAGTTTAAAACAGTTAAATCAATCGTTTACCAAGTAAATCATGCTGTACTAATAAACTGCGGTGATGCCTTACTATATTAATCATGTATGAGGATAGTGCACGGCTGGCTTCCTGCAGAGGTGTTATCCAATTTGTTCAACAGTTCTGATCTTTTAAAAGCTCTTAAAATTATAAAACGGTTTTCAGTTTTTATATTATAAGTTTCGAGCATCACTTAAAGACACACAAATAAGATACATTACGTCCAGTGGCAAATATTTCATGCATTATCAGGACAACAACATATTAACAATAAATACTATAGGTAAGTTCTATAATGAGAGGCGGAAGAATATTTTCAGGGACTTTGGGATTGTACCTTTAGTATTCCGGGAATTTGGGATTGTGCCTAAATTTGTACGGTTATTAGGAATTTACACTATTCGGGACTCGGAATTAAATAATAATGCTTGGGAGCGGAGAAATACCGCTTTATTTTTTACGGAATTTCAGTATAACAATCCTTTATTCCTCTTTATATAATAGAACCCTTTGAAATTAAAGTTGGGGAATTCTAACTGCCACTAGATAATAATGGTATATGAATAGGGACAAAAATTGTTGCCTTGCTGCATACCATACTCATGAAAGAGTTGTTACAAGATTTTAATGTGCAGAGAGTGGGCATTCTCCCTATACAGGAGGTATCTGATTCAATATCCACATTATAACATAACATTGCTGCGTACTTTTACACCCCGCACAGCCGAACGGAGGCCCCACTTTGGCACGGGTTATACTGTTAGTTTGATAAAGACCTAAAGAACTATATTTCAATTTGCACTGAAATAGTAAAAGGAGTATACGTCAATGAAAGATCAATAACCAAATAACGGGGGACACGTTTGGACACTTTTATAATATGGACACGATTGAGCTTTCAGAGAAAGGAAAAAAGTTAGGCTTCATATGGACACGTTTGGGCGTTTTTATAAAAATGGACACGATTGGGCGTTAATAAAAATGACATGCTTTAGCGCCCTTTTACAACTAGACATGTTTTGGAGTTCAGTGACGTTATATGGACACGTTTGGGGGAATCGGACACGTTTGGGGGGATGGACACGTTTCTGAGTGTTACATATATATTGCATTTACATGTTCCCAATACCGGGTATTTACCACTGGACGTTAAACGCCAATTCATCTTCATCATTCAAGGTTGTTTTTTTGTACTACTGCGATAAATGTATTAGTGATAACGCACCCGTCATACAGTCAGTGCAACGGCTGGTGTAATATGTAGCATGTTCACCCTTGGTATCTATGACAATTTGAGCTTTCCTGATTTAATACGTAAGTGGTAAGTTTCAGTGTATTTTACAAAATTATCAAAAAGATATCGAAATAAAGCAATGGTATGCCTGTTCGCAAACACGGCATATAAATAAATGCATTTTGAAAATTAACTTCATATCAGTGGTGCAACAACAACAAAATTAAAACTGGAAGTGCCAAACGCTGAGGAGGGACAATGGCTTTGTTGTCGCACATCCACGTTTTCAAGACACTTTTTATCAAAACATGCTTAGCCCACCAAACCCAGCAAATGCAAACACTTGTCTATCCGGAGGATAACTTTAGAATTTAACAAACTGGTATCTGCTGTGAGCTGAACATTACTCTGTTGTCAGTACAAAAGCAAATCAAAAGTACATTTCGCTTTACATACATGTATAATATAACCCAAACCACATGTATTTTAGAACAATCCCATTACAGTGTACATACATGTATAATAGTTTAACCAAAACCACACGTATTAACTATTCAATAACTTATGACAGATTTTATAAAAAAAAAAGTCATAAAAGTGGCAAAAATGACATAATTACATAATAAATGACAAACATGCATATGCAAATATACCACAAAAGGGAAGGATTCATCTGCATGCAAATACTATAAATCTGATTGTTTTAAGTTTGTATGATAAAGGCTATCGATAGATAAATCTTCATTTACATGCAATGTATTATATAAAATATTTTAAAATTAGACATCGTAATAATGCACTCCAAAGATAGTCATTTTATAGACAAACATCGAAATAATGGACTCCAAAGCTAGTCTTACAGACAAACATCGTAATAATGGACTTCAAAGCTAGTCTTATAGACAAACATTGTATTCATCGCTAGCTTGTGTGTTAAAAAAAAAGAGAGGCGAAAAATACCAAAGGCACATCCAAACTAATAAGTAGAAAATAAACTGACAACACCATGGCTAAAAAAAGGGAAAAAAGACCAACAGACAAACAACAGTACACAAAACACAATATAGAAAATTAAAGACTGAGCAACACGAACCCCACCAAAAACTGGGGGTGATCTCAGGTGTTCCGCAATGGTAAGTAGATCCTGCTCCACATGTGCCACCCGTTCTGTTGCTCATGTTAGTACAAACCCGGTAATAAGTCTATTTTGGTAGGTCACATTCGTGGAAAAGGGGACTGGATTGTAATTACGACAATTGGAACATATTCGATGTCATTTATGAAACGGATATTCCATAACGGTCAACCAACTCGTGTTGGCGTTCGTAAAATTTACGAAGTGATGATTTCAACTCCACCTCTTAAGTTATTTATACGAAGACGTATTTGACACAACGTACCAAAATTTTAGCTTTGATGCTCTTCAACTTCGTATATTATTTGATTTTCCAACTGTTTTGATTCGAGTGTTACAGATTAGTCCAACGTAGATGAAATGCACGTTTGGCGTAGTTTGGTATATTTGATGAGTTTTTATTAAAATGCTTTCGTTGCATCATATTACGATCTAACTTTTTTTATTTTCCAAAGTCTTCCACTAAAATTATGTTACATTTGTCTACTCGGGATGTTCATACATTGATGAAGTGAAATGTTGTTTTTTTTTTTTTTTTCCTTATTTGCTACTGGAGTACGTTATATTTTTGTCTCATCTGCCATACTCAAGACATGTAAATAACCGTTTTAGCAATTTTCACACTTCATTATATTGTACTGTATGTGTGAGATAAGAACATGAATATATAATTGTAATGTGTAATGTAATGTATGTGTGAGATCAGAAATGAATATTTCATTGTAATGAGTAATGTACTGTATGTTTGAAATGAGAAATAAGTATTTGATTGTGATGTGTAATGCACTGTGAGTGTGAGATCAGACAATTATTATTCAATTGTAAAAATTATAAAGTCATTTCAGAATACTTGTTGTTTGCGTGATTGGGGAGTAATTTTTTTATGATTTTTTTGAAATTAGTTTAGTGAACGTCAATGAGAAAGTATCCTGAAATACAATGTTAAATCAGAAATTATTATTTAACTGTAATGTGCATACTGTATTGTATGTGTGAAATCAGAAATGATTATTTAAATGTAATGTGTATTGTATGTATGTGTTAAATCAGAAATGATTATTTAAATGTAATGTGTATACTGTATTATATGTGTGAAATCAGGAAATGAATATTTTAAATGTAAATGTGTAATGTTCTGTATGTGTGAGATAAAAAGAATGAACATTTTTTGTAAAGTGTAATGAAATGTATGTGTGAGATCAGAAATGTCATTTAATTGTAATGTGTAATGTACTGTATGTGTGAGACCAGAAAATGATTTATCTAATTGCAATGTGTAATGTACTGTATATGTGAGACTAGAACACTGATTGTTTTATTTGTAATGTGTAATGTACTGTACGTATGCGTACTTAATTGTAATGTGTAATGTACTGCAAGTGTGAGACCAGAGACTGATTTATTTTATTATAATGTGTTATCTGGGAACAGTATATATATAATATATATGTTCCTGGTGTTATGTACTGTATGTGTGAGACTAGAAAATGATTTATTTAGTTGTAATATGTAATGCACTGTATGACTGTTCATGTGTGATCAGAAAATGATTCATGTAATGTAATGTGTAATGTTCTGTACTGTAGGACCATAAAATGATTTATTTAATTGTAATGTGTAATGTAATGTATGTGTGAGACCAGAAAATGATTTATTTAATTGTAATATGTAATGTACTGTATGACTGTTCATGTGTGATCAGAAAATGATTCATGTAATGTAATGTGTAATGTTCTGTACTGTAGGACCATAAAATGATTTATTTAATTGTAATGTGTAATGTAATGTTTGTGTGAGACCAGAAAATGATTTATTTAATTGTAATATGTAATGTACTGTATGACTGTTCATGTGTGATCAGAAAATGATTCATGTAATGTAATGTGTAATGTTCTGTACTGTAGGACCATAAAATGATTTATTTAATTGTAATGTGTAATGTAATGTTTGTGTGAGACCAGAAAATGCTTTATTTAATTGAAATGTGTAATGTACTGTATGACTGTTCATGTGTGATCAGAAAATGATTCATGTAATGTAATGTGTAATGTTCTGTACTGTAAGACCAGAAAATGATTTATTTAATTGTAATGTGTAATGTACTATATGCCTGAGACCAGAAAATGATTATTCAATTGTAAAAATTATAAAGTCATTTTAGAATACTTGTTTGCGTTATTGGGGAGTACATTTTTATGACTTTTATAGATTAGTTTAGTAAACGTCAATGAGAAAGTATCCTGAAAACACAATTTCACAATAGTTTTAGCTTTAACTTTCAAATTTTACAACTAATCATTTCAGTGATTTCAAAGTCATAAAATTTTAAAGGAGAAAAAGTTCATAAGATGTGCTTGTCATTTACCAAACACCATAACTCTGAAATAAAAGAAAAAAAAAAACAATATTGTCACTATATAACAGTACGCAAAAATAGATATGCGTGCATGTGCATCTTGTTCTTTAACTATTAATCAATTATATATTATTTTTTCAAAATGAAAAATGAATCAGACTCAAGTTTTACAATTAAGTAGTGTCTTTTCTAACTAACCACTGTCATTGTACGACAATGATAAATCTACTTCCTGGAACGTACAGAGAAAAGCACGCAAAAAGTTGATCATCCTATAACTCATCAATTATTTCAATATTATAATATCGATATTAAAACGGCAGAAGTACTGCCTAATGATAAACAATAGAAGATAATATCATATCGAATATAGAATCTATTCACAGAGAAAATTCAACTGACAACACATTTCCATATAGATGCTCTGTAATCATTGATATAAAGTTTTGACATTATTCAAAGCTATATTATAACTGGTAGCGTTGAAACGATAGCTTTACATACCGTACTGATTAGCAGAAACTGGTTTAAATGGTGTATGCATTAAATGAAACATATAATGGTTGCCGTCCGGTAAAACCAAAAAAAAAAAAAAAAAAAAAAAAAAAAGTATTTTTTGAAAGACTTTAAAGTTATTGAAAAGTTGCATTTAAAAAAATATTCTAATAATTTTAATCACTGATTGCAGATTTATTTTATCAGTACGAAGTTGCACATTTAATGAGGGTATAATCACAGTTAAATGGTGTGATTTCCCCTAGTCTGATGTGTACTAAATGTTGTGGATTAACCTTAATAGGGAACAAAAAATGACAAAATTTTGGTTATCGCCGCCGGCCAAAAAAAAAAAAAAAACAACAACTATATAATAGAAATAAGAAGATGTGGTATGAGTGCCAATGAGACAACTCTCCATCTAAGTCACAATGTGTAAAAAGTAAACAATTATAGGTCAAAGTACGGCCTTCAGCACGGAACCTTGGCTCACACCGAACAGCAAGCTATAAAGTATGAATTAATTAAGATGTGGGGTAGACGTCAATGAAATGTCAAGCTAACATAAACCCAACTCAGAAAGACCAAAACAAACAAAGAACATCTATAGACATCAACATACAGACTACAGAAATAGACATATGTTTATACAAAATGTCAATCTAACGTAAACCCAACTCAGAAAGACCAAAAACAAACAAAGAACATCTAGAGACATCAACATACAGACTACAGAAATAGACAGATGTTTATACAAAATGTCAATCTAACATAAACCCAACTCAGAAAGACCAAAAACAAAGAACATCTATAGACAGCAACATACAGACTACAGAAATAGACAGATGTTTATACAAAATGTCAATCTAGTAACATAACCCCAACTCAGAAAGACCAAAAAACAAACAAAGAACATCTAGATAGCAACATACAGACTTATAGACAGATGTTTAAACAAAATGTCAAGCTCTTTAATTGTATTACATTTGTGAATAAATGAACAGAAATAATCAAAGATCTGCCATCAGGACTAAATTCTCTATAAAAAAAGAATATTCATAATTGTTAATTTCTGTCATTTGGTCTCTTGTGGAGAGAGTTGTCTGATTGGCAATCATACCACATCTTCTTATTTTTATATATGTTACCCGCGGGATTCATTAAGTACGTCCGATGCATATTTCTGGGATATTTATTTTTTACTTTCATTATACAGAATCACCCAGGGACTAAAAGCCATTTGTTACATTTACACATATGTTCAAAATAAGTAAGTCGTTAAAACTAACTGGAATATGCATAATTACGATACTAAATAATCACAATATACTTAAAAGGTTTTATAAAGATTTTATATACATCCATACATTACTATTGAAGTGTTATTTAGTGCTAAACATGATTGTTGTGGGAGACAATCTTGTTACAATCTTGAAAATTTTACATATTATTGTAAAATTTTGCATCCAAGGGCATTATTAATGACATAATTTAATTTGCATATTAAAGACAATCATTTCTTTACTTCCGGTAGAATTCCGGTTTTGGTTAAGAACATAGTTCTCATTCAATTTTTGGAGAAAAAGTACTTAACATCAATCAACATTGTGGTTTTTTAACAATTTTTTGTTGTTGATAATATGGTTAAGTTATAGATATTTCATATCTTTTGGATAGTTTTGTGGTGTTTCGTAAATTATACCATAGCTTTTTGTTGAAAGCCCGGCCTTAACCTTCTTCTTCTTCTTCTATATGTATATCCTTCCAATTATGGAACACCTCCTCAACGGATATTGTCCAGGTGGGGAGTTAATTAAAACTTTAATAGTGTACACTAAAAGTTTTCCAGCAAATAACTAAAAAAAAATTTTAGATTCACTGTACACTGATAAAATCTAATATATTTAAGGACTGATAAAGAAAAACATTTACGCAATTAAAAGGTAAAAATATCTAGGCCTTGTCAATATGTATTTTAAGATTTACTGTACACAACTAAAATCTAAAAATATAGGGTGCTTTATACAATGGAAAGCAGGACACCCCTGCCTCTACCTTTACACATATGTACATAATGTTCATCTCATATCTTTCCTTATTACACTGATTGTATTATCTATATATTTAGCGAGACAGTAATTATTTTCCTTGTAATTTCCATACACGCTGAGAATGGAGTCTATAACACATGTCCGTAGCTAATCTTTGAATTTTGTCCAATTCGGTCCTATTTCTAAGCTTTGGCAACAGAAAATAACTGTCGATAATAAGTCTTATCAGATCCAAATGTCCTTTAAATTCTTTAGACCAATATCCCAGGCCAATAACTGATATCACATGAGACTTAAGTTTGCTGAATGTTTCTTTTCTCTGCTGGTGTAAGGCTGGACACAACAGCAGGAAATGGGTTATATCTTCATCCGACGTTCCACAGCATTTACATAATGCCGACTCCCTGCCACCACTAAATTTAGATCTGTGAGATTCAAGTAAATAAGTCCCAGTTAGTAGCCGGACTTTTATCGCTCCCTTTTAACATCCGAGACGGTTGAAGAAAGGCTGGTCCAAACCGGATGTGTAGATCCAATTCTTAACAAGGTTTTGTCCAAATATGTTAATGAAGACTTTGTTTCTATTTCTTTAATGAGGGTTTTAGTCCAATAATCCTGAATTGCTAATTTAACTGTTGCTTTCCATTTTAATTTTGACGGTAAATTTTGACTAAGTGTAGTTATACTTGGAAGATCATATAAAGCTAGTACACCTGTGACTTTACAGAAGAAGCGGAGATGGTTATTAATATTCATGATGATTTGTCTGTCTACTAAGCCTTGAATTGTCGAATTGTTACAGGAAAGAACACTGTACAGAAATGAAAGTTGCCTTTTATGTATTTCTGCCTCAATTGTTAGAGCACCCAACAGCATAAATACCGATCCAGTGGCTGTTCGTGTAGGCAGAGACTGAATATTACGCAATGTTTTTGTGTGGAAGCGGGTCATGATATCAAGTTGGCTCTGGTTAAGAGGGAGTATTTCCATTCCATATAACAGACGAGGAATAACATAGCTCTGATAAATCTTGTAAGATATCTGTGGGTTTAGTCCATTTGTTCCATGTAGGCCAGTATTCATCAGAGAGTATAGGGTTCTTCTCGCAATGCTGATGCATCAACATTAAGATTGTTTTCCTTCAATTCTGCTCTTATTAAGCCAAGATGTGTTGTGTCTTCTGATGGATAAACAGGGTATTGCCTAGTGTCCAGTTTAAGTCGGACATGTTTATATTTTCGGTTTGTTGAGGATGACAGCTTTAGTTTTGGTAGGATTTATTGTTACTCTAGACTGTCTGGCATGATGAGTTGCAACAGAAAGCATGCATTGTAATTCCTGATGGCTGCTGCTTAAGAAGGCTATGTCGTCCGCACAAGTTGGGCACCCAACATAATTTGTGCCAATTTTAAGGCCAAGATTGTGCGATTTAAGATCCTCAAGCAGATTGTTCACATAGACTTTATATAGAAAAGGTGAAAGAATGCCTCCTTGTCGTACTCCTGATGAATATTGATGCTATCACTTATGGTTCCTTCCATTTGACTCTTGAAACTAGCCCTGAGTACAGATTTTCACTATTGACCAAAGAGGATGATTCTGAGTATGGTCATATAACGCATCTAGTAGTATGATGTGATCTACCACGTCGAAGGCCTTCTGACTGTCCACAGTAATAAGAAATAAAGGATCCATTGTGACTAGTTTTACTTCTGCTCTAGCTTCAGTGATGAGACTGGCCATAAGCATCGACAAGCCTTTTGTAAAGCCAAATTGAAGTGGTGACTGATTAAAATTCACTGTTAGACGAGGAAGAATGGTACATTCGAAAAGTTTTGAGATGACAGGTGTTACGGCGATTCCTCTATAGTTGTCCATTAGCATTGGATTTTTCCCTTTTTGAGTACAGGTGTTACGATACAAGATTTAAAGATATCAGGTATATGATGATTGTTGAAAATGTTATTAAAGCAGTTTGTAAGAAAATGAGTTACAGTTGTTGGAGAATTTTAAAATGTTCAGCAGCAAGACCTAATTCATCTGTTGACTTGCCAGAATATAGCTGTTGGATTGCATCACAGATATTTTGAAAACTAAATTGTGGTTCGTTGCTGCTTTGTTTGCAAAGTTCATCAAATATATTATGCCGGATATTGCAGAGATCTAAGAATTCGGAATCATATCCATTGTCTTTGGGAACAGCCAGGTCCTCAAAGTATCTAGAGAAGCTGTTTGTTTGGTCAGTTGCAGAATAGTGGTGCTCGCCATTTTCCATTATACAGATTGCATCTTTATTTTTGGAGCCTCTGTTTCGTCGAATGAGTTTATGAAACATATCATTGCTTGGATTGTCCATCAATTCATTATAGAATTGAGTTCTATACAAATACTGTTCCTTTCGGAGTTGTTTGCGAAGATTTCGTTGCGCCAGTATTTTGTCTGTTTTGAGATGGTCATTTTTCTTGCCATTGGATTTCCAGAGTTGATATTTTTCTTTACTTATTTTGAGCAGCATAAGAGTGGTTGGAGATGCCTTGAATTGTGGACCTTTTAATTTGATAATCTTTGATTGAACAGCAACTGTAGCAGCTTTTTTAAGACAGTTGCACAGGAAGTTAATGCTTTCTTCTATTGAGTGACTTTCAATATTGTGTTGAGAGAGTTCATTACTGATATGGTTATGGTATAACTCACTATCTATATCTTTCCACTGGATTTTGAATTTACTGATATAGCCGGATTTGATTGCTTTATTCGTTGGTTTTGATTTAACATTCATCTTTGCACTCACAGGAACATGACTTGAAGTATTGGAGTGATATTGGTCATGGATCTTGTAGTCCGAAAGAAAGGCAATTGTGGCATTATGCAGAATATAGTCAATTTGAGAGGTTGACATTCCAGAATGATGAAAAAAGGTTGATTCCTCAGAGCGATGAGATTGAAGATTCATTTCATGTACGAAGGCTTGCAGAAGAAAATCGTGTTTATTATATTTTCTAGGCGGCTTTAAAGTGCCATTGCAGTCTCCAACTATGACAATTCTATGTGATACTGAGTACATTGATAGAATTGAGCTAATAACATCAAGACATTCTGTGTATTCTAGATATGAGTCCCCAGAGTTATTCGTAGGCATATATACACAAATGATGCAAATCTTCATTGGTGATTTCAGTTCAATTGCAATTATCCTGTTGTTACCAGATGGTATTTCACTGATGGATGGAGTTAAGAATCTTTTCCACGCTATTGCAACACCACCTTTCCTCTTGGCCGATTAAAATTTAAATTTCCTCATATGTATCGCTGCATCTAATGAACATGTCCATATTTGGTAGAACATTACATAATGATTGTTTTGAAATTCATATAACCTGTCCAGTGTTCTTGGATACAAATAATGTCAGATGAAGATTCTAATGAGTTTATAAATAATGCATTTCCTTCCTTCCATATTAATTGTTGTTAATCTAAAATGTTCTTCAGCATTATTTTGAGAAGTTTGTTTTAGAATTGGTGATTTTGTCGGATTTGTTTAAGCCTAGATCGGGTGGTATGTTGTTTTGGCTGAGCTCTAAAAAGAGTTGTGAGATATTTCCGGTTCAGGATCATCCACTTTTGTTGTTGGAAGACAGTCCCTGGAGGTTACATCTGTTGCCATATCAGAGTGAGGAAAGTAGTTTGAGGACGATATGGTTTGCATAGGATGTTGGCCGTCATGAGGAGACGAGTCTGCAGAATTATCGCATGGAATGTCACCAGGTGAGTTAAATAGCGGAGATCCATCTTTGCTCTGAGCTTGCCGTACATTTGTCATGTTCTCATTTTGCTGATGCTTGTGTTTTGTTAGCACTTCTTCGGACATTTGCCGCATATTGTTATTGTGAAGCCTAGGAGGAATTTGACTTTTCTTGTGATTCTTCCTTTGCTGTGGTCTATGGCACCTGTCTGTTTGAGACACGGACGGTTTAGGTTGTGGCAAGTTTACTCTCAGGTCCCTTTGAATATGCTGACTATTGTAAGATTGATTTACATTCTGATGTTAGAATTTGCGCAGCATTAAACTGTGGATATGGAGGAGGCCTGAATTGTCGATGATATCGGGGTGATGATAAGAGACCCCAGGAGGAGCATATATACCATTTGGAGCAGAATTTGGTATTACATTTGGCACATACCCAGGAGGAGGTGGAATATGCCTTGGTATTGCCATGTGAGGATAAGTAGAGAAACCAGCAGTGGAATGTAGAAAAGATTGTTGCATCATCTGTTGTTGTTGCATCATCATTTGCATTTGTTGGTTAGCTAGCATGTTGTTCATAGACATGTTTTGCATCATTTGAAACTCAAGCATTCTTATTCTCTGCTCGTCAATGTTCGAGCTACCAAAATTTGAAGTTTGTGGATTTGGCTGAGAGGATTGTTGAATATTGTTTGCACTAAAAGATGACGCTTGCTGATGTTCCTGTAGGTTTCGGAGGCTACTCTGAAGTTCAATAGTTATTTAAGCTTATTGATCTCGTTTTCCAGTTTGATAATATATGCTTTGTCTTCTGTGTTTATGATTTTAGATTTAGCTGCTTTTGAAGATTGGCGTTTTGCCTTTTCTGTAAATTCTCTGTTGATGTTTGTTCAGAAGTGGGAGGAGTCTGTGGTCTGGTGTCATTGCCTTTGGTGGAAGAGTTTAAAATGGAGTTGACCTTTGGTGACTTTATCTGGTCATGCGTAGCATGTGGAATGGAGATTTCTTCAGTGTCACTAAGTTCATAGATTGGCGGCGAGGCCTCTGGATTATTGTCATCGTCCGAGAGAGAAGAACATGTTACCATTTGCAGAGTTTGTGATCTGTTATAAGCTGATGAGTCAGCATGGTACAACATATTGTCAGTACATAGAGAGCAGACAAAGGCTAGTGTGTTTAAGGCATCAACAGCCGATTGTGAAAGTCCAGCACAATGATAATGAATCCATAAAGAGCACTCGGTGCATTCGATAGTGTCTATGCTTTGGATGTATACCGTCCCTGTATAAATCAAAAAAGTACTTATCTCTGATGGTTAATTTTTTGGATTTTGAGGTTTTTTCTTGATGATGATGGATGATGTCTATTGCAAAATTTGGAGAGAAGGTGTCTAAAGTTGAATTTATATAACGAATGCTGCTGTTTAGTTCTTCTACTTTTTTAATTAGTTGTTCCTCTTGGTGTTTGAAGGTTGACGGGTTGTCGTGCTTTGTATATGCGTTGAAATCAAGTATTGAATATGGAGGAATTTCTAAGAAGGTAATTTTACAGGCAGGATATGGTTTCACAAGTTCTATTATTTCTTGAAATGTATCGGTTATTTGCTGTATTTTGTTCTCTTCTAATGAGAGTGAAATGAATTTTCCGTCGTAGTTCGTTAGGTCACAGGTGCCTAGCCAGACGTATAGATGTATGTTATCCAGTCGGCCAATTTGTTGGGCTATGTTTTGTTTGAGCCAGTCGTAACCTTTCACTGATGTGCGAGACGACTTACACCACCATCTGATCTCCAATTCAATTTGGTTAGATACTTGATCCCACAGATTAAAACCTTTGCTGTCAGTGAGGACTACTGGAGTATGAGTTTTAGTACCGATGATAGAAGGCAATGGTCTTTTTAAATATTTTTGGAGTTTTCTTTCCGACATAAATATCTTGTTTTGAAATTAATTCTTTATAAATAATAAATTTTTCTCTGAAGCAAGCAAACAAGAAGAGTCAATTAGCTAAGGTGGTCCAGGTGAGCAGAGATTTGTAATTGTAGATATGATCTGATGAACTGATGAATGGAGAATGGTGAACTGAAGTTTTTATCGAAAATGATACGCAAGAGAGTTGATGATCAGATAAAAGTCCAATAGAGCCGACATGTCGTGGATATTCCCACCGTTGGAAGGCTCTGTTGGAGATCGGTAGGAGTTGTTGTTACGATGATAAATTTTTACTAGTTTGACAAATTAACCAAACAAAAAATTCAAGGAGGATGCCAAAATAATCTCTGTTGAATTGAAATATTTATATCGAAATACAGTACAATGTGCAAGGTAGAGGCAAGGGGAAAATGTTTGCTAAAAAATAATGGTAGCCATTTTTTCCCGGGCAAAGTGTGAAAATAAAATATGATTCAAAATGCCAGTTCAAAATATTGTCTATCGAACAATAAAAAGTCTATGAACGCATGGCAGTGCAACAAAAGGTGATAATAACACAATACTAAAATGTTTTCAATGAATGAAACACTATAAAATCTAAAAGATTTCTCTCAGGAGGTGCAGGTGCTGGTGCGTGGTTCACATCCGGGAAACTATACCTCTCTAGATAGACCGAAGAGACCGAAGGTCGAGTGAGGTTGCCGGGGGTTTCAACAAAAACTATGGTATAATTTACACCACAAAACTATCCAAAAGATATGAAATATCTGTTTTAACCTATAGCATCTTTTCATGTTTAAAGTTTTATACTTCATTTTTTTGTATGTTTAATTTAAAATAATTTTGATAAGAATCAGCTAAATAACCCTTTTCGGGCCTTACACACAAAGCTCCGCCTACTTTCTTAAATAAGCACGGGATTCTGAAACCGCGGGAATATCAGTTAGACCTGAATTTTCGACACCGAAGGATGCACAATTACATTGGTGGCGGATAACGTTACAGATCTAGACGAAAACATGGCGAAGGAATTAGATTTTCTGGATATGGACGCAAGATAAGTCACAGATTTTCTGATATTTGGAAGCTCTCTAGAATCCCAGATTTAGGGTTAGTTTTTATTTATTTCATCTCAACGATCGAAATGTTAAATTGTTTTATTATTAAGGATTATGTACCCTTGTGTTGATTCAATGCTAAACATATGGAAATTTTATAGAAAATCCACAGTCTTAATTTCACAACACTTGTACTCTCATATTTGGCAATTCGGTGCTTGATAGAATGAGGATTATTGCATGGAGTGCTAGCAATGATTTCCTTAAAACAAGTTGATAAATTTAGATATTGGTTAAAACAAATATAAATATGGACCAGTTCAAGTACACCTTCTAGGGTGCGCCCGACTTTATTGACTCGGCACGAGTTTTTTTTTTAAATTTAAAGATTGTTTAGGACTTTTTGTAAACAATTAACGCTAGCACATCATAGAAAAACAAGTGAGTAATCTATGTTTAAAATTTTATATCAAAAATCTCTGTATTAAAGTCTCTGGATTTTTTACAAAAATCTTGGTTTTATTTTCCACAAAATCCTCTTTCTATTAAATGCAATGAAACAATAAATAATAATGCTTTACACGAAGTTACCCCTTAGTATATGTACAATATGACCCATCACTATTATTCATTATCTTTGCTGTTTTGAGACTATTGCAGTTTGAAAATTTCGTAATTCACATGGCTACAGAAGGGGTCATAAACATTACTTTTTAATAACGAGGAAATTAATTTCACCAGAGCTTTTAAAGTCATACATTATTTAAAAGGGATTTCAAAAATATCACGATTATAATCATGCACAATTGTTGATTATAGGTTATTTATACAAAAAGTTGAGCATTTTGAGTAACCAGTTGCTATCTAATTTTAACGGTCCAACATTATTGTTATAAAAAGTCTAATGTATATATCATATATATGAAGCTTCTTAAAAGGGGCGTGCCACCTTTTCCATCCCTCTTAAAAAAAAAGCCTCGGCAAATTTAAATCTAGACACGTAGCTGTACAGTGGAGCCTATGAGGATATAATCTAAGTATATATTTCAATAACTGAAAATCAGCTGATATTTTCAAGTAATATAGATTATATATATTTTTAAAACTATTCGTTTGGTTGTTTTGAGAGGGAATTTTTGTTTATTTTAAAATGTAGGACAACGGAGTTGGTGTACGTGGGTTCGATTCCCACCCTAGGCATTCATTTAAATCGGCTGGTGCAAAGTGGGCAGTTTAGCTTAGTGGCCCCGCACTGACTCTGTTGTTCTTGTGTCAAAAAATTCAAGAGACCAACGCCAGGTCTCCATAATTGTGAAAATTATACCATAGATAGCTATGGTATAATTTTCGGTTATTGGGATTTATACTCTTGTTGCATTCCCATAGGTTACATTGTACAGCTATAGGTTAACTTTTAGAAATACGCATTACTGTTGTTAGCATGTCAAAGAACACATATGAAGAGGTGATAGTGATTATTTTAAAAAAGATTGAAAAAAGTTTTGTTTTAAATGGCTTCGTCTCTTTTGGACAGCCATGGATCAATACATTGGGAACTATACATTATCAATCCTTTAAATAAACTTATTCTAAAAGGTTACCAATTCAACACTGTAAAAAGGTCTTTAAATATTGTTTTTATTGGTATAAATATTGATTTTGTTATCAGTAAATTAAAATCATACTAATAGTTTTGTTATACACATATAGATATAGGAAGATGTGGTGTGAGTGCAAATGAGACAACTCTCCATCCAAATAACAATTTATAAAAGTAAACCATTATAGGTCAATGTACGGCCTTCAACACGGAGCCTTGGCTCACACCGAACAACAAGCTATAAAGGGCCCCAAAATTGCTAGTGTATAACCATTCAAACGGGTATAAATTACATAAACAAACCAACTGTAGTCTATATGCAAACAAAAACGAGAAACACGTCATGTTTTCTCTTACTGTTAATGACGTCTTTACACTAGATCCATTGAATGTTCGATGTATACTGATTGATATTCTATTCTAAGGTACATGATTTTTTTTATTAGTTGTTATTGGCTTTGAACTAGTTTTCAGTAACTGCGAGTACTCTCAGATCTGTAATCTGTGTCCTTTTTGTTGTTAGGGATGAGGGATGGATAAATACCCTGCCAAATCCGGTCTGTGTTAATGTTATATGTTTTTCTGCTTTGTATCGATCTGATGAGTTAAGCCTTTTTCAACTGATTTTTATAGTTTGTTCTTATGTTGTGCTGTTACACCACTGTCCCAGGTTAGGGGAGGGTTGAGCGTTCACAAACATGTTTTACCGTTTGAATGGTTTTACACTAGTACTTTTGGGGCCCTTTATAGCTTGTTGTTCGGTGTGAGCCAAGGCTCCGTGTTGAAGGCCGTACATTGACCTATAATGGTTTACTTTTATAAATTGTTATTTGGATGGAGAGTTGTCTCATTGGCACTCACACCACATCTTCCTATATCTATTTTCCTTTCTCTATTGTAACTGTATACGTATACCTAACAACAAAATTATTTTATTTACCTGTGTTTAAAGTTATTGCAAATGGCTGATATTTTTGTTCGAGCATATTGTTTTTCTTAAATTGTTTAACATTTCATACCGATATAACATGTTACTTTTATTATTCTTCCTTTGGTTTATTTATTTTGAATTTACATTGTATCATAGGTCAAATTTATTTGTTCAGTGTATGTTCAATGGTGTTAATATGTTCTTTGATTGAGTTAAGCTATTTCAGTTGATATTTTATAGTGTGTCTTTCTATGTTGTGATGTTACACTATTGTTTCAGAAAAAGGGTGAAGGTTTGGTACCATTAAAACGTTTAAACCCGCTGCATTTGTTTGCACCTGCCTTAAGTCAGGAATCTGATGTTCAGTAGTTGTCGTTTGTTGATGTGGTTCATAAGTGTTTCTCGTTTCTCGTTTTATATAGATTAGACCGTTGGTTTTCGCGTTTGAATGGTTTTACACTAGTAATTTTTGGGGCCCTTTATAGCTTACTGTTCGGTGTGAGCCTAGGCTCCGTGTTGAAGACCGTACTTTGACCTATAATGGTTTACATTTATAAATTTTGACTTGGATGGAGAGTTGTCTCATTGGCACTCATACCACATCTTCTTATATCTATTAACCCCGCCATATTCTGTATATGCCTGTCCCAAGTCTGGAGCCTGTAGTTCAGTGGTTGTCGTTGGTTCTGTCTGTCATATTTGTTTTTCGTAAATTGTTTTGTTATAAATGAGGCCGTTAGTTTTTCAATTGACTTATTTAATATTTTTCATGTCGGGGCCTTTTATAGCCAACTATACGTTATGAATTTTTCTCTTTGTTGAAGGCCATACGGTTGCCTATAATTGCTTACATCCACTTTATTTGAACTTTGGTGGATAGTTGTCTGATTGGCGATCATACCTCATCTCCTTATTTTTATATTGAATAGCAAAAACTGCAATTTATATTGTAGTTAACTAAAAGATGAGGGTTGAGATCTCAAAATTATTTACGTGCATTTCCATAGCCAGAAACCTCGTAAGCATATGATAAACGGCATATCTAAATGTTTTTATTTTGTTATATGGAGAATTGGTGTTGAGAGTTGATCTTTGGTAGTATCTGTTTAGTTTTAATAAAGACTCGGAACGATTAACAGCTTGGTATTTTGTATGCACACATGTTTTTTGTTTAAGACTGTATCATTCCATTTTATTTTGTCTTCAGGTTGTTTTTGACGTTGAGATGCTTTCTTAGAGACGTATTCCCAACATCTCCTTTTTTGTCCTCTACTAGCGATGTAGAAGGGTACTTGAGGTTTGAATTCCATCTGTCCGTCCATCACTCAATCCGTCAGTATGTACGTCTTGTAAGTTTTCCATAATGTGTTTATCTACTAATATAAAATAGGCAGTGTCTGCGCGTACCCGCATGCGGGTACGAATAGTAAAATTGCCGCTCTAGGCTACGCGTACCCACATCCGGTTTTATAATAAAATGCCATCGGATCGGGAATAAAACGTGAAATATATACAGAATTTGTCGCAATTAGTGAATAAATTGATTAAAACTACTCAGAAGTTTTATAAATATTTATATATAGGTAAGTGAACAGTTTTATTTCAGTTAATAAATATTCTTAAAATGGAAAAGAGTGATATACATGTGGGGAAGACATTTCATAGGTATCATGAATTAGAACAGTCGATTAATTTTATACAATTAAAGTTTAACAGAATACATTTTTCATGTATTCATGGAGGCAAAAAATTCCAAACAAATTTGATAGAAAAAGGCCTACCACAAGGTACTTGTTTTAAAGTGTAGTTTTAAATCGAATTTGCCGCGTTTCATTCATTCTACTATGTGTTATAGTAGTCTCAGGTCAAGTTTTTTTTTATGTCGAATACTTCTAGTTTTCCTATTTTAAACCGTTCTTAATATAAAGGATATGCCTACTTTTAATACATTTCAAATGGAATCTCCTTTCCACTTTAAACTTGGCGTGACTAAAGATGGACAAAACCTAATTGCGAGGGAAGCAAATTGTTTATTTGATCATCTTCTGTTTTACATTTTACTAAAAGATTATTTTAAATCTCATATGGGTATTTTTCAAATTCAGTAAAATTTAATTCTTTAAATTTGCATTTACATTTATAATAGTATTAATTTTATCGTGTTTTCTTTTACAGGGACTGTACAGTTTCATTTTCCATCAGTGTGCATTTAATTTGCAATGTTTATTATGTATTATTATTAAATAAATACAACTTGAAAATATCACTTTTCATACTCTTCACTCTTTCTACACGAAATCCCCATATTATCGATAATTTCCATTTATATTTCACGTTTCATTCCCGATCCGATGGCATTTTTTATAAAACCGGATGTGGGTACGCGTAGCCTACGAATGGCAATTTGACTATTCGTACCCGCATGCGGGTACGCGCAGACACTGCCTATAAAATAAGGAGATGTGGTATGATTGCCAATGAGACATCTATCCACCAAAGTTTATTGGTTTGTTTTAGTTTTTTTTGTCATATCATAAGAAATTACAGAGTGATTTGGAGTTCGTTCCGGCCGAGCGTTTTTTGCCGAAATTGTGGCCCTTGGAAATAGAAAATTGCTTAAAAATTCCTGTTATTCGCACTTTTTTCAGAAATGCCTAGATCGAGCAATAATGAAATATTTGGTTTATATTTGTATCAAAAGATATTATAGATATCAAGTTTGAGTTCCGTTCTTGTTGAGCTTTTTTTTCTTAAGATTTGCGTCTTGTTATAATATTTAAAATAGCTCTCGCCGCGATCTATACTATAGCCTTTTTGTGCTGATGCGGCGTAAAGCAATCACCAATCAATCAATCAATCTTAAGGTTTAGCCAATGAAAATATAAAATTGCTTAGGATTCTCAGTTTTCCGCACTTTTTCTATAATACCGGAGTCAATTGTTTCCGAAGTTGTGGCAATAGGAAATGTAAAATTAGTTCAAAATCTGTTTTCCGTATTTTTTCTGTTATTCCTGAGACACTGATTAAATATTGGGTATATACAGTCTTAGATCAAAAGTGTTCCACTTCTCGGAATTCCCATATTATTTCATATGAAAACAAAATTTTGATAAAAATTCTACTGAAGATATTTCTTGTCCAAATAGACCATGCTCAAGCTAGCAGCCACTCGCTAGCAGCCAGTTTTCAGATATGTCTATAAACCCAAAAGTTGCATAAGATGCAAACGTACTTAAAATGTTTTTAATTAATGCATAACCATTAAATAATCTGTTTAATATATCATCAGACAGTCGAAGACACTATTCAATGAACTTAAAAAAATCATTTTAGAACGATTTTTTTTTTCATTAAATGCACAAACGTCCGCAGTAAATTTTCATGAAATATATTTATGACTTATATTTTTAGGGAAATCAGTTTCAAGACAAAAATGAATTTCTGCACGACAAAAAGTTATATGGCTATATAGAAAAAAATGGACACTTCATTTAAATATTTGTATACGGTAACAATAATTGGTTTCTCTGTAATGACATGTTATAGAAATATTTTTAATAACCATAAAAAAATGTACACATTTATGAGTTTAACATTAAAATTTTCTTCAAAATCAGACCTCAAATTATTTTTTGACAATGTTTTTAAAAATGTGTTTTGTATGAAATTATAGGGAAATTTCCGATAGGTGTCACACTTTTGACCTAAGACTGTTGTTTGCCTTAAGAAGTTATTGATCAATTTTAAGTTTCGTTTTGGTTTAGCAATTGTCGCTGCGCTGAAGTTTTGACCCATGGATACAGAAAATTGAATGTAAATCTCAGTTTTCACACCTTTTTCTGTATACTTTAACATATCATAATAGAATAGAGGATGGAAATGGGGAATGTGTCAAAAATACACACTTAGTATTTGATGTAAACAAAATATCGATATTGGCTGTAGTTATCTCTCTTTACGCATCTTCGGCTCTCTTCATGATGTTAAAATGATTTGAATTCAATTCTGACTTTTATTTTCATCTAGGCTAAGACAAAACAAAATTATTTGAAATAATTCCATGATTAAGCCAATGATAACTTTATAAATATGGATAAATTCCAGTAACAGGGACAATTTCCTTTTCTTTACTTCGACACTCTCCGGTGATGATCATCATTCGGTCGAAGATTTCATTTATTACACCTTATTACTAAATTTAAATAAGAAAATAATCTGATATTTTGATAACATTATTTGGGCGTATTGTTTTGTTCAGGCTGTCTTCCGTCATGTAAATAAAAAGTAAAATCTACATTCGTTTATCGAAAGCGATTTGTTGTTTTGGAAAAATGATTTTTATTTACTGCCTACAATTTGGCCTTTTCAACGTAACCATAACCATTTCAGTGTTCAAGCTGTATAAATATAAACTTCGCATTCAACATATTTTTTGCAAACTGTTAAAAAACTAATGAGACCGAAGTATGGTCTTTTCTCACCGAAAGCAACGGCTACGTTTTTTTTTTAAATCTAATCAAACGAATGGTTAACCCAAACCCATGACATACACGGAAATTGGTATCCCACAAATCATAATGAAACCACAGTATGGGCTTCTCATGAAGAATGAGAAGAAGCTACCGTTATCATTTAACTCGTAATACAGATGATGTCTTCTCACGAAATAATTCAAAGTTTGGTGGCTATGTTACACGCATCTTTCCATTTGGGCTTGAAATAAAAGATAACACAGATACTGTTCATAAAAAAAATAAGGAAATGTGGTATGAATATAAATGAGACTACTATTCACCAGAGACCAAAGGCATAGATGTAGTCAACTGTAGGTCACCGTTCTGTAATCAATAATATGCAAAGTCCATACCGTATATATAATTTCTGATATATAATTGGTGTCCTCTATTCCTCGATTGTGACATCACTGAAAGCGACTTGTAAAACAACTGTGTACCTGCCATGACGGGTACAACTAGTGGAAGATGATCTGTCTACTCTCTAGAGAACATGAGATTACCCTTAGTTCGGTTTTAAATGACTTCGTATATATTTTTCTTTAGTCTTCAGTGTTGTATTTTCCTATTTCATTTTAAAATGACTGTGTTGTTTCTACTGGTACCATTCTTGTCTATTCTTTGTCCTAAATACCTTGATTTCATTTCAAAATGTTTGATCAAATACGTTCAAGTTTAGTTTAGAGTCAGAGAAATTTCTTATGCCGATGGTTTATGAAATGGTGATGTCTTTAAGTTAGACAAGATCTGTTTTACATGACTCACAAACGTATGTGTCTTCACATATATTCAACAAGAGTAACCGTGACAATCGGTGTCACTCATAGAGCAGGATCTGCTTATCATTCCGGAACAATTGAGAAAACCATTTATTGAGGTTCGTGTTGCTAATTTATAAGTTTTATGTGTAAAGTGTTATGAAGAGTGTTGTTTGTCTTCTCCAGCGATGCTGTTTTTCTTTTTTGTCAAGGTATTGCCTGTTTTTTTTTTTTTTTTCTGTTACGTTTGCTGTATTTCATTTTTATAAGAATAACTACTGGAAGACACATTCTCAAATGTTATCTGTACAGCCATGTTTGATCACCCCCGCCAAAGTCTACAGACGGATAGTGAGAATTGCGACATATCTTAACAACAAGAGTGCACATGCACGCTGAAATGTCTCGCCTGCTTTACTGATCATTGATTTTATGTTGAAATTAAGTCCTAAAGATAAAGGTTTTACTAAAAGTAAAACATAACCTTAACATTTTCAAAGATCCATGACCTTATATATTTGACCTATTGCTTATAGTACTTGCAAAACAGACCAAAACACAAAAACTTAACATTGACCAATGAACCATGAAACTGAGGTCAAGGTCAGATGAAACCTGCCAGCATGACATGTACCCCTTATATTCATTCTATACACCACATATAGTTGACCTACTCTTATAGTATCTGAGAAAAAGACCTAATCACGTAACTTTAACCATGATCACTGATCCATGAAATGAGGTTGAGGTCAGGTGAACCTTGTCTGACAGACATGAAGACGTTGCAAGGAACCCATATACCATATATAGTTATCATATTACTCATAATTAGTGAGAAATTCACATGGCAAAAACTGTAATTTTTTTTTCAAGCAGTCGCTGAACCATGTTAATGAGGTCAAGGACCACAGACATATGACAGACAGCAACTTCGTAACATAAGGTATCTGCATACAAGGTATGAAGCATCCAGGCCTTTAACCTTCTGAAATATAAAGCTTTATACAAATAATTTACGCCGCAGTCGCCGCCGGATAGTAATACCTATGTCTCGCATACGGCGACTTTCCTCGCAGGCGAGACAAAACTGATTTATTACGCTTATATATGTAATTTTTATCATAATTCTAGTGACATGTTATGTCTATAATTAAACACTGAAAAGAAGCCGTCTGTCATAAAGTGCTCCGTCCATGAGTTATAACTTATTTTACTAAAATGCCTTGTTTATAAATTCAGAAATTGACGAGAAACTAAGGTTCTAACTACCTTAGGCAAAATTGACGTTAGCTGCATTTGGCAAATCTCTTTATGTTCATTTTGGTCATATGGCTTTTAACGTTTTTACATATTTATTATAAATTCCTGGCTTTCAAATGTTTAGGATTTAGCGTTCCCGATGAAGGTTAACCCAGAAAAGCGCTTCAGACGCCCGACATTTATAAAGTGTTACTTTTATTTTCAAATTATTTCCTCGAAATAAAAAGAATATTAAGGGATGAATAAAAATATGTCAAAAGAGGAGAGATGAAACGCCATACACAAAAAAAAAAACACACAGAAAACTGGACAGAAGGAGGAAATTTGAATGTATTTTTTCAATTTTTTCCCATCTTTTTCATTAAGGTACTGACACTGTGCTTAGTGATGTCAAATTTTTGTTTGGAACATCGGATTTGCTGACTGATCCGCAATGATTTAACATATAATCATGTATAAATTTTCTTATAAATTCAAAATAAATCAACAAATTCCGTTCTCTCAATTCATTCGGATAGTTGATGTTATTTCAGTTTATAAGGTAAGAATTTCTCAAAATGACAGCAAACCGAGTTTCAATTACATCTAGTAGTGTTATTGTTGAAGTAATCAAAGGTCATAACTCAGGGACAGCATGAATGGGAATAATCAAAATCAGACTCGACATTCTTTTTGTCATCAGAAACAACAAATTGTTTTTTTAATTGTAAAACACGTTTGTAATTAATCACTGATACCATTATATTTGTATATGTAAATTCTATAAGCTGTATTGCTTTTGAATAAAAAATTCGTAAGGGGTTCCGCGGAACCCTGTGTCTCGCCTACGATTGCTGCTGTCAGTGTAAAAGTGTAATGTTGACTTAAAAAGTGAGTCCATTTATCAGTAAAGTACAGAATTAAAAAAAAAATCAAAGCATCATCGATGTTGTGATCCAGCCATATTCATAGCTAGTCTGATATTCTTTATGACCATACTTTTTTCAATATTTTTTTCTCTTTTCATTTCCAATCTTACTGTTAAATTTCTATGTTATTGCCCACAGGTAGGGAATTTTGCAATATTGATGCAAATAATGATATATATATTGAAAATTCAATTTTAGACTCTGTCAGATATTTTTTTTTTATAAATATTTGCAATTCAATGGTATTGACATGAATGGAAAGGGAAATCGTCAAACAAGTAATATATTTTTTTTATATGCCATTAATAATAACTGGCTTAATAATTTCTAGAAAGAGGCCTCGGAAATGCACTTTCTCAACAACAAAAATGAAAAAAAATAATAACTAATTTTTATCTAAATTGGTGTTCATTCTTCATTAAGAAAAAATACATTTCCTGTATTCAAATTTAAATGTACAAATACCTAATGCTGAGATATTTCCAATTACTGTTAAATAGCAATATAATGGGATATAAATGTAGAACAAACCGGCGCTTTACGTTTCCGCATTTTGGCACTAAGTTTCCAAAATTAAAATTCCTACGTTTCCGCATTTTTATAGTACTCTTTTCCGCATTGTTTTTACATTGATTTTGTTAAAGGGTATTTACGTTTCCGCATTTTAATTTTTAATGTATGCCTCTTCCGTTTACCAGGTAAACCTGTTGCCCCCTGCTCACTAACGGGGAGGTGGAAGTAGGACTTCGAGCAGGATAAGTCTTTATGATTAAAACTAGCAACTTAAAATGATAAAAATCATACATGGTCATATATCAATTAAAAGTCAATGTTCAGCACTAAAAGTTTATATATACAGATCATACATGGTCATATATCGATTAAAAGTCAATGTTCAGCACTAAAAGTTTATATATATAGATAAAAAGTAAACGTCAGTATACTATTATACAGTACATGTAGCACAGTTTACATATTTGTCAAAGCGGAAAACGTGTAGCCAACTGACTCAGGGTGCATTTCTTTCTAACCTAAATTTTGTAAACGTTGTGTGGCATTTGTTATCGCTTGCTGAACGCTAAAAAAGTAGAAACAAATACATCGTTTAATAAGTGTTTACTGACCCTGTTTGAACTTTCAATAATGCATGCAAATGTTGTTGGTAAATACTAAACAGACTTATTTTGGTCACAATTAAATGCGGTTCCTTCAACCAACATACCTAATAAATCTTAAGTTAGAAACAAATGTAGCGTTTGCACAAACAAACGATGAACGACAAACTGTAGACGCATTTTTAGCGAGTGCATAGTTTGTCAAAGTTTATGTAAACTTTGCAAATTAGCCGTTTGCATCGTTTGTGTTAGAAAGAAGTTGCACTCTTTATGAAGTCTAACCTCGTAATCTCTTCTCTACCATACTTGACAAACTGTTCGGATACGAATTCAATTCGTTCGCGGTCATTTTTACGAACGGGTGCTATTGCTGATAAAGACCGAATTTTGATGCAAGTTGTTGTTTGGATCTTCTGCAAAACGTCCAAAAAAATAAATATACTTGGGTGACATGCATAGAACTGGGAGTTAAAATGAGTGTTATGATATTGTAACTATCATATTATTTTAGTTGGCCTAATTTGTTTTGTGTGGCCTATTGTATACATTGTGTTACAACTATGCAGTTTAGAATTCACTGGAACAATCACTGATACTCATGGAATGATTAGAACTTTCTATTTCACTTACATAACGTTTCCAGAATGATCATAACAAAGATGCGTAATTTATATTTCTAGCGTTGTCTAGAAATTTCCGTTTGAGTATTTAAATGCAGACCCAAAAGTTAGTTGAATATAGAGATTTAGAGATAGACATAGATAGACTTAGACATCGATAGACATCAACATTCTCAACAGTTGGATTGACACTTTTATTTACAAACTACATCATACTAGATTGTGACCAATTGGATATAATATTCTGTGGATTCCGTGAAGATTTCCGGATAAAGAAAAGATAAAAGATTGGACTCATATTTTGACAGTTAAGTTGACATTTCTTTTGTGTAATACTTTTGTAAACTAGGGTATAATAAATCTTGTTAAATTTTATTATTGATTTGTGTCTTTTGTTGGCTACAATTAAAAGGCGATTTTCTGACATAACAGAAATTGGGGCTCGTCCGGGAGAACGTTAATATCTTATTTAAAAAAAAAATTGTTTCAGTATTTTTATTTAAGCTAGTCAACAAAATTCTACAAAATGGCATTTGATGCCGGTAAATTTTGAAAACGCCAGACCTGGAGGGTTTGATAATTTAAAGAAAGAGGAATAAGTGTTGCTTGCTAAACATCTGAAATTAGACTTTAGAGTATCTATGAGAAAACAAATTATAAAAATTTGGTAATAGACAAATTAGTTGACGCAGAAATTTTAGGTGAAGAGGCTCTTGATCTTAAGGTCGAAAATGTTGACGCTATCAAATTAAAACAGCTTGAATTAGAACATGAACTCAAAATAAAACAATTGGAAAAGAAGAAAGACAAGCAGAACTTCAAATGAAGGAACGGTTAGAGATGGAGAAGATGAAAGAAAAAGAAAAGAAGATGACTTTAAATTAAAACAGGCAGAACTTGAAATGAGAGAAAGGTTAGAGATTGAAAAATGAAAATTGAAATGGCAAAAGAAGAAAGCAACACTAAATTCCAGTCAAAATCAGAACATCGTAATTTTGATGCAGCAAAAACATACGTTTGGTTCCCAAATTTTGTGAAAAACAGTTGACAAATTTTTCCACAGTTTGAGAAAATTGCTCAAAATTTGAAATGGCCGAAGCCTTTTGGACTACAATGCTGCAAAGTGTTTTTGAGGGCAAGGCCGCTGAAATTTACTCAGCACTTTCATCAGAAAATAGTTCTGATTATGACAAGGTTAAAAAGGAAGTTTTGAAAGCCTATGAGCTAGTGCCAGAAGCATATAGACAGAAATTTAGGTCTTATAAAAAGTTTGATTCACAAACCTATGTTGAATTTGCTAGGGAAAAAGAAGATCTATTTGATAAATGGCTTACGTCAAAGAAAATAGATAAAAATTTTGATAATTTAAGACAATTGATGTTATTAGAAGAGTTCAAGCAGTGTGTTCATTTAGACTTAAAAACACATTTAGATGACAAAACTGTTGAGACATTGCAAGATGCAGCTGTTATTTCCGATAATTATACCCTTTCACATAAAAGAAGTTTCAAAGGTCAAAATTTTAATACTTGAGTGGAAATTACAAGAATCAAAGCACTGAGCGTATTGATAGTAAGCCTGTTGCACAGAATAAGAGCCAGTCTAGTTATAATATGTCTAGTCCAAAATTTGATACTTTTGAGAAGAAGTCACTGACTTTTGCTTATTGTAAGAAGAATGGTCACCTGATGGCTGATTGTTTTAGACTCCAGAAGAAGAATGAAAGAGATAATAAGCCCAAGACCAGTGCTTGTACGACACCCCGTGTTGCCAATATCTTGGAATGTCCTGCGAGTCAGGCTTTTAAGTCCAGTTTTTGTGATTACATGGAGGATTATATACCCTTTATGTCTGATGGGTTTGTTTCTACTGTTGATAATACTACTCCTCAGCCTATTAAGATTTTACGGGACACTGGAGCTTCTCAGTCTTTATTGTTAGAAGGTGTGTTGCCTTTGTCCGAGGAGACTTCTGTTGGTGCCTCCGTTTTGTTACAAGGTGTGGAGTTAGGTTGTATAGATGTTCCCCTCCATCGTATTTATCTGAAGTCAGATTTGATAACTGGACCAGTTGTTGTGGGTGTTCGTCCTAATCTCCCTGTTGAGGGTGTTTCATTATTGCTAGGAAATGATCTAGCTAGGAACAAAGTGGTTGCTGAACCAATTGTTACCAGTGAACCGGTGGTGGATGTTAAATCACCTGAAGATGATGCTGAACTGTATCCAGCTTGTGTCGTTACTAGGGCGATGGCTAGAAAACAACAAAATGAGGATTTGCAAGAAGACCAGTTTGATTACATGGACCTTTTGACACCTTTCTAGCCGACATTGAAGGTCCCGGTAGCTCAGAGAAGGCCGTAATAAGACCACCTAGTATTAGCAAGAATGTAATTATGCCACGGCCAGACGTAAACAGCCATTCATTAGACCGAAGGAAATTTGTCGAAGAGCAAAATAAAGACCCTGAGGTTCTTCAGCTCAGCAAGAGGGCTCAACCACAGGAGGAAGCAGACAAAGTGGCCGAATGCTATTACCATCAAGACGGCATTTTAATGAGAAAGTGGAGGCCCCCTGATGCTACCCCAGAGGAGGAATGGAGAGTGGTATACCAAGTGGTGGTGCCTAAAGTCTATAGGCAAGACATTATTGGTCTTGCCCATGACACCCCCTTGGCTGGACACTTAGGTATAAGGAAGACTTGCCTTAAGATCTTACAACATTTCTACTGGCCAAGACTAAAAAATGATGTCGCAGAATACTGCAAATCATGCCATATATGCCAGGTTGTTGGTAAGCCTAACCAGAAGATACCACCAGCACCACTTCTGCCTATTCCAGCCTTTGAAGAACCTTTTACCAGAGTACTAATTGATTGCGTTGGACCTTTACCAAAAACCAAGACCGGAAATGCGTATTTACTGACGATCATGTGTACCTCCACTTGTTTTCCTGAGGCTATTCCGTTAAGGAATATCAAGACACCTACTATTGTCAAAGCTCTGATCAAATTTTTCACGCTAGTAGGACTTCCAAAGTCTATACAGTCCGACCAGGGTTCAAATTTCATGTCAGGTATATTTCAGCAAGTCGTGTACCAGTTAGGGATTGCTCAGTATAGGTCAAGTGCTTATCATCCAGAATCTCAAGGTGCCTTAGAACGTTTTCATCAAACATTGAAGAACATGATCAGAACTTTTGTCTTCAATTTGACAGGGATTGGGATGATGGTGTTCACTTTTACTTTTGCGGTCCGAGAGGCTGTTCAAGAATCCTTGGTTTTAGTCCCTTTGAGTTGGTATTTGGTCATACTGTAAGGGACCTTTAAAATTGATAAAGGAAAAGTGGCTTACTGAACACACTGACTTGAATCTTCTAGACTATGTATCTAGATTTAAAGAAAAATTGTATACTGCTTGTCAAATTGCTCAGAACAATTTAAAAACTGTTCAGAGTAAGATGAAAATATGGTATGATAAAGATGCCAGGGACAGATTTTTTGAGCCTGGTGATAAGGTACTTGTATTTTTGCCAGTCCCTGGACATCCATTACAAGCTAAATATTGTGGTCCTTATACCATAGAGAGTAAAATCAATGATTTGAATTATATTGCAAAAACACCAGGTCGGCGTAAACAAAATAGAGTGTGTCACATTAATATGTTAAAACCATATTTTGAGCGTACTAATGAAGGTGAGAATAAACCAGTTACCACTTTAGCCATGGTTAAATTGGAGAACAATCATGACAAACCAGGTGTAATTGAACCACCTTTAGTTAAAAACTATGGAAGAGACAGTTAGATTGAAAAATTCAGAAATTTTGTCAAATTTAGATTCAAAACTTGCACATCTGTCTTTTGATCGTAGAGAAAATTAAAAGCCTTGGTATTCTCTTTTAAAATCTTTTTCCAGATGTGCCAAACAAAACCACTGCTGTTTGTCATGATGTCGATGTTGGTGATGCTTCTCCAATTAAGCAACATCCTTACCGACTCAATCCACTCAAACTTGAATTTATGAGACAAGAAATTAAATATATGCTTGACAATGATATCATTGAGCCGAGTAACAGTGAATGGAGCTCTCCTTGTCTGCTTGTGCCCAAACCAGATAAAACCTTTCGTTTCGTAACTGATTTCAGAAAAGTAAATTCTGTTTCAAAATCTGATTCCTATCCGATTCCAAGGATAGACGATTGCATTGATAATATTGGAAAAGCAAAATTTGTGAGCAAATTTGATTTATTGAAAGGTTACTGGCAAGTCCCATTGACACAGAGAGCTCGAGAAATATCAGCTTTTGTCACACCAGATGGCTTATTTCAATATACTGTAATGCCGTTTGGCATGAAAAGTGCTCCAGCTACATTTCAAAGAATGATCAATAATGTTATAAAAGATTTAGACTGTTGTTATGCTTATATTGATGATCTTATTGTATGTAGTGATAGCTGGGAAGAACATTTAACACATTTATATGATACTTTTGATAGATTGTCACAATCAAATTTGACTGTTAATCTTGGTAAAAGTGAATTTTGTCAGGCCACTGTTGATTATTTAGGGCATACAGTTGGCCAAGGTCAGGTGAAACCTATTACGGCTAAAGTAGATGCAATTACTAAATTTCCTCCTCCTACAAATAAAAAACAACTTATGAGATATTTAGGCATGATTGGATTTTACAGAAAATTTTGTTCAAATTTTGCTACTGTTGTTCAACCATTGACTCATCTTTTACGGAAAGATTCTAAATTCATCTGGAGTGAAAATTGTCAAAATGCTTTTGAAAATAGCAAATCACTTTTAATTAATAGTCCAGTTCTGATCACTCCAGACTATGAAAAACAATTCAAACTTGCCGTTGACGCAAGCGATGTAGGAGTTGGAGCTGTTTTATATCAAGAGACAGATGATAATGGTGAAAGACCTATATCATATTTTTCTAAGAAATTAGATAAACATCAGAAAAATTATTCAACTATTGAAAAGAGTGTTTTGCACTGTTGTCTGCACTTCAACATTTTGATGTATATTTAAATCCCACTGTGCATCCTATTCTTGTTTATACTGATCATAATCCTCTCACCTTCATACATAAAATGAGAAACAAGAACCAGAGATTGACTAGGTGGAGTTTATTGTTACAGGAATATGATGTTATTGTAAAACATATTAAAGGTAAAGATAATGTAATAGCAGATGCTTTATCTAGAACTTATTAAAACACTGTGTATATACTGTGTATTTTTGAAAATACTTACTATATATTACTATGTATTTTTGTACATATTATTCATGAAAAGTTTTTGTTACACTCAAACTTTTTTTAAGGGGGGAGGTGTTATGATATTGTAACTATCATATTATTTTAGTTGGCCTAATTTGTTTTGTGTGGCCTATTGTATACATTGTGTTACAACTATGCAGTTTAGAATTCACTGGAACAATCACTGATACTCATGGAATGATTAGAACTTTCTATTTCACTTACATAACGTTTCCAGAATGATCATAACAAAAGATGCGTAATTTATATTTCTAGCGTTGTCTAGAAATTTCCGTTTGAGTATTTAAATGCAGACCCAAAAGTTAGTTGAATATAGAGATTTAGAGATAGACATAGATAGACTTAGACATCGATAGACATCAACATTCTCAACAGTTGGATTGACACTTTTAGTTACAAACTACATCATACTAGATTGTGACCAATTGGATATAATATTCTGTGGATTCCGTGAAGATTTCCGGATAAAGAAAAGATAAAAGATTGGACTCATATTTTGACAGTTAAGTTGACATTTCTTTTGTGTAATACTTTTGTAAACTAGGGTATAATAAATCTTGTTAAATTTTATTATTGATTTGTGTCTTTTGTTGGCTACAATTAAAAGGCGATTTTCTGACATAACATGAGAATGAAACGATTCCGTCTCATTTGTGGTTCTTTTGGCTTCTGTGTCGGGAGGAGATGCCCATATTTGCGGTGGAAACTTAGAATCAGCGGCAACGTAGTTTTCTAGGATGTAGTCAGCAAATTTCAAACATTTTTCGTTTCGTGGAGTAACGAATGTTAAAATCACAATGTTAAATCTGAATATAAATGCGGTTCCTTCAACCAACATACCTAATAAATCTCAAGTTAGAAACAAATGTAGCGTTTGCACAAACAAACGATGAATGACAAACTTTAGACGCATTTTTAGCGAGTGCATAGTTTGTCAAAGTTTATGTAAACTTTGCAAACGTATGTTAGAAACAAATGATCAAAACATGTGCGCGACAAACTAATCTACCTGTTGAAGGAATTATATTATCATAATAAAATACAAATTAAGAAAAAATACTATAATAAAATAAAGTCTTATATATCATTATTACCATTTTTTTTACAGATGAAATACAGGTAAAAATGCGGAAAGGTGTTATCTGTTTATTTCGGAAAAGTAATGCACGAAAATGAGGAAACGTGAAACTGGATTTTTGCTAAAAATGCGGAAACGCAATACGCCCGAACAAACACATAAATTATATTGCAGAAAATGCTCAGGTAAGAGTTATGCAATTTTGTTTATTGTTTCAACCAAATTTCTGATAATTGTAACTAATTAATTAGAACTTGATTATTGACTTATGTCAGATGATAATGACACTGATTTTACAAGTGAAATAAAATTTGCTTGCATTTTTTATACATATTTTTACATTTTTGTCTTTTCTTTGAAAAAGAAAACCACGTCTGATACGGTGCTTTCTGTCCGCAATTTGCTTTTTGTCCGATAATTTTGCTTTTTGTCCGACACTTTTGCTTTTTGTCCGTTGCTTTTTGTCCGTTTTGCTTTTTGTCCGACACTTTTGCTTTTTGTCCGTTGCTTTTTGTCCGTTTTGATTTTTGTCCGATAATTTTGCTTTTTGTCCGACACTTTTGCTTTTTGTCCGTTGCTTTTGGTCCGTTTTGCTTTTTGTCCGCTGATTTTGCTTTATGTCCGATATAAAAATGTGTATATGTTTTGCAGGTTTCACTTTGAACTTCGAAACACCATGCCCTTTTTGGAGTTAAATACAGACCATACTCACTTTATAAATGATTTGTACATGAAACATTCGTTTCTTTCACTAGATATAAGAAGATGTGGTATGAGTGCCAATGAAACAACTCTCCATCTAGTATGATCAATATGTTCTGAATTTACCGCTCACTTACGTTTAAAATGATTCATTGGAAAAGTTTTAGAAGATCGTTATTATGAGCATTTATAATTTTGACATACATTTAGTTTCGCCTGAGAAGAGCGCAACATAATGCAAAATATAGGTATGCAAGTCCGACGTCATTATCTTTTGGTATATATTTCTTTTATTTCAGATGTGAAGAAGATCCGAATGCTTCAAATTTTGCATACTAAAGCTTTATGTTTCAATGACATAATTTTCAATTGTCCTTGATTTAATTTTCGTTGTTTCGTTTGTGTATAGGCTGATTGTAGGGTGCACATGTCCGACCGGTAGGTTTCAACTAACTTTTTGTCAATGCTTATTTTTATGGTTCGGTTTTTTTTCTGGTGCTTTTAAGCAATGGGTCAATTACAATTAGCGTATGCAGGGCTTGTTATTTTTACTGGAATATTGAACGGGGTTCATCTAACATTGACCTTATTTTCATGTGCTATTGGTCGATGCTTATTTTTCATGAGATTTTGGTGGGTTTTTTTTAATAATCTCATAGTAGACCAAGTATATTTTCCGAAATGATTGTAATGTGAACATACAATTCGCAAATAGTATGTCTGAAATTTAATACATTTTTATAGTTTATTTGTTTGTCTTAATGAGTGTGGTATCTTAGATAATAAATACCATAGGTAGACAATATTGGTTGTATTGGATGATTGCAATATATAGATGTCTAATTGCATGTAAACTGACACTGCCCTTACTTTCGTCATTCATCGATCAATCATGAGTTCTCGACATAAGCTAGATTTAATTTATGTATGATTTACATATCCGACAAGAAGTGGCAATCTGACCTTGACCTCAGTTTCATAGTTCATTGGTCAAATTTAAGTATTGGTGGTTATAGGTCTGTATCTCGGATAATAATTAAAACATTCATGAAAGATACCATGCAGATGTATAACTGTATTCTCCAAACACGCGTTTCCCTACAAAGGATTCATCAGTGACGGTCGATTTAAAAAAAATATGGAACTTAGAATAATTGGTAAGATTGCCAATGAAACCACTCTCTACAAGAGACCAAATGTCTTTGATGATAGAGACTACATGACACCGTACGACACTCAACGCGGAGCAGAAATCTTTACCTAATAGACAATCAAAAACGTGAAAATCATCGGCATCATTTATAATGCATAAACCTAAAAACCGAAAAGATAGCGTTAGAATAAATATAAGAAGATGTGGTATGAGTGCTAATGAGACGACTCTCTTATCCAAGTCATAGTTTGTAAAAGTAAACCATTATAGGTCAAAGTACAGTCTTCAACACGGAGCCTTGGCTCACACCGAACAGCAAGCTATAAAGGGCCCCAAAAATGACATGTGTAAAACCATTCAAAGGGGAAAACGAACGTTCTAATCTATATAAAAAACGAGAAACGAGAACCACATATGAACCACTACAACAAACGACTGAACATCAGACGTCTGTTTGACCTTGATCAATATTGTAATAGTCAATAAAATTGAGAATGGAAATGGGGAATGTGTCAAAGAGACAACAACCCGACCACAGACCAGACAACAACAGAAGGTCACCAATAGGTCTTCAATGCAGCGAGAAATTTTTCAGATACTTTTACTAATTGGTCAACTTGACTTATTTTGTTGACCCATTTTCTTCAAGACTATTTTGCCGACAATAATACCAATTTTCCAATCATGATTTCTTTGATAGAGGTTTGCTGCTCATAATGAAGCTGTTAAACCAAGAGTTCCAAGTGGTGAAGTTGAAATCACCCCCTCGTAAGTTTTACGGACGCCATCAAGAGTTGGTTGACCGTTATGGAATATCTGTTTCACAGATGATAGCGGATAGGTTTCAAATGTCTCAACTACAATCCCGTCCCCTTTTCCCTTAATGTGACCTACCGAATTAGACTTGTTACCGGGTTTGTACTAACATGAGCAACACGATGAGTGCCTAGTGTGTAGCAGGAACTGCTTTTAAAAAATCAGATGTGGTATGATTGCCAATGATACAACTCTCCACAAGAGACCAAATGACACAGAAATTAACAGCTATAGGTCACCGTACGGCCTTCAACAATGAACAAAGCCCATACCGCATAGTCAGCTATAAAAGGCCCCGAAATCACAAATGTAAAACAATTCAAACGAAAAACTAACGGCCTAATTATTGTACAAAAAAATTAACGTAAAACAACAGCAACAAACACCAACCACTGAATTACAGGCTCCTGACTTGGGACAGAAAACATACATACAGAATTCGGCGGGGTTATACATGTTGCCTTCCTGAGCACCTGAGATCACCCCAGCTTTGCTCAGTATGTTATGTTTTTTGTACTTTAATTGTTTGTGTGTTTGTGTGTTTGTCTTTTTCTTTTTCTTTTTTAGCCATGGCGTTGTCAGTTCATTTTTGACTTCTGAGTTTCAATGCCCCCTTGGTATCCTTCGCCTCCCTCTTTAGATGGAACATTTCTGCTTGAAACCTTAGATTTTCCATTTTCCTTATCTATCTGTAAGCTTGAAACATTATGTATGGTTTTATCCTGAGAAAATGCATAGCATCTTTCAATTTCGTTCAGATTAAGAAATTTTTGCCAAAGTTGAAGGACTTGAAATAAATAACTGCTTTGAAATGTCAATTTTACATCTTTTTTTGTATTATTAATTAGAGTTGTTTAATTTATTTTTGAATTCGTTTCAGACTAGTGATTTGTTGCATTAGTTATGGCCCTTGAAAAAAGAAACTTTGAAAATATGTAGATACAAGTATTGTGACGATTTGCATGCATAAACTAACGAACTCGTGGTTACAAATTCAGAAAATGCCATTAGCGTTAAATATCGATCATTCCAGGGCTTGAGCGAGATTTTTTCTGTAGTATGGGGTATACTTACTGTTAAAAGCCAAGCGAAAACTGGTTTATAATGATCACACTTTTGATTATTGGCTTTACTGGATAGTCATCTAATGTACAAATATACCACACAAGTTTTACACGAAACCATTGGATTGGCATGAAATTTCTGATGTCTTCTGATTTTTTAGTCAATAAGAAGTCAAACTTTCCGCTATACGGTATTTGCATGACTGTATAGATTAAAATACAAAACATAAGAAATAAAAAATTCTGATAAAAAAGTTTTAACGAAAGAAAAATACATCTTCCTGATGTGTAAAAACACGGTAAATACATTTAGAAAAGTGTCTTTTGTAGCACTTTCAGAGGTATCTTTCCTTAAAAGTCAAAACTTATAGTCAAATTGGTAAGAAAAGAATTGTGAAAATTAAATGACATTAATATGTGTTCTTAAACATACAAATACCTCTTATTGTTTTAAATGCTATAAACGTTTGAATGAATTGTACAAGTAATCCATACTTTCACGACTACCCTCTATCATTAAGGGCATACAATACAATAACAGGGGAGGTAATGGCGTTGCAAACGTAAAATGTAATTTTCTCAAGGTCAAACTGTGACATATACGGAAATGACTGGGTTTTTTTGGTGATTGAAACTGATTTAACTTGAAAACGACTACATGGACCCCCTCTTTTTTAAAATTGCATTATATGTTTGATTACGTATGAAGTTTATTGGTACCAATTTTAATGAAAAAGTCAACATTGATTTTTTTTTAATTTGATAAATATACCGCAAAAATGCCGTTTTTCCTAAGATTCCGAAACTTTGTTAAACATTAATTATTTTCAAAGAATTGTTGAACATACTAAGAGATGAGTAACGAAGATTTTCATAACTTTTGTACAAAAATCCGCTTGTGTTTATCTGTTGAAATAAAAAAAGTTAGGTGTGTCTACCAAAAGGATAGAAATGTCCGAAAAACCGAAATTTTGACCCCTTTTATCTCTAAAAGTAGCACATGAAGGTATATTTTAATTACATAATTGAATTGCGCAAAAGGGATCTTTTAATGATAGGCCATGTCCAGGGAGACATAAAGCAACAAACGCCCAGCAGGACCGATGCATTTGTCTTAAACATCTCCGATATTGATTCCGCGTGGCTTTCTAATTGACACGAGTATCCATTGGTGTTCATGGTAAAACCTTTGGAGCTATATCAGTTTGCGTGGAAATTAATAAAGAGCACGGCGACTATTCGAATGAATATCATTTTTGAAAAAGCAAGTGTTGGACTTTTATAGGCACTCATTACATGTAAGCTATCATTTTTTAAATGTGCTTATCCGAGTCCTGGACTGCATTCCAGCGGCTTTCATTCGTTTACTTTCGTGTACATTTTATACAGACCAGTATTTTTTTAAATTATTTTTACCAATATTTTAGCTGCATGTAACATCTTGAACACTCAGAACAGCGAAACAAAATTTAGATTTCAGAAATAAATAGCCTTTAGCCATCAACGAATAGCCGATGACTTTTCAAGAGTTGTTTTCGTTAAAGGATGATTCCTTTATTTTTGTGCAATTTTTGCTCTTAACGACAAAAAAAAAAAAAAAAAAAGAAAGATAAAAAGAACATTACGTAAAGCATTAAGTATCACCTATAGTATTTTACAACCTTCATTGGTGGTAGTTCATATATATTTCTGCTGTTTTTTTTGTATATAAGTTATTGTCCTGAATAAACATCTTTATGCGTTTGTGCGTTTTTGCGTTTCAGTTTTTATTGTGAAATTTCTTCTATCAGCCAAGACAAACTTTAAATTCGGCCGTTATAAATGTTTTCGCCAGAAATCCATGTATAATTATTTAATAGCTACAAATTTAATCATTATCTAGTGCCCTTAGAAGAGATTCTCCGAGACGCTGGGTTTGAAATGGGGTATCCCATTCAATTTATACAATATTCGGAATCTTTAAAAGATGCAGATGGGAATTCGGTCCTTATAGTTGTGTTCGCAAGGAACTAAATTATAACTTCTTGTAGGGTCATCAAAAAGCAACTATTTAGGACCCCTTGGATTAAAGACCTTCCAAGACAACGGATTCGAAAGTTCAGCTAAACATATGTTTAGTCTTTAAATATAATATTAATGGACCTGGCACAATAAAGTCTTGTCAAAATATGTTTTGTGGACTGTTGTGTGTCTTGTTGTTTTCATTTTAGCTGTGGCTTTGTTGGTTTGTTTCGACCTTTTTAGTGTGATTGCCCTTTGGTATCTTTCGCCTCTCTTATATATGATATCACAATAATTATATATATTTAAGCGTTCATATGCATTTATATGGATACAATGCTGAATTAAAATAGACATAATAATTAGATGAGTGAAAAAAAGAAAATGAAGAAATAGAAAAAAGGGGAAGTAGAAGGCAAGATATAAGGATATTTGTACGTGTGAGGAGTTGGCATTCTTAGTGTTTTACACAACAAGGAATATTTTAGATCGTGTTATATAGACAAACGCTTATTCATTCTGGTCGTAAGTTAGTCTGTCATCCTCAAACGTGTTAGCAATGGTATACCTTCTCAAATTTGTAGAATACATGGGATATTAAAAGATTTAGACGAACATGTTCGACACTTTATAATAGTTTAGAAATTGATCAAATCAAATAATCCATGTGTGATGGTTTCGTTATTGAAATTATAAATATGTTTAACCGCGTCAAATATTATATATGACAATCATACAAATAAGTTAGGAACGGGGGTTCAACATGTAATTTAGTAGTTTTTGTTTGTTTCTGTATATCATATTTGTTTGTCGTATACAGTTTTGTAAATCAATCAAGCCGTTGGTTTTTCTCCTTTGAATTGTTTTACCATTATGGTAAATGGTGTCGGCGTTTGCTGCATTTTATAGCTTATACGCACAGTTTCTTCTTTCCGCTAGTGATATATAGTCACCATTTACACTGATATACGAACGGCCGTCTGTCCGTTGCTCCAAAATATTTTGCAACATTTTAGTTTAAAAATTTCTTTTAAGTCCGGTAATAATTTCGTCATATTTCCAACAACTTTGGTTTTTTTCAAACATTACAAACATTACAAATATAACAAACAATGCTTTAACTTTTGGAACACTATCGCAAAGTTTAAGGAAGACATGTGTAGCTATTTATTGAAATAAAATGTATTAATCTTAAAATTTCGGAATTGTCTAGCAACTATTTTCAAATGGCGTACCGTTAAGACGTTCGAGGCTATTCAAGTTATAAGGAAACTTTGGTTAACACAACAGCATTGTCAGCCAAGTAGTTAATTGTTGCTTGACAAACTCGAAAAGAGGGGGGAAAGTATTTAAAGGCTACCTAGCATTAACTTAATCTTTATAACGAAATAGATGTGCACAATATTTTAGATACAGATAGTGCATTTCTAAATATAAAACACTTTTTTAATAGAAACATTTGAAATAAATACATCAACAGTGTTTATTTTAAAATTGGTCAAGTCTGTAGGGCGGCAAAAGTAGAAGTCATTGTTATTTTTTTTTCTCCTCACTGAAATGCGATACTTTTAATACTAATCCGTAAATGTGATTAAGTTTTCGGTATATTTCTTATCAATAGAGTATGCATATACCAACCAAAGAAATATGACTGTATCCCGGGTTATTACTCCTGAAAAGAGAAATAAAATCAAATCTGGAACTAGTCTCGGTTACCCAGACGGTTGAATTTTACAAATCAATATGTGATACAAGTGGAAAATATCAATGAATTAAAAAAAAAAATTATAATCAAACATAACTCTGTTAAAAAATTGTGTATTTACAATAAGTAGTTTTTAAGTAAACAAGTTAGTTAAGTTGTTTAAACGAGTTAGTTAAGTCGTTAAAACAAGTTAGCTAAGTTGTTAGCTAAGTCGTTATAACAAGTAAGCTAAGTCGCTATAACAAGTAAGCTTAGTCGTTATAACGACTTAAAATAAAACTCAATCAAATAAAACCAAAACTGCTAATTTCCTTAAAATTACCAATTCAGGGGCAGCAACACAAAAACCGCGTTGTCTGATGTGTCTGAAAAATTTCGGGCAGATAGATCTTGAACTGATGAACATTTTACCCCTGTCAGATTGGCTCTAAATCATTTAGTTTCAGAGATATAAGCCAAAATCTACATTTTACCCTAATGTTCTATTTAGACATGGCGGCCATCTTGATTATTGTGGGGGATGTCATCGGATACTTTTTTGAAACAAGATACCCTAAGGATGATTTTGGCCATATTTGCTTAAATTTTGCCAGTAGTTTCAGAGGAGAAGATTTTTGTAAAAATCAACGACGACGACGGATACCAAGTGATGAGAAAAGCTCACTTAGCCCTCTGGGCCAGGTGAGCTAAAAATGCAAAACGGACAAAAAGCAAAAGTGTCGGACAAAAAGCAAAATTATCGGACATAAAGCAAAACAGACAAAAAGCAACGGACAAAAAGCAAAAGTGTCGGACAAAAAGCAAAATTATCGGACAAAAAGCAAAACGGACAAAAAGCAAAAGTGTCGGACAAAAAGCAAAATTATCGGACAAAAAGCAAAAGCGGACAAAAAGCACCGTATCACACGTCTGATTATTCATTCAGCTAGCTAGCAAAATTAACAGAATATTTTAATGTAGTGTAGATCAAAAAAAATATTATACATTTGTAGATTTACTATTGAGGTCAAGAATGTGTGTATTCAGTTAGGTGTGTAATAAATTGTGTCTATTTAATTATGTAACAGGTCATGAGATATTAAATGTGGTGAATTAAGACTGGGGTTGTTTCCAATTAATACTTACACCTTTGAGTGTATTTAATTGAAAATCATGACAGTTTATAATCATACTGACTCTTACTTGCCTACGGAAAGAATTGGAGTAATACCATTTCAAAAAAGTGTGGGAATCAACTTAGATATATTGACACACATGTTGACATAAATTTCATAGAACAATCAAAGAGCTGATAGCTCTGAGGTGGAAGAAGGTGAATAAATTAAAAGGTAACTTGAATTACCATAAAAGCAGCCCCACTAACCCAGCCTGCTTTGTTCCATTATCGCTATGATGTATTTTTTCTTCAAACAAGAATGTGTCATAAGTACATGGATTTCAATCTATACAATCATTTTCTATGTTCAGTGGACCGTGAAAATTAGGTAAAATCTTTAATTTGGCAGTAAAATTAGAAAGATCATATCATAAGGAACACATGTGTACTAAGTTTCAAATTGATTGGATTTCAACTTCATTAAAAACTACCACGACCATAAACTTTAACCTGAAGCAGGACGGACGGACAGACCAGTAAACATAATGCCCATAAATGGGGCATAAAATAGTAAGACTTGTTACATACCTGCCAACTTTTGAAATTTCCCATGGGGTTTTAGTGTGCGACAACAATTCTAAAGGTTACAATTTTTAGCGAAGTATTTTGCACGATCTGGATTGTCTTGAAAAGTGTCATATTTGTATGATGAGCTTACATGCCTTTTTCTTAAGTCTGTTTGCATGATTTAAGTTTTAAATCAGTAGAAAAGATGAACATGTAGCTAGCAGACCAGGGTTTATTTTCTTGTGTAAGAATATTAGATGCTTGTTGAAATTTCCAATTTTGAATTATGCAAAGATGTGTCACCCTCATTAGAAGAACATTACAACCCACTGTAAAAATGAGCACCTCTATATTCATATTATTTGATGAAACTTTTCCCAAGAACTATGCATCTATCAAGTATTAAAGTGTCAAAACATGTCAAAAGAATTTTGTGATGTTTCTAAACTTATATCTTCTTTATTAATTTGACCCCTCATTTAGAAAAGTTGTTCCAAATATAATGAATTTTCCCACTTTTGAGTTAAAAATCTTAAAATTTTCTTTCTTTTTTTCAACAGTAAATGACCCTTTTTAGGGACAGTCCTCATTTAAGAGACACCACTCATAATGGGTGGGGTGGGGATGGGGTCCCAACCTGTTTGTTTGTCTTTGTGAAAAAAGAATAGTACATTGTGCTTTAAATGATTTAATTGAATACAAAAATAACATATGTTACAAAAAGTATAATGTCAATAAATTAGTGAAAAAAATACTATTTATTATCTTTATGGTAGTACTGCATCATTGAATTTGGTCAATCAGTCATGCTTTTATCCTTAAGCTGTGTAAGAACCTCCTTGCAGATGAAAATTCACATGCCATGTTCACGATTTTACAACTTCTTCTTCTTCTTCTTCTTCTTCTTCTTCTTCGTATTTCCTTCCAATTAGGAACACCAAGTAGAAACGGAGTTGTTTTCACTTGTATTATTTAAAAGTATTTTTTTAAAGTACTAGATGAAAACAACACAAGTTCAAAATCTAGCATGTTAGAATAATCTTCAGAGAAAACGTTTTTGATTGGCTTATTAATTTGATCATGAGAAACACAGAATTTGATTGGCTGAACACTATTGTCTTACCTTGGGAACAAAATAAGGAACAGATGATTTTCACTAAATCGTGTTTTAGAGCTTTTTTAACGATACCCTTAATATCAATATTTTTTAATAAATGCAAGGACGTATTATAAAACGTTGTGTAAGATAAGAGTGAAGAGAATGAACACAGGGTGAACGTACTATACGGGCGAAAGAACTCAGGACGAACAGACCAAGGGCGAACATGTAAACAGGGCGAGTTGTCCCGATACCAAATTCACTCATGGATACTACAAATATCTACATTAAAACATCCGGTTACAAGTAAACAAATAACGTTCATGTAGATGAGATGAAATCTAATAAATTACATAAATAAAAGGGTAAATATTAACGATAGTGATTGTTTTCAATCCTAATTTACAAATTAAATGATTCAGATGCTTAATCATGTGTAAAAATCGGTGTCAAGAATCGGAAGTTGTTATGAAATTGTAATACACAGAAACGGATGCGGTATACGGAGGTGGTTCAATGATTTTAAAGTCGGCACCATAGGCCTTCAGAAGACTTGAAGTCTTCTTCCACCAAAAACTTACACAAGCATAAGATAAGGATATAATCTTTCAAAATTGTTATCAACTGATTCAATTGATGTAAAAATACTTTTTCAAATTAATTCATAAATAGTAAATCATTATAAATTTTGATTTACAAAGGAACTATATGTAAGTGTATATCTAAAATAAAAGGGTTGTTCGACCAATCTTTTCTTAATTTAAGGGCAAATAACATGTCAAAAGTTGGCAGTTGATGATTAAAATGGAGTAGAAAGTTTCTGCAAGTCATAAAAACACATAATTAGTTTCATGATATGTCTTCAACTTAGTATTCTGCACCATCTCCAAAAACAGAGTGATCGCATAGATCCAGCAAGGCTGAATCAAAAATCAAATCTCTTAATCATAAAAAAGCTTCTGCCAAAGTTTCATAAAATTCTATGAAGGTTTGACAAAGTATTTGATGTGTAACAAACTTTAACCCTATACTGTATCTACTTGCTAACTGTAAAACAACTAAGTCCATTTATCATTAAAATATGGAATCAAAGAACTGAAAGCTCTGAGGAAAAATGACGCCATTGTCTCTAATATTGGGATATTTTTGATGCAAGTCTTGATTTTCACATAATTTACCTACTGAATCTTAGGAGACTTTTCAGTTCATGGTAGGTAGGCTGACTGACAATAGAATAGATATGAATTAATGTCGATGGCTTTTTATTTGTTTGTCAAGATGTGTGTGTGTGTGTGTGAAGTGAATATGACTACTGGTTGTTCTTTTGTACAAAGAAATAGATCAAGACTACCTGAACGATCTACAATATTCAAAGTAATATGTGAATTTGTTTCTTGCAATTTCATTATTCTTAGTCAAGGATACATTAAGAGACTATCCGCTGCTTTGTAGAATCATTTAACAAAATGATTATGAAGAGCCTGTAGTGAGCAAGCTCTTAAATCCCACATAGTTCGAATTTAAGAGATAAGTTACAAGTGACCTAGTGACATTGTTATTTCTGTTACTTGAATCATGATCCATTTCTGTAGATTTAGACAATAGTATTGTTATACAAGTTTGACAATTACAAACATAGTGACACCATTTATACAACCAAATTGTATTGGGTGATAAATATATAAACTGAAATCTTAAAATAACAGCATAAACTATTGCAGATTTTTTTTTTTTTTTTTTCAAATGATTTAATGTTTGTTAGTCATTTATTTCAAATAATTAACCTGTACTAAAATAAGGAGATGTGGTATGATTGCCAATGAGATAACAGTCTGATAACTATCCACCAGAGTCCAAATAATGTGGCTGTTGACAGTTATAAGTCACTTTACAGACCTCAACAATGAACAAAACCGGTTCATTGTTTTCAGGCACCATAGGAAAAAGAGGAGTTGTGGCTTGGTGGCTTACAAGAAAATATAAGAAATATAATAATAATAATATAAATAAGAAAATAAGAGAGACAAAAAAGACATGACTAAGCCACTGAACTATATAAAAATTGCTACATTACTAATCCTTAGAGGAGCTGCTGATCTATACTTAGAAAAGAAAGATGTTGAGGACTTAGCCAGGGCGAGCAAAATTTTGAGACTTAGGAACAACAGAGTGGGGACACCACATATACAGGTCAATCTGTCCTATTTGCTGTCACCTATTAAAATTAATGCACAGGGTGGTAATTAAACCGATGTGCATTTAATCTGTTGTCTCTATTTTTGATTAATTGCAAAAATGCAGCCGTAATGTAAATATGGTAATTTACATCTGATTCATTGTAGCCTAATTTTTTATAAGGACCTAGCTAGACCTATTTCTTAGGCAAGGTGTATTATATAACCCTGAAAGCAATACAATCCCTTTGTAAATACTAATTATATCTGCTGTTAAACAATAATAACAAAATAGTGGTTATTTCTAAGTATGCAGTAGCAACAACGTGCATTTTAAGTAAACAAACACCAATGAACGACCACGTGTTTGTCTGCTGTGCTTGAATTATAAAACAACCCATAAGCTTTATTTACACGAATTTTTTCTAAGACAGACGGTTAAACATGTCTGTTTACATTATAAGTTTTATAAACAATTATTTGTTGTTATGACTTGTGTATGCATGAAAATATAATGAAGATAACATAGATTTTTACCGTAAAAAATTGAATACACAACATTCCATAGATACTTTTGTAACGATGGATGGTAACGTATAGCCACTTATATAACAGTAAATGTAATTGGATAAGCTACCCGAAACAATAAATAATTTGCATATTTATGGACGGACACGCAAATTGTGTCAGCTTTTGTTTTGATGGAAAAATGTAAACATTGGAATCTGCCATTTTGATGTAGGAAACAAACTTATTTTCAATCTTGGATTAAAGGACATTGCGCACATTGCCAGCATATCATGCATAATCAGTCATGTAAAAATATATCTTTTAAATTGTTTTCTACACTTACTATTTTATGTTTAAGTTAATTTAATGTTTAGTAATTTCCAACAGAACAGAACATCGTTCTCAAAGACAATGAAGAAAAAAATATAGTTGGCGCTGTTTATGGGCGTGAACATTTTACATACGGGCACTTTTTGTGTCAACCTGTCAGATTCATGTGTTTGCCGTTGTTCAACTGTCTGCAGCTATAACTTTTAAAACAAAATACATACGCACCGCGTGGGTATAACCGTATTACTAATTTTCGATTCTTAAAAACTTCGTAATTCTTGATAAAGAGCATTATCTTTCGTATGGATATCAAGATGATTCCGATTATTAATTTTTTTATGATTTTAAAGTTCAACTGACAAGAAAGGTTGACATTCTTTCAAGAACTATTTTGTCTAGCAATTGGTGATCATTGGTATGTAAAAAGTCCAAAACCATAACAAAACGGATCTATTTATATATATATTTTTTTACGGATTGTAAAGACATGCACATAAAGCAAAACGAAAGCTCGTATAAATATGAAAAATATACCAAAGTGATAGCTCAAAATACCATTTAATAACAATAAACATATGGACAGGTTAAGAATGAAATTCTGTATAGTACTTATTATTACATGTAAAATACGAAACCGAGTTCGGAAAGCGGCTTGGAAGCGGTAAATGACTTCTGGTCAGCGGTATAGGAAAATTGACTGCGTCATTTTCCAAAATGAAAATAAATGTTTTCAAAATTTTGCTTTGGATACTGTATTTTGGTCATTGACAAGCTTTTGTCCAAATTTCATAAAATTCCATGAAGGTTTGACAAAGTTATTGATGACAGAAAAACTTTAATCTCAGAGTGAATCTGAATGATAACTGTAAAAAAAAACTAAGTCCATTTATCAGTAAAATATGGAATTTATTTTCAAAATTCTGCTCTGGATACTGTATTTTGGTCATAAACAAGCTTCTGTCCAAATTTAATAAAATATCCTTTTTTACACAACAGTCACATTATAACTGTTGACGCGCTTAGGGACTTGTGTGGAAGAAAGACAACCATCACTCTATTAATAAAATGCTCCGCTGGGTATCACTGTGGTCCAATTTGATAACAGGGCTGTGAAAATCAAAAATCTAAATGCAAGGTTAGATTTAGCACATTAAAGAACGTCATATAGTTAATTTTTGGACTTATATTTGGACAGATACAGCATATTCAAGTATACCAAGAAATCAATATAGGAGTAAGATCACGACTGGCCCTAAGAATTTGATGGGTTTTTTTTTAAATCGGGCCAAAATACTACAAATTTCAAATAGAAATAGTTGCGATGTAACTATTTATACAAGGTAACTTCTTTTTGACACATCACATTGTAAATGACGAATAAATTATCCCTCAAGTATGCCTTATTTGTGTGGTAACGTCAGTTTTTGGTCAAATTTTCAATATTTTCAACAGTTTTTTACATAATTTACTTTGGACGCCATCCCTGATCCAGAATGTTTTGTGTCTAGGGATTGAATATCATGATTGGCAACTTTTGGCTACTGAACATTTTTGATTCTAGGTGGCGGCCAAGGGTGGTGAAAGTTATTGGATGTACAGGCAGTTAAAATATGTCATGTCTCAGATTCCAGTGGTTGTGCATGTGTCAAACACTTCGAAAAGTTAAAGCGAGCATTTATAATTAAAAATGTAATGCAAGTTACATTGAAATTCTAAAGTGCTACTGTCGGGGTAAATTTGGGAACTAACAAATTAGGCAAAATTTTTCTGAATATTCAATTTTCACTCCCGGGGGGGGGGAGTTAAGTTTTGTTCTTTTTCTAGTTGCCTTTTATCAACTATCTATTCATAAATGACAAACTGAATAGGTAAAAAAAATAAAACAACAAATACGATTACTTTAGTGTACATCATATATATACTAGTTACAGTAGTATTTCCTGGCCCATAGGGATAATGATAGCCTTTTAAGAATGTTCTCCACTTTCTAACACTGCGCAAAATTCTACATACACAATCTGAAGTAATTTCAATATAATATTTAGAAATGAGTGACCGCTTACTTTTTTTGCTATCTTTTTGAACCTGAGGCCACTTTTTGTTTTTTTATCATGCAGTGAATATAAAATTCTCAAAAATTCCTTTTCACCTGTATGTAAAATTATTTTATTTTCTACACGTGATTCATTCCTCAGTTTGGGAAAGTCTGTTTAGTAGAAACTGTATGTTTTGTCCAATCACACTGTTCAGATACACTGACTTAAGTAGGGTACACAAATGAGCAACCTAAATACTGGAATGTAAATACTATTGTGCCACCTAGAAATGTTTGGAAATTTGTATTCAAAGGGAGATAATGTTATGTGTTTAATAGTGAATTATGATTTTATTGTATATTGAGTTATTTCCCTTTGAACAGAAATGGTGTAATTAATAAGAAAATGGATAGATAATGTATCAATGATTGTATCTGTTTTATTAATTTTAGTTACACATCCATACAAATATACTAATGTTATTGTCTGTGAACCAATTTACTTTCCATGAACCAGTAATGTAAACCACAAAAATAGTTCTATAAAATTAGATATTTTCAACTATGACCCAACTTAAAATTTCTGTTAATTGTGCAATAACATCTCTGAATTTAGATTCTGAGCAAATATGTAATAATAGCATAGTTTCTGACACAGAATGAATGTGGTATAAATTTTAAATAATTTTAAAATTTGACATTTATCAATTATGATCCAATATTCAAATTCTTAATACATGGTTGGATTCAGCATATTAAATAACCACATTGTTTCATTTTTTTTTGTTTTATTTTGGATACTTTGGACCTTTATGGGGTCCAGTTTGAAAATGGGCCCAAAATTAAAAATATAAAACACTGTTAGATTGCACACATTAAAGAACACCAATGATTTAATTTTTGAAGAAATCAAACAAAGTTTAATTTTGGACCCAAATTTGGACCAACTTTGAAAACCAAGCACAAAATCAAAAAATCTAAAACACTGTTGGATTGACCATATCAAATAATACAAACAATTTAATTTTTGATGAAATCAAACAATGTTCAATTTTGGGACCCCCATTTGGACCATCCTGTGCCCAAAATCAAAAATCTAAATACACGCCTAGATTCAGCATATCAAAGAACCCCAACCATTCTTTCTTTTTTTTAAATCAAACAAAGTTTAATTGTGGACCCTTTGGACCGTAATGTGGACCGACCATGCCCCAAATCAAAAATTTAAATACACGCTTAGATTCAGCATATCAAAGAACCCCAAGAATTCATTTTTTTTAAATCCAAAAAAGTTGTATTTTGGACCCTTTGGAGATTAGTGTGGACAAATTTGAAGACAGGCATCAAAATTTTAAAAATCTAAATACACAATTAGATTCAGCATATCAAGGAACACCAATAATTTAATTTTAAACATACCAAACAAAGTTTAATTTTGGACCCTTTGGACCTTAATATGGATCATTTCAGAAACAGACCCTGAAATCCAACGTTTAAACCCGCTGCATTTGTTTGCACCTGTCCTAAGTCAGGAATCTGATGTTCAGTAGTTGTCGTTTGTTGTTGTGGTTTATAAGTGTTTCTCGTTTCTCGTTTTTATATAGATTAGACCGTTGGTTTTCCCGTTTGAATGGTTTTACACTAGTAATTTTGGGGCCCTTTATAGCTTACTGTTCGGTGTGAGCCAAGGCTCCGTGTTGAAGACCGTAATCTGACCTATAATGGTTTACTTTATAAAATATTTGACTTGGATGGAGTGTTTTCTCATTGGCACTCATACCACATCTTCTTATATCTACCTAAAATCCAAATTCTAAATACCCGATTAGATTCAGCATATTAAAGACTCCCAAGAATTCAAGACTTTTGAATTAAACCCCATTGAAATTGCTAAAGAAATAAGCAATTGATACAAAGTATTGGTGTTGGCCCTTTAACTAAACCAATAGGGTCATAACCCTAAAATCAATCCCAAACTTTTTTATGGTAATTACTATAACACCTTGTGGCACAATTAAATAGCAATAAATAGACTTATACTCAAGTAATTGTCCAGAAATCAGAAAATCCTGGTTTTTTTGGACCCTTTTATTAAACGGTTTGGACCATGACCCCTAAAATCAATCCTTACTTTCCTTTTGAAGTATGGAACCTTGTAGTAAAATTTCATAGAAATCCATATTCTAATACACAAATTAGTGTCCTGAAACATGAATATGCTTGTCTTTGACCCCTTTTTGGCCCTTAGTTACTAAACAGCTACAACAATAACCCTCAAAACCAGACAAATAATTTTTCGTTAGGCCCTTTTGGCCTCTAATTCCTAAACAGCTACTATAATAGCCCCAAAATAAACCCCAACCTTCATATTGCGGTATGGAACCTTGTGCTAAAATTGAATAGAGATCCATACACTTATACTCAAGTTATTGGCTGCAAACCAGAATAATAGTTGTTTTAGGCCCTTTTCGACCCCTAATTATTAAACGGTATGGGCCATGACCCTCCAAAATTCAATCAAAACTTTCCTTTTGAAGTATGGTACCCTGTGGTAAAATTTCATAGAAATCTATACTCTTATACACCAATTATTGTCCTGAAACATGAAAATGCTTGTTTTGGCCCCTAAATAGTAAACGGATACGACAATAACCCCAAAATAAATCCCAACCTTCCTATTGTGGTATGGAACCTTGTGCTAAAATTAAATAGAAATCCATAAACTTATACTCAAGTTATTGAATGTGAACCTAAAATTGTTTTAGGCCCTTTTGGCCCTAATTCCTAAACAGCTTTGACAATAACCCCAGAATTAATCCCAACCTTCCTATTGTGGTGTAGAACCTTGTGCTAAAATTTTGACAGAAGAAATATCTCTTATACTCTAGTTATTGTCAAAATATAGCATATCAAAATTTAAAAAAGTTATCGCACAAAAAAAAAGACATAAGGAACCATTTTTTTAATCATTCAAGAACCATAACTCCTGAACTTTAAATATAAAAATCGTTAAACTCGATGATGATGATGATGATGATGATGATGATGATGATGATGATGATGATGATGATGATGATGATGATGATGATGATGATGATGATGATGGATAGTTGCTTAACGTCCAGCGGCAAATTAATATGCATAGTCAGGATGAGAACATGTTAAGGGAAAAGAATATTAACTCTGCTTTGTACTGACCGACACGCTGAGCCGGATTTTAACGTGCTAGTCCACAGGAATACATGTCATCTTACCCGGACACATTATTCGGACTCCTAGCCGACCAGAATTTGCTCTTACTCCTTAATGCCGCGTGCTTAGAGGAGAAGCAGCAAATACCAATTTTAAAGTCTTTGGTTTGACCCGGCCGTGGTTCGAACCCACGACCTCCCGCACTCGAGGCGACACGATACTACGAGACCACTCGTTGTTAAACTCGAAGTACATTTGCCAAAAAAAAAATGATTTAAGGATTCTCATTGTTTTTTCTCAAGTAATCACAAGACACGACTTAAACAGGAAAAAGAGCCCTTTTCAAGCAGTTTCTATACTGAAAGGGAAAAGTGATAATCGTTAAATTCAAACCTGTCCTCCATAAGCATTAGAAACACAATATGTTGTCAATATCGCCGAACTTTCCATCCAATTCATCGTAAGAAAAAAAATCTCTTAATTTTCATGCTTTTTTCACATTTCTAGATCGCTGTAAGAAAAATATTTCTCATCTCTAAAGAAAACTTTGTTCTCGGCAAATGATTGGTCGCACTTTAATTATGACATCAAATTTTCGTGGTTTCTTATGAATTTCCTATTGTGAGGTCATGAAAAAAGGCGATGACTGATGACTTCACATATAAAGAACACAACTTTCTGCAAATCTTCGAAAAGGAAGGATATATTTTATTTAGATATCGTCTAAAAATCATTATAGAGAAACACATTCCACCACTTTAACTCGTGTATTCCGATATTTTTCCACTCTCAACAGTTGAATTTTAGTTATTTAAAAAGCTCGGCAAAGCTCGCAATTCAAATATTACAATTTAACTGTCTTGAGTGAAGAAATATCGTAACACATGATGCAGTGGTGGAATCTATATTCATAAAATTTTGAAATGGATTGGCTTAATGTTTCTCAAGTTATTGCACGCCGTTAACTCTCTAATAGAATTTTCCCTCGGAGACTCCGGTGAAAAATCAAATCAAGTACAACTCTGAAATCAAATAATTTATTGAACTACGAGATCTGGACTCGATGTCGCCGTGTGGATATCACTTGAGTATTGTAAGTTCTAACTAACACGTTAAAAAACGTTTCACTTTCTTCTTCGACGAGTATTTTTCATTATGTACCCGCATTGATTTTTTTCATTTCAACTACCAACCTGCAACAAATTCGTCAAATATCTCGATTCAAACTTGATCGTGTTTATCTGTTTATTAACCCTCTCCTACTAGAATTTTATTTTCAATTCAGGAAAATGTTGGTTCCTTTCTTCTTTGCCTTTTCTTTATAATATTATTCTAGCTTGCTCAATTAATGTTTTGGCATATCTCTTTTTCATTGAATGCTACGCGATATATCCAGCTTTATCATAATTCTGAGCCGCATGGTAACACGTTTTTATCTTTGGGTTGCTCAAAATCAAACAATTGCAAATTATATCGGACCAAGTATAATTATTCTTACATGTTCGGATGGTCCAAACGAAGATATAAACTTATTAAATCAGATATCATTCCATATCTAATTCCTTTCATCGCGGGGACGTGTATTAAACTATAAATGGATTTAAAATATTGTCTCGTAAAGACGAATACATTCCTATATGTCTAAACAGATTAGGCTGCACCATCAATGCTGACAATTTGTTATGTTTACGAAAGGTGTCGATGGCAGTGTCTTTACCAAATTTGGAATAACATTTTATGCCATTTAAATAGTCGACTACTTGTCGCATACCATGCCTTGTATACAAATTAGCTGGTGTACAGCAAGATGGTGCCGGAGTCACTTGATATAAGTATTTTGACATTCGCCGCAGTTCTATGAGGTTCTGTCTGCCGATAACTAGAAATACTAGCATAAAATAAATAATAGATGCTGTCCACAAAACGCTCTTATTAATATTGTTTGTAGGGCGTAGTTTTTGATAAAGCGATACAAATAAGGCAGACATCATTAAACTAATCCCTATCAATTCTGGTATCCTCTCCAGTTCAAAACTAATGTACCCCAGAAGTCGATCTGGATGATAGAACTTGACGTATGTTACATTCATTTTGTGTTTTTGTTTTGTCAGCATGTAGTCAAGAACTGTAAACAAATCCCTATGAGGAAGTGCGTCATCTTCCACAAGAAAAACGTAAGAAACATTCTGTCGTAGAGTCTGTTCACCACAATATACATAATCTTCTTTTTCTTTTTCAAGAGTCCAGTTTATGGTTCTGCGCTGGGTCATTGAAGTGTTTGGAAATCGATTAAACGTTGGTATTATTCTAGAAAGTTTTAAAACTTCTTTGAAGGTAGATGGCTCATCGTCAACATTGCAAATAAATAACTTATAAGTTAGCTGTAATTTTTGGGAATTCTGTAATTGTTCCAAAAAATAAGCAACAACCTGAGATAAATATCTGGGTTCATATTCATCAAACGAATGGCGATTTCTTGAAACGGAAATGATTGAAATGCCAACATCAATTTTCACTTCCGGTCCTAATTTCTTTTTTCTGTGTAATTTTTTGATAAATTCATCTGAAAATTTTAATCTTTCATTATTTTCTTCTGTCAAAATCCGTTTACCTTCTTGTTTGCTTTGTCTCAAAATCAGCGAATAGAAAGAAAAGCGAAGTCTGTAGCAAAAGACAGGCAACACTATCAGAAATGTGAGTAAGGCAAAACATATCCAATGTGTTAGAAAACGCTTGTCCTCAAAATTAAAAAATCTTCTCGCTGAAATAGATAAATTATATTACAGTAAATACTATGTTATAAAAATAACTCATTGTATATTAATTTGATCTGATTTATAGAATACTAGAACTTGATTTAAGCATTTTTTTGTCCATTTCTGGATTAAACTTTTCAAATAATAATCTTTAAAATTTGACATGCGTAGGTGTACTTTATAGGAAAATATGTTTATTTCATAACATTAAATGGTACCGATTTTAATGTATTTTACAATCATTAAGGGATTTTCTTATAACGCATCAATCATAGTCACAGGCACTTGTCTCAGAAAAAATCCTATACTAAGTATACCTTGATAGTGTTATAAGGAAGCCGAAAAGGGTCATTCGAAAAAATAATTTATGTCGTAATTACGACATAGTATGTCGTAATAATGACATCGCTACGTCGTAATAACGACATCGCAATATCGTAATTACGACATTGCTATGTCATAATTACGACAACCTTAGCGGTATTACTTTTGAGCCGATCAGAAATTCAAAATGGCCGCTAGTGGATGTCAATGTTTGCATTGAAACAACATCTACATCTTCATTTTGAGAACCACTGATCAGAATTTAATGAAGGGATTGAGTTTAAACTTAGTATATATGTACCGTGTTGTTACGTTTTGAGCTGATCAGACATTAAATAAAATGCTCCGCTGGGCGCAGCTTGATACGACCGCAGAGGTTGAACCCTGAACAGTTGGGGCAAGTATGGACACAACATTCAAGCTTGATACAGCACTGAATTTGGATTGTGATTAAATATTTGACACAGCATAGATTTCTGACACAGAATGAATGTGGTCTAAGAACTTAAAATTTTAAATTGGACATTCACCTATTATGGTCTAATATCCAAAATCTAAATACATGGTTAGATTCAGCATATCAAAGAACCCCAAGAATTCAATTTTTGATGAAATCAAACAAAGTTTAATTTTGGACCCTTTAGACCTCAATGTGGACAAAGTTGATAACGGGGCCCAAAAATCAAAAATCTAAATACATTGTTAGATTCAGCATATCAAAGAACCCCATATATTCAATTTTGTTGAAATCAAACAAAGTTTAATTTTGGACCCCGATTTGGACCAACTTGAAAACTGGGCCCATAATCAAAAATCAAAATACATGTTTAGATTCAGCATATCAAAGAACCCTAAGAAATCATTTTTGTTAAAATCAAACTAAGTTTAATTTTGGACCCTTTGGACCTTAATGTAGACCAATTTGAAAACGGAACCAAAAGTTAAGAATCTAAATACACAGTTAGATTCGGCATATCAAAGAACCCCAATAATTCAATTTTGATGAAATCAAACAAAGTTTAATTTTGGACCCTTTGGACCTCAATGTGGACCAATTTAAAACGGGGCCCAAAATCCAAAACTTAATACACGGTTAGATTCAGCATATTAAAGAACCCCAAGAATTCAAGAATAAAACCCCATTGAAATTGGCAAATAAGCAATTTATACGAAGTATCTTCTTTTGCACAATACTGTGCAATTGAATATTTCTTGCTATTGCGCAATACTGTACAATTGACAATTTCTTGATATTGCGCAATATTGTGCTATTGGATATTTCTTGCTATTGCGCAATACAGTGCAATTGAAGATTTCTTGCTATTGCGCAATACTGTGCAATTGAAGATTTCTTGCTATTGTGCAATACTGTGCAATTGAAAATTTCTTACTATTGCACAATACTTATTATATAATAATTTATACATCCTGTTTGGTGTGTATCTCCTACCATATCATTATTATTTGCTTTTAAATATAAATCAGAAATAACTAACTTAAAATGGAAAATTTTAAAAAAAAAAAAAGGAAAAAAAAACCCTCCCCAGATTTTTGAACCCCTTATAATTCATCACCCCAAACTCAATCCCAGCCTTCCCTTTGTGGTATGGTACCTTGCAGTACAATTTCAGAGAGATCCGTACACTTGAACACAAGTTATTGTCTGAAACTAGAAAATGCTTGTTTTTGGCCCTTTTGGCCCCAAATTCCTAAACGTTTAGGGCAATTACCCCCAAACTCAAACCCAGCTTTCCTTTGTAATATGGAACCTTGTAGTACAATTTCATAAAGATCCATACACTTACACACAAGTTATTGTCCTGAAACTAGAAAAATGCTTGTTTTTTGCCCTTTTTGGCCCCTAATTCCTAAAATTTTGAGGCAATTACCTCCAAAATCAATCCAAGCCTTCCCTTTGTGGTATGGTACCTTGCAGTACAATTTCAGAGAGATCCATACACTTGAACACAAGTTATTGTCTGGAAACTAGAAAAATGCTTTTTTTTGGCCCTTTTTAAATTCCTAAACGTTTTGGGCAATTACCCCAAACTCAAACCCAGCTTTCCTTTGTAATATGGAACCTTGTAGTACAATTTCATAAAGATCCATACACTTACACACAAGTTATTGTCCTGAAACAAGAAAATGCTTCCACTTCGTTATGAACATCAAAATTATTTATTTTGGCCCCTAATTCCTAAAATTTTGAGGCAATTATTTTTGTTCGAGCTCCAAAATCAATCCAAGCCTTCCTTAGTTTATTTATTTTGAATTTTTGTGGTATGGTACCTTGCAGTACAATTTCAGAGAGATCCATACACTTGAACACAAGTTATTGTCTAGAAACGAAGGTTTGGTACCAAAAATGCTTATTTTTGGCACCCCTAAGTCAGGAATCTGATATTCCGTTTGTTTTTTCCTAAACGTTTTGGGCAATTACCCCCAAACTCAATTCCAGCTTTACCTTTGTGATATGGAACCTTGTAGTACAATTTCAGAAAGATACACACTTTCACACAAGTTATTGTCATGAAACTAGAAAATGCTTGTTTTTGCCCTTTTTGGCCCCTTATTCCTAAAATTTGGAAGTAATTACCCCAAAATCAATCCCAGCATTCCGTTTGTAATATGGAACCTTGTAGTACAATGTCAGAGAGATCCATACACTAACACGCAAGTTATGTCTGGAAGTTACAAAATACTTATTTTGGCCCCTTTAGGCCCCTAATTCCTTAACTGTTGGTACCATAACCCCCAAAAATCAATCCCAACCTTCCTTTTGTGGTATTGAACCTTATGGTAAAATTTCAAAGAGATCCATTCACTTAAACTAAAGTTAGAGTGCGAAAACCAATGTGTCTTCGGACGACGTCATACCAATATACGACCGCAAATTTTTTTTGCGGTCGTATAAAAATGACCGCCAGTGAGGGCAAAGTTTGTATTGAAACCCTATCGTAAACATATTCATCTTCTTTTTGAGAATAATGAACACTGAATTCAATTAAACTTAATATCTAAGTTATTTACTATGTCTCGCACATAAAAGAACTTTACTTTATAATCAAGCCAAATGAGACCCAGTTGAGCAGGTGAGCGATTCAGTCTCATTAGAGCCTCTAGCTTTATTTGGCATGTATGTAGATCACCTCAAGAAAATGTGTCTCGTTCCCAAAGGGTTATGTGAGCTATTGCTAACGCTTGTTGTCCGTCGTCGTCTGTCGTTATCGTCTTTTAAAAATCTCCTCTGAAACTACTGTGCAAAATTCTATGAAAGTTAGTTTGATTTTTCCTTATTAAATGTTTCCTACACAAAAGACGTGCTTCGAATTTTGACTCTTCAAAAACACAGCCGCTGTTATTAAAATACAACATAATGGTCACACAGCAGTTTTTTGAAAAATATCCCGAAAACCGTTACATCTATCCAAAATCTGTCGAGGGTTCATCATGACAATACGGACATATGCCGAAAATTTCAGAAAGATCAGTTTGACCTAAAAACAGACCTATATCTGAGTTGTGTCCTCTGAAATTTTTTTTTGTGGATATCTATTGTCATCACTTGGCGTCCGTCGATTATGACCGGCAACCAACATCCTGGACACCGTTACTAAAAATATTACGACAAAACGATGTCGTTATTACGACATTCTATGTCGTAATTACGACATAAATTATTTTTTTCGAATGATCCTTATCGGCTTCCGTAGTGTTACATTAAGGAATATAGTATTTTTTTTCTGAGACAAGTGCCTGTACTCATAGTTGTAAAAAATCGACCACTAATGGTATTGTTTTATTTATTGATTGGTTGTTGCACACCTGTTCATGCATGGATCACTCATCTGGTGAAAAAAAATATAGCCAGTTCGGTAATGTATTTGCACCTACTAGTTATTTTTCGTTTTACTGATCAGTTTTGCCATCTACATTTCTGACCAAGCTCCTCTTGTTTTTGATTGAGTGGTTGATTGGTATTTAATGCCACTACAGCACTATTGTGCTATTTCGTAGCGATCATTTTATTTTTTATTTTTGGAGGAAGCCGGAGTTTCCGGAGAGAACCACCGACCTTCGACAGGAAAACTGACAAGCCAAGCCAATTTAGATTGGAGTCGAATGCACCTGTCACGTGCGGTATTCGAACTCACAACCTCAGTGTTGACAGGCTAGTGATACAATAGTTGGACTACTATGAACACTCGGCCACCGAGGCCATCTCTAAATTTGGAGAAAATACCCCAAACTGCATTAAACAGTAAAATACATATTTTGCAGTTTACATTTCAAAACTGTGATCTGTTAAAACTGTTAAAACCTAGCTTCTTTATTTTCACGATATCAGCTAAAACTGGGAAAATTGGATAACATGTACATGATGTATATTTAAGTCAGTAACTCTAAAACGAATTGACAGATTTTTCACAAATTGTTTAGGGAAAATACATCTTGAGTTGCTGATAGTTTTTGCAGTTTACTCTTTTAACCTACTTCATATGGTTTTCACGATAACAGCCACCAGCTGCTATACTTTAGGAAGGGACTTTGATATTTATGCAACCTCATCATATATTTAATCTTATTATATACTTAGCGTTAATATGATAGTTTTTCTATGTGTGTAACATTGGAAGTAAACTAGCCATAAGTTCACATCCAGGCTGATTATCCATATCAGCCCTATATAACGCCACTCATTAGACAGTAGGTGATTCAGCCGAGATACGATCTTCAACAAGTTGTGAATAAATTTAACATAGCCTATCAAATATATGCCGTCAACACCAAATGTACTACTAGATCTCACATGGTCTAACTTGACTATTGCCTGCTGACCTTACTGAGGGATTCTTAAAATGGACATAGAACAGTTATACAGGTAGTGGTAGACATTGCCTCAAATATGCACCGTGCTTCAGATACCTTTCACTTTCTAGTCAAGCTGCATTAAATGGGGTTGAATAAGGTAGTTGGTTTAAACTGGTTCATAGTTAAATTGTTTTACATTTGTCTTTTCGGGGCCTTTTATAGCTGACTATGCGGTATGGGTTTTGCTAATTTTTGAAGGCCATATGGTGACCTCTATGTCATTTGGTCTCTGGTGGAGAGTTGTCTCATTGGCAATCATACCACATCTTCTTATTTTTATATCTAAAGTTGACATTTGCTATAACCCCACTTAGCACCTTGCATCCAGCAGGACAAGAAATGATAAAGCAGCCGCGATGTAAAATATTTGGCCGAGTAAGGATGGATTCCTGCAGACTGTTTATACATTTGTACCTTGTCACATAGAAAGTAAATCATATCGTATATATATAAAAAAAAAAAAAAACATTTTCTTATCTTTTAAAGTTTTATTTTCTGAATATTGATGTAATATTTGCCTTTTATGTAAAGCAGTCGTTAAGCAACCAATTTACCTATCAGATATTAAGACTCTTGTGGAGTTTAATATTTTGGAGGAAACATTTAGTTTACAATAACATTAACGGTACCAATTAAACAGTACAAGATGCGCATTAAACGTTTCTGAGGATATAGTCTTTAATATTCTGCACTCATTTGGATGTTAAACAGTCGTTAATCAAATAATCCATATATATATACCAGATATATGACTGTTTCGGACACCAGTTTAATATTTACGATTCAGTTGATATGTTTAGAGATAAGCAAACTTTGTAGCATTTTAATTATCTAGAAAACCTTTAGTTTGTTAGATCATGGAAGTATTATATTGACAGGAACTACAACGATTAATTAGCACTTATTTATAACCCTGGTAGCACTGTAGAAAAGATATGGAAACTGTCTTATTATTGTCGTTAATTTCTTTTGTGACTATCTGTGATGCCGCGGTCATAAATTGACCAGAGATACTTCTTATCAATCACGTGGTTTTATCCACACAGATTAACATCAATACCTGTCGGAAAACACCTTTACTTATTTCAATCGCGTACGTTGACATTTATTCATGAACAACTTATTTAAACAAATCGACTGATGGATAAAAATGAAAATCGGCCCAGAACTAATTATTCTACATCGATTCAAAATAGTGAGTGACATTATTTTATTTCTTCAGGGGTTAAGTTAAAACTGTCAAAGGGCGTACGTGTTCCGGTTACCGCCGGGTCACGAAAATTGTCTTAATAAATATATACACTGTGACGACCTGATTAATGTTTATAGCAACGGACCTGGATTACTCTGGAAAGTAGAAATTTACAGTTTTAAATGCGAAAATTAATCGACCAAGGACTTAATATCACAGAAATTATACATAACAAATATAGTTAAAAATAGACGCACCTCGTTATTTATAATATATATATTTATTACATCAGTCAAAGCTGAAGTCAGATCTTCAATCAGTGGTAAACAAGTGCGAAATATTTCAAAGTCAGAAAGCCAAGCCATGATAAACTTAAAAGACCGTGATGACATTGTTATCAAACTAGCGGACAAAGGAAGTGCCGTTGTTGTGATGAACAAGGCAGACTACATCGAAGAAGGAATCGTCAGCTCTCAAACACTAAATTTTATAAAGAATTAACATGTGATCCAACCAAAGAAATCAACAAAAAATTAATGACGTCCTCTCAGAAATGAATAAAGATAAACAAATTGATGACGATACGTACGATTATCTACGCCCAGACGAAACTTGCACAGCCGGTCGATTTTACTTACTTCCAAAACTCCATAAAGAAGGGATTCTAGGAGACCTATAGTATCAGCTAATGGCCATCCCACCGAAAAATTTCAGAATTTGTTGATTACCACCTTAGACCACATGTTAGACAACTGCCATCTCATATTCAAGATACAACTGACTATTTGAAAAAATGAATTCCTTAAGTCCTTTACCTAATGACACAATTTTGGTTTCGATGGATGTGTGTTCTTTATACACAAATATTCCAAAAGATGAAGGAATAGCCGCGTGTGATAAAATATGTAACACTCGAAAGGATAAACATCTACAAACTGACTGTCTAGTTCAATTGCTCAAGCTAGTGCTTGAAAATAACAACTTTATTTTCAACGACAAGCACTTTTGCAGATTGACGGAACTAGTATGGGAACAAAATGGCACCTTCTTTCGCCAACATTTTTATGGGGATCTTGAAGAACGCATCCTTTGAGTGTGCCATACAAACACTTGTCATGGCTCCGTTTTATTGATGATATTGACATGAAATGGAACGATACTGCAGAACATTTACAAGATTTCTTAGATCATTGTAATCAGTTCCATCATTCAATTAAATTTACATCTTAATTTTCAAGCGAGTAAATTGCTTTTCTCGACACCACCACATTAGTAAATAAAATGCTCCGCAGAGCGCAGCTTGATACGACCGCAGAGGTCGAACCCTGAACAGTTGGGGCAAGTATGGACACAACATTCAAGCTTGATACAGCTCTGAATTTGGATTGTGATTAAATATTTGACACAGCATAGGTTTCTGACACAGAATGAATGTGGTCTAAGAACTTAAAAATTTTAAATTGGACATTCACCTATTATGGTCCAATATCCAAAATCTAAATACATGGTTAGATTCAGCATATCAAAGAACCCCAAGAGTTCAATTTTTGATGAAATCAAACAAAGTTTAATTTTGGACCCTTTGACCTCAATGTGGACAAAGTTGATAACGGGGCCCAAAAATCAAAAATCTAAATACATGGTTAGATTCAGCATATCAAAGAACCCCATATATTCAATTTTGTTGAAATCAAATAAAGTTTAATTTTGGACCCCTGATTTGGACCAACTTGAAAACTGGGCCCATAATCAAAAATCTAAATGCATGTTTAGATTCAGCATATCAAAGAACCCTAAGAATTCAATTTTGTTAAAATCAAACTAAGTTTAATTTTGGACCCTTTGGACCTTAATGTAGACCAATTTGAAAACGGGACCAAAAATTAAGAATCTAAATACATGGTTAGATTCAGCATATCAAAGAACCCCATATATTCAATTTTGTTGAAATCAAACAAAGTTTAATTTTGGACCCTGATTTGGACCAACTTGAAAACTGGGCCCATAATCAAAAATCTAAATACATGTTTAGATTCAGCATATCAAAGAACCCTAAGAATTCAATTTTTTAAATCAAACTAAGTTTAATTTTGGACCCTTTGGACCTTCATGTAGACCAATTTGAAAACGGGACCAAAATTAAGAATCTAAATACACGGTTAGATTCGGCATATCAAAGAACCCCAATAATTCAATTTTGATGAAATCAAACAAAGTTTAATTTAGAACCCTTTGGACCTCAATGTGGACCAATTTAAAAACGGGGCCCAAAATCAAAAAACTTAATACACGGTTAGATTCAGCATATTAAAGAACCCCAAGAATTCAAGAATAAAACCCCATTGAAATTGGTCAAGAAATAAGCAATTTATACAAAGTATCTTCTTTTGCACAATACTGTGCAATTGAATATTTCTTGCAATTGTGCAATACTGTGCAATTGAATATTTCTTGCTATTGCGCAATACTGTACAATTGACAATTTCTTGCTATTGTGCAATATTGTGCTATTGGATATTTCTTGCTATTGCGCAATACTGTGCAATTGAAGATTTCTTGCTATTGCGCAATACTGTGCAATTGAAGATTTCTTGCTATTGCACAAGTGTGTCTTTCTATGTTGTGATGTTACACTATTGTTTCAGGAAAAGGGTGAAGGTTTGGTACCATTAAAACGTTTAAACCCGCTGCATTTGTTTGCACCTGTCCTAAGTCAGTAATCTGATGTTCAGTAGTTGTCGTTTGTTGATGTGGTTCATAAGTGTTTCTCGTTTCTCGTTTTTATATAGATTAGACCGTTGGTTTTCCCGTTTGAATGGTTTTACACTAGTAATTTTTGGGGCCCTTTATAGCTTACTGTTCGGTGTGAGCCTAGGCTCCGTGTTGAAGACCGTACTTTGACCTATAATGCTTTACATTTATAAATTTTGACTTGGATGGAGAGTTGTCTCATTGGCACTCATACCACATCTTCTTATATCTATGTAAATATAGGGTTGGATATCAAATGTAATCAAAGTGCTGGATAGCACCTCTGGGAAGTTTGCAACTGTAGATGTGTATTATTTCAAATAGGTTATAGATGTGTATTATTTCAAATATGTATTTAATCACAGCTTTGATGTTTTTAACTAAACCATTTTCTTTTCAGCAATTATCAAAAATTATTATTTTTCATTGTTGTTATCTAAATTTTGATATTTACTATTGAAACCTTAAACTGTTGTTCTAAAATAATCAAATATACAATAAGCTCTGTTAAAATTCTTTATGTGCCCATGCCATATCTAGGCCCTGTGATTTTATAGTAGTTTTTTTCCATTTGTAACTGGGCATAACCCTAACCATAACAGTAAAATGACTTCACAAAATTCAAACTTGATCTTGGTTTTGTGGTTAAAAGTATTGTGTATAAGTTTCGTAACATTTGGTTGAGACACATTTAAGTTAGAGCACGGAATTGAAAAATATTTGTTAGTGTTCCGCGGAACCCGGTGTCTCGCCTACTTTTGCTGTTAATCGCAGGCTCAACAAAAATAAGGAAAAAGTTAATAAAAATATTCCTCTCTATACTATCTTTTGATTGTTAGAAGCTTCTGTTCAAGTTTGGTAAAAATCCAGGATAGTTTATGAATCTAATAAATGTTTTAAAAAATTTAACTGCAGACTTTATGTAATGTTAACTGGAAGAAAAGTTAAGTCCATTAATAAGTAAAATACAGAAAAACAAGAACAAAATTTAAACTAAATTTCCTTCTAGATACTAGCTTTTGATCATAAACAAGCTTCTGTCCAAGTTTGGTACAAATCCGGGATAGTTTAAGAAAGATATTAAATTTTTAAAACTTTAGCCATAGAGTGAATGTAATGTTTCCTGGCAAAAAAACAAGTCCATTTATAAGTAAAATACTGAAAAAATGGAATATTTTTTTTACAAAATTTACTTCTGGATACTATCGTATGATCATAAACAAGCTTCTGTCCAAGTTTGGTAGAAATCCAGGTTAGTTTAAGAAAGTTATCAAAATTTCAAAATCTTTAACCACAGAGTGAATATTTGTGGACGCCGCCGACAATATGTAGGATCGCTATGTCTCGCTTTTTCGACAAGAGTCGAAGGCTCGACAACAATCACAATTTTTAAATTTGTAAAGTGGCATAACTCTAGAACAGTAAAACTGACGCCACCAAAACTCAAATCTAAACAGTGTTTTGTGATAATGAGCTTTGTGTATAAGTTTCATAAAATTTGGTTGAGACAAACTAAAGTTAAGAGATCGTAAACAAAAAAATCAAGCAACTTTTCCATTTGTTAAGGAGCATAACTCTAGAATTGTAAAATCGACGCCAACAAAATTCAACTTGACCTGTGTTTTGTGGAAATAAGTATTGCGTATAAGTTTCATACAATTTGGTTTAGGAAAACTAAAGTTAGAGAACAGAAACTAATTTTTGGATGTACGGACGTATGTACAAGTAAGGGACGTACATACTAACAGAAGAAAAAGGGTAAAACTTACTACGGTGGGAACATAACAATAGCAGTGTGACGAAAGGAATAAAAAGTTTATAAACACTAGATTCATAGAGGTGCTTATAACCCTGTAACACATTTTAAAGTTGATGCTGTGAAATTTAGCATTGAGGCAATAACATTTGAGATTTTTGGTTCGTCATAATTATTTGGACTAGCACTAAGAGTAAGAAAGTCATTTAGCTATTACATGGACAGATTTTATTTAATCATGTTGCTACAGCACTTTCTTGATACACTGAGTCATTTTAAGTAGAAGCTGACTTGTCTGCCTTATCCTTGTAACGATTTGTGTACAAATGTTATTGTTAATCGTAACACTGAGGACATGGGCTGTTGATTTGTACGAACTGTCGTTGAGTCAATGTTTTTCAGCTGTCAGTTTGATCCACGTGACTGAGCATGCTGGACGAGTGAAAGTCCTTAAATTCACATTGGAGTGTGAAATAGCTAGTATTTAAATAGCGGAATTCAAAAGTTGTCAAATGTTTTTGGCATCAAAACCTTCCGACCGATGTTTTGACAAAAACATGCAAGTTCTATCATAGCCGGTATTTACCTTTACTCATCCTTGGCGTGTGACATAAGCCATATAATTATCGAGTATTTCTGTCACCTGTGTATAATTGTTCAATCAAACTTTTATCACTTGTCAATTATCCGACGGTTTGGTCAAAATATAAACATGTTAAAAAGTACGTTGCATTAAATGCTCATACGGATTCTTTGATACATGGCTTTTACTTTATATTAACCCTAAAATTAAATTTTAAATAAAAATAGTTTAATTTTGGACCCTTTGGACCTTCATGACCAATTTGAAAACGGACCAAAATTAAGAATCTAAATCACGGTTAGATTCGGCATATCAAAGAACCCCAATAATTCAATTTTGATGAAATCAAACAAAGTTTAATTTAGAACCCTTTGGACCTTCAATGTGGACCAATTTAAAACGGGCCCAAAATCAAAAACTTAATACACGGTTAGATTCAGCATATTAAAGAACCCCAAGAATTCAAGAATAAAACCCCATTGAAATTGGTCAAGAAATAAGCAATTTATACAAGTATCTTCTTTGCACAATACTGTGCAATTGAATATTCTTGCAATTGTGCAATACTGTGCAATTGAATATTTCTTGCTATTGCGCAATACTGTACAATTGACAATTTCTTGCTATTGTGCAATATTGTCTATTGGATATTTCTTGCTATTGCGCAATACTGTGCAATTGAAGATTTCTTGCTATTGCGCAATACTGTGCAATTGAAGATTTCTTGCTATTGCACAATACTTATTATATAATAATTTACACATCCTGTTTGGTGTGTATCTCCTGCCATATCATTATTATTTGCTTTTAAATATAAATCAGAAATAACCAACTTAAAATGGAAAATTTTAAAGAAAAAGGAAAAAGGAAAAAAGAACCCCCAATTTTTGAACCCCTTATGATTCATCACCCCAAACTCAATCCCAGCCTTCCTTTGAGGTATGGTACCTTGCAGTACAATTTCAGAGAGATCCATACACTTGAACACAAGTTATTGTCTGAAACTAGAAAATGCTTATTTTTGGCCCCTTTGGCCCCTAATTCCTAAACGTTTAGGCAATTACCCCAAACTCAATTCCAGCTTTCCTTTGTGATATGGAACCTTGTAGTACAATTTCAGAAAGATCCATAAACTACACAAGTTATTGTCCTGAAACTAGAAAATGCTTATTTTTGCCCTTTTTGGCCCCTAATTCCTAAAATTTTGAGGCAATTACCCCAAAATCAATCCCAGCATTCCCTTTGTGATATGGAACCTTGTGGTACAATGTCAGAGATCCATACACTTACTCACAAGTTATTGTCTGGAAGTTACAAAATGCTCATTTTGCCCTTTTGGCCCCTAATTCCTTAACTGTTGGTACCATAACCCCAAAATCAATCCCAACCTTCCTTTTGTGGTATTGAACCTTATGGTAAAATTTCATAGAGATCAATTCACTTAAACTAAAGTTAGAGTGCGAAAACCTATGTGTCTTCGGACGACGACGACGACGCCGGACGACGACGACGACGACGACGACGACGACGACGACGACGACGACGCCAACGTCATACAATATACGACCACAAAAATTTTTGCGGTCGTATAAAACGGGGTCATTACAACTGATCTCCAAACAAAGAAAACTGATAAACACCAGTTCCTTTCTCCAAAAGTTGTCACCGAAACACTGCTCCAGGAGCATACCTTACAGTCAAGCCATCAGACTAAAGCGAATTTGCTCCTCGGAATCCAAACTCAACTATCGTTTGGGACAACTAAAAACAACTAAAATCAAGAGGATACAAAAGCAAAACATCACAGACGCTTTTGATAAAGCCCAAGAAAAGATCGAGATATCCTCATGGAATACAAAGATAAGACGACCCGCGCAGATAGAATTCCGTTTGTTGTCACCTTCCATCCCGATTTGACAAATATTTCATCTACTATCCGCAAGCACTGGCGTCTTATCGAAAATGACTCTTCCTAAAAGAAATATTTCCATCACCTCCTGTTATTGCCTATCGCAGACCGAAAAATCTCAAAGATTTTAAGTAGAAGCTGACTTGTCTGCCTTATCCTTGTAACGATTTGTGTACAAATGTTATTGTTAATCGTAACACTGAGGACATGGGCTGTTGATTTGTACGAACTGTCGTTGAGTCAATGTTTTTCAGCTGTCAGTTTGATCCACGTGACTGAGCATGCTGGACGAGTGAAAGTCCTTAAATTCACATTGGAGTGTGAAATAGCTAGTATTTAAATAGCGGAATTCAAAAGTTGTCAAATGTTTTTGGCATCAAAACCTTCCGACCGATGTTTTGACAAAAACATGCAAGTTCTATCATAGCCGGTATTTACCTTTACTCATCCTTGGCGTGTGACATAAGCCATATAATTATCGAGTATTTCTGTCACCTGTGTATAATTGTTCAATCAAACTTTTATCACTTGTCAATTATCCGACGGTTTGGTCAAAATATAAACATGTTAAAAAGTACGTTGCATTCAGTAATGTCAGTCATACGGGATTCTTTCGATACACTCGGGCTTTTACTTTATATTTAATGCTAAACATTTGTAAATATCGTACATAGTAAAAATTGCGCGGGAAAATGTTCATTCATGAAATATTCATGAATGAAACGATGTCTCGCGTAGATTTCTTTTGATTTTCACTTCAGCGCATGGAAAATCCGCGAAGTAGTGTTTGTAATAATCAATGAAGTTAAATTCACCTGAATTGTCGGTGAACATTCATTCTTTTTTTTATTCAAGCTGTAATCTTTTCAAAAGGACTCAAAATTTCAAAAGCATCTTCCTAGAATCAGTATTCAAACACTAGTACTACATTATCTTGGAGCAGAACATTTGCGATAGTCTGTCACCGGAAGTTAGAGGCCGACGCCTTGGGAAAGTATTGCTATAGCAAACTTCCCAAAAACTGTATTGGATAGCTTAGGGTTATGTTATATATGGGATTCGCAAACTGCGTTAAGTGCAGTAGATATTAAATTTACTATCAAACAAAGAATGATTGACCAGTTCTGGCAAAAAATACATAGTGATATGACCATTTCATCTAGGGGACAACTTTATTCAAATTTAAAAAAAGAATTGTCCCTTGAGCCATATCTATTGAGATTACCTTTATTTTATAGAAAACTTATCTGTAAGTTCAGGTGTTCAAATGTGAAAATTCCCGTTGAAACCGGTAGATGGACAAACACGCCCATTGATGAGCGAAAATGCCATCTATGCAGTGATGGAAATATAGGTGATGAATTCCATTACTTATTTATTTGTAAGAGTGAGAAAGTGGGTGAACTTAGGGAGAAGTATATCCCTACATATTTTATAACTATGCCATCACATATTGAAATGTATGGATTATTATCCTATTGTAATTTACCTTTGATGAAGAGACTAGCCATATTCATAAAATATCTTATTAAAATATTGTAACTTACATTTGCGAATGTTATATATCTCATATATGTTGTTCACAAACACCTGACTTATAGATATTTTTATACACTTAAAAACACGTGCTCGTATATAATATATAATTATACAAAACTATAGAGTTACCTCTCTTTGCATTTATTATATGTGTATATACATTTATTATGTTTATGTCAATGTCAAGACATTTTGCATTTTTGGGTGTGTGGTATATTCATAACATGTCTAAGTATATAGTGTTTTGCTCGCCATTGTCAAATTGTAAATGTGTTTATTAACTGCCTCTTGTTACAGTGTAATATCTGTCTGAGTGTACTAATAAAACTTGAAAACTTGAAACTTGATACAATAGTTGGACTACTATGAACACTCGGCCACCGAGGCCATCTCTAAATTTGGAGAAAATACCCCAAACTGCATTAAACAGTAAAATACATATTTTTGCAGTTTACATTTCAAAACTGTGATCTGTTAAAAACTGTTAAAAACCTAGCTTCTTCATTTTCACGATATCAGCTAAAAACTGGAAAAATTGGATAACATGTATATTTAAGTCAGTAACTCTAAAACGAATAGACAGATTTTTCACAAATTGTTTAGGGAAAATACATCTTGAGTTGCTGATAGTTTTTGCAGTTTACTCTTTTAACCTAGTTCATATGGTTTTCACGATTACAGCCACCAGCTGCTATACTTTAGGAAGGGACTTTGATATTTATGCAACCTCATCATATATTTAATCTTATTATATACTTAGCGTTAATATGATAGTTTTTCTATGTGTGTAACATTGGAAGTAAACTAGCCATAAGTTCACATCCAGGCTGATTACCCATATCAGCCCTATATAACGCCACTCATTAGACAGTAGGTGATTCAGTCGAAATACGATCTTCAACAAGTTGTGAATAAATTTAACATAGCCTATCAAATATATGCCATCAACACCAAATGTACTACTATATCTCACATGGTCTAACTTGACTATTGCCTGCTGACCTTACTGAGGGATTCTTAAAATGGACATAGAACAGTTATACAGGTAGTGGTAGACATTGCCTCAAATATGCACCGTGCTTCAGATACCTTTCACTTTCTAGTCTAGCTGCATTAAATGGGGTTGAGTAAGGTAGTTGGTTTATACTAGTTCATAGTTAAATTGTTTTACATTTGTCTTTTCGGGGCCTTTTATAGCTGACTATGCGGTATGGGTTTTGCTAATTTTTGAAGGCCATATGGTGACCTCTATGTCATTTGGTCTCTGGTGGAGAGTTGTCTCATTGGCAATCATACCACATCTTCTTATTTTTATATCTAAAGTTGACATTTGCTATAACCCCACTTAGCACTTTGCATCCAGCAGGACAAGAAATGATAAAACAGCCCCGATGTAAAATATTTGGCCGAGTAAGGATGGATTCCTGCAGACTGTTTATACATTTGTACCTTGTCACATAGAAAGTAAATCATCGTATATATAAAAAAAAAAAACATTTCTTATCTTTTTAAAGTTTTATTTTTCTGAATATTGATGTAATATTTGCCTTTTTATGTAAAGCAGTCGTTAAGCAACCAATTTACCTATCAGATATTAAGACTCTTGTGGAGTTTAATATTTTGGAGGAAACATTTTGTTTACAATAACATTAACGGTACCAATTAAACAGTACCAGATGCGCATTAAACGTTTCTGAGGATATAGTCTTTAATATTCTGCACTCATCTGGATGACAGGAACTACAACGATTAATAAGCACTTATTTATAACCCTGGTAGCACTGTAGAAAAGATATGGAAACTGTCTTATTAGTACGCTGTCGTTAATTTCTTTTGTGACTATCTGTGATGCCGCGGTCATAAATTGACCAGAGATACTTCTTATCAATCACGTGGTTTTATCCACACAGATTAACATCAATACCTGTCGGAAAACACCTTTACTTATTTCAATCGCGTAGGTTGACATTTATTCATGAACAACTTATTTAAACAAATCGACTGATGCATAAAAAATTCTTAAGGGTTCCACGGAACCCAGTGTCTCGCCTACTTTTGCTGTTAATCGCAGGCTCAACAAAAATGAGGAAAAAAAATCAATAAAAATATTCCTTTAGAAACTATCTTTTGATTGTAAGAAGCTTCTGTCAAAATTTGGTATAAATCCAGGATAGTTTATAAATCTAATAAATGTTTTAAAACTTTAACTGCAGACTGTATTTAATGTTAACTGGAAGAAAACTAAGTCCATTTATAAGTAAAATACGGATAAACAGGTACAAAATTTTAACAAAATTTCCTTCTAGATACTAGCTTTTGATCATAAACAAGCTTCTGTCCAAGTTTGGTACAAATCCAGGATAGTTTAAGAAAGTTATTAAAATTTTAAAACTTTAACCACAGAGTGAATGTAATGTTTCCTGGCAGAAAACTAAGTCCATTTACAAGTAAAATACGGAAAAACAGGAATTTTATTTTACCAAATTTACTTCTGGATACTATCTTATGATCACAATCAAGCTTCTGTCCAAGTTTGGTACAAATCCAGGATAGTTTAAGAAAGTTATTAAAATTTTAAAAACTTTAACCACAGAGTAAATGTAATGTTTCCGGGCAGAAAAACTAAGTCCATTTACACGTAAAATACGGAAAAACAGGAATTTTATTTTTACCAAATTTACTTCTGGATACTATCTTATGATCATAACCAAGCTTCTGTCCAAGTTTGGTACAAATCCAGGATAGTTTAAGAAAGTTATTAAAATTTCAAAAACTTTAACCACAGAGTGAATATTTGTGGACGCCGCCGACGACGACGCCGACGGAATGTAGGATCGCTATGTCTCGCTTTTTCGACTAAAGTCGAAGGCTCGACAAAAATGAAAATCGGCCCAGAACTAATTATTCTACAACGATTCAAAATAGTGAGTGACATTATTTTATTTCTTCAGGGGTTAAGTTAAAACTGCCAAAAGGGCGTGTTCCGGTTACCGCCGGGTCACGAAAATTGTCTTAATAAATATATACACTGTGACGACCTGATTAATGTTTATAGCAACGGACCTGGATTACCCTGGAAAGTAGAAATTTACAGTTTTAAATGCGAAAATTAATCGACCAAGGACTTAATATCACAGAAATTATACATAACAAATATAGTTTAAAAAATAGACGCACCTCATTGCGTTGGATAAAAACCGCAATTTTTATACGTGTGCATGCAAAACAAATTTCTTGTTAGAGGGGTCTTAATACAGCACAAACAACATTTTCCAAAAGACCAAAAAAGTGAAAAAGTATATTTTAACAAAACGCATTTGACTAACAGGTCGAACAACAAATGTTCTTAAACCCTGCTGACTGCCATTGGCGATTGCAAAATAAACCGATCACCGATGTAAAAAATGGATCTAAATTATAAATTTAATACTAAACAGAAAACAATATATATATATATAAGTGGGTTTAAATTTTTTGACATTTGTGAAATTCAAAGCTGCTAAAATATTCGTAGTTGAACGAATTTTATCCGATAATATGCAGCCGGTGTCAGTATTTTTATTTGTCATTTAGGAATGTGCCAATCATGACTTATGATTTGACCTGCATTTATCAATTTGAGAAAAAAAACGAGACTTATAAAATGTTATTGAATAGCTAAAGCATCTCTGTCCCATAAAATATTTTATCACTATCTGTCCAAATGATACTAATAAATATTATTGAACAGTTGCAGTGCCTAAAAAATTTCAACACATCGGGGCTCAGCTGAAACATTCGTATACCAACCATGATCTGGATATAAAGCGAAGCTTGATAATTCCTACATTTATTTCAAATCTCTTTGATCTTTAATTTTTATCAGAACAATCATTTTACAATCGTCTTAAGTATGCATGAAATGTGTGCCACTGGAATAAACAGTAATTATATAACACAACTTGCGATATATATTACATATAGTGCAATTTCTTCCGAAAAATAAATCAATAAACATAGGGCATTTATTCAATTAATATGGTACAAATTTCCATCGTCAATGTGTTTTTCTATAGAATTAATGATGTCTCGCACAAGTCCATCAATCTATCAATCAGCACACATATGCTGATGTAGGGTAACGGAATCTGCCAAGGTTTGCCGATTGCTGTTTCCTAAGAATTTATCACAACTTTCGATGTCTTCGTTTATTTTCGTAATCGCGAAAGCAACCTAGAATGACGATATTGTAGGGCATCACATGCTGGTGTGTAAATAACGTTCCATGTTTCAAGTTAATTAACATGTCATTAAATTGCGCGCGGCATCGCAGATGAAAAGTTTGAAGTCGGGTCGTAGTAGTTCCTGTCAATATAATACTTCCATGGTTAGATTCCAGAGTTAGATTCAGAGATGAGCAATTTTTTTTTCATTTCGGCTATAAAACAAATCATGCGTATACATAAGATTCCTGGATATGTCTCAATAACGTGTAATAAAGGAAACAATATATTTCTATGTATCAAATATGATCATTTAAGTTTCAATAATTAATAATTAAATTTAATTCTTTTCAGCTTTTAACCTTAGACCGTTAGATGTCAATTTCTTGTTCAATCAGATTTTAATGAATTTTGATGCATTAATGGATTTCGAAGATTTCTGGGACAGCCTCCAATTTCCGGGTTAGCAGCTTAGAGTGGAACTACGATTAAATCGGAAATTCGACGATAAGCGCTGTTTTGGGATAGCAGTATAACAAACGTACATACAATCAAACTGGCAGGAAAAGTCACCAACAAATTAAATGAGAAAAGGTCGGGTAACTCAGTTTACAAGTACCAATGATCTCCGTTCATCATATGATCAATTTTATCTTACGCAACCTTAGATATGATTATGTACATACATTTTTATCATGTAAAAGTCAGGGTTTTTATGTCGTATATGTGATTAATCTGGGTTTATTTAATATAAACAGTACATAGTGTTATAAATTATAATTACATTTATAAAATCTTAATAATATAACTATACTACGAGGGGGCAGCATGGTTCCATAGCAACAAGTCGACAATCGAACGCATAATTCTAATCTTTTCTAAAAATTAAGATCGTACTTGCTCGAATAAATATCAAAATTTCAAGCTGCACTTATCCTACATATATATTTGGACTGATTCCTATATTCAAAGCCAGTGATATGTATTCGTGTATATCACGTATATATATAATGATGTATGGGTTCGCATAAAGTGTTTGACCTATCGTTGTTGACTTCTATGTCATATGGTGGATAGTTGTCTCATTGGCAATTTTACCACATCTTATTTTTAAATTTTGTAAGATTCTTATCCACATGTTAGGTTTGCATAAGAAAAAAAACATGAGTTTTGTCTATTGCATTTAACCCCTAACTGTTAAATGAAATTTAAAAAGTTATATATGAACTTTTTAAAGGTGTTTAAAGGTGTTATTCAATCTAGAAAATTGCATTTAGTAACACCGTCTATATTTTTCAGAGACCACAACTATAGAGAGAGACAAAATCATGAAATCGCATGATGTTCGGAAGCTTACTAGGTTGCATTTTATTTATCTATTGTCACAGGGAACAAGCTCTAAGGTTAATGGGCTAATGACCTCTGCTAATTTCACATAAATACGACTGGATGATGAAAAAATGAAACTTCAAACAATATAGTAAGTAATAATCCCTTCCGCTAGTGATAGTATTGTCCTGCATGAGTGTTGTGACTTCAGAAAGATGCCATATCATCACAAGTACTTGCCTCGGTTAAAAATAGACCGATATACCTTTACCAGACATTTTACTGAAAAACGCAAAAAGGTATACATATTTTTGAAAGAGACAAGTGTTTGTTTGTGCTACAAATCCATGAGATTTACTATATTTGTTTGAAATATAGAAATATATATACTTTATTTACACAGAATGAAATATTTGATTATTTGAACTCTTTTAAAAGTAACCACATCTTTCCATCGCTATTTTGCACAAATAATCTACAAAGCTGCTGGTGCTGATTAAATAATAATAAATAATAATAAAATTCTTTATCTAAAGAAGGTAACTCATTTAACAATAACATTTTAATCTTCCCTGGGGCCTTCAAAAACTAGTAATACAAGTATATTTTCCATTAAAATCGGATAATCTTGAAGGAGTAAAAACGGATATGTCAACAGTATATTTTTAATGACTCAGACACTTAACATGCTTAAGGCATATATGTATATATGGGTTTATACATCTATATGCTTAAGGTTAGTAATCTAAACGTATCCTTTACTGTGTACATATGAATTATAACGTAGAAAGATAAGATTTTGTGTATTTCAAATCATGACGATTTATTAGTCCTTGTTTATGTACATGCGGATTCAAGTTTCAAGACTTTTCCTTCCAAAGACCAAAACTTGGGCCAACCGTGAACAAATGCATTCAATTAAAAACATCACAATAAAGATTTATGTTACTGTCAACATAATAAGACAGACATATAACATGATGATGTGGGATTAGTTTATATTGCGTTCGCTTGTATATTTCATAATGAAAATAAACACAATACTGCTACAAATAATTTGTTATAATACGTCCGCATTCGTTCAACATAAAAGTAGACTAAAACCTTAAGGATCCCCTAACATAATTTAAGGTTACCTGCGACGAACTTCATCCTGATGTTTCTATGTACTGTGTATATTACGTGCAGCTCTGATGTGAATACTTTTGTTGATCATGGAGGTAAGTTACAGGTGTCTTACGAATAAACGACGATATTTGAAGTAGTTTAAATCTTCTGACGGTTAAAAATATCTAAATATCTCTTATCATTAAAGCGGAAATACATTTTAGCATCTAACAGAGTTTGCGCATTCAATCATTAAGAGGTACCTTAGGGATTTTTTTCAATTAGCACCGCAAGGTTTCTAAAAACAATTTTTGTTTAGATTTATTAACTAAAAGTTTGGGACATACTGAGCCGAATTATGTTCCAGTGTATATGTATTTTTAAACAAAAGTCATTATCATTATTGCTATGAATTATAATAAACCTTTTAGAGTTTGGAAAATAAACGGATAGAGGGACAAAATTTATTAACTAATGTTATTGTGATATGGTATGGAAAATAACAAGAACGCATTACTGAAATAAGTGAGAATAAGTTAAACTGTAACAGAATATTTCCTAAAAAAATTAAAACACAAACAAACACGAAAAAATAGAAAAAAAGAGGGGGGGTCCTTTACCCGCGTCTAGCTGTGACTCTGAGAGCTGTGACATAATTATATGTTATAGCACTTCCGTCTTAGATCATACACAAAAGACTAAATGTATGCCTATACACAGGATGTATTTCGTTTAAGTGATTGAACTGAAAAGGTTATAAGACGAGGCGATTATAATTTTTTTTCGACATTCGTTGGATATTATCGCGCATAATATATATGTTTTGTTCATTTTATTGATGTGCAATAAAATGTTTTACTGTGACTGCAGGGCGCTTGGGTCATAGACTCCCCCTTTTTTTCGGTGTTTAAAGTTTTTTTTAAGTAAATCGCCTTAGACATTTCTTATAAAATTTGTTCTTGTTCTTAGCAAAACGGTCTTGCCGCATGTAGATTGATAACTATATATTTACCTCGTATATCCATTACAAGAAGAGAGGGACAGCACGTATACTATAATCTACTTTATTATGATATCAGATGAATAAGAACAAGAACACACAAAATAAGTGAAAAAATGAAAAATTAAACATTTTAAACAACGGGAAAAGGGAGTGTGTGCACCCAAGCGCATTTGACTGAGACAACATTGAGAGCTACGTCAGATAGAAATCTACCTTTCGCAAATGAATATATCAATACATCTGTTAACCTATTTTGTGCCGTTGAAAAAATCTATATGCAAAGTCTGTAACTGTTTGAAAAATGAGTTGATATAAGAACCCTACAAAACAAACCAAGATTCATCTTTTATCTGGTACTTCAATGTTCCAAAATATAATTAAAGCCTTATACATGTACATATATATACGAGCACTTGCATAAGGTCGCTTTCTATCCGACAGTTCTTGTTGGTCTACTTAACAAGTACTACTATTTCAGCTAGCTAGTTGGATAATTCCGGTTGACAAAACAACATTCTCTTTTTATCGCGTGTATTCAGTCTCATACCTTTATTGCTGGCTTTATTTAGTAACAGTGGAACGGTTTCTTCGTGTTCTGAAATTTTCAAAAATCATACCTGTTCCCGCCATTTAAAACTTAAATATGTCATGCGTCTGGTTTTGCTTGTCAACAATATTTAGTTAGTATCGGGGCAATTTTTACGGATTTTGATCGTCCTGGTTTGAAACACGGTAAATTTCAAGTACATCATTTGTCTTACAGATACAAGCACTATTTTGTATGATTCTTAATCATTTTTATGTACATTTGATTTTAATGCTTCTGGTGTACTGCAAATACGACTGTATATGCAAAATAATGACCTTGAGGCTTGAAAGATCATAAATGGATATTTGGGTCAGAAAAAAAATTACAAAATTTTTCTTTTATCTCACTTTGATAGAGTCAATAAGCGATCAGGTCAATTTAAGGAAGTGAATGATAATATTTAGTATGCAGTTGTAAAAGCATTCTCAATTTAATTGAGATAATTCAGGCTAGCCCGGTCCCCTTCAATCATGGTCTATTGACTCTGAAACGTTTGCATAGTTTTACAGGTTAAAATTTATGATTATGTCAGTTTGAGGGAACCAAGTCAATAATATTATGTATGCTGTTGTATGTGCATAGGTACATCTAATTTCCATGGACCCCTCAGTCAGTCATGGTCTATTGACTTGGGAACTTTATCATAGTTTGACATGTTAAAGTTTGTGAGAGGAATTTGGAAAGTAAAAATCTCTTGTTTTCCAATCCTAATAAAACTGTATTTTTTTTTGTAATGTTTATGTTATTATTTTCACAATAAAATTTTGTTTGCACTTAAATTTGTGATCAGATCAGTTTAAGGGGAACAATAAGTAGTTAGCCCTGTACCTTCAGTCATGCTTCATACAGGAGAGACATGTCTCTGTATCAACAGTTTATTTAAGGTAAAGATACTCCAGGAAAGGGATCAAAAACAACAAGTCGAAGAAAGATTGAGGTTAAAAGAAAGGAAAAAAAAAAGAAATTGGACAAAAGTGGGCGCGGATTCAGACTGGGGCGCACCCGCGGGCACCTCCCCTTTACAGAATGTAAAAATGTGAAATTACAACCAACATAGTTTTGAAATATAGTACTCTAATACCCAAATCTCACGTTCGCCCACTATCATAAAATCGTGGATCCCCGCATGAAAAGACCTTCCACCAGACATTGCACAAGCAACACAAACCCAACTAAAACAGGAATGAACTCAGCGGTCTCCAAGGGTGAACCGTATAATTGGCATCTCTTGTTTCATAAGGCAAGCAAAGGACGGGTGGAAACTCGCATTCTGTAGTGACATAAAGGAGGAAGGAAAGTTGAACATTAATACTGTACTTATAAATGTAACTTCCATGACCATCTGTCATTTCAACGATTACAAAATTTTAGATTGGTCGGAGTATATTGTAGATCAAGTCATCAGGACAAATAATGGGTGTCTGGAAAGGCTGAATCACTTGCTCCAGTCTATAGGTTGAGACGTCTGTTTAAATTTCTTTCGACTTATATTTGCTTCTTCGAATAATTTATTATACATTATACTTTGTTTGAGAATCATATATTCCTTATTTTATTCCGTCAGGAATATAAGTATATCACAATATTTTCTAGATGATATGACTATATAGATATAAGGAGATGTGGTATGAGTGCCAAAGAGACAACTCTCCATCCAAGTCACAATTTGTAAAAGTAAACCATTATGATCAAAGTACGGCCTTCATCACGGAGCCTTGGATCACACCGAACAGCAAGCTAAGGGCCCCCAAAATGACTAGTGTAAAACCATTCAAACAGTAAAACCAACGGTCTAATCTATATAAAAAACGAGAAACGAAAAACACTTATGAACCACATCAACAAACGACAACCACTAAACAACAGGTTCCTGACTTATGACAGGTGCAAACAAATGCAGCGGGTTTAAACGTTTTAACAGGCGCCAACCTTCACCCTTACCTATAGTATGTTTTATTGAAAATTCTAATGAAAATATATGTAGAACTATCACATACCATTGATGCTGATTGACCTCAAACCCTTCCTTACCCTTTGATATCACTCACCTCATAGCCAACATTGCTTTAATTCAAAACTAATATATGGAGACATGATTAATAAAAACAATGATGTAATATTAAAGAATTATCCTCCATATCCATGTATACAGTTGTTCAATGTACGTATTTTATGTGGGGGGAAAAGGGGGGATGGTTGGGGTTATCATTTTGATCTTAAACGTTTGACACTCTCATATTTCTGCATGAGGGTTCAAACATCACGGAGGAGAAAATTATATTTCTTAATGTGCATATATTGTGTAGTGCGCAGTTTATTTCGGCATATTGAAATTTTTGTATAGACTTCCCTATATCTGACAAAGAGTCAATCATGGTTTTTAAAGTCGGTGTACAAATTTTATAAGCTTTGAAAGGCATTTGAATCGGCTACATAAAATAATCCAATATACGTTATAGATAAATAGTTCACATTAAATACGATACACACAAACAAACATTATATACTACTCACATACCATGGTTACATTAAACAAAACCACTATAATGCAACGACCAGTTCAACATATCAAGCAACATGCATCACAAAATAAACCAATGAACACTAAAACCATCTGTCTGCACAGCATCGACATGAGCTGCCATTCTTCTTAGAAGTTGATTTTGTAAACTTTTCCAAACTTGGTGCTAGTTTGTAAGGGTTTGCCAGCTCATTGTAATATCTAAACGAATGAAGGCCATACCTAAATTGTATTTCTGAGATTTGGTATATCTGCTGTTTGATCGTTTCTTAAAAAAACATTGTTATGTTTTGTAATATTTATGAGTCTGTACATGCACAAGACTTTTGTTATTAACAATTTTCAAAGTTTCAAAACTTCTAAAACTGTAGAACATTGTCTATTATGACATCCTTTAACAGTTAATTTTATTTCCGTTCAAGTTAATTTCAATATTATGATTAGCTTTATTTTCAATAACCAAAACCTGCAAATATATGAGGAATCGAATGCTTGCATTGGTTTTTTAAAACTATGCAGCATTTAAAACTATCCCTATCCAAAGTTTGCATTACTTTTTCAAAGTCATATGCATAAGACAAGAGTGTTACTTTCACAACGAGGGAGAATTGGATATCGCATGATACCGTTATTTACTCGAGTCTGTGACGAGTTTATTATGATTATTGAAATTTAATAACGAGAGTTTTTATTAATCGATATGCAATTAACCAGGAGTAACTGTTGTCAAACTTGTTTCTCTAATGTTAAAAATAATATGTTCTGGTGCAATGTTTTCGATTTTGCAAGCTTCACTTCATTCAAATATTAGTCTGCTTACGATAGGGAGAACATTAAGTCAGAAACCAAGACTTCTGTTAAATTGGCTTTTAAATTCTATTTTCAAACTTTGTGTACGCTTCGCTATGAAATCAAATTTAATCCAAAATAAATATTTCCAGTCGGAAAATGTAGGTGTTTGGTGTATTATAGAAGAAAGCACATATCTGATGTAAAGGTGGAATTGTGACCTTTGAGCTATAAGTGTGAAGATTAAGTTAAATCATTCCAATTTTACGGACCCCTTCACGAGTTGGTCGACCGTTATGTAAAATCTGTTTCACAAATGATAGTGGGTATGTTCCAAATGTCGTTTCCCCGACTAAACCTACCGAATAAAACTTATCACCGGGTTTGTACTTATATTAGTAACACGACGAGTGCCACATTAGGAGCAGGATCTGCTTACCCTACAAGAGCACCTGCGACCAGCGCAGGTTTTTTGGTGGGATTTGTGTTGCTCAGTCTTTATAAAAATAAGGAGATGTGGTATGTTAGCCATTGAGACAACTATCCACCAAAGTTCAAATGAAGTGGATGTAAGCAATTATAGACAACCGTACGGCCTTCAACAATGAGAAAAACCAACACTTATAGTCTCCTATAAAAGGCCCCGACATGAAAAATATGAAACAATTCAAATGAGAAAACTAACTAATTTATAACGAAACAATTTAAGAAAAACAAATATGACAGACATGAACAAACGACAACCACTGAACTACAGGCTCCTGAATTGGAACAGGCACATAAAGAATGTGTTTTCTTGTTTGTGTTTTGTGTACTGTCGCCATGGCATTGTCAGTTTGTTTTTGGGTATTGATTTTTTAATATCCCTTTGGTATCTGCCGCTTCTCTGTTGAAAATCATCATTGCGATAACTGGAACAGTTAATAGAAACAACTCAGTCTATACGGGCCATCCACCTTCAACAATGAGAAGTGACAAAACGTGAACCGATTTAAACGAGAAATTTTAACCAGCGATATAAAACACCTTATCGCTATTTATTCATATCCGGATAAGTTCTAAAATTACACAATTTTTCAAACCAGTTTAAGCTATCTGTGGCCGTGTTCAAACAGTATATTGTCCATAAAACTTTCATAGAGACATGTTTAAACCATCGTAAACACATGAACAAAGCATTTTCAATTACTTTAATTTGTCTTTTAAAAATGCTTCTTAAAATATCAAAATTTTTAATATGTCCACTTTCCAAACTTTTTCCTCTCTGAGCTCATTGCTGATGTTTTGTTCCGCTTGACTTCAATAGCAAGTTGTCTTAAGTACCTGTTTTTCCTGGATTGGACGAAATATCAATAAGGTGAAAAACAATAACCAAAAACAAATATCGCATGCAGCAATCGACGACAACCACTGAATCACATGCCTCTAATTTGGGACAAGCACATACAGAATATGGCGGGCTGAAAATGTTTCTGGGCAGTATACCTACTCCTTACACGGGACAGAAGTGTAACAGAAAAATAAAAGAACAAACTGTTAAAATCAGTTGAAATTAGTTTGACTCATCAGGTCGACACGAAGCCCGAAAAACAACTAACAAAAAGACAAAAGACACAAAGCACCGATCTAACAGTACGAGCAGTTATTGAAAGTTGCTTGAAACTTCATTACAGTTTTAACAAAAACAATATGCTTTACCGGCATGTTTTACTTATAAATATCAATCAGTACACATCCGATGTATTAAGCGTGAAGACTGTTATAAACAGCTCAAAAACTGAAGAATGACAATCGGCAATGCCAAAATATAAGTATCAACATGATTTACGCCAATAAGTATGCATATCTGTATAGCATTACATATCTTAAAGCTGTGTTTCAAATCATAGATAACAAAATTAATGTTAGTAGCTATTGCTTCTCTTATATCACAGAATCGATCATTTCGTATCTGCAACAACTAGATATTTCATAACAAAGATTTCTTCCATTACATCCACATAAGACAAAAAATTACTTTTCTCACTTTTAAAACAACTTGGGTGTCTTAACATGTTGCAAGAATATACCTTGTGTTTTGTTATTGTTGCTAAGCTTGCCTCTTTCTCTTTTGGTTGTTGTTCATTCCTGATTGAGTATGATTTAGTTTTTATACGCCCGTTTACGGGACGTATTATGGTATACGGTTGACCGTCTGTCCGTCCGTCCGTCGTCAACATGTCGGATATTAACTCAAAAAAGCTATCACCAATATGCATGAAACTTTGGTGAATTGTTTATATCTATTGACGTGAGCTCCCTTTCGTTTTTTATATATTTCAGAATTACCGTTTCCGAGTTTTGGGGTTTAATTCATTAAAAAAGGGGGGATTTTCCAGTTTTCCGACAATAACTCAAGAATACTTTCACCAACTAGCAAGGAATTTTGGTGAATTGTTTATATCTACTGAATCTACTGACATGAGCTCCCTTTCGATTTTTATAAATTTTGGATTTAACGTTTTCGAGTTACAGGGTTTTATTCATAACAAAAGGAGGATTTTCCAGTTTTCGGACAATTACTAAAAATGATTTCAGCAGTTCTCATGAAACTTTGGTGAATTGTTTATATCTGTTGATGTAAGCTCCCTTTAGAATTTTATAAATTTTAGATTTTACGTTTCTTAGTTATGGGGTTTTATTCATTAAAAAAGGGGGGGTCCAGTTTTTGGACAATAACTCAAAAATGCTTTCAGCAGTTTTCATGAAACTTTGGTGAATTATTTAAAGCTATTGATGTAATCTCCCTATTGATTTTCGTAAATTTCAAATATGACATTGAGAAGAAATTGGACTTTATTTGTTTATAGTCTGACAACAGATTTACTAAGTATTGCACAACAGCAAGAAATCTTTAACTGAATATAAATTCAATTCATATAACCAATTTCAAGTTCTTTGACTACATTTATTCAGAAACCTATAAAATGTCAAATATTTAATTACAATCCAAATTCAGACCTGTATCAAGCTTGAATATTGTGTCCATTATTGCCCCAACTGTTCCGGGTTTGACCTCTGCGGACGTATCCAGCTGCGCTCAGCGAAGCAGTTTATTTACTACGTCTAGATACCCATACTATCAACAATAATCTGCAAAATGTTTTTATTTTATTTCAGTAAAGTACATAATGGCAACATCCAGTACATTAATATACGGCGTGTGTGATTCCCAGCATATCACCAAGGCTGCAGAACACTGGTGTCCTGAATGTGAGGAAGGTCTTTATCCTAACTGTCTAATATTCCTTAATTCGTCTAAGCTTTCACGAGCGCATGGTATTATCGCCATTGAAAATTATAAACAGTTACCATAGTACTTTTCAAGTATACGTCATCACTGTCCGGACCATGATAGAATTGTCCAAGCCACGAAATCCCATGTTGTCCATTCTGTATAATAACAAGCCATAGTGAATGTAAGGGATTACAAGTGTAAGAAGAGGTCGTGAAGACATCGGAATTATTCGGTCAGTTCGAAGACATGAAACAGAGTTCAAGGGACATACAAAATAAATTGAAAGAATAAAGATAGACTGTGAAGGTAATCTTAAGAGTATTCAGGAACAGAGAAACGATGTCCAGTGTGAAATCAAACAGGTCCACCAAAATAAATTCACATCTTGATAAACTTGAGAAGCAAGCATTAGAAAATTTAGAATCTACTGGAGATAAATTTAAAGACCTGATTGCTCAACTTTTAAGCAAACTTTCCAACAGCGGTAAAGAAATGGAAGATTTAAAGAATATTATTTCAGCAATGACAAATTATGCCTCAGATTTACAAAGATTTCTTGGGAGGAAACATTGAATCAGATAACAAAATCAGAAAAGTACTCAAGTGCCTAGAGGATGGAAGTCTACAGCGAGTTACTCTTAACTGTAGTATTGACAGTAAAGTGTCTGGTATTTTATCTTCTATTTCATCATTTTGTACAGTATCAGCTGAAGCAAGTAAGCCAAATATTCTTCTAAAGAAAGGAAAGGAAAAGCAAACTCAGATTATGACTGCCCCACCGACAACTCAGTCATCAATACATGATATCAAAGTACAGCTGGTACAAACTTTTACATTGCCGAGAGGAGGAGATACAGTACTAGGGTATAACAGTATGTACAATAAACCAATCAGGAAAAATGATATTCATTGATTTTACTCATAACAAGCGACTTGTTATTCTGAACGCAAATGGGACATTAGACGGAGAATTGAAATTATATATATCGGCACCATGTGATGTCACATCTATCGATGCCAGAAGAGTCGCCGTCATGCAAAATAAACAAATTCAATTCATAGATTTGTTATCTAAGGAAATAAAGAGGACAATCACATTAAAAAATATTTACCCATCGGGAATTTCGTATGGACAAGAAAAGTTTTTATACTGAGAAACTAAAATAGCATACAAACGCTAGAGCTGTCAGCTCGCAAACCGAATATGTTAATTAACATAGTCAGGGAATCAAAAGGCTGGAACTATTTGGAATCTTAACAAAATAAAATATATCATACGAATAAAATCAATGATACTGTAACTTGCTACAAAATATCGGGCGAGAAACTCTGGGAATTTAGAGATAAAGCAGTTATCTGTTCACCATGTAGTGTGTCAGTTGATAAAAACTCCAACGTGTACGTGGCATCATCTGGCAATAACAGCATTGTGGTTATATCACCTGATGGATCGCAGAGTAGGACATTGATAAATAAACTAAACGTTAGGGCGATTGACATTGATAAAGAAATAAACATTTTAATGGTGTCAGATTTTTGGAAAATGACGCTATCAGCGGCATGTTTCCGATACCATTGACCAGAACTAACGGAAGTTGATTATGCCTCCGCCTACCGCACTCGGTTTCATATTTACTATTTTACATACTAACTGGAATCTGCTAACCCGAATAATTCAGTCGTTATATTCCGCTGATCTACGATTACTCCTCGCAAGTAGGAGAGATCGATTACGGGGAGGGACTGAATTATTCGGGTTAGGAATCTGCTTGTATTACGCTACACTCGAACAAAGTATTGTAGTCGGACCGGAACCAGTTTACATACTTTATTTTATTTACCAAAAAGATATCTTTTTTTTATTAAATGGTATTTGAGCTATCCCTTTGTTATATTTTTCATATTTATTCGAGCTTTCACTTTCATGCACATGTCTTACAATCGTAAACAATCGGTATGTACACATGATAAATAGATCCGTTTTGTTATGGTGTTGGACTTTTTACCCTCCAATGATCAGCAATCGCTAGACAAAATAGTTCTCCTAAATAATGTCAGCCTTTCATGCCAATTCAACTTTACAATCATTAAAAAAGTAATAATCATAATCATTTTGATATCCATTGGATAGAAACTGGTCTTTATCCAGATTTACGAAGATTTTAATAATCAGAAATTAGTAATACGGTTATACCCACGCGGTGCGTATGAATCTTTGTTTACAAAGTTATAGTAGCATAGTCTGTAACTGCATCATTATTAATTAACTACACTGTTATTGTACTTAATATGATGAAAACTGCATATGCAATATAAGATGTCAACTCGGCCAATACAGATTTTTTTTCCGTATTGGCCGAGTTTTGATCCGGCCAGAACAGGATTTCGGAACGTCTCTAGTTTTTAGATCGTAAGTCACGAAAAACTCAAACTGAAAGTAAACAGTTGTTTGTACGACGCAGTTTTTATTTACTCACCATAAACAATCTGAAACGTTCAGTATGGCATATATTTTATGTTAAAGACGGTCCCATTCATTTGAAAAGCATTTTGAAAGTAGACGATGGAATTATTTCAGGTTTGGGGAACGAGTAAATTATCACAAAGTTCATTTCTTGACGACCTCATAATTTCATCATGTTGATGGTACAAATCGATTTAATTTTTACTGTTTACTTTCGCTTCTCATGTTTTGTATTTTAAACCCGAACCAGGCATATGCATTCTGTAATTGCGCAAATCTTCGTTCTTTGGTCAATTGGCTTATGGATAGTTGTATCAATTTCAACTCTTACATTATTTTTTAAAATATATTTGCATTACACATGCAATGGCAGCACCTTTCCAATTACTATTTATGTGTTGTTTCTAAATTCAAGTTGTAACACTTTATAGTGACTGGAAAGGGTAGAAAAATTTATCAGATGAGAAAAGGTTGAAGATAAATGGGAACGGCACCAAATCATTAGATATTGCATCTTATAAAAAGAAACTGAGATTTGGATAGTTCCACTTCAAGGTAAAAATGTTTATCTCTTGTGAAATGAAATAAAAAAATATTGTAACACTGTAGTTAATTAATAACGATACTATTACATGTATTTCTGTATTGGCCTCATTGTTGGTTCTCGGCCAGCAGTATTGGCCTTCGTCTTCACTCAGACCAATACACCAAGACATGGACCAATAACAAGGACAATACAGAAATACTTACGCAATAATATTATAGAATGACAGTATGGTTCAATAGCGGAATCAGCCCTCAACTACTTGCAAGACAAAAATCACATTACTTAGAATACTTTAGATCATTCAGGTAGTCTTTATTTATATGTACAAAAGAACAGCCAGTAGTCATTGGATATTGTAGATCATTCAAATAGTCTTGACCTATTTATTAGTACAAAAGAACAGCCAGTAGTCATTGGATATTGTAGATCATTCTGGTAGTCTTGACCTATTTATTTATAGAAAAACAGCCAGTAGTCATTGGATACTGTAGATCATTCAGGTAGTCTTGACCTATACATTTGTACTAAAAAACAGCCAGTTGTCATCTTCACTTAACACACACATATACGAATATCAATTATATGCTTACGAGATATGTTGGAATGTTAAACTAATTACGGTATGTGAAAATCAAGACTTGCATAAAAATATCACAATATTAGAGACAGTGGCGTCATTTTTCCTCATAGCTTTCAGCTCTTTGATTATAGTAATGATGTTCATGTTTCCCAAATTAAGTAGTTTAAGAGTTTAGTACTTCTTTGTATTGTGTGTGTTTTTTAATATGATTAAGTATGCTCTTTCTATGTACGAATTGTTAGTCTACTGATCGATTTTGAAAAGATGGTTGGTTGAGATAAAACAAAATGATAGTTTAACCCTTCCACATTTGCATTTGCCTATGCACAAATAAGACTCACTTCATTAGTTGTCGCATGTCCTATCTCACTTTTACCCTACATTTTCTTTTATTCACATACAATATAACAATCACACTGTTTATAATAAAAATAAGCTCATACTATATTGAAGATGCCTTCTTTACAAATGACGTACGCACATCATAACTTGTAGAATCTATAGCTTCATTAAACTGAAGACGTAGTCCAAACGTCTGAGAAGAAAATGGAAAATAAAATTGAAAAAGCGCTGGTGTTATAATACCAAATGAATTTAAAAAAGCTTTAAATGGTGTCCCGGCGTAGTGTTTTAAAGCAAACTCAGGCTTTAGTAATACACTGCGCTTTAGTAATACACTTTTTTACATAATTATTAACTTCTGGCTTCAACTCCTTGTTCGTCTTGTCTGGAGATCTTCTTGTAGTTCCAGTAAGCCAAGCATTTTAGAGACGTATCCCGTCCATCCTCTCTTGACTTGTAATTTCTGGTGACAGATTTTGCCGCTTGACGTTGTATCCTTTCAAGCTTGTTTTTTTTTTTGTTACCGTGTAGGTCCCATACTATGGCTCCATATTAAATTGTAGGTTCCATTCCTAAAGGTCTAGATAATTGTTCTAATCTGACACAAATTTCAATAACTGGAATGCTACCCAAGTTGAATATATGGTGACCTACTAGAACAGCATTATCACTATTGAAATTGTGTTTAATACCATGATTGTTCAATGTCATTAACTTAAAAGGAGACAGACATTTGACCTGAAAGGTGGTGTGGGAGTGCAAAATCAAAAACTAACTGACTATGATATATGGTTAAAGAATGAATATCAATTACATGGGTCAACATGGTCAAGGGCAGAGTTGTTATGAAATAACAATATGGCAGAGAAGTGGATTCAAGTTTCATATAAAGTGACCTGACTGACATGAAATAAAAAATCAAAGGAGCATCCCTATTTGTCTAATCTTCAAGGTGAAATAAAACTAGTAAAACAATATTATACTATTGTCTAAATCTACAGAAATATAATTTGCTTCAAGTAACAGAAATAACTAGGTCACTAGTAACTTATTTAATGGGTATGTGGGGTATAAGAGCTTGATAACAACAGGCTCTTCATAATCATTTGGTTTGAAAAGGATACTAGTAGTCTATTCTTGATTTAGAAAAATGTAATTGCAAGACAAAAATCACATTACTTAGAATACTTTAGATCATTCAGGTAGTCTTTATTTATATGTACAAAAGAACAGCCAGTAGTCATTGGATATTGTAGATCATTCAAATAGTCTTGACCTATTTATTAGTACAAAAGAACAGCCAGTAGTCATTGGATATTGTAGATCATTCTGGTAGTCTTGACCTATTTATTTATAGAAAAAAACAGCCAGTAGTCATTGGATACTGTAGATCATTCAGGTAGTCTTGACCTATACATTTGTACTAAAAAAACAGCCAGTTGTCATCTTCACTTAACACACACATATACGAATATCAATTATATGCTTACGAGATATGTTGGAATGTTAAACTAATTACGGTATGTGAAAATCAAGACTTGCATAAAAAATATCACAATATTAGAGACAGTGGCGTCATTTTTCCTCATAGCTTTCAGCTCTTTGATTATAGTAATGATGTTCATGTTTCCCAAATTAAGTAGTTTAAGAGTTTAGTACTTCTTTGTATTGTGTGTGTGTTTTTTAATATGATTAAGTATGCTCTTTCTATGTACGAATTGTTAGTCTACTGATCGATTTTGAAAAGATGGTTGGTTGAGATAAAACAAAATGATAGTTTAACCCTTCCACATTTGCATTTGCCTATGCACAAATAAGACTCACTTCATTAGTTGTCGCATGTCCTATCTCACTTTTACCCTACATTTTCTTTTATTCACATACAATATAACAATCACACTGTTTATAATAAAAAATAAGCTCATACTATATTGGAAGATGCCCTTCTTTTACAAATGACGTACGCACATCATAACTTGTAGAATCTATAGCTTCATTAAACTGAAGACGTAGTCCAAACGTCTGAGAAGAAAATGGAAAAATAAAATTGAAAAAGCGCTGGTGTTATAATACCAAATGAATTTAAAAAAAAGCTTTAAATGGTGTCCCGGCGTAGTGTTTTAAAGCAAACTCGGGCTTTTAGTAATACACTGGCTGGAATATGATAGAACGACACACAATACAATTTTTTCTAATCCGAGATTGCCCTGACGTCTGACGGTTTTTGTGTCAGAAGAAAATTTCTGTACAGATTCCCCAAAAAGATAGTTTGTAGTTAATTCTTTGAAATATGGGAGATGATCAGCTACATCCAGTTTCATAAAGTCACTTTCTGTGGCAAGTGATTGCTAGCTAACTTTTTTTTCTGATTCCGAAAATATAAGGTTTCTGTGTATTTCCTTTTGACAAAAGGTAGATAGCTTAACACATCCGTTCTACGAAATGCACTTCAGGTGTCATATGGAAATAAAATAATATGGTAATTCCGGTAGCTTTATTTCTTTTTGATTCTAAAAATAGGTTTCTAGTACTTTTACAAAAAAATAGTGCAAAAATGACTACTTCCGGTGTACATTTTGTTACTTCCGGTTAACCTTTTCTAGGTCATATGCCTGCCATCATGTACCAATATGAAGTTAAACCAAAGGTCAAATATAAAACGTCAAATTGTCCTTGAGAAAACACATAAAAAGTCAGTGAAACTCTTCCACTCAAATATACTGAATTTGCGCAATGCCGTACCCAATAATTTGACAAAAACCTTTTATCGTTAACTGTTGCAGTTTCTGAGAAATAACATAAAAAGTAAAAATCTAGCAAAATTAAGAGACATGATTTTGACCTTTACCTTGGTTTTCTGCTTATGGAACAAAGACGAAAGTAAAATAACAAAAATACCGAACTCCAACATGTCAAAGGAAAATTCAAAACGGAAAGTCCCTTATCAAATGTCATAATCAAAAGCTCAAACACATCAAACGAATGGAAAACAACTGTCATATTCCTGACTTGGTACAGGCATTTCTTTATGTCGAAAATGGTGGATTATACCTGATTTTATATCTAGCTAAACCTCTCACTTGTATGACAGCACAACATATCAAAAGACTTTCGATCTTTGTGACTTTCGGTTGGTGAAATATTAAACAAAAAAAAAAAAAAAAAAAAAAAAAAAAACAAGTACAAACACAACAAATTAATGAAAACAGAAGAACTCAGTGATATTCGTTTATAACATTGACAGAAGAACTCAGTGATATTCGTTTATAACATTGACAGAAGAACTCAGTGATATTCGTTTATAACATTGACAGAAGAACTCAGTGATATTCGTTTATAACATTGACTTTTCGAGTTTTCGGCGAAAAAATGTCCCCAGTAGTATGCGGAATACTAGATTTCTTCTCATGTTTGCGTTTGTCTGTAGACCTAAAAGTAAGTGTCTTGAAGACCCACCTTCATCAGACGTTCTAGATTACTTGGTAACGTTTGGAAAATTGCATAATAAGTTGAAGTATGAATGTAGATAGGGCATACATGTAGGTAAAAGTGAACAGTTTATGCGGCGAATACAGGTACCCCAATCTACAAGCGAAACACATTAATTATAACAGAAGAACTTTTTTATAACATCGACTTTTAAGGTAAACAAAGTAGAAAATGTAAAACGTTTTTGTTTTTTCAAAGCATCCTCACATTTATTCTGTTTTCGTGTTCATAGAACTTTGTTTAAAACGCCTAAAACACCTTTTGTTGAATGGAGGAAGAGGAGTGAACATACAGGTTGTATATCACATGTGAAATTTCAGTTTTACTCGGCTCGGAAATTACGGCAAATAATTACAAGGCTCATGTGCTTTTAACCGATTCTTTTAATTCATTTAAAGTAGAAAAAACAAATCTCCAAAATAAATGTTTACGCCCGGGCCTTTTGACGTAAACTAACATATGCGCCTTACACTTCATACAGCAATGTCACGCATTTACAGAGTATAGAAAGACACGAAATTGGTCATTAGTTAAATATTACTGAATACTAATATTTTTGACATTTTTACCCATTATGTCTGTTTGTTTGTTGTCAATATAATGAAATTTTATGCGACTGTCATACGAGTGAGAGGTTTAGCTAGCTATAAAACCAGGTTTAAGCCACCATTTTCTACATAAGAAAATGCATGTACCAAGTCAGGAATATGACAGTTGTTATCCATTCGTTTGATGTGTTTGAGCTTTTTATTTTGGTATTTGGTTACACACTGTCCGTTTTGAATTTTCCTCATGTTCGTATTTCAGTTAATCCAAAGTTCTTTAAATATACTACCGAAATTTACCCAAAGGAACTTACTTTAAACAAATCTAACATAAACAGCAGTAGTTGTCCTTTTCTAGATTTAGACATTTAAATTTTTAAAGGGAAACTCAATACTAAAATTAACGACAAAAGAGACGGTTTTTACTTCCCTATTGTTAATTTTCCCTTTTTAGACGGCGATGTTCCTTTGGCTCCATTATACGGTGTTTATATATCCCAACTCGTTCGTAATGCCTGTGTTTGTAGTGATGTCATAGATTTTAACGAACGTAATCAATGCATCACTGGTAAATTATTAAGTCAGGGATTCCGTTACCATAAATTGCTTTAAACTTTTACTAAATTCTTTCATAGATACAAAAATTTGATTAGTAAATTTGGCTATACCTGTAGAAAACTTATTAAAAACGGTATTTCACATCCTAAATTTTACGGTAATATTTTACTAAAAGCGCGGAAATCACTGTGTGATCCGTGTAAACTCATCGAACCTGTAAACAAACTTATTAGTAAAGGTTATCTTACCAATGTTGTATTAAGATCTTTCAATATAGTTTTTCATTGGCACAAATATCGATTTTGTCATCAGAAGATTAAAATATAAGTAAATTTGTATTCGTTTTTTTGGGATGTATAAATACACATCCACGTTTATTTTCTATATAGAGGTTACTCTATCTATATTTTACATTATACATATTTATTAACAGGTTAACTCCTAACTATCCTACTGCCTGTCGATACTTTTATTTTGGCATTGCACAAGTCATGTCTTCTTTGATTGTCCATGACGTTAAAACACTAAATCCCTGGGATGTGTTTTAGTTGATTTTAGTCTCTGATGCATGATTTTTTATTATTAATTGTTTTAGGCTTTTAACATTTACATTGTGTCATAGATCAAATTCATTCGTTCAGTGTATGTTCACTTGTTTTTGTTAATATGTCTTTTGACTGAGTTAAGCCATTTCAATTGATATTTTATAGTGTGTCTTTCTATGTTGTGATGTTACACTATTGTTTCAGGTAGGGTGAAGGTTGGCGCCTATTAAAACGTTTAAACCCGCTGCATATGTTTACACCTGTCCTAAGTCAGGCACCTGATGTTCAGTGGTTGTCGTTTGTTGATGTGCATAAGTGTTTTTCGTTTTTTATTTAGATTAGACCGTTGGTTTTCCTGTTTGAATGGTTTTACACTTGTAATTTTTGGGGCCCTTTATAGCTTGCTGTTCGGTGTGTTCGGCCGTACTTTGACCTATAATGGTTTACTTTTACAAATTGTGACTTGGATGGAGAGTTTTCTCATTGGCACTCATACCACATCTTCTTACATCTATATATTATGACAGATCTGCCGTCATCAGGGGTCCAACAATCAATGTATTGTTAAAGTCTATAATTTGATTTATTAAGCATGTCTCCTACACTTTTATGTTTGCTATATGCAACTACTGGTACAAAATATTTTACCCATTATGTCTGTTTGTTTTGTTCATACATTGTTGTCAATATAATGAAATTTTATGCGACTGTCATACGAGTGAGAGGTTTAGCTAGCTATAAAACCAGGTTTAAGCCACCATTTTCTACATAAGAAAATGCATGTACCAAGTCAGGAATATGACAGTTGTTATCCATTCGTTTGATGTGTTTGAGCTTTTTATTTTGGTATTTGGTTACACACTGTCCGTTTTGAATTTTCCTCATGTTCGTATTTCAGTTACTTACACAAAGGAGAAGATATTGAAAAGGTGCATTTAAATTTTTTAAAACGAACCTTGAAAGTTAGGAAATCTACAGTAAATTATATGGTTTACTTTGAATTAGGAAGATTTCCTATGTATATTGAAAGATATTGTAGAATGATGAAATACTGGTTTAAAATATTAAATACAGATAATGTTATATTAAAAACATGTTATGAAACCATGTTAGAATCTCTTTATAAAAAGCCACACAATAGACTGAATTAGGCTTGTAGAATACAAGATATGGTTTTAATTATATTTGGTTCTACCAAGGCACATATTATGTAGATAAATTTCTCAGTGAATTTAAACAACGACTTACTGATCACTTTGTAAATGAAGCAATATCTTTTTTTGAAGAATCATCAAAATGTATTTTTTACAAATATATATACGACACACATGGTTTACAGTTTTATCTAAGAAGAGCCGTCAATTATGTATTTAAACCATTAATTTGTAAATATAGAATACATGCACATTGTTTGCAGATTGAAACAGGTCGCTTTTATAATGTTAACAGAAATGAAAGATATTGTACAATGTGTAACGATAGATTAATTGAAGATGAGTATCATTTTATTTTAATATGTAGGAAATATGAAGATATACGTAAAAGATATATAAAACAATACTATTGGAGAAATCCTTCAGCTTTAAAACTTGTTCAGTTATTATCAGTACAAAATGTAAAAGAACTTAATAATTAGGAAATATTTGTTTGCTGCCGAAAAACTTCGTAATTCATAAATGTTGTGTATCATGCTCCGCTACTGTTATCAAACAATTGTATATCGATATTATTCGCTATCTATTACTGTTTATATATGTATGTGTGTATTGAAATTTGATGTATATTTTGTTATATGCCTATAAGCTGTATTGCTTTTGGAAATAAATATTATTATTATTTTAATTTTTTCTATTAATAAACTACTAAAGTATGAGGAATGTAGCGTTTTACAAGGACTCTTGTTCCAAGTAGTAATGTTAAATTCATGTATTTAGTTATGATCTTTCTTTCGTAAGTCTGTTTAGATTTTGTGCTATGTCTTATCGTTTGTGGTATAAATTATGTATTTTCGGTACATTTCACATATGTCTTATTCCATATTTGTCAGTATAGTCGAATTACTCGTGAATCATCTACAGTTTTTATTTTATTATTTGTTGTTTGTTTTCAAGTGTGTTTACTGTTTGGTCTTACATCATCTTGCCTTATAATACAGTTTTTTATTATTTTTTTCTAAATGTATGTAAAATTGAAAATATTAAATCAGCTTTATGACCAAACCCAGTAAAGACACGTCATTGTTACATTTGGTTGATACATTTAACAATACCTACCGTTATCTTGATGATATTTTTTCGTTAAATAATCCAGAGTTCTTTAAATATACTACCGAAATTTACCCAAAGGAACTTACTTTAAATAAATCTAACATAAACAGCAGTAGTTGTCCTTTTCTAGATTTAGACATTTCAATTTTCAAAGGGAAACTCAATACTAAAATTTACGACAAAAGAGACGATTTTTAATTCCCTATTGTTAATTTTCCCTTTTTAGACGGCGATGTTGCTTTGGCTCCATCATACGGTGTTTATATATCCCAACTCGTTCGTAATGCCCGTGTTTGTAGTGATGTCATAGATTTTAACGAACGTAATCAATGCATCACTGGTAAATTATTAAGTCAGGGATTCCGTTACCATAAATTGCTTAAAACTTTTACTAAATTCTTTCATAGATACAAAGATTTGATTAGTAAATTTGGCTATATCTGTAGAAAACTTAATAAAAACGGTATTTCACATCCTAAATTTTACGGTAATATTTTACTAAAAGCGCGGAAATCACTATGTGATCCGTGTAAACTCATCGAACCTTTAAACAAACTTATTAGTAAAGGTTATCTTAACAATGTTATAATAAGATCTTTCAATATAGTTTACATTGGCACAAATATCGATTTTGACTGTCCATGACGTTAAAACACTAAATCCCTTGGATGTGTTTTAGTTGATTTTAGTCTCTGATGCATGGTTTTTTATTATTAATTGTTTTTGGCTTTTAACATTTACATTGTGTCATAGATCAAATTCATTCGTTCAGTGTATGTTCACTTGTTTTTGTTAATATGTCTTTTGACTGAGTTAAGCCATTTCATTTGATATTTTATAGTGTGTCTTTCTATGTTGTGATGTTACACTATTTTTTCAGGTAGGGTGAAGGTTGACGCCTATTAAAACGTTTAAACCCGCTGCATTTGTTTACACCTGTCCTAAGTCAGGCACCTGATGTTTAGTGGTTGTCGTTTGTTGATGTGGTTCATAAGTGTTTCTCGTTTCTCGTTTTTTATTTGGATTAGACCGTTGGTTTTAATGTTTGAATGGTTTTACACTAGTCATTTTTGGGGCCCTTTATAGCTTGCTGTTCGGTGTGAGCCAAAGCTCCGAGTTGAAGGCCGTACTTTGACCTATAATGGTTTACTTTTACAAATTGTGACTTGGATGGAGAGTTGTCTCATTGGTATTCATACCACATCTTCTTATATCTATATATTATGACAGATCTGCCGTCATCAGGGGGTCCAACAATCAATGTCATGTTAAAGTCTTTAATTTGATTTATTAAGCATGTCTCCTACACTTTTATGTTTGCTATATGCAACTATTGGAACAAAATTATATACTTGTACACATTCTTCGTCAAACTGGAATAAATGTCAGTGTTTCATGATGCGTTTTATTTCTATTTTACGTATATATGGGTTATATTTAGTTATTAAAACTTACGGAATATTTTTTTTCCTTCGAAGGAGAAAATTCACTTTGTTTATTTTAAATTTGTTATGGTTACTTGAGTTTCTTTTATTTTTCACATTTTTACCTATTATGTCTGTTTGTTTTGTTCTCACATTGTTGTCAATAAAATGGACTTTTTATGCAACTTTACAAGTTAGAGGTTTAGCAAGATATACTGAAACCAGGTTTAATCCAACATTTTCTACATAAGGAAATGCCTGTACCAAGTAAGGAATATGAAAGTTGTTATCCATTCGTTTGATGTGTTTGAACTTATGATTTGGCCATTTGATAAGGGAATTTCCGATTTGAATTTTCCTTGGAGTTCGGTATTTTTGTTATTTTACTTTTTTCTTTAAAATGGATTTCAAGGTCAAGAATACCAATAACAAGTAACAAAAAAATCATGTATTTAAGACTAAAGTAACAGTCAGTACACATCCAACATCCAATGGATTTAGTGTAAGACGCCCTTAACAGTCAGAGAAAAACATGGACTTGTGCAATGCCAAAATAAAGGTATCGACAAAATGTAGAACCTTGAATGTGCATATGTGTGTGTATATAACAATAATATTAGATTGATTTTAATTTTTACTAATAAAAAAATATTTAAAGATCTAATTACAGTGTTGAATTGGTAACCTTTTAGAGTAAGTTTATTAAAGGATCGATTAGTTTACCCGGATCTATCAAAATTTCCGAGCTCGGTAAACAATATCTCCGTAAAAATTATGATCTGCTATCCAGTTTTCAATAAGTTTTTTGTATTGGTACAGCCAAACTTATAAACCAAATCTTTGTGTATCTAGACTATATGGAAGAATAAGTAAAGCAATTTGTATAATATATCTTATCTGGGAACAGTATATATGTTCCTGATCTTATGAACGACACAGTGAAGAAATAGTCAAGCGGATGTGTGAAGATAATAACGATTTTATTTGTACATACAGTGTATACAAATCCTTGCCATGGAAAATATTTTTTATTGGTGGTGCTCCTTTCATACAAATTGTACAAATATGTAAAAACACGTTGACTTCCCTTTCCCTATGCATCCCCTACAGAAATAAAAGACAAATTGTTTGGCTGAGAAATCTGTTAATCAGTGTCCTGTTACTAAGAGATAGACAATTAATTGCAGTTATTATATGCATCATGATACAATAAAACAAAGAAAACTATCGGTAGTTTTAAATTTTAACTGTAAAATCCACAGGCACTGAACTCTGTATAAAAAATATACCTAGCTGCTTAGGCCAAGCATTTGTATACAAATCCTTGCTTTGGCTTAGCTATACACTTTCATAGGCGGATTTGAAGGGGCCCAGGGTACCCGGGCCCCCCTGTGTGGGAAAAGTTTGGTTGATTATATGGGGAATCACTGAGGTATGACTGGAGTGAGCTCACTCTCACATTTTGTCTTAGGCAGTCAGTGGGTCCTAATGAAAATTTCTGGATCTGCCACTGACTTTAATACTTTAACTAAGAATTTGTACAGTATTGACCATATAGATCTTTTCTTAACTTCGGCAAGGTTTTTGAGACACAGATTTTGGTCCCATTACTAGTTTAGCCACAGTCTAGACGCCCTCTAGCAGTTGTACTAAGTCTTGCTGGGCACTCCTTCCCCTTGCCGAGTGCAAAGAAAATCACGACCAGTTCCTGCACTTTTTGTCTTCAGCGATGATCTGTGAATTTTTAATGTCAATATATCAACATGTAGCCTATTAAAATATATAAAAATAATGGAATCTGAACGAGAGGCTGTATAAATATTTTTGCTCTATACGATTTCAAGACAAAACAGTCATCTTAAACACGCCTGAACATGAAAAGGTGTACCCAACTTTCACTTTTAATTGAGATTATTGCTCAAATTTAGGATTTTTTTACATCATTACATACTAGTATAGCTAGTATACAGACAAACGTCATAATGTTATAAAAGAATAAATGTAAGTGCATGCTATTTATATTCCATTACAAATTAGTTCCAAGATGAGTGCAATGGTACACCAGTATCGGGTCCATTCGTGCCCAATACACGTTCGCACCCTACACGTTCACACCCCACACGTTCGTCCCCTGGGTTCGTTCCCATCCTTTTTTTAATTCAAAAACCTGGTGAATTATTAGATGTTTTTAAGATGTTTATATCAAAATATTTATTTTCATAAATAAAGATTCGGGAATTTTTAAATGAAATATTGTTTTAAATTAATTTGATGATTAATTATTATATGTTAATTATGTATGATTACTGTTAATACGATTTTACACAGCTAAACTTGGTGTTATTGTAATGTGTTTGAAAATCGTGATTGTTGTTTTAACTAGCTTTGATGTAAATTCTGCATCTAGATAGCATGTATTTAGCTTGGTATGAGTAAAAAACAATGAAGATTCAAAATGTTATTGTTGTTGAGTTTAATAGCGGTTTGGTATCTTAACATTAAAAAAATATTAAACACAAAAAAACCTTTTTAGAAAGTCACTTTATTTTGAAACAATGAAATTTTTTTTTATAGCAATACAATAACCAAAACAAGATTCAAAAATTATTCAGCAAAAAAATTGTTTTTAGAAAGTCACTTCATTTTGAAACAATGAACAAAAAAAATATTTATAGCAATACACTAACCAAAAACGATTGAAAACTTATTTAACACAAAACCAATATAAAGGAAGAGAACGTGTAGGGTGCAAACAGATCCGGGTTGCGAATGTGTAGGGTGCGAACATAAAATGGGGCGAACGTGAATGGAAGCGAACGTGTTTTTGGGCAAATGGACCTGGAATCATGTGCAATGAGGTATACTTATAGCATTGGCAAAATATGTTTCGCTCCCTATTTGAAAAAGATCATGTCTAAAATAAATCTTACCACGACAGGTTTGTTCAATATTAACACATATAAATTGAATTTCCTTCAATAAAAAATGTTGTTTCAAAACAAAACAAAACTGGGTCCTGATGTAGTAAACAACATTGACATAACCAGGTCCTATTTTGACATGATCCATTTCTTTCATTCCATGCATAGAAATACAAATATTGAGGTGCTCAAAATGATTAGTCTTGCAATCTCCATGTTTAAATGGTTTATTTCTGTACAATGTGCACAATTTAATGAGATATTAATCAAATTTGAGGTAAGGTTCTCTCAATTCATCAGCAGCGTGGAACTTTACATCACGACAATGCAGAGGTCATCAAGGGGAGGTCATTCAGAACTAACTACAGATATTATGAGATTATCCCCAATAGTGGTTCTCCTTATATAATTATGGCTAATGCACAGCAGCAAGGGGTTGACATTGCTACTGTGCAAGATTCATTAAGGGACGGTGCTCTAAAACTCACTAAAGGGAAAATATAAAGTTTGAATTACAATTAGAAGAGGGAGATAAATCCCATCAAAACTTTTCATATTTCTTAATGAATATGCACAATTCTGATAATAATTTCTCAACTTCATTTTCATTAACGATATAATGGATAGTTTTCTTCATAAAATTTGGATGGAGTCGCAGATAAAGAAATAAACCCATTATTATACAATCTCAAAGAATATTTTTGAAATTAGCACTCGAACTAAAGATATAACATAAACATGATAAATATGAAGAGATGTTATTATCAATACAATTAAACATTAAAACTGTGATAGTTAACCAACCTAGTTTTATGAAATAGCTGTAATGATAGGTATATTTTTTACAGTGTTTGAGTAAGCAAAGTTCAAAGACTTTTTAAAAATTTTAACATACTTTTAACATATTTATACATATTACTGTTTTTAATTTTCAGAATATGATGAAATTTGGTGACCATCGTATATGTAATAACTGTTTAAAAGCTTTACACTTATCTGTGTACAGAAAACAATATGTGCGGATGAAATGGACATCAACAGCTGTCCGTCAGTCGTTTATAGATTTCTTCTGTCAGAATCATGACCACAAGTTTATCAAGAGTTCATCAATTATCCCTACTAAAAATCAAGGAACTTATTTCACAAATGCTGGAATGAACCAAGTAAGTATACTGTTGTCTTTATCCTGCATTGACAACTTCATTTGAACTTTGGTGGATAGTTGTCTCATTGGCAATCATACCACATCTCCTTATTTTTATATTGACAATACTTGCACCTATATTTATTTTGTGATCAATTTTAAAAGAGTAGCAAGCATTACTATCTAAATAAGCCTTGAGATGTTGTTAGAATTGGAAACGGAAACAATTTCAAACATTACCATGTCTTTTCATTTTATTTTTCAAAAGTGTATACAAACGTGACATGCTATACACTCATTACACTCATTATACATAGACTATATGTAAACCCATGGTTCTCCAAACTTACAAATTTCAGAGTTCAATACAGGAACAGGATTGTTTGCTATTGTTTTGGAATTTTTCAATGTGTAAAAACAAGCTAACCCAGTCATTAACTAAAAAGCCTGATGAACTTGAAATTGATGAATTAAAAGAAAACACACCTATTACACAATTATTCTGGAAAGTCCATCATGAATTTAACTATGCAACAATTTCTTGAAAAAATATTAATTGTTGTACTTTATTAACACATTTTGCAAATGAAGTATTGTTTCCCTGAAAATTCATTCTTGGCAGACTTTATAATTCATCAGAAAAGCATTTTGAGAATTTGTATGATAAAATGCCAAACATAGTATGGCTAGATTTACACCTCTATTATGGCTATTCCAGGCAACCTTGTTTTTTGTGGTATTTTGTAGGTAGGCAGTTTAATTATTTTGACTTTTAGTTCATGTTGTGTAAGTTTTATTTCAGAATAATTAAATTTGGTTGTGCTGAACTTTTGGGGGGTATACAGAAGGAAACTATACAAACAAAACTTAATTTTATATCTTTAGAAATAAGAAGATGTGGTATGATTGCCAATGAGACAACTCTTCACAAGTGACCAAATGACACAGAATTAACAACTATAGGTCACCGTACTGCCTTCAACAATGAGTAAAACCCCTATCGCATAGTCAGTTATAAAAGGCCCTGAACTGACAAATGTAAAACAATTTAAACGAGAAAAATAACAGCCTGATTTATGTACAAAATAATGAATGAAAAACAACTATGATATACAGCAACAATCGACAACCACTGAATTACAGGCTCCTAACTTGGGACAGGCACATACCGAATGTGGCAGGGTTAAACTAGTTTGAAGGCGCATGAATCCTCCCCCTTACCTGGGACAGTGGTGTGACAGTACAACATAAGAACAAACTATTAAAATCAGTTTTACCTGTATTTAAAACTACAATGTTATGATTTACATGATTTAAAAATAAACTCTTTAGAAGGATATTATTTAAGAAATAATTTTTTTTCTAGTTCAAGCCAATATTTTTAGACACCATTGATAAGAGCCATCCTATGTCAGACTTGAGACGAGCTGTCAACAGTCAGAAGTGTGTACGTGTGGGAGGTAAACACAATGACCTGGAGGATGTTGGTAAAGATCTCTTCCATCACACTTTCTTTGAGATGTTAGGAAATTGGTCTTTTGGAGATTATTTTAAGGTTAGAAACTTATTAAAACTCCAATGCCCTTATAAAAGCATGTATCAGTGTCACTTTTGTTCAGGTTTCAAATTATGAGTGTGGACTTAAATTCATTTTTATGCCCCACCTATGGTTGTAGAGGGGCATTATTTTTTCGGTCTGTGAGTCCGTTAGTCCATCTGTCAGTCGTACCGTTAGTCCGTCTGTCCCGCTTCAGGTTGAATTTTTTGTTCCAGGTAGTTTTTGCTGAAGTTGAAGTCCAATCAACACTTGAAACTTAGTACACATGTTCCTTATGATATGATCATTCTAATTGTAATGCCAAATTAGAGTTTTGACCCCAATTTCACGGTCCACTGAACATAGAAAATGATAGTGCGAGTGGGGAATCCATGTACTATGGACACATTCTTGTTTTTTCTAGCGACAACAAAAGGTTTAACTTTGAGTTATGTTGAAGTAAAACATTTGCAAATATTACTAGTATACTAAATAGCTATACTATACTTATAATGGTTTACTTTTATAAATTGTTATTTGGATGGAGAGTGGTCTCATTGGCACTCACACCACATCTTCCTATATCTATAAAAGAAAAGTGCTTCCATATTATCAACAGACATTTTGCCAATAAAACTTAAAACTTAGAATTAGTTTAACTTTTGCAGATGGAAGCCTGCAGTATGGCGTTGGAACTTTTGACAACAGTGTACAAAATACCAATCAACAGATTGTATTTTACATACTTTGGAGGAGATGAAGGTCAAGGACTGGCGGCTGACATGGAAACAAAAGATATTTGGCTTAGTTTAGGGTAAATTAATTAAATTGTATCAACACACATTATCCTGCAATGGTTATGTCTAATACTTTGACTGTCCAATCTAAAACAATGCATGTTTTTACTTCGAAGTGGTCCTTTTTAATTTTAAGATAGTTGAGCTTTGTTTCAATAAAAACCAGACGTTGATGCAAAAATTACTCAAATGGAGCTTGACTAAATGTAAGTCACATGAACAAACTGTTGCACCTTATGTGAAATACAGGTTTTAACACCAAATAATTGCTTGATTAGCCTTAGAAATGACTTGTTGCAAGAAAATTTGTGAACTCATGTATAGGTAGGTTTCATCAACAAAGGTTATTACCATCTGAAAAAAAAACTTTATTTATTGGTACATCCTGGTGTAAAATGCATTTATTTACCTTAAAAGTAAGTATAGTTATGAAACGTACTCATTGCAATAATACTTCATACCAATTTATTTTTGTGAGTAGAAAAAAAGCGATTTGGTATATATGTCAAACTAGAATTGTCCCTTAGTTTATACAGCAGCAAAATCACAAAGATAAATAATCAAAAGGTCAGCTTGAAAGAGCTTACAGCCTAATAAAGTATCTGTGAGTAACCTGTTTTACAATAGTTGAATACACTATAGCATTTATCCTTTGATATATTTTAGTGTTTCAGCTGACAGAGTTTTACCATTTGGGATGAAAGATAATTTCTGGGATATGGGAGACTCAGGGCCTTGTGGACCTTGTACAGAAATTCATTATGATTACATAGGAGGTCCAGATTCAATAAGACTGGTGAATACAGGGTTACCTGAGGTTCTAGAAATATGGAATTTAGTATTTATGCAATACAACAGGTAGTAATACAGTGTACATGTTCATTTTAAAATTAAGTTTACTCACATATGTTGTACACGATTAAAGCTTAGAGACTTTTGTACCTTTTAATAATAGGATATATGTAAGATATAAAAATAAGAAGATGTGGTATGATTGCCAATGAGACAACTCTCCACAAGAGACCAAATGACACAGAAATTAACAACTATAGGTCACCATACGACCTTCAACATTGAGCAAAGCCCATACCACATAGTCCGCTATAAAAGGCCCTGAAATGACATATGTAAAACAATTCAAACAAGAAAACTAACGGCCTAATTTACATACAAAATAATGAACTAAAACAAATATGTTACACAGCAACAAATGACAACCACTGAATTACAGGCTCCTGAATTGGGACAGGCACATACAGAATGTGGCGGGATTAAACATGTTAGCGGATGCCCAACCCTCCCCCTGACCTGGGACAGTGGTATAACAGTACGACATAAGAACAAACTATAAAAATCAGTTGAAAAAGGCTTAACTCATCAGATGGATACAAATAGAAATACATCTAACAAAAACATAGAGGATATAATACACAAATCTCATGAAAATAAACGGAAATCACCTTGTATCAGAGGAACAGTACTATATTTCGGCTCTCTCCTTGGCAGTTTGTGAATGTTGTAATCAATGAGCTGAAATGCTTTACCTTACATTACATTGCACTAAGAGTCAGAAGGCTCTAAGGTCAGCATAAACTGTGCTTTTCATCTGAATTAGATGATACCTGTATATATTTGTCTGAATTACAAATGCTTGACAATCAATATACAGGTAGGCTTTAAAAAAATAATGGTAAAGCTTTCCACAAAAATTGTTGAGAGTTGGTTAAAAAACTTAGGTCATGGCTACAAGCACATGTATATTTCAGTTTTGTTGTTATTTTATTGTCGAGCCTGCGACTTTTGTCGCAGAAAGCTCGACATAGGGATAGTGATCTGGCGCCGGCTACAGCGGCGGCATTAGCTAACTTCTTAAAAGCTTTATATTTTCTAAGGTGGGAGATCTGGATGCTTCATACGTTGTATATAGATGCCTTATGTTATGAAGTTTCCGTCTGTCATATGTCCATTGTCCTTGACCTCATTTTCATGGTTCAGTGACTACTTGAAAAAAGTGAATATTTTTTGTAATGTTAATTTCTCTCTTGTTATGAGTAATAGGATAACTATATTTAATATGTGCGTACCTTGCAAGGTCCTCATGCCTGTTAGACAGTTTTCATCTGACCTCGACCTCATTTCATAGATCAGTGAACAAGGTTAATTTTTCGTGGTCAAGTCCATATATCAGATACTATAAGCAATAGGTCTTCTATATTTGGTGTATGGAATGACTTTAAGGTGTACATGTCCAACTGGCAGGTGTCATGTGACCTTGACCTCATTTTTATGGTTCAGTGTTCAAAGTTAAGTTTTTGTGTTTTGGTCTTTTTTTCTAATACTTTATGCAATAGGTCAACTATATTTGGTGTATGGAAATATTTTACAATGTACATGTCAGTCTGGCAGGTTTTATTTGACTTTGACCTCATTTTCACGGTTCATTGCTCAGTGTTTAGTTTTTGTGATTTGGTCTTTTTTGTCTCGCCTTGACGAAGTCAAAAAGCGAGACATAGGTATGCTGTTTCCGGTGTCGGCGGCAGCGGCGTCAATAATGTATTAGTTTGTGATTAGGTCTAGTTCATGGTGAACCACTAGTGGTAGCTCAATGATATTTGGTATGCAGTTGTATTAGCATTGGCATATCTCATTACCATAGAGATTTTTTGGCCCCGCCCCCTCAGTCAAGGTCTATTGACTTTGAAACTTTTCATAGTTTACATGTATTAGTTTGTGATTAGGTCAATTTATAGGGAACCACTAGTGGTAGGTCAATGATATTTGGTATGCAGTTGTATAAGCATTGGCATATCTCATTTCCATGGAGATTATTTGGCTCCACCCCCTTAGTCATGGTCTATAGACTTTGAAAATTTTAGTAAGTTAACGTCATGTATTAGTTTGTGATTAGATCAGTTTAAGATGAACTGCTAATGTTAAGTCAATGATATTTGGTATGCAAATTTATTGGCATTTGCAAGTATCGTTTCAATGGAGATTATATAGCCCCACTCCTGATCATGGTTCATTGACTTTGAAACTTTTACATAGTTTACAAGTTAATGTTTGTGTTTAGGTTTGTTTAAAGGGAACGACTTATAATAAGTCAATGGTATTTGGTATGCAGTTGTATTAGCATTGGCACATCTCATTCCATGGAGTTGTTTAGCCATTTACCTTCAGTCATGGTTCATCGACTTTGAATATTTGCATAACTTACATGTTAAAGTATTGCTATTTTAATTTCAACATTTGCATTTTCAAAATTACAAAAAGGCGAGACATATCTCTGTGATAACAGTTTATACCCTTGTCTTAAACTATAACCAATAGGTCAACTATATTTGTTGTATGGCATGATTGTACAGTGTATATGTCTTTTTGGCAGGTATCATTTGACCTTGACCTCATTTTCATGGTTCATTGGTCAATGTTAAGATTTCCTGGTTAAGTTTGTTTCTTAGATACTATAAGCTATAGGTCAACTATATTTAATGCATGGATTGATTGTAAGGTGTACATGTTTGTCTGGCATGGTTAATCTGACCTTGACCTTATTTTCATGGTTCATTGGTCAATGTTTAGTTTTCCTGTTTAAATCTGTTTCTTAGAAACTATAAGCAATAGGTCACCTATATTTGGTGTATTGAATGATTGTAAGGTGTACATGTATTTCCGGTTTGGTTTATCTGACCTTGACCTCATTTTCTTGGATCATGTTAAGTTTATGTGATACTTTTAGTAACGCTTTATATTTAGGACTATCAACATAAAATTAATGGTCAGTAATTAAAGAAGGCGAGACATTTATAATGATACAATGTATATGCAATTATATCTTTCTTTGATAGAGTCATTGTATGTTTACTGTTACTTGGGGTTACAGATGATTAAATATGGAATTTAGATTTTCAAGCCTTACTTCATATATTCAGAACTTGTCATTAATATGGTTCCTCTATATTTTTCAAACAAAAGTAAAAAAAATTAAACTAGTATGGCTTCTTTCACTTTCTTTTTCAAACTGTGTATTCATTGGTTGAAAAAAAGAAGAAAAAAAAACACTTACCTGTTTAATTTAATTTAGAATTAGCCTGATAAGTTCAAATATGTTTGTGTCTTTGGTATAAAATTTGAGTTTTTGACTTGACTTGAATGAAACCTTGTCCTCACAGTTTAATATTGTGTTGTAGGAGAACAGATGGAAGTTTAGAGCCATTGCACAGGGTACATGTTGATACGGGGATGGGAATGGAGAGAATGTTGGCTGTCATGAACAACACATCTTCAACTTATAATACTGATCTCTTTATTCCAATGTTTAATGCTATTCAAAAGGTTTGTGTTTGATTCAGATTTCAGATATTTTATGATGGGAACATTATTGCAGACACACAGTAATATACAGCAGGCGGTTTACTTTTGTAACTAAAAGTTTGTAGAGGCAGCTTAGATGACTATATACAGGAATGTTTTTTTTTGATGGAATTGCTACATTAGGGACCTTAGAATCTCTTGTATGCCTTACAAATTCAACATTTGATTTACTCTGTTTAATTTTTAAGGAATATGTATAAATCATATTCATTTTTGATAAAATTATAGTTCAACTTTGCAGTAATATAAAATGAAAAGATATGGGAAAATTATGTATTTCTTTATAACTTTATACATTCAATGACTTTTATTATTTAATCTAATATTTCAGAGTTGTAATATTAGAGGGTATGGTGGGAAAACAGATGATCCTATAGATACAGCCTACAGAATTGTTGCTGATCACACCAGAATGGCAACAGTCTGTATTGCTGATGGTTTGCTACCAGGAACTAGAGATCAAGGGTATAGTCATGTTTACTAGCAGTATCAGATTCAGTTTAAGATCAATAACTGTATTTTGATTAGATCAGCTTCAAATAAGTTTTGAAAAATTAGGATATCACTCTGCAAGACTATATCCTACAAGATGTTAAAACTTTTCCTTTGTTAGACCACACCCATTTTAAGGAAAAGTTTAAATTTGTGAGGTATCAGTTTTCTTATATAGCAAAAACATAAAAACATTTGAATTGCACTAGTGTCCTCTGTGGTATCATGGTAGGGTGCTCGCCTCTAGTGCAAATCATGGATTTGAACCCCAGCCAGGTCAAATCAGAGACTTGAATATGGTATTTGCTGCTTCTCTGCTAAGCATACAGCGTTTAAGGGTGAGAGCAAAATTTAATTGGCTAGAGGTCATGATAATATGTCCAATAGGGTTATATGTCTCCCTGCAGACTTACCTTTTGAACTAGTATGTGAAAACTTTAGCTCAGCTTGTCGATCTGGTTCAAAGCAGGGTTTATCTGTATATCACATTAACATGTTCTTGTCCTGAATATGCATTTTATTTTCCACTGGAAATTAAACAGCCACCCATCAACAGTGTTCCTAGAAAATCTTATTGTCATATACATCAATTTACACACATACACACTGTGATGTTTATTTAATGGCTATTTAGCAAGGCCCCTTGGTTCAACTATTCTTGGTTGTACAAGGTATATCATATGCAGGTTTTTTTCATAAAATGTATTAGATGTAAAAAAAAAAGAATAAAGCAAAAAAACTGTGTAATAGAGAAAAAGAAAAACACTCCCAGGCTCTCAGTATCTTCCTTTTATTCATGTTCTTGGAGAAAAGATAAAGGAAAGTTGATTTAGCTCCCCATATCTCTAGTAAATAAAGGTATACAGGATATGACTGGATTTCAATTCAGGACGGAACCGCCTCTGTGGTCTTGTGGTAGTGTGTTCGCCTCGAGTGCGGGAGGTCGTGGGTTCGAACCCTGGCCGAGTCAAACCAAAGACTTTGAAATTGGTATTTGCTGCTTCTCCGCCAAGCACTCGGCATTAAGAAGTACAAAAATGTAAGAGCAAAGACTGGTCGGCTCTGAGTCAGAATAATGTGTCCGGTAAAGGTGACATGTCTTCCTGTGGACTGTTACCTTGTGGGCTAGCATGTTAAAAATCTGGCTCAGTGTGTCGGTCCAGTACAAAACAGGGTAAATATTCTTATTACATTAACATGTTTTCGTCCTGAATATGCATATTAATTTGCCACTGGACGTTAAGCAGCCATCCATCCATCAATTCAGGATGGAACTCCAATTAGATAGCAAACCTAAACTAGAGGCTCTTAAGAGCCTGTGTCGCTCACCTTGGTCTATGTGCATATTAAACAAAGGACACAGATGGATTCATGACAAAATTGTGTTTTGGTGATGGTGATGTGTTTGTAGATCTTATTTTACTGAACATTCTTGCTGCTTACAATTATCTCTATCTATAATGAACTTGGCCCAGTAGTTACAGTGGAAAATATTTTGTAAAAATTTACAAAAATTTACAAAATTTATGAAAATTGTAAAAAATTGACTATAAAGGGCAATAACTCCTTAAGGGGTCAATTGACAATTTTGGTCATGTTGACTTATTTGTAGATCTTACTTTGCTGTACATTATTGCTGTTTACAGTTTATCTCTATCTATAATAATATTCAAGATAATAACCAAAAGCTGCAAAATTTTCTTAAAATTACCAATTCAGGGGCAGCAACCCAACAACGTGTTGTCTGATTAGTCTGAAATTTTCAGGGCAGATAGATCTTGACCTAATGAACAATTTTATCCCATCAGATTTGCTCTAAATGCTTTGGTTTCAGAGATATGAACCAAAACTGCATTTACCCTATGTACTATTTTTAGCCATGTCGGCCATCTTGGTTCATGGCGGGGTCATCGGACATATTTTTAAACTAGATACCCTAATGATGATTGTGGACAAGTTTGGTTAAATTTGTCTAAGTAGTTTCAGAGGAGAAGATTTTGTAAAGATTACAAAATTTCTGAAAAATGGTTAAAATTGACAATAAAGGGCAATAACTCCTTAAGGGTCAACTGACCATTTTGGTCATGTTGACTTATTTGTAGATCTTACTTTGCTGAACATTATTGCTGTTTACAGTTTATTTCTATCTATAATAATATTCAAGATAATAACCAAAAACAGCAAAATTTTCTTAAAATTACCAATTCAGGGGCAGCAACCCAACAACGTGTTGCCTGATTAGTCCGAAAATTTCAGGGCAGATAGATCTTGACCTGATAAACAATTTTACCCCTGTCAGATTTGCTCTAAATGCTTTGGTTTCAGAGATATAAGCCAAAATCTACATTTTACCTCTATGTTCTATTTTTAGCCATGGCGGCCATCTTGGTTGGTTGGCCGGGTCACCGGACACAATTTTTAAACTAGATACCCCAATGATGATTGTGGCCAAGTTTGGTTAAATTTGGCCAAGTAGTTTCAGAGGAGAAGATTTTTGTAAAAGTTAACGGATGACGACGGACGACGACGGACGCCAAGTGATGAGAAAAACTCACTTGGCCCTTTGGGCCAGGTGAGCTAAAAATCAACAAAGATCTTTGAAAGAACTCTTAATATTTGGGCAATATCCAAACCATTCAATAAAGACAACTTGGGATCATTGTTCCCAGTATTTTTCATGCCATTGGATAGTAATCATTTTATCAATCTGTCAATATTTTTAATGACATTATTTCATTCCTTATAAATATATAAGATGTGGTATGATTGCCAATGAGACAACTCTCCACCAGAGACAAAATGACACATAAGTTAGCAACTACAGGTTTCTGTACAGCCTTCAACAATGAGCTTAACTCATACTGCATAGCAAGCTCAAAAAGGATCAGACATGGCAAAAGTAAAACAATTCATTTCTTAGATACTGTAAATTTTGAAATTAATGCATGCATTTATTATTGCGATTCATGAAGAATGGACAATAATGCGAGATTAATTATTGCAATATCAGGAAATTCTGCATACAGATGCATGTATCAGATATCGGAATGCGAGTTCAAATTATTGCGATACGAACCCAGTCACACTATTCGCATGAATAAAAACCTCACAATAATTTCTGAATTTACAGTACATATAATCCTATACAAATAATGATTCAAAGAGAGATAACCTCTTTCACCAACTGTATACCAATTATTTAATTTGCCTGTTACAACAATATTGTAAAATTTTATAAAAAATATTATTAGTTACTTTTGACTAAAATATTAATCAAAGGTTCAAGAATATTTACACATGAGCCCGTATGTTAACATATTGGATATTTCTTGTAAATTTATGTTTGTCAATATGGATGTGTTCCTTAAATAACAAATATCTGCATGTTGTCAATTATTTAACTTTTATTTCCAATAATTTCCACTAACAAACAGTTAAAATTATATTACAGACACAAGCTGAGGTCTGTTTTGTTCAGATGCTTTCACCAATCAAAAAGGATGTTACAAATGCCTCATGGATTAGTGCCTTCACTTGTTGATGTGGTTGTCCAAAGTCTGGTATGATGATTAGCATACTGCTTTACAATAATTAATTATCTTGAATATTTTCATCAAACTTTACATGTTGGAAAAAACGAAAAAAGTATTAAATTCTGAACAAGTAAATTAAAAAGCAAAACAAAAATCAAAATAAGTACAAAGGAATAAAACTCCATCGCTGTGAGATATAAAGGACCTGATTTCATCTTTCAATATCTTTTTTAAAAAGTTCAACTCTAGCAATGAAATTAAAGTGAATAGATTTTGTTGACTTAAAATTATACGAGTTGATTTATTTGATGATAAGACACAATGCTCTTAGACATTTAGATTAGTTTTAGTATGGAGCCTGGAAATAAATACAACATAAATCATATCTTTTTCCCTAGGGAGAAGCTTTTCCTGAATTGGAAGAACATAGATTAAAAGTAAGTTAGTACATGTATTGCTTGTAAAAGTTTGCATATATTTAAGATATGTTTTATCATTACCAGTTTGTCCTTCAACTGTGATATGTACAAGAACCATATTTATTAAACTTGTATTATTGTCCATTATATAAGTATCTCAATAATAATTGCAAGCATTAACCTTTACGAATTTTAGTACATATTTCTACCTAGCTACAGGTTTTTCCAGCAGAATTAAGTCAGATAACAATAAGTGCACATATTTTAAAAATATCTGATGTTGCAGTAAAAACACATGAATTATTGATTGTTGGCAAATGTGAAACTAATTTGTGCTTATAACAAAATCGCTGGAAAAAATTGTCACTAATGTTTGTGTTTCTTTCTGTATTTATAAAGCATACACAAAAACATTTAATAAAGCAGTTATCATGCTGAAAAATGAATCTGTTTCTGAAGTTTGACAAACATATTCGAGGTTACCAAAGTAATAGTGTAGTTTTTAAAATCTCTTTGTTTTATTAAAAGTCAGATGATCACATATTATGGTATCTTTTATTACAAACATTGATATACAAATTATCATTCGATTATATTACTTGTACATTGTATATGAGTTTTTGAAATGTATAATAATTGAATTACACATTGTTTCAGATTAAAGATGTAATATCTGAGAGTGAGGACCATTATGAAAAAGTATTTAGAATTGGATTGAAAGCTTTTGACAAGTACTTGTCCTCTAACAAGGATACCACATCAAGACATTTAACAGGTCAGCTTGCTCATAAAGTACTTGTCCTCTAACAAGGATACCACATCAAGACATTTAACAGGTCAGCTTCCTCATAAAGTACTTGTCCTCTAACAAGGATACCACATCAAGACATTTAACAGGTCAGCTTCCTCATAAAGTACTTGTCCTCTAACAAGGATACCACATCAAGACATTTAACAGGTCAGCTTCCTCATAAAGTACTTGTCCTCTAACAAGGATACCACATCAAAAACATTTAACAGGTCAGCTTCCTCATAAAGTACTTGTCCTCTAACAAGGATACCACATCAAGACATTTAACAGGTCAGCTTCCTCATAAAGTACTTGTATTCTAACAAGGATACCACATCAAGACATTTAACAGGTCAGCTTCCTCATAAAGTACTTGTCCTCTAACAAGGATACCACATCAAGACATTTAACAGGTCAGCTTCCTCATAAAGTACTTGTCCTCTAACAAGGATACCACATCAAGACATTTAACAGGTCAGCTTCCTCATAAAGTACTTGTCCTCTAACAAGGATACCACATCAAGACATTTAACAGGTCAGCTTGCTCATAAAGTACTTGTCCTCTAACAAGGATACCACATCAAGACATTTAACAGGTCAGCTTCCTCATAAAGTACTTGTCCTCTAACAAGGACACCACATCTTCTTATATCTATTTAACAGGTCAGCTTCCTCATAAAGTACTTGTCCTCTAACAAGGATACCACATCAAGACATTTAACAGGTCAGCTTGCTCATAAAGTACTTGTCCTCTAACAAGGATACCACATCAAGACATTTAACAGGTCAGCTTCCTCATAAAGTACTTGTCCTCTAACAAGGATACTGCATCAAGACATTTAACAGGTCAGCTTCCTCATAATACATATATTTAAAGGTTGGTAGTTATATAACTGCTATTGTTTTTGTAAAGAATTTGAGAGGAATGGTCGACATTTGGTTGAGGTAGTTGGTTGCTCTGAGATAGAATTTGGGAATTATTGAATGAAGATCAGTATTTTACCAAAGATTCTTAAGTTTCTTAGAGTATTGGGACATTCCATAAAGATGTATGAATGTCATATAAAGTCTCGTTAAGTGTTTAAATCTTTGAAAAACAAACTAAAGTAATGGCAGCTGCAGAATTTATTAAACATATGTAATCAATGAGTATGAACTTCACCAGTACTACAATTTTTTTTTTGTGAGGAAGGAACCTTAAACACACATTCCTGCATATAGGACAAAACTTAACCTAATCAAATGATTATTTGCCTGTCCCTAATAAATAATGTGATCATTGGTTGTTTTTATGTTTTTTATCTATTTGCAGGATTGATTTGTATTTTCGGATTTTTCTTCATTCTCCATTGATTTGCTTTGCAGCTTGTCTTTTTTGTCCATTTAAACACTATCTTATGGTAAGGCAAACAATCAGTCAGTCATATATGTGTACACTTATTTTGATTGACTTCTCAAATGCAACCATTCAAAAAAAATAAATTTTGAATGAATAGTTTAAGTTATATGAATAATAGGTGAATGTTATATATTGCAGATAAGATTTTAATGGATATAGTTGATGGTAAATACAGTGATGGGTATGGCATACCATCAGAAATGTTACCACACCTTGGTGAAATATACAATGTATCATTAGATATACAAGGCTTACAGCAGATTGTAGAGCAAAATCAAAGTAAAGAACAGGTAGGAGGGAGATTCTACTTTTAAAGGGGGATTTTGATTTTTACATTTTTAATCTAGGCCTTCAATAGTAGAGGCAAACGTAATCCAATAAGTGCATCTGTGCCCTGTTATTTGGTCAGATTGATATATACATTATCAGGTTAAAGTTTTGGTTTGAAGTAGTTTACCTTGAAGTAAAATGTAGTCACATCAACTTGAGATTTAGTTTACCTTGAAGTAAAATGTAGTCACATCAACTTGAGATTTAGTTTACCTTGAAGTAAAATGTAGTCACATCAACTTGAGATTTAGTTTACCTTGAAGTAAAATGTGGTCACATCAACTTGAGATTTAGTTTACCTTGAAGTAAAATGTAGTCACATCAACTTGAGATTTAGTTTACCTTGAAGTAAAATGTGGTCACATCAACTTGAGATTTAGTTTACCTTGAAGTAAAATGTAGTCACATCAACTTGAGATTTAGTTTACCTTGAAGTAAAATGTGGTCACATCAACTTGAGATTTAGTTTACCTTGAAGTAAAATGTGGTCACATCAACTTGAGATTTAGTTTACCTTGAAGTAAAATGTGGTCACATCAACTTGAGATTTAGTTTACCTTGAAGTAAAATGTAGTCACATCAACTTGAGATTTAGTTTACCTTGAAGTAAAATGTGGTCACATCAACTTGAGATTTAGTTTACCTTGAAGTAAAATGTAGTCACATCAACTTGAGATTTAGTTTACCTTGAAGTAAAATGTGGTCACATCAACTTGAGATTTAGTGCACATGTTCATAATGTTGTAAACTTTTACAGTAGATTAAAAGTTTTTAATTTAGATTATACAGTCCACTGAACATAGAAAGTTTATGGTGTGAGTGGTGTATGGAGTCCTATGGAGACATATTCTTGTTATATCTTTAATACAGGAATGAATGATGTATTCCTTGTGATTGAACTGAAGAAGATAAATAATGTTTATCAATGCATGTAGTCATGTAAAATATTTTAGTTCTCCATATTTCCTCATTAATTTCCACTTACTCCCTTTAATTTGCTTGCACAGAGAGCTGTCCCAGGTAAGGGGAATGGTTGGCGACTTCAAACTAGTTTAACCCTGCCACATTCTGTATGGGCCTGTCCCATGTCAGGAGCCTGTAATTCAGTGGTTGTCGTTTGTTGCTGTATATCATATTTGTTTTTAGTTTATTATTTTGTACATAAATCAGACTGTTAGTTTTTATTTGTCAATTCAGGGCCTTTTATAGCTGACTATGTGGTATGGGTTTTGCTCATTTTTGAAGGCCGTACAAATGACCTATAGTTGTTTTAAATTTCTATGTCATTTGGTCTCTTGTGGAGATCGAGGTGTCTCATTGGCAATCATACCATATCTTCTTATTTTATGTTTGTACATGATTTTGTTTTAAGTTGATATGGTAGCTGACCATAGTTTAATATTTTTATACTAATTGTAAGGTGCTCTGAAAAAAATGTTTATGAAAAAATGTATTTCCTGATAATTATAACAGCTCATTTATACTTTTATTAAATTATCTCATTATATGAACTCTGAAGAACTCTAAGAATTAATTTAAAATACCTATGTACAATTAATATTTCACAAATTAATTTTTCTCCTCTTGGGTGCTTTTATAAACAATATTATTCCAGGTTGAAAACACAGAAAAAGCATTTCTTTCACCAGAAACTCTAAAGGAAATAGTTGGTATGAGAATCACACCTACTGATGACAGTTTAAAGTATATGTATAAATATCACAGTAAAGATGGTGTGTATGGTAAGTAAATTATATATATATATAAATATATATATATATATATATAAGTACGACTGAGCCAGTGACAACTCTACAACAGATTGATCCATCGGATCACCAGCAGTGATGGTGAAACATGGCTGTGTACATTATGTATATACAACTCGTCTAAACATCAACCCAACAAAGCCCAGGTGGTCGTGTGGTCTAGCGGGACGGCTACAGTGCAGGCGATTTGGTGTCACGATATCTCAGTAGCATGGGTTCGAATCCCGGCGAGGGAAGAACAAAAAATTTGCGAAAGCAAATTTACAGATATTTCGGATGACAGATATTCTTCATCAGTATGAGTACGATGTAAAAAGAATCAGATAAAACTATTCTGATTATTAAACTATAGCAATCTTGATTTCTATACAATAAAAAAAGTGAAACAGTTTTACCCGAACATCATATGTAGAGACGCTAATAAATTTTAAAATTTCCAAAAAACGACTCAAAGACATGCCTAAAATGAAAATAGTAATTAGAGATATGAACTGGCACAACTCTAAAATTCCAAAATGACATCAGTTAAGATGTAACAACAACTATGTGTAAATTCATTCCCAAAAAACAGCACTGATCGATATAAGCTGGTAAAATTTGTTAAACAGAGGCTGTGTATTTATCATCCCAAATAAATAGCAGTTTTATAATGACAAGAAAAAATAATAGTGAAATTTGGCTAAGGTTAAATAATTGGACGTGGATGCGTACTTGTACACACCTCCCAAATGAAAAGAACCCTGTATGTAAACTAGTAAAATTCCAAAAGAATCCTTAAAACTGTAAGAGTCAAGTAAGGAAGCCGGAGTAACTGGAAACAAATAACGTCAGGAAAATGAGTGATGGTAGGGAAAATGAGTGACTCATTCTATGTTTTTTCATTTATGCCCTCTGGACTGAAAGACTTATTTGTGAGAGCTGACGTCTCTTCTAATAAAAGCTGTTCAACTGCAGGATGGTGCAAGTCGTGTGGTAACAGACGATGTCTGACTTGCCAACAAATACAGAATACTCAAACATTTACTTGCCACTCCACTGGGTCTGTGTACACTATATTTTGTAATGTAACTTGCAAAACACAGAATGTTGTATACCTTCTTCAGTGTCGATGTGGCATGCAGTATATTGGCGAGACAGAACAGCCATTCAACAAACGCATGAATGGTCATCAAACAAACTACACCTGCAAGCCCGACCTCCCCGTAAGTCGTCATTTGAGATCACCTGGGCACGTCCAAGCTGATCTCAAAACCTTACAATCACAATCATAGACCACAACGAGGGTTGGTCAAGGGCGAAAGACTTGCTCGGAAAGGTTTTGGATAAGAAAGCTAAGGACAGTTTCCCAGAGGGCATAAATGAAAAACATAGAATGAGTCACTCATTTTCCTACCATCACTCATTTTCCTGACATCATTTGTTTCCAGTTACTCCGGCTTCCTTACTTGACTCTTACAGTTTTAAGGATTCTTTTGGAATTTTACTAGTTTACATACAGGGTTCTTTTCATTTGGGAGGGGTGTACAAGTACGCATCCACGTCCAATTATTTAACCTTAGCCAAATTTCACTATTATTTTTTCTTATCATTATAAAACTGCTATTTATTTGGGATGATAAATACGCAGCCTCTGTTTAACAAATTTTACCAGCTTATATTGATCAGTGCTGTTTTTTGGGAATGAATTTACACACAGTTGTTGTTACATCTTAACTGACATCATTTTGGAATTTTAGAGTTGTGCCAGTTCATATCTCTAATTACTATTTTCATTTTAGGCATGTCTTTGAGTCGTTTTTGAAATTTTAAAATTTATTAGCGTCTCTACATATGATGTTCCAGTAAACTGTTTCACTTTTTTATTGTATAGAAATCAAGATTGCTATAGTTTAATAATCAGAATAGTTTGATCTGATTCTTTTACATTGTACTCATACTGATGAAGGATATCTGTTATCCGAAATATTTATAGTTATATTTGTTCATTTATTGTCATTTTTGGTGATGTTGTACTCTTTTAGACTGGTTATATATTATATTTTGTAGTGTACTGTATCATATTTATATGATCCATCGCCCGTAAGATTTATCGTTGACTATTATTCAGTCATTTTATATATATATATATATATATATATATATTAATTCACTTGCATTTAAAAGCATGCCAGTATAATTTAAAACAATAGATCTTTTATTCAATATGGTTATAAGTAATGTAACTCCTACTTCCTGTTTTCCATTACTTTAATTATTAGTAGGGGTTTGCTTAGCATGACAAGGTGCTTAATCTTGTTAACATTTGGATTAACTTGAATCTTGGAATTTTAAGAAGTTTTAATACAAGGGCTGACCTGCAAACTGTTGATACAATTACAAAGTTGTTATGAAGATAATTTCAGCTGTTTTTCAAACGACGTATCCTTTATGTTCACTGAAAAAAATAAACTTCCTTGAATTTGCTTTGCTTGTTCTGAAGCTATATTTGATATATTTTCAGACTTCCCACAGGGAATGAAGGCAGTAGTTTCAGCCATTGTTAAAGATGACCATTTGTTCAGTGAAGCTGTGGGAAAAGATGAGTTTGGTATTCTGTTAGATAAAACAATATTTTATGGAGAATGTGGCGGTCAGACTGCTGATAAAGGATGTATTAAGACTAATGTAAGTTTGGTATTCTGTTAGATAAAACAATATTTTATGGAGAATGTGGTGGACAGACTGCAGATAAAGGATGTATTAAGACTAATGTAAGTTTGGTATTCTGTTAGATAAAACAATATTTTATGGGATGTAATGTGATAAAACAATATTTTATGGAGAATGTGGCGGTCAGACTGCAGATAAAGGATGTATTAAGACTAATGTAAGTTTGGTATTCTGTTAGATAAAACAATATTTTATGGGGAATGTGGCGGTCAGACTGCTGATAAAGGATGTATTAAGACTAATGTAAGTTTGGTATTCTGTTAGATAAAACAATATTTTATGGAGAATGTGGTGGACAGACTGCAGATAAAGGATGTATTAAGACTAATGTAAGTTTAGGAATTTTGTTAAAATCTTTTAAAACAGTCTCTTCCTCATCTAACTTTTTAATATATAGTTTACTGAGCATGTGTGAAAAATTTAAATGAAGATGTTAACAGTCAGATTATTAACAGAATTCAAAGTAATGAATGTATCTTCAAATGGTCAAAACTGGCAATAATTAAACATGAGAATTAATTATAAGTCATTAATGATGTGACAGTTGAACATGCTCAGCAGGTAATATATTTTAAGATTTTCTTTTTTCAGAATGGTGTTTTCTATGTTAGAGATGTACAGATATTTAATAAGTATGTTCTACATATTGGTAACATGGAATCAGGAAATATCAGTGTTGGAGATTCTCTTTTCCTTCACATTTATGAGGTAATTATAAGCTGTACAAAGAAAACTTTTACAAAAAGTAAAATCACACTGAATAGGAAAATTCAAAAGGAAAGTCCTCAATCAAATGGCAAAATCAAAAGTTCAAACACATTGAATGGATAACAACTGTCATATTCCTGACTTGGTACAGGCATTTTCTTATGTAGGCACACATAGATATTAGAGCACATTGAGGTAGTGTTGTTTTCAATAATGGAAGAATTCCTACACCACAAAACAGCCCTTGTTAATACAATATCAGTGATAATACAAAAATAGCAAAATCCTTTCTGTAGTGATGATTCCAAATAAATGAATACATGCATGGATTTTTCATGAAAACATTGCCAACTAAGGGTTAGTTTTGTATTAATTTCTATTTTTTACATTTACCAGGATAATTGCTGTGTTGATATTAGTAAAAGAAATATATATCTCCAAGCTATTGTCTACTAATGTTGTCCAAATTGAAGATATTTATTATACAATGTTTGTAAATGTTGTTTTTTAGGATCACAGACTAGGGTGTATGAAGAATCATACTGCTACACATATACTGAATGGATGTCTCAGGAAAATTTATAATAATGTCAGACAGGAAGGATCTAGAGTCTCTCCTCATAAATTCTCTTTTGATTTCTCCACAACTGTAAGCTCTTTTAATACACATACCACATCTGATATAATATGTTGTATCACTAATTAGAATATTCATGCTGCTCTTCTATCAGTTAACTATTTGAAAGTTTGTTTTGTTCTTCAATCACTACACCATTTGGAAAGTACCTTTTGTGTAGTAATAGTTCAAATGTTTCTTGTGCATTGATCATGTTGATTTTTATGTAGAACAACTTTTTATTGTTAAGATTTAGTACGCACACAAAGAAATTACCAGCAGTCAGCATGCTTCACACTCACACAAAGAAATCACTATGCTTCACAGTTATTCTCTCAAAGTAATATACAGCCCAATCAACTTGTGTGTATGGTATGTTTAAAAGCCACCCCTATAATAACAGCATTAAATATAATTTATTAATTTTTGGTCATACCAGTTTTCTTTTAAAAAATATACTGTAACTATACATAAAATATTTAAGTAAGTGACAATAAAAATATGCTGTAAATTCAGAAATTGTTGTGATTTCTTATTATTGTGTAAATTGTGATGGGAAATTTGTATTTTAAAAATTGATAGCATAATTTGAAATATCGTGAGCCTAAATCCATCAATTGGAAACACAACTTCAAAATACTGATGGATTCAGTTGAGGACTATGCCAGGCAATGGGTTAAACGCGAGAAAGAAGACGTAGATACTTTTTCCGAATGGGTTAAGGCTTTGAGGTCATTGAGAATTAAAAAACTGAATGGGTCTATGAATACCTATGCTTCATCAATCTTTAAAGATCCAAATGTTGCAAAACACCTGTCCTACCTCCATGACAAATATGTTGTTGTCCCCGCAGATAAAGCCCCAAACAGCATCGTTTTTGTGTGTAAATCACATTACATAAACTGCTTGATAAATGAATTGGGTATTGACAATTCATTGGAAACTCAACATACATGTATACCCCCACGACACTTACCAAGGAGGAAATCCTGGATATTCATAGGTCTCTTGTATGTTCCTTTGGAATTTCAACCAAAGATGAAGAATAGGATCTTCCTTCACTGTATTGGATACCTACATAACTACATAAGTGTCCTTACAAACAATGGTATATTGCTGGGTCTTCCAAGTGCTCCACAAAACCTCTTTCTAAATTATTAACATCAATTTTATCAGCAATCAAAGCCAGGCTACAAAGTTATTGTGAAACTACCTATTCTAGAGGTGGCGTGAATCAGATGTTGTTACTAAAAAATTCCAAAGATCTTTTAGAGCTCATACAATCTAAGACTCTTTCATCTTACAATAGTATTAAAACATTGACTTTTCCATTCCATACTGAAAGACAAATTGAAAGAGTTGGTCCTGCTTTGTTTCATAAAAAAAGAATTGCCTACGAAGATACAAGTTTCTTGTGTTGGGGAGGGATAAATTGTACTTTGTAAAAATCGCTCTGTTTCAGACAAAAAATTCTCTGAAACTGACATTTTCAAGATGCTTGATTTCTTGATTGACAACATATTTGTTACATTTGGAGGACGTGTTTTTCAACAAACAATTGGTATTCCCATGGGAACCAACTGTGAATCTCTTCTTGACGACTTGTTCATTTATTCATATGAGGCTGACTTCATACAGGAACTTCTTAGGAAGAAAAGAAGTTGGCAGTATCCTATAACTTTACTTTCCACTATATAGATGATGTTCTGTCACTAATTAATTTAAAATTTGGTGACTATGTTGAATGCATTTATCCCATCGAACTTGAGATAAAGGTTACAACAGATACATTTAAGTCTGCCTCATATCTTGATTTACATCTAGAAATTGACAATGATGGTCGGTTGAAAACAAAACTTTGCGATAAAAGAGATGATTTCAGCTTCCCAATTGTGAACTTTCCATTTCTATGTAGCAACAATCCAGCAGTGCCTGCATATGGAGTTTATATCTCACTGTTGATATGATATCTCAGGGCTTGTATTCCCTATCATGATTTCCTTGATAGAGGGTTGCTGCTCACAAGGGAGCTAATAAACCACGAGTTCCAAATGGTGAAGTTGAAATCATCTTCTTAAATTTTACGGACGCCATCATGAGTTGGTTGACCGTTATGGAGTATCTGTTTCACAGATGACAAGGAACATGTTCCAATTGTCGAAACTGCATTCCCGTCCCCTTTTCCCCGAGTGTGACCTACAGAATTAGACTTATCACCTGTTTCTACTAACATAAGCAACACGACGGGTGCCACGTGCAGGATCTGTTTTCCCTTGCGGAGCACCTGAGATCACCCCAAGTTTTTGGTGGGGTTCGTGTTGCTCAGTTTTTAGTTTTCTTTGTTGTGTTTTGTGTACTGTTGTTTGTCTGTTTGTCTTATTCTTTTTTAGCCATGGCGTTGTCAGTTTATTTTTCGACTTTTGAGTTTGAATGTCACTTTGGTATCCTTTGCTATTTTTTGTAAACAGCATGTTATGAAATTGTTATAATTAATCTAGCATTTCTGACCATTGTTTAACAATTATAATAGAAAGTGCACACAAAAATTTCTGAATTTATGGTGGTCCATTCCAAATCAACCAGGTGACAGTTATGTTAAATATAACAGTTATACTTCAGATTAATATTATTTTACAGTCCCAAATGAAGCAAGAAGATCTGACTACATTACAAGATAATGTACAACAAATCATCAACTCTGGTTTAACCATCTGTAGAGGGCTTCAACCACTAAATCAGGCATTACAGATACCTAATATAATAACAATGACAGATGAGGTAGGAAACTAATATTGAATTTCACAATCAAAGGCTAATCAATTATAATTATGAATGCATCTGTTCATAGATTAAAAAATGTTTAAGCATATAAATATATTTCTCTAACTCTTCGTCAATTTATCCCTTTCTGCACCCATTGTATAAAAAAATTTAATCAAAGTGTGGTCCATTTGATCTTCATTGGTTAAAATCCGATTATGACGTCGAATTTTCTTGCTTTCCTCTGAATTTCTTATTGTGACGGCATGAAAAAAGGCGACCATGCCTGATGACGTCACATAGAAAGAACACATCATTTTGCAGATCAGTCAAAAAGAAGGAATAAGTTTGCCTGCATATTGTTTGAAAATCATTAGAGAAACAGATTCGACCACCAAATCTCATGTAATACGATATTTATCCACTCTCGACAGTTAAATTTTCAATATTTAAAACGCTCGGCAAGCCTCGCGTTTTAAATTTGAAAATTTAACAGTCTCGAGCGGATAAATATCGTATTACACTCGATGCAGTGGTAGAATCTATATATACGAGTATAAAGGTTTATACATAAACAAGACATTAACCAAACAACACAGAAACCCAAAGACAACAATATGTCAGGATACAGTCTTCAACAATATGTCAGGATACAGTCTTCAACAATATGTCAGGATACAGTCTTCAACAATAGTCAGGTGTCTTTACAATTTGTAAGCTTCAAATCACCCATTCAGTAAATTTGGTTCATGCAGACACTCTGTACAACCAAAGGCTCAGGCAGTATGCTACTTATTTCAACAGATTGATTGATTGTTGGTATTTTAACGCCATGTTTAAGCGCCACTTTTTGGCTATTTCGTGGCGTAGTGCCCGGAGAAAACCACGACCTTCGATAGGAAAACTGACAATCTTAGTCAATTAAGTATTTCAACAGAAGATGGTGAATTGTTACTGCTTAAGGTTAGACTATTACTATTTTGTACTATATTATTACAGGAGTACCCAAGTCATGTGTATACAGTTAGTATAGGAAGTGGAACAAGTGAATTCTCAACAGAACTTTGTGGAGGAACGTAGGTACTTTATTATGTAAAATGCATCAAATGTTCTTTTCTTTGACATTTGACTTAAGTAAATCAACAGTGAAAACCACATAAGAATGTGATCAGTTTTATTGTGTGGCATAAACAAACTTGGCTATCATTGAGGCATGTAGTTTACACATGTGTCTGATGACCCCACCTGCTAACCAACTTGGCCAACATGGCTTATATACAATAAACATAGGGGTAAAATGTAAGTTTTGTCTATTATTTTGAAAACCGCCTTTCTTATGAAAAAAAGTTTTTCAGTTCATTGGACTAAAGAATTTAAATTGCAATTGTATATCTGTCACTGATCTTTTTATTTCAGACATGTAACAAATACCAAAGATATTGAATCATTTTGTATAACATCAGCTTCTATGTCACCACTTGGTATAAAGCGTATGACATGTTTGTCAGGAACCCAAGCAAAACAGGTAAACTGAATTCTATGTCAACATTTAACAAACAATGTATATATCAATAACACATTTCAAGCATGTACATATGAAATTACGGTTGCAACTTTCTTTAAAGGTTGAAGTTAGAAATTGTCAAATATCAATTGAGTCCAAAGGACAAGAATGAGATATATGAGGTGATTTCTTCTGAACTGATGGTATATGCTCTTTATTTTGGTAATAATTTATCTGCTATTGTAGACTTCGGTGGCTTAGCAGTCTAAGTACCTCAACTTCTGTATCACTAGCCTGTCAACACTGAGTTTGTGAGTTCAAACCATGCATGTGGCAGGTGCGTTTCATTTCTATCTTAATTGATTAGGATTGCCTGTTTTCCTGTCGAAGGTCCTCTCTGGGCACTCAGGCTTCAAAATAAAAACTGGCCATCCCAATATAGCCAAGAATGCTGAAGACAGCATTAAATACCAACAATCATTCATCTGCTTTCACGTTAGTATTGGTGATGTCTGATATATTTACAAATCAGGATAGTACTGGTTAAAGTCAGCAAGATTTAACGACACAACATTCAAGTTTCTAATCAACTCTATACAATGCACTTAAAACATAGTTTTCAAATTTGAAGAAAAATAATAACTTATTGCACTTAATTATTTATTTCAGGCTATTGATAATGGATGTAAACTTGAGAATTATCTGCAGGAATTTGAAGCTATGATAAAATCTGAAGCTGAAACTGATACTTGGTTAGACAGAGTTAAACATATCAATAAGGTTTGTTTGGTGTTATAATTAAGTCAACTACATCCTTTTTTCAAGTTTCAAAATGACAATTTTTGTCTTTCCTGCACAGAAGGCGAGACATAGGTATTGCTTTTCTTGCATCCACAATTGTTAAGTTTTTTGCTTAAGTCCGTTTGATAGGAACTTCTTGTGATAGCTCAATGATATTTTGTATGAAGTTGCATTACTATCAGTACATATCAGTTTCATGACTATTTTGGGGCCTGTCCCGTAGGTCTTTGCGCAGTGATTTTGAATTGATTAGCAATTTTCAATGTTAGTTTTTCTGCTTAAGTTAGTTTGATGTGAACTACTTACAATAGACAATGATATTTTCTATAAAGTTACATTACTGTCTGTACATCTCACTTTGTCCACCATTTTGAGGCCCTGCCCTCTAGTTCATGATCCAACGACTTTGAATTTATTAGCAATGCTGCTGTCCATCAGATTGTTTTTTTCTGAATTTTATGCTGACAGGCAAAACATATCTCTGTGTCAACAGTTTATTCTAACTAAAGCTGACATTTCCTGCCATGTCATAAAAATCGAATTTAGAAAACAACTGCACTCCTTAAAGAATGGATTGCTTAGTAGGTAATTTGTTGTTTTATATAGGAAATAACAATCAGTATATATAACAATGCTGTATTACAGGCTTTGTGAAAATTCTTATCTTTTAGTTACTGCTACGTTTTAATATTAATATTTCATATCACATTTAACTTCCTTGATGATCTGTTGGGAGTGTGCAAGCCTCGAGTGCTTGAATCCATTGGTTCTTTAAAAAAAATCAAAATGTGCTGCTTCTCTGCCAAGCAGGTGGAGAAAGAAAATGCTAAAACTTTTATTGCATAATCTATGCAAACGTTTGAATATAACAAGATATTTATAACATTTATTAATGAAAACTAAATATTCAACACTGATACATTTGTGAAATCAATAATGAGAGTTGAGATGTACATGCACTATAAAAGGCTAAGTTAAGCAGTCAAGTATTTGTTGTTGCTTCTATACAAGTATTTTAGCAGTGTTTTGTTAATTATTGTAATTTTTTTAAAGGTTTTAAAAGATGAAACTATTCCAAAGACAGTTCATGATGATGTCAGACTTAGAGTGGACAGACTGGGAGATTCTATGAAGGCAGTGTTAAATACTATTAAAAAAGAACAACTCAGACAGGTAACTATGAAAGAAAGGAGATATGGGGTAAACATAAATGACAGAATTCCAATGACACAATAAAACAAAAACATATAAAGTCTTTTAATATTTAAATGTATAAAATCAGTTACCAGTTGCAGTTTGAAACTATTTGATGGGTGTGCACACAAAACCACCTGGAAAGCTCATTTTGTTTTATGATATTTTTCAATACCTCGAATAATCAATTCATATAAACAATAGAAGAAATAATGTTTCCAGTTGTCCAGACATTTTGAAAATTTTTATTTTGTAGTTATTGTGTTGTTTTAAACTTTTTATTTGCTCTTTTTACAGCAACTCATCATAGATTAATTACCTATTATGTCCACAACAAATGACACAATTTACCTCATTCGAATAATTATTTAGATCTCATTTTTAACTTTCAGGGAATTTTAGAGCAATTGGAAAACACTTCATCAGCTTGCTGCACTGTTACCACAGAATTAATTCTGACGCCACAAGTTGTAAGTTACATGTTGCTTATATATTGTTTTGATACAATAATATTATAATTATTACAAAGAATTTGCAATCTTTTGAACAACACTTAAACTGATCATTTTTTTAAATTGACTATCACTGATGAATTACATGTATATATAAAATAGTTCCTATCTGAACTAAGTTATTTGGTGTTGAGGTAAATGTATACATACAGTCGAACCTCGTTGTGTCGAAGACGAAGGGACGGTACTAAAGTATTCGACTCATCCGAGGTTCGACTCATCCGAGGTCGAGTGTGTCGTCATAAATTTTGAATGCATGAAATACGGCATGATATTTGTGTAAACTAGTCTACAATGAACAGTGTGCCTTTTTTTTCGATATGACACTTTATGATTGTGTATTCAATCTCCATGTTTGGTCCTTTGTAATAATCAAACACACAAGTACAGATACAAATCATGCACAAATAACATCAATAGTCTACACAAATATTTACAAAGGTCAGTCACTATAAATTATGAAATCACTCACGGCACGAAATAAGTTCTGAACGGTCTCTGATGAGGTCGTCTGCTTTACATTAAATTATCATGAATTTATTATAATTGTCCTAATCCTTTTATTTATTGTAATTAATGAGTTTTAAATCTAACGATTCATTTAATCTCGACTTGGGTCACTTAAATTCGTTTCCTTTTTATCTCAGGTGAAAAATGTTCAACACACTAACATTCCGCTCGGGTGTTAATTAGCGGTCACGATAAACATGTCATTTAAACTGTTATACAAACAAGTATGTTTACTCAGCTTTAATCTCTTTTGAAAATGATTAGGTGACATAAGAAATACATCCGATTTGAATTTTTATCATTAGGTCTGCATCTTTCGAAAATTCTTACTTTCGAAGTTCGAGACATCGGGGTCAATTTACATTAATTTTACTTCGACGGGACTATAAAATTTACTCGACTTAACCGAGTATTCGAATCAACGGAGTTCAACTCATCAGAGGTAATTATGCATTGATCAAATGGGAATTTTAGCGGGACCGAGAAATTACTTCGACTCATCCGAGTTTTCGACACAATGAGGTTCGACTGTATAAATTCTACTGCTGCATTTAGTGTGATACTATATTTTTCAATTTTAGAGTTAAATTTGAAGCCTAACGTTTTAAATATATAAAATTTAACTGTTTAGAGAGGAGAAATACAGGGGAAATCTGTTTCTCTAATGATTTTTAGATTATATGAAGACTAACTGTATCTGTCTTTTTCACTGATCTGCAAAAAGATGTGTTCTTTTATATGTGATGTCATCAGATATGGTATCTTCTTTTTGTGACATCACAATTAGAAATACAGAGGAAAGCAAGAAAACTTGATGTCATAATTGAATTTTAACCAATGAAGAACCAAGATCAAATGATCCATACATTGATTATATAAAACTAATCAAACGATCAGGAAAAACATAAATCTGGTTAGGATTAGAGAAATTGCATTATCTATCTGATTGAACATTTTTTAATTAATATGAATACAAGTAGGAATAAAAGATTTTATTTCAGTGAGAGAGCAAACCAACAACACAAAATGTACCACCTAGGTAAACATGGTTTTCAACAATAAATAAGGGTCTATACCATATATCAAGTCCTTAATTGGGGGTAGTGTAGTAAATTTATATACAGTATACAGAGCCTTTCAAAGATCTTCCATAACCACTAAATTCCTAAAACGACAAAAGTATAAAAATATAACACTAGCCAATCACTGACAAGGTTCACCACTTTAGTCAAGATATCTTTATCATAAAAAGACATGTTTATTAGTGATAGCTGAAATGAACACGAAGACTCAAGTTTTGAAAATGTTTAAAATGTTCATATGCAAAGATTCAAGCTTAAATTCATGCTATGAATAGCCTTAAGATTCAAGCTTAAATTCATGTTACTATATTACTATGAATAGCCTTAAGATTCAAGCTTAAATTCATGTTACTATATTACTATGAATAGCCTTAAGATTCAAGCTTAAATTCATGTTACTATATTACTATGAATAGCCTTAAGATTCAAGCTTAAATTCATGTTACTATATTACTATGAATAGCCTTAAGATTCAAGCTTAAATTCATGTTACTATATTACTATGAATAGCCTTAAGATTCAAGCTTAAATTCATGTTACTATATTACTATGAATAGCCTTAAGTTATAATAGATAGATTTCCATTCATTATGCAAGTTTCTATAGAAATAAAAAAATAGCATATTTTTGTTTTCAGATTCAGCAAGTTTTACTTGATGTGAATTCAAGCAGACCAGTTGCAGTTGTTTCAACTCGGGACAAAATTTATCAATAGTTTTAGGTTTTAATGAGGTAATAAATATACCTTTATAGGTACTCAGGTAAATTAGTGACCTTGTGATTGGTTTAAAACCGTCACCCTATAGATTTGAAGGGGGTTAGTAGATTTCATAGGGTATCATGACGTCATGCTACTTTTAATGGTGACATCATCTATTAACGTTAATATATTTCATTGTTTATTTTTATACAGAACTTGGCAGGAAAAGTCCAGTGTGCGATAAATTCATTATACGGTTCACATAGGATCCATAGGGGTTAGATAACTGCATAGGGGCTGAGGCCGAATTGTTTTCACTAACTCTCTATGGATCCGTAGGGGTCAGTAGCAAACCATATATATTTTGTAACTTATAATATTGTAACTGTCATTCCTTTTAGCTCACCTGGCCTGAAGGGCCAGGTGAGCTTTCTCATCACTTGGCGTCCGTCGTCTGTCGTCGTCGTTAACTTTTACATTTTGAACTTCTTCTAGAGAACCACTGAATGGAATGAAACAAAACATAGCATGAATGTTCATTAGGAGGTGCTGACCAAGTGTTGTTACTTTGTAGCTTATCCATCATCCAAAATGGCCACCAGCGAGGACTTAGTTTAACATAGGACCCTATGGGAAATACATACAAATGTCTTTTTAGAGAACCACTAAATGGAATGAAATAAAACATGGCATGAATGTTCCTTATGAGGTGCTGACCAAGCATTGTAACTTTGTAGGCGATCAATCATCCAAGATGGCCGCCAGTGGGGACTTCATTTAACATAGGACCCTATGGACAATACATACAAATGTCTTCTTTAGAGAACCACTTAATGGAATGAAACCAAACATGGCATGAATGTTCCTTATGAGGTGCTGACCAAGTGTTGTCACTTTGAAGCCGATCCATCATCCAAGATGGCCGCCAGAGAGGGACTTAGTTTAACATAGGACCTTATGGGAAATACATACAAATGTCTTCTTTTAGAAAACCGCTTAATGGATTGAAACCAAACATGGTATGAATGTTTCTTTTGATGTGCTGACTTACTTTGTAGCTGATTTGTCATTGTCCTTATAAAGTCATTTTCTACAATTTCAATGAATTTATTGGTAATTTCTGTAAACTTTACAAAAGTCTTGACTCTTCTGCTTTTGATTAAATTACGGGCCAATATTAAACCAAATTTGGCCTCAATTATTATTAGGATATCTGTTTTGATTTTGTCTATTTTACATGATTTCCAAAACCAAAGTAGAATCAGGTGAGCGACACAGGCTCTTGGGAGCCTCTAGTTTTATTTATCAAATATGAGAGATAGGTTTACATGATGAATCAACCAAATGAAATAATATGAACAGTACATAGTAGATCACCTTGTCCAGTCTGCAAAGTAATAATCTCACAAAATTGTTTCTCCTGATAATAACCTCTTAAACATCAAATATAGCCACCAGGAGAATAGTTTAATATAAAAAGAAGCTACTGGGCACTATAACAACTGCAAAGATACTGACAATTACCAGACATTTCAAGTCAAGGAAATACTGCAGAAAAGCTTGTTCCTGTTATATTCGTTAAAGACTTAAATAAGATTAAATGCAAATAGTCAATAATCAAACTAATATATGAATGCTAAATTTGTAACTTATCATAATGTAATGCATAAATTAACTGTAGCTCTTTTTTTTTAGTGTTAAGAGCATATATACATGTATTGACTCAAGGTTTTATTTTTCAGAATATAGAATTAGATGATGGTATTGAGGCAGTGTTGAAAAGTGTAGACAGTGATGTTAAATTAAAGAAAAAAGTAAAAAAGAACTGTACCTTTCTGATAATAACACTTAAACGAAAAGCTTTCGAGAAAAGTGTAGCTATATGTGATAAATTACAAAGTGTTTTCAGTTGACAATAAAATTACAATATTTAAAAACATTTTTACTGAATTTTATTTGATGAAATTCCGTCTCCTTTTTTAGCTCTCACAGAAAACTGTAAATTTAAACTGGTCATAAAGTATGGTTAATTTCACATAATGACAAACAATCTGTTGAAGTATGAAAGCTGATAGACATGTGGTCTCAGAGGAGTAGCCTTCACAAGGTGTTACTACACTACAATTGGCCACAAAAAAAAGGTAAAATCACATAATAAAAAAAATAGGGTCAATCAAAATGGTGATACAGAACGTTCAACTACACATCATGAAAAATGATCTCCTTAAGTATAAAAGTTTTTGGACATATGGTTTAAGAGTAGTGCTCACAAGTTGTCATCTTTGGTTGCCATCTGCCATATTTGATTTTTAATACAAAGTTTAGGGGTATATAGGAATCACCATGTCCGTCTGTGTGTATGTCTGTCCATTCTGCTTCATGTCCAGTGCATAATTTTAGTACCGTTAAACTAAGGTTCACCAAACTTGGTATGCAGTTGCATCATGGGCTAAGGGTGTGTCATAAACCAAAGTCAGGTCACATTGACTTTGACCGTTGACCCCTATGATAGTAAAACCTTTTGTACCGTTGTATGCAGATACATCATGGGATGGAGTTATCTTATATGAAGGTCTTGTCAATCTGACATTGAATGTGACCTTTGACCCCTATGATAGTAAAAATTGTCTGTGTTTGGTGCATAACTTTTGTACTGTTGCACTTAGATTGCCAAAACTTTGTATGCAAAAGCATCATACTGACCTTGACCTTGACTTTCTAATTTTACAGTATAAAGACCTGAGACTTTGTTCCTGGGTCAGTATAATTCTTTCAGATTGACCTATCAGTAACCATGTGTCAATCTAAAATATGGCAATGATTATATAAATAAATAGCTGAAAACCAAAAATCCAAAACCTCATTGCCTCAATACTGAATTACACAGCAGCAACTAAAATGCATGTAAGGGGGGTTTTAGTCATGCTATGGTCAGCTCTAAGTTTGTTTGTTGTTTTTGTCTCGCCTGCGACGAAAGTTGCAGTATGCCAGACATAGGTATTACTATCCAGTGGCGGTGGCGGCATAAACTATTTGTATAAAGCTTTATAATTGAGAAGGTAGAAGACCTGGATGCTTCATATCTTGTATGCAGAAACCTTATGTTACGAAGTTTCCGTCAATCATATGTCTATTGTCAAAAAATATGAGTTTTTTTTGTAATGTCAATTTCTCACTTATTATAAGTAGTAGGATAACTATATTTGGTAGATGGATTCCTTGCAACGTCTTCATGTCCGTCAGACAGAGTTCACCTGACCTTGACCTCATTTAATGGGTCAGTGATCAAGGTTCAAGTTACGTGATTAGGTCCGTTTTCTCAAATACTATAAGCAGTAGGTCAACTGTATTTGGTGTATGGAATGATTGTAAGGTGTACAAGCCTGTCTTACAGGTATCATCTGACCTTGACCTCATTTTCATGGTTCATTGGTCAATGTTAAGTTTTTGTGTTTTGGTGTGTTTTTCAAGTACTATAAGCAATAGGTCAACTATGTTTGGTGTATGGAATGATTGTAAGGTGTACCAGTCTGTCTTACAGGTATCATCTGACCTTGATCTCATTTTCATGGTTCAATGTTAATTGGTCAATGTTATAGTTTGTTGTGTCTTTGTATCATCTGACCTTGATCTCATTTTCATGGTTCATTGGTCAATGTTAAGTTTTTGTGTTTTGTCTGTTTTCAAGTACTATAACCAATAGGTCAATTATATTTGGTGTATGGAATGATTGCAAGGTGTATATGTCTGTCTGGCAGGTATCATCTGAACTTGACCTCATTTTCATGGTTCATTTGTCAATGTTAAGTTTTTGTGTTTTGTCTGTTTTTCAAGTACTATAAGCAATAGGTCAACTTTATTTGGTGTATGGAATGATTGTAAGTTGTATATGTCTGTCTGGCAGGTATCATTTGACCTTGACCTCATATTTATGGTTCATTGGTCAATGATAAGATTTTGTGTTTTGGTCTGTTTTTACGCAATAGATCAACTATATTTGGTGTATAAAAAAATTGTAAGGTATATATGTCTGTCTGACACAATTTATCTGACCTTGACTTCATTGTCAGAGATTTTTAAAAATGTTAAGTTTCTGTAATACTTTTTGTATCTTTTAGACTTTCAACATAAAATCAATGGTCAGTAAAACAGGCGAGACATTTCAGCATGTGCACTCTTGTTAACATAAATCAGGCTGTTTTCTCTTTTCAATTGTTTCACATTCTGTCATGGAGGGCCTTTTATAGCTTACAGGGTACTATATAACATTGGTTTCACTCATTGTTCAATGCCGTACAGTACAGTGCTCTTTAATTGTTTACATTCTTATCCTTTGGTCTCTGAATGGCAATTGGCAATCATACAACAGCTCCAAAAATTTATATTACAACAGGCAGTTGCTTTTCTCTTTTGAATTATTCAATCTTTTCATCCTAGGGCCTTTTTAAGCTTACTATATGGTATGGGTTTTCCTCAATGTTGAAGGCCATACGGTGACTTGTAATTCCTTTTATACTTGTCCTTTGGTAAATAGCATACCATATCCCCTTATTTTTATATTGGTATACTTTATACCATTAATTGACATGAAAAGAGAGGTAGGACTCTTTCCTAACAAATATTAAGGAAAACATTCATTATCCTAGAAACATCAACTCAGAGGGTGCTCTGCCGGTCTGTACCCTTGTTCTAGATAAAAAATTAAATAAAAAAATGTCCAAAGGTGCACAACCATTACAAGGATGTGGGCAAGTTTATATGTTAAGCAATGACATAATATCCATCATTCCAGTGTATATTTCTTATGGTAATAAATTCTGTGCTTGCTAGTTTCATGAAAGCTTAATTTTCTTGATGAAGTGTGTATAGTATGCCACTGGCTTTAAATAATAATTCTGAGGTTGTGAGTTCGGACTCACTGGTGACAAGGTTCATTTTACAGTTTTCCTGCCGAAGGTTGTGGCTTTTTCTTGTTAGTCTGGCTTCTTCCTGGAATAAAAACTGGTCGCCATGATGTAGCCAAGTGTGCTGAAAGTGGCATTAAACACCAACAAACAATCAATCAAATTATAACTGACTACTTGATTTTATGTTGATAAATACATGTTTATACTTGTCATTATTGCCAACAGTAATAATGGTAAAGTACTTATTGAAGGAGAAGGAAACAACTCAAGGTAATCTGATAGTTCCTAAGCCAGAAGCTGAGCTATTTAAGAAATCTTTTGTTTATTCTGGATCAGTGCTATGGAATGAACTACCACACAAAATGCATAAAGCGCATAACACTTTTACTTTTAAACAAAGAAGTACTTGACACAGTCCTAATAAAATCTGTTCTACAATGTATTATTTTGATTTGTATATTTTTTTTTTTTTTTTAGTTTTATTTTTATTTCATTTTTACTACATGTACCTCTTGAACAGTTTTATCTCTTATCATGTTTATAATGATACATTGAACTACTTGACTGTAAATTAACTATGTGTAAATATCTGTTTTTGATTGTATTGTAATTTGTATGGGAGGGCCTCAGGGAAGATTAGTTTGTTGTTACTAACAGTGTTTACCCTCTATAAATAAAGAATTTATTATTATTATTATTATTATTATTATTATTATCACCTAATTACACTTTTATCCTTAAAAGAATCCATTTAAAAATAGGAAGATGTGGTATGATTGCCAATGAGACAACTCTCCTGCAGAGACCAAATGACGTAGAAGTTAACAACTACAGGTCACCGTACAGCCTTCAACAATGAGCAAAACCCATATTACATAGTAAGCTTAATTAATAAGTACTTAATAAAGTAATAATAAACCCTCTTTCTCTGTTAACAGACTGTCAAAGGCCATTAATTTGGGTATTTTTAAACTTAAACATATTCAAGAAGTTGAACAAAAAAAACAGAAAGCGAATCAGATAAATATCTTGGTTAATTTCAACATTCCAACCAAAATATTATACAGAAATTAAGTTGCAGTTCAATAGCAGAGTCAGTATCACAGTCCTCATATCATTCAGCTGATCAAGTCCTAACCTCGAAAGAATGCTGCAATAGTGGAAACTGACAGTAAATGTCCTTCAAAAAAGTGTGGTTACATGAATCAACATTGCATGATTTATCACTTTGTTACTATATTTGGTAAATAAAGACAACAGAAAGTGTTCTAGTTGCAGTAAAAAATAAAATACTTGTAAATACTTTTTATTTTATTTATTAAAACATAAATATATAAACATGTATAAACTTGTACAAAATTTACTTATTGCCTTTTCAATATAAAAATGATGTGGTATGATTGCCAATGAGACAACTCTCCACCAGAGACCAAAAACAATGAACAAAAACAAATATGATATACAGCAACAAACGACAACCACTGAATTACAGGCTCCTGACATGGGACAGGCACATACAGAACTTAAACATAACAAGTAAATCATTCCAACAAACAACATCTATATAGGACCAAAACTCACTGTATAGCAAATGATAAAAAAAAATTAACACTGGTATTTTTTATAGCTATAAAACATAACACTAAGTAAAACAGGAATGCACACATCATCTTGTTTGACATTCACCCACTTGTAATTCAAAGTATTGAGAAAACACTTCTAGCATGGGGGTATAATATATGATTACAGTTCATTCCATAATATAACTGACCTTATAAAGAGTTAATTTTAAGTTAAGTCTCATCACTCTTAGTCCATTTATCCCATTTAACTTGGTTACCAGTGTCTGTTACAATTTCTTGGGCTTATAGAACAAAATATATGGTGTAAAGATATGGGCTTACCTTTGGATGGAATTTTTCCAATACTCTATTTTTATTCATATCCAATATTGTTGTGTAAATATCTAGTAAGATTTTGTTCTCTAAGAAAAAGACACAAAACTGACTATAGTTACAGAATGGGATCAAGATAAAGACAAGGAATTAAAATGAGCATACTTCTTCTAATAAATCCAAATAAGACAAATCTAGGAAAGCAGCAGCTATTTCAACTCTGAAAGTCAAAAGTAATGTCATGTCAATTCTTATATATATATAACTAAACTCAAAAGTAATAAGTATGTATCACGATTGTAAGATAAGGTCTATAGCATGTGCTAAATTATCCACGTAACCATCAGCCTTTACTGTTGGGTGGTTTTCATCCGATGGCCTGAAATAAATAAAAATAAATGTGGATTGTGTCCACATGTGGACACAGATGATGCCCCCGCTTGCATATCATATAGTTATAAAGGGACATAACTGAAGAACGGTAAAAGTGACGCTACCCAAATTTGAACTTGATCTGAGTTTTGTGATAATAAGCATTGTGTGTAAGTCTCATAACATTTGGTTGAGGCAAACTTAAGTAAGAGAACATAACTAAAAATTTTGCAATTTTTCTATATATAAAGGGCATTACTCTAGAACGATTTGAGTGATGCCACCAAAATTCAAACTTGATCTGTGTTTTGTGGTAATAAGCATTGTGTATAAGTTTCATAACATTTGGTTGAGGCAAACTTAAGTTAGAGAACGGAAACTAAAAATTTTGCAATTTTTCCATTTATAAAGGGGCATAACTCTAGAATGGTTAGAGTGACGCTACCAAAATTCAAACTTGATCTGTATTTAGTGGTAATAAGCATTGTGTGTAAGTTTCATAACATTTGGTTGAGGTAAACTTAAGTTAGAGAACGGAAACTAAAAATTTTGCAATTTTTCCATTTATAAAGGGGCATAACTCTAGAACGGTTAAAGTGATGCCACCAAAATTCAAACTTGATCTGTGTTTTGTGGTAATAAGCATTGTGTATAAGTTTCATAACATTTGGTTGAGGCAAACTCAAGTTAGAGAACGGAAACCAATTTTGGGACGACGGACGGATGTACAAACGTACATTATAATTATGTTCATGCATTTTCAAACACAATTACACCTACTTTTTGATTAATTTAAACATTTTTTGAGAACAACCATAATCTGTTCCTTTCTATCACAAATTACTTTTAAAATATTTTTTTATAAAGACAAATTTACTAGTGCTTAAAAGAAAATCATGCACCTAAATGATATTGAGGTATATTTTATTATTCTGTTTAATTCTATACAAATAAAAAAATAGTTTTGTGTTATACAGAATGGCTATAGGGTAAAGTTGAAGAAGGCTGGGTTTTTAAATTACCTGTATTTCCCAGTACGGACTTGTACACCTCTCATGCCACATGACTGAGCCCCTCCTACATCATTTATAATGTCATCACCAATAATTACTACCTATGACATAACATTACCTGTATTTCCCAGTACGGACTTGTACAATCCTCATGCCACATGACTGAGCCCCTCCTACATCATTTACAATGTCATCACCAATAATTACTACCTATGACATAACATTACCTGTATTTCCCAGTACGGACTTGTACACTTCTCATGTGACATGACTGAGCCCTCCTACATCATTAACAATGTCATCACCAATCATTACTACCTATGACATAACATTACCTGTATTTCCCAGTACGAACTTGTACACTTCTCATGCCACATGACTGAGCCCCTCCTACATCATTTACAATGTCATCACCAATAATTACTACCTATGACATAACATTACCTGTATTTCCCAGTACGGACTTGTACACCCCTCATGCCACATGACTGAGCCCCTCCTACATCATTAACAATGTCATTACCAATCATAATACTACCTATGACATAACATTACCTGTATTTCCCAGTACGGACTTGTACACCTCTCATGCCACATGACTGAGCCCTCCTACATCATTAACAATGTCATCACCAATCATTACTACCTATGACATAACATTACCTGTATTTCCCAGTACGGACTTGTACACCCCTCATGCCACATGACTGAGCCCCTCCTACATCATTAACAATGTCATCACCAATCATTACTACCTATGACATAAAATTCAAAGAGTCTAAATATTAATAAATTGTTTGCACCTGTCCTAAGTCAGGAATCTGCTGTTCAGTAGTTGTCGTTTGTTGATGTGGTTCATAAGTGTTTCATGTTTCTCGTTTTTTATATAGATTAGACAGTTGGTTTTCCTGTTTGAATGGTTTTATACTAGTAATTTTTGGGGCCCTTTATAGCTTGCTGTTCGGTGTGAGCCAAGGCTCCGTGTTGAAGACCGTACTTTGACCTATAATGGTTTACTTTTATAAAATTTGACTTGGATGGAGAGTTGTCTCACTGGCACTCAAACCAAATCTTCTTATATCTAAATCATGCGTATTGTAATGATTTTTAACATATATATTTATAGGTAATGAAAATTGATCAATCATTATTAGTTATCCTACATCAATTTTCAACAGACATTTTTCTTTCATTAACAATTCTTTTGCTAAAATCTTTTTAGGAAAATCAAACAATAACTAGCAATAAATTTTAAAACATTATTGTAACATGAATGGTCATTTTTCCTTTGATCTTCGAGTGAGTTAACTTCGGTTATATTTAGAGGAGTGCGTTAACTGAATTAATTTTTAGTTATATCACTCTCCAGTCCTGCCAGGTGTCGCTTGTCATAGGAAAAACAAAGAATGGGAGGAGCTAAGACCAGTGCTCTAACTTCCGTCTCAAAAGTGGTTATTTCACTGTCTAGCTCCACCTCCGCCTCCTTGGCCTAGTAAACAACGAAATCATTGACCATAAAATGTCCTAATAAATTTAAACAAAATACATACTACACAACAATATATCCAAAATAAATACAGGAAGTGCAGGGGTGGGGTCTTACCCCAACACTAGCCAAACTTGTAAACCTAACCCTGAAAATGGTTCCCTATACTTGAAACAAACATTTAAATGCCAGAGGAGAGCTACAAAAAGGAATAACGTGGTCCATAAACGAAGAGGCGATATTGATAAATTGGTGGATCCATACTTGTGTTTATCCTGTCAAAATAAATATTTCAAAAAGTTGTAACTGGATTTTCAGTTGTTTCATTTCCTCCACTTTTTAAAGGTATATCTCCGTGAATTGAGCATGCTTGAAATATATATCTCTGGACCTTACACAATCAACAGCCCATCTATCGATCATCTTCATGGAATTGGGAAAGGAAGAATACCTGCACAATAAGTTTTGATAAACAGCTGTGCCATGAGCGCATGATACGCCCATCGTCTTGTGTGTGAATTTTTATGCAATAATCATAAATAGTTTCTGACATACGGCCTGACATGCGAAAACCCCTTTTACAAAAAACTCAATATCTCTAAAATAAAATTTTGAATCAAAATCAAAAGTATGCAGACCTTTAGATTAATATAACTAAGAAGTGTGTAAAATTTTAAGCAATAATCATAAATTGTTTTTGAGATATGGTGCGACATGTGAAAACCCCCTTTTAAAAAAAAAATCAATATCTCAAAAATAAAATTTTGAATCAAAACCAAAAAGTATACAGATCTTTAGATTAATATAACTAAGAAGTGTGTAAAATTTTAAGCAATAATCATAAATCGTTTTTGAGATACGGTAGCGACATGTGAAAACCCTCCCTTTTTTTACAAAATACTCAATAACTCAAAAATAAAATTTTGAATCATCACCAAAAAGTATACAGATCTTAAGATTAATATAACTAAGAAGTGTGTAAAGTTTTAAGCAATAATCATAAACTGTTTTTGAGATACGGCGAGACATGTGAAAACCCTCCCCTTTTTAACAAAATACACATTATCTCTAAAATAAAATTTTGAATCATCACCAAAAGTATACGGATCTTAAGATTAATATAACTAAGAAGTGTATAAAGTTTTAAGCAATAATCATAAACTGTTTTTGAGATACAGCGACATGTGAAAAACCCTCCCCTTTTTAACAAAAACACAATATCTCTAAAATAAAATTTTGAATCATCACCAAAAGTATAAAGATCTAAAGATTAATATAACTAAGAAGTGTAAAGTTTTAAGCAATAATCATAAATTGTTTTTGAGATACGGCGACGTGAAAAAAACACACACCTGTTTTAGTTACTAAGTCCCGTACTTCAAAAAGTTTTAATCTTATTTTCACCAAAAGTATACAGATCGTTTGACCATCATAAGAAACAACTATGTTAAGTTTCATGAAATTTGGATAAGTCGTTCTCAAGTTACGGTGCGACATGTTTACGCCAGACAGACAGACGGACAGACGGACAGACGGACAGACGACATTTGTATACCATAATACGTCCCGTCAAAATTTTGACGGATGTATAAAACATGTTATCTTCTAAAACTACACGTCCTTTTGGTTTTGCAAGCAGACAGCATGGCATACATCTTGAAGACCGTACTTTGACCTATAATGGTTTACATTTATAAATTTTGACTTGGATGGAGAGTTGTCTCATTGGCACTCATACCACATCTTCTTATATCTATCTAACAAGATTTTGCATCTATCCCTCAAGAATCTTCGCCTGGGAACAGGAGGGCACTTCAATAACGCATAAATCGCTCTGAGGTCTATTAACCTTGATGAAAGTATCACTACAACAATTCATCATTTACCTGTACATCTATCATTAAATCAAATCCTACTAAAAAGTTCATTTTCTGACAATAAGAGACGTTTTGTCATAGAAAGCGCCACTATTTGATTGACATATTTAATTCATGAAAAGTACAGTTAAGATTAACCTTTGACATGTGTCATCACCCATTAATGTTACAAATCACATATAGCCACGCCTTACTCATTAACATATTTCGTTAATTTGATGAAGACGTGCTATAATATATATAACATAAATAACATTTTAAATGCAAATTGTGTTTAATTTCTGACATATCACACTCTTTAACTACTATTAACTGGTATTGTACAATAGGGGTACAACAACAACACGAACCCACCAAAAACTGGGGTGATTTCAGGTGCTCGGAAGGATAAGCAGAAAGAGAACAGGATTGTAGTTACGACATAAGGAACATATCTGATATCATCTGTATAACGGATATTCCATAACAGTCAACCAACACCGTAAAATTTACGAAGTGATGATTTCAACTTCACCATTTGTTATACCATACCATTCATTCAAAAACAGCTGGAGACAGAAGCAAGACCATTAGGGTTTTGTAAGTATGATTTTATTTTGGCACATGCCCTGCTTACATGCTGACTGCTTAGTCATGGTCATGACCAATTGATCAGTTTGGCTACATTTTATATACAAACTGGAATTTGTTAAAAAAGATTTTTGAGTGGAAAAGCAGAACAGCGACACTTGCAATAAAGTCACAGATATATTCCTACTTACACTCTCTGCTGGTTGTCCCAGATCTTGGAGTACTGCACCAAAGAAGGACTTGGATGGTTTACCAACAATTTCTGCTTCCACATCACAAGCATACTGTAAGGAAACAAGCATAAATCAAGTTTCAGGTAAAAACTTCTTTCATATTTGAAAGTTTACACTAATCAAGTTTTACACTGAGCATGCACTTAAATTTGAATCTTCTGAGAATTTTTTTTATAGTTGTACAATGTACATAATGCTTCATATTGTGTGCTAAGGGAGATAACCTAAGTTTAGTTCAAGTTTTAAATGTAACTTTTGTTGCTGAAATTAAATTAAAATGTACTTTTTTTTATTTCAAAATTATCTACAGTACGTACATATTTCCTTATTGATGTTCTGTCATGTTTGTTTTAATGCCCTCAATAAGCCATAAATTGGTCAAAATAAGATATTGTATTGAATTGTATTTGCAGTACATTGTCTTCTTACACATGTTTGAACAATTCAAAATCTGTATTTCTATTGTCCTGTAAAGAAGTAATATTAGAGGATTAAATACAATGTTTCAGTAGTTTATCTATGTGTAAAAGAAGCTTTATAAAGTCCAAAGAACTGAAAATATATCAGTGAAAGCCCAAATTTAAATTCTGTGAGGGAACTAACACAGCCATAAAATTCTTTAAGATCATAAGTAATCCTTTTAGTTTCATATTTTCAAAAGGAAAAAATAGAGTTAAAAATTTTTTTTTATCCTCATGTTATGTTGTTTCTGAAAAAAAAATATACTATGTCCACAAGCAGACTAGTCATTTTGGGGCCCTTTATAGCTTGCTGTTCGGTGTGAGCCAAGGCTCCTGATGTTGAAGGTCGTACTTTGACCTATAATTGTTAACTTTTACACAAAGTGACTTGGATGGAGTGTTGTCTCATTGGCACTCATACCACATCTTCTTATTTTCTATGAAAAAGTGAAAGTTGCAAATAACAAACATTTCAACAATGAAACTTATTTTCATGTAAACTGAAACATGCAAAGGTCAACTATCTTAAATTCAAGCAATTCAGTTGGTATTGTTTACAAAACTGACATTGTAATCTAGACATGATCATTCAACAACATTTCACAGAATTTTTATAGTATTATTATTGCTATTTTTCACAAGCATGACAAGCAGGTCTCACTTAATTTCAAATGTAATAGATAATGTTCCAAATATGAATTATTCAACTGAGCATTCTTTTGAAATAAAAACTAAACTAGAGGCTCTCAAGAGCCTGTGTCGCTCACCTGTATCTACTGTGGTTTTGGAAATCATGCAAAATAAGGTTTAAATCATAATAAATAGTATTAGATACCCTAATAATGATTGAGGCCAAATTTGGTTTAATTTGACCCATTAGTTAAATTAAAAGCAGGTCATCCCACTAGTAACTAGTCTTACAATAAGTTACTGAAGATCCCTTATCATTATTTAAATTAGTTTTCAAGTTGTGACCATTCAAAATTGTTTTTTTTACAATTTTCCCTTAGACTTCTATAGTAAATCCCTATGTTCTATTTTTAGCCATGGCAGCCATGTTGGTTGGATGGCAGGGTCATCTGATACATTTTTCAATCAAGATACCCTATTAAAAATTGTGGCTAACTTTAATTCTATTTGGCCCAGTAGATTAAGTGGAAAAGATTTTTGTAAAAGATTACAAAAATTTATGAAAAAATTGTTAAAAATTGATTATAAAGAGCTATTTCTCCTTAAGGGGCCAATTGACAATTTTGGTCATACTGACTGACTTATTTGTAGATCATACTATGCTGAACATTATTGCTATTCACAGTTTATCTCTATCTATAATAATATTTAAGATAATAACCAATAAAACTGCAAAATTTCCTTAAAATTACCAATTCAGGGACAGCAAGCCAACAACAGGTTGTCTGATCCGTCTGAAAATTTCAGGGCAGATAGATCTAAACCTGATGAACAATTATAACTGTGTCAGATTTGCTCTAAATGCTTTAGTTTAAGAGATATAAGCCAAAACTGCCATTTTACCCTATGTTCTTTTTTAGCCATGTTGGCCATGTTGGTTGGCAAGTGGGTCATCGGACACATATCTTAAACTAAATACCCTAATGATGATTGTGGCCAAATTTGGTTAAATTTGTCTCAGTAGTTTCAGAGGAGAAGATTTTGTAAAAGATTACAAAAAATTTACAAAAATTGTTAAAATATGACTATAAAGGACAATTACTCCTTAAGGGGTCAAATGACAAATTTGATCATGTTGACTTATTTGTAGATCTTACTTTGTTGAACATTATTGCTGTTTATGGTTTATCTCTATCTATAATAATATTTAAGATAATAACCAATAAAACTGCAAAATTTCCTTAAAATTACCAATTCAGGGACAGCAACCCAACAACAGGTTGTCTGATCCGTCTGAAAATTTCAGGGCAGATAGATCTAAACCTGATGAACAATTATAACCGTGTCAGATTTGCTCTAAATGCTTTAGTTTAAGAGATATAAGCCAAAAACTGCCATTTTACCCCTATGTTCTTTTTTTAGCCATGTTGGCCATGTTGGTTGGCAAGTGGGGTCATCAGACACATATCTTAAACTAAATACCCTAATGATGATTGTGGCCAAATTTGGTTAAATTTGTCTCAGTAGTTTCAGAGGAGAAGATTTTTGTAAAAGATTACAAAAAAATTTACGAAAAATTGTTAAAAATTGACTATAAAGGACAATTACTCCTTAAGGGGTCAAATGACAAATTTGGTCATGTTGACTTATTTGTAGATCTCACTTTGCTGAACATTATTGCTGTTTATGGTTTATCTCTATCTATAATAATATTCAAGATAATAACCAAAAACTGCAAAATTTCCTTAAAATTACCAATTCAGGGACAGCAACCCAACAACAGGTTGTCTGATTCGTCTAAAAATTTCAGGGCAGATAAATCTTAACCTGATGAACATTTTTACCCACTTCAGATTTGCTCTAAATGCTTTAGTTTCAGAGATATAAGCCAAAAACTGCATTTTACCCCTATGTTCTATTTTCAGCCATGTCGGCCATGTTGGTTGGCAGGCAGGGTCATCAGACAAATTTTTCAAACTAGATACCCTAATGATGATTGTGGCCAAGTTTGGTTAAATTTGGCCCAGTAGTTTCAGAGGAGAAGATTTTTGTAAAAGTTAACAGACGACTGACGACGACAGACGCCTAGTGATGACAAAAGCTCACTTGGCCCATTGGGCCAGGTGAGCTTAAAAGGAAAGTCATTAACAAGGAGTTGCAAGCTCTAATACCCCCAATCATGATTAAGCATTTACCAAAATTTCCATGCTCAGTGAAAAAAAAGTATGGTCAAACAGAGAGTGACTGGAAGGCAGATTTGAAAATCGCTTTACTTATCATTTCATTTCATCATAAAAAAGTTCCATGCCAAAATCAAATCATTCTTTAATACGGAAGCTGAGTAAAATGTAACAAAAGCTGTGGACAGACAAAGGTAAATAAGACATAGGTCAATAAGTGGTTGAGATGTTACCTCAAGTGCTTTTGCAAAAGGTCCAACATCCAATATCAGGTCTGAGCCTTCCTTGTAATATTTCCTGCAAAATATTAATTGAAAAATTATAACCCTATATACATAAAAGATTAATTACATCATTTTTAAGATTTGATAGTGTCTGCCTTCATTACTTAACTAAGTATTTTTGATTGTAAGTTATTCATTTCCTGAACTTTAAGCAGTCATCCATCATCATCATCATTCTCAACATTTTTTTGCAAATATAGTTTTTTTTGTTCTTGCAGCATAACTTCTTAGTTTAAACTGGATGACTTTAGAGATTTCTTAAGTTGAAATAAAAAAGAATATCTAATAAAAACTCTGTAGCACAAAAAATGAATAAAAAAAGACAAGTAGAACTGTGAGCGATGGCTCACTAATGATTACCCCTCTTTAAGTACTTGGCTAACAGGAAGATAAGGAACAAGAGGCTCTCAAGAGCCTGAATCGCTCACCTGTATTTCAGAGGAGAAGATTTTTAAATGTTAGCAAACTTAAAATGATGAACAAATTGTGTAAAAGGCAATAACTCCTTAAGGGGTCAATTGACAATTTTGGTCATATTAACTTTTTTGTAGATCTTACTTTGCTGAACATTATTGCTGCTTACAGTTTATATATATCTATAATAATATTCAAAATAATAACAAAAAACTGCAAAATTTTGTTAAAACTACCAATTCGGTGGCAGCAACCCAACAATGGGTTGTTCGATTCGTCTGATAATTTCAGGGCCGATAGATCTTGACCATTTAAACAATTTTACCACATGTCACATTTGCTCTAAAAGATTTAGTTTTTCAGATATAAGCCAAAAACTGCATTTGACCCTTATGTTCTATTTTTAGCCATGGCGGTCATGTTTGTCGATGGATACAAACTTCGGATAAAATTTTTAAAACAAGATACCCTAAGGAACATTTAGTTAAAGTTTGAGGGTAATTGGCCCAGCAGTTTCAGAGGAGAAGATTTTTAAATGTTAGCAAACTTGATGAACAAATTGTGTAAAATTGTCTTTAAAGGGCAATAACTCCTTAAGGGGTCAATTGACAATTATGGTCATATTAACTTTTTTGTAGATCTTACTTTGCTGAACATTATTGCTGCTTACAGTTTATATATATCTATAATAATATTCAAAATAATAACAAAAAACTGCAAAATTTTGTTAAAACTATCAATTCAGTGGCAGCAACCCAACAATGGGTTGTTCGATTTGTCTGAAAATTTCAGAGCTGATAGATCTTGACCAATTGAACAATTTTACCCCTGTCAGATTTGCTCTAAAAGCTTTAGTTTTTGAGATATAAGCCAAAAACTGCATTTGACCCCTATGTTCTATTTTTAGCCATGGTGGCCATGTTTGTCGATGGATCAAAACTTCGGATACAATTTATAAACTAGATACCCTAAGGAACATTTATTTAAAGTTTGAAGGTATTTGGTCCAGTAGTTTCAGAGGAGAAGATTTTTAAAATAGTTTACGATGACAGAGGAAGACAGACGACAACAGACGACGACTGATGCCAAGTGATGGCATAAGCTCAGGGTCCCGGTGAGCTAAAATGAATCTGAAAATGCAAAACATGGTAAAGCATGTTCACATGAAGTCTGATAGCAAACAGGACACTTTTATTTGTTGTAAATGTAATTATAATTTTCTATTTTTTCACTTGTAGAGTAAACATTTATAATAATTCATGTACAGTGGGGATATATTCACCCTCCTCCAAGAGCAAACAGAACAGGTGTTTCTAGTGACATGAGGAGTTGGAAAGCTTTGTTGAGATTCTGATATGAGAAGTTGTCTGTAGCATCTCCTAGTACAACACAGTTAGGGTTCTCCTGATTTATCTCACAAAAATCTGACAGGGCATCTGTAAAAGAATTTCATATGTTACAGCACTGGAACAATGTCGTTTTGTCCATAACTTGACAATTCAGTTAATCATAATAACTTTTTTTTTTAGCAAAATAAAATGTTGAATATGAGAGATTACAGATTAAACCTTGAGATATTGTTTTTGCATGAGTTTTTTTTAAGAGTTGCAGTTGAGTTTTGTTATAAGTTACAATTTAGGTTTGTTCTGCTTTACAAATGAGATTTGTTATGAGTTGTAATTGAATTTTGTTGTGAGTGTAATTAAGTTTTGTTGTAATTTCTAATTGAGTTTTGTTATGAATTACAATCAAGTTTTGTTGTGAGTTGCAGTTGAGTTTTGTTATGAGTTACAATTGAGTTTTGTTGTGAGTTGCAGTTGAGTTTTGTTATGAGTAACAATCAAGTTTTGTTGTGAATTACAATTGAGTTTTGTTTTGAGTTACAATTGAGTTTTGTTGCGAGTTGCACTTGAATTTTGTTATGAGTTAAAATTGAAGTTTGTTATGAGTTACAATTGTGTTTTGTTATGAATTACAATTGAGTTTTGTTGTGAGTTATAATTGAGTTTTGTTGTGAGTTACAATTGAGTTTTGTTGTGAGTAACAATTGAGTTTTGTTATAAGTTACAATTGAGTTTTGTTATAAGTTACAATTGTGTTTTGTTATGAATTACAATTGAGTTTTGTTGTGAGTTATAATTGAGTTTTGTTGTGAGTAACAATTGAGTTTTGTTATGAGTCACAATTGAATTTTGTTATGAGTTACAATTGAGTTTTGTTGTGAGTTGCAGTTGAGTTTTGTTATGAGTTACAATTAAGTTTTGTTTTGAGTTACAATTGAGTTTTGTTGTGAGTTGCAGTTGAGTTTTGTTATGAGTTACAATTGAGTTTTGTTGTGAGTTATAATTGAGTTTTGTTGTGAGTTACAATTGAGTTTTGTTGTGAGTAACAATTGAGTTTTTGTTATAAGTGACAATTGAATTTTGTTATGAGTTACAATTGTGTTTTGGTATGAGTTACAATTGAGTTTTGTTGTGAGTTATAATTGAGTTTTGTTGTGAGTTACAATTGAGTTTTGTTGTGAGTAACAATTGAGTTTTGTTATAAGTGACAATTGAATTTTGTTATGAGTTACAATTGAGTTTTGTTATGAGTCACAATTGAGTTTTGTTATGAGTCACAATTGAGTTTTGTTATAAGTCACAATTAAGTTTTGTTGTGAGTTACAATTGAGTTTTGTTATGAGTTACAATTGAGTTTTGTTATAAGTTACAATTGAGTTTTGTTATGAGTTACAATTGAGGTTTGTTATGAGTCACAATTGAGTTTTGTTGTGAATTGCAGTTGAGTTTTGTTATCAGTTACAATTTAGTTTTTGTTAAGTTGTAATTGAAATTTTTTTATGAGTTATATTTATGAGTTTGGTTTTGAAATACTGCTCTGCTTTGTTGTGAGTAATTATTCTGAGTTCTGTAATGAGACATAATTCTGAGGTGTGTTATAAGTTATAATTCTGATTTTTTTTAAGCCTGCTACAGTTTTGTATGAGTTAAGTTATGCATTATCAGTTCAAGGTTTTTCTTGATTTTGTTACAAGGTTTTTGCTCTTGGTATTGTAATGATTTTTTAGAGAGACACAATTTTGAAATTCTTTGAGTTATTGCTTAAATCAACAATCATTACTGTTAACCAACTTATTTTTGGGCGTAGAAAAATAACATGAACATAAATTGTTGAAAGTATGATAAACTATGATATTCAATATAAATACCTCAAGAAAATATGAAATTTGCTATAATAAATCACTGTAAAGTTGAATAGAAAGGGCTTGAAGTGTAATCTGTATCTGTAAATTCAGTAATCACCTAATAGGTAGGCTTTCTTATGTAGTCTCCCGTCCTTTTTTGAAAATAGACAGTGTGCAAATCATTTGGCGAGACTTACTTCGTACTGTAATATTTTAAAGTTCAATTTTTATACCTATATATTTATAAAGTTGCCAATTACATGTAATATGCTATTCTTTATATGCAATTGCTTGTACTGGACAAAATATACATGGATTTACAACAAGATGTGGCCTGAGCCCTCTAGACTTCAAAATTACAAAATATACCTGGATTTACAACAAGATGTGGCCTGAGCCCTCTAGACTTCAAAATTACAAAATATACCTGGATTAACAACAAGATGTGGCCTGAGCCCTCTAGACTTTAATATTTGACAACAAGCTGGTATTGGAGGGAATACATCATCTTCTTTCATAGAAAAACCAATACTGTGTAACTTCTGTAAAAGTTTCTGTCTGGTCTTGGTTGTTTCATTTGTACAAAATCTCACAGGAATTTTACTGTCCTTTAATCTAAAATAAAACACTAAATTAAAAGCTCCATGCCTAAACAAATCTGCTTGACTCATCTTTGATAATCATGAAAGACAGATTATTTATAGCTCTAAATATACATTTACTTTGACCTTTAATGGTTTACTTTTACAAATTGTGACTTGGATCGAGAGTTGTCTCATTGGCACTCATATCACATCTTCTTATATCTATGTATATATAATATAAATTTTCACAATATGCAATGTACACAAAATACAGAAATACAACATCCTTTGATTCTTAAAAACCAGGTAATAAATTGTGTCATATATCTTTTGTTTTTGTGTTATTAGTTTGTTGTCTTATTGACATATACCCAATTCCTCCATTTATACAAAAAATACATATAGGGGCCTTGGAAATCAAACTAACAATGTTAGATTAGATGTGAATTTTTACTTCCTTCCAAACCAAATCTTAGCTAGCCAAGGGCTACAATCTAGGACAGATTAAAACCTGTACGATTTCCTCTCACTTCTATGGCAACATGAAATATGTGGGTTCGTGGCCAAGTGGTTAAGACCGTTGGCTACAGTGCTGAAGGTCCCGATTCAATCCTGACTTTGGGCACTGGAAATTTCAGTACATTAGTAGGTTGATTTTCAACCTCCAACACACATCTCTGTTACCCAGACTGGTGTTTAAATTAGAATGGGTACTTTGCGGTCCCCGGCAGGTCAAAGTGGCGCTGGACTTTAACCTGGAGATCAATCTAAAGATATCTCTTCTGTGTGTCTGTTCCCCCAGAGAAGCCCTGTGGTTATCTTCGAGTACTTCGGCTTCTTACACCATAATAACAGACTTCCCAGTGTCTCTTTCTTATCTTAAACATTACTGATTGAATTCTTTTAAAATAGGTAAACATTTGTATAGAAAGCACATAAAAAGGCGAAAAATCATCAAATCTCCAATTCAAAATCCATAGATTTAGAATAAACTAACCAATTACAAACATTGATTTGATTTAAACAAGTCATTATGATGATCACATAATTATGATAATTATATTGTTCCATTGGATTGTAAATATTTTTTCCAAGTTATCATTGAAAATAATTTCATATTTACATGCTGATGCTGCTTTTAAAATAGTACCAATCATACTCCTTTTCTTATCATTAAGAATTACAAATAAATCGTCTGAATGTTCCTCCAGTATTAGGCTTACTTCTCTTACCTGCTGTCATTAAACATCGATACTTTGTGTGAAATCAATTTACCCCAAAACAAATATTTTGTATTTACATTGTAGCATAGGTCAAATTTATTTGTTCAGCGTATGTTCACTGGTGTTAATATGTCCTTTGATTGAGTTAAGCTATTTCAGTTGATATTTTATAGTGTGTCTTTCTATGTTGTGATGTTACACTATTGTTTCAGAAAAAGGGTGAAGGTTTGGTACCATTAAAACGTTTAAACCCGGCTCTGTGTTGAAGACCGTACTTTGACCCATAATGGTTTAAATTTTGACTTGGATGGAGAGTTGTCTCATTGGCAATCATACCACATCTTCTTACATCTATGTCCTCCGATGTTGATATAAATTATTCATTATTTTATCAAGGGGCTGTATCAACTTTGGGCCGGATTGACGTGGGACAAAATGACTTGGGCCGGATCAATTTTGGGCCAGATAAGTTTGGGGCGGAACGACCTTATACATTTGTACCACATACATGGCCTAGCATTGTGTTATCCCCTCCTCTAACCCCAGCAGATAAAAATCAGCTCTCATTTCTGGAGGACTAATAAATCAATTTCAAAATTATCTTTTATTTACATAAATAACATAAATAATAAATACATAAATATAAAAATTAAGGACACTATGCCTGTCTACACCATTTGTACATGGTCAAGTGTTTTTCATGTATCATTCTGTTATTTATAAAGTTAAAACATGATAGTGCATCATAAGCTTATTTGGCTGGCTGAATCATTATGCTTATACTAAATATACATTATATTGTATATTTTCAGGTAACACTGTAATGAGGGTCTTAACGGGGTTCTTTCACGACAAATCACGTTAAAAAATCTTGCTGAATGACATTAACGGTAATTTTTGGTGCATGACGATAAAATGTACACTTTCTTTAAGATGATAAAAAAAAAGACTGATTTTGACGAATCACGTTAAACTTTTTCCAAAAATAAAGGTAACGATGACTATTTGAGACCTCTGACGAATCACGATAAGGATATTTTGACGAATCACACTAAAATTTTAACCAATTTGACGCTAACTGTAGCTGAAAATGACCGTTTGACAACTGACGGTTAAGGGCATTCCTACCCTCTGTAATAAACTATTAATTTAGTCATAAAAAGTAAAATACCACTATAATATAGGCCAACAAGTTATTATTCTTTTTCCTATTTTCAATCATTGTAGATCGTTACACTTATTTCATTTGTTCATACCTTTTAATAGCTTCAATAGAACCTTTAATTGGTTCACTTGCACCGCTCTCAAACAGAACACCTGTAATATCTAAAAGGACACCTTTAACATTTTTACACCAACTCATTTTTTTTTTTTTTTTTTGGTATTTCTTACTTTCAGTTTTTAAGGTGTAGTGAATATTTTTGGTACAGTAAGTCAACTTAATAAAATGTTAATTTCAAGTACATTTGGGTAACATTCACATACAGCACAAACAGAAATGGAAATGTTAAGAACAAATTGCGTAGCAGTCACGGTATTAATCGGCAATGGTTAAATGGGCACACAAATTCCAATAAAATAGTAAACTAAATGTTAATGGACGTTTCTCTGAGTGGATAGAAGTAACCTTAAGGCTTGACTATATCATAGCAGAGACATATAATACAAGAGATTGGCAACTCTAGAAGAGTCTATACAATAGCCAATGAATGACGTGGCCATCGGAAAGCCGATTATTCCGATGGATTTATGGGTAAAACCGTATTGTTGGAAAAAGGTTCTACGCCTCACGATTTTTCTAATGGATAATGCCGATACCTTTCACAGCTTAAGCATGCAAGTATATTTAAAAGTTACAAAAAACTAATTCTAATAATTTGTTATTGATAAAATGTGTTCTAATGATGAGATTAATCAAATACAAACAAAGTTAAAACTCGGCCCATTTTACTTCACCTCCTATTGCCGTAGAAACCATTTGATCTCCCAATTTTTTTCTTAAAACTTGGAAATATGCTAATAAATATATAATTTTATGGGGCAATAATACTCCCAAATGTTGTTTCGTGAAAATAAGACTATTTTCGTAAAATTTGATCCAATAGTTTTTTTTTCAAAATTATCAACAAATGTGGCGATTTTTTTTATTGATACCCGAAGCCAGCTGTGCTGGTACTATCATTTTATCTCGTAAAACTTGGAAATGTGCGAATAAATATTCAATTGTATGGGGCTATATTACTCTCAGATGTTATGTCGTGAAAATAAGACCAGTTTCGTAAAATTTGATCCAACAGTTATTTCTAAAAATGTCAACAAAGTTGACTATTATTTTGTTATTGATACACAAAGCCAGCTATGCTAATTTTATCAATCTGTTTCGTCAAAACTAGAAATTTACAAATAAATATGTCATATTATGGGGATATATACTACTCCCAATTTTTTTTCTTCTCTTTTTTTTATTAAACTGGCTAAATATTGAAATTGTTCATGGACAAATTTCCTTAAATCAGTCCTTCATTTTGTGCACTATGAAATTTATAGCCTGCATTTTGTTAGGCAATTTATTCATTTTTCATTCTGTTTATGGCAAAGTTGCTTATTTTCTCCTATTCTGAAGTCATTGTTTTTCTTCTTTTAGGGTGCCAAAGATGAACGAATGCAGTAAATTTACAAAAGGAGTAAAATTTTCCTAGAAAAGGAAACCTTCTGCTGGAATATTATGAATGAGCTTCATGCATCTGTTGTCGTTTCAGACTACGCTTCTCATTCAAAACATGAACCTAATTCATTTTTAAATTAAAATCGTATTGAGGACATTTATATATATATATATATATATATATATATATATATATATATTTGATAATAAAAGATTTTATTTACACCTAGGATTTGTATATGTATACACATAAACAATCTTACTTTTAAACTGCCATCTCTTTACCCCAGAATAAAAAGACAAACCACTACAAATGATTAAAAGACAAAAACCACTTCAAATGATTGTCTCGTGGAAATAAGGTTATAAAATAATTTTTAAATAGTGTCTTCCATGTTGCTTTGATGTATGACCTCGGCTCCCATTTCAATATTGGGTTTTTTTTTATAGATTTTTTGTTGCTTCGAGGACACACATATCTATCTATGTATGCAGTGTTGTCAATTGTTTTTGCTGGTGGGTCTCTCGCTTATGTCTTCGTCACTTTCACTACCAACAAAGAGTTCGTTATCAGTTTATTCAACTAGGAGTAAATCTAAGTCGTAACTATTAAGATTGTCATCCCACGAAATAAAATCGGAATTTTCCATATTGCGTGCACATGAATGAAGCTTTATTCAAATGAGAAATTAATTGTAATTTTCTTAAATATTAATTCTCAATACACACTTCGAACATGAAGAAACCGTAAATTTACCGGCAGTCATTTAAAAAACAACTCAATGCAAGCCTATGATGAAACTGTCAAACAACACTTAGAAATCAAACATTTACCGACAATCCTACAGAAAAAAACTCAATGCAAGCCCAATTAATGATGAATATAAAAATAAATAAAATTTTAATAATTTATAAATATCAAGAATAAAAAACAAAGCCTATCATTATTAACAATTAATTAACAAATAAATTCAGTTTTTTTCCACATTAATTAATTTTACATTTTGTGAATTGTATTTTTGGAAAGAGTGTGGACACCTGTGGTATAACAACTTCTTGTTTACAAGGTGTCAATTAAAACTCATTATTTATAACATGTTCGTGATTTACCTGGTCATCGAATAATTCAAACCTAATGTACATGTCACACTGTGAAATTATGTCTCCGAGACAGGTGTATATTCAATAGAAACCCATTACATTATGAAACTATCAAATAAAATGAACTCTGACACAATTTATCAAGTGTTAATTATTTAATATCAGTTTTTTTTTAATACATTAGGTCTCTTTTTCAATAATACAAATCTAAAATCAAAATTACATTCAAATAAATAATTATATATGAACTCAAATTATTTAATTATGATAAATTTAACACTGAAACAGTTTATGTTATGCTTAAACCTTCTTCCTTACTTCGAGTACTTTTAATACTTTTATTAATGACTTTATTACTCAAGGAGATCTCGCGAGGTTTAACTAGTGGCCGCGTGTTTTTACGGGATTTCGCCGAGTTGCCAATCTCTTGTATTATATGTCTCTGATCATAGTTAAAATTAATAATACCACTATAGAAGCTTTATCGTTTGTCCTTACATATAATGTTATAGTTTTCTTAGTTATACTACAGAAATTATATCCTCTTACCATATTTTATTTTATCTACCGGTTCACAATTTGGTGAAGGTTATATTTTTAGTTGTATACTAAATCAGAGGATCTTTGCAGATGACACCAGTGCATACATCACAGTAACATCAGATGATAATACCCTCCAGGAAGATTGAGACAAGTTGGCTCTCCGGGAAGAAAAATGGATGATGAAATTCCATCCAGATAAATGCCAGGTACTTTCGGTCATACACAAGAATGAAGGACATTTTATCCGAACGGCCTTATCAGTACACATGCTGTGTCATCGATAAATCTTACAAATTGTTACCACTGATGTAAACGGGGAAAACTTATGCACTGTTATTATTTTAAACATATTGTTTTTACCTAAAATGTGATAAAATTTTTCCATAGCAAGTGAACTTCTAGAAGGATTTCCAAATATGATTCTTTAAAAAAAATAACTTTAAGTCAATGTTTACTGTTGTCAATGGCCTTTTGAAAATAGCGTTCATATTTTTTTCTTTTCCCCCTATGTTTCAATTGTGATATTGTGTTTTGGTCTATGGGTTGATTCTTTAAAAAATCATAAAAACTTCAATTTTCGTCTCAGTTAATTTTTCCATAGCAGATAAGCTTCACAAATGATAAAACAATCTAATTATCAAAGAAATTTTTTTTTAAATAAATGTTTACTATTGTCAATTGCATTTTGAAATGGAAACTCCAAACTTCCGTTCGATCGATGTTGTATACAATATATTGACGGATTCGACATAATAATATAGAGACATAATAGAAAGGTTGACTTTATAATAGTTTCTGCTCTGTCCAATTTTATTATTTCTTAAAAAAATATATAGTAATTAATCATGAGACTGTAATTATTGAAAATTCTATCAAAGTTTAAAGAACTTTGATACAGAGAAATATATGAAAATGACGTCTTTTGTTAATGAATTTAACCATGTCATATTTCGTTATTTTCGAAACAAAAAAAAAAACAAAAAAATACCCAAAACAACACACATATGCATTCAAAATTGATGTTAAGTCATTTATCAAAATTTAAAAAAAATACTTACCATAATACGCATACGAGATATCATGTGTCATAATGGAATTATATCGCACGGTTTACATCTCGGTGAGCAATTTAAAAAAATCAGAGTTTTTCTCAAAATTTCTTTTTAGATAAGATAACAACAAAGAAATCTTTATTTAGATAACAAATAATGAAAACTGGAAAATAATTCGAAATTCATAAAAAATAAGTTCCCTAATTCGTGGTGTCTGAACCATAATTGGAAATAAACACATTGTTTATTCCTATACTTTCGATTTTTGAAATGATAAAATTTCATATCTTAGAATGCAATATTGAAACATTTAGAATACTAAGAAATTTGTAATCACTGATCGGCTTTGAAAATGGTTCCAAAATAATACGATTTTTTTTATCTCTAGATTAAATTAATTAAATGATTGCATTTGCCGATTTATCACACAGGGGGTATCTTCTAACCAAAGTTTGTTCATCGAAATATTATATTGTTACAAATAAGTGCTAACACATCGTTGTAATCCATATGTGAACAACTTTATTTGATTAGTGATAAACCCAGGGTGCTAAATCTTAACATTGGTTATATTACTTTAGTAAGAAGTTTTGAAATTGGTGTCTTCTTGTCATGCTACCCCTTTTTCCCTTCTTGGTGTTAAAATTTCTTTAATATTAAAACCTATTTACACTTACTTAATGCATATTTTTATTATCAATAGGATATTAAAATAGCAGTTGTTTTTATGCTGTCCCTATACTCTTATTCAGTGACAATATGTATAGTGGGACAGCTACATATATAAACTATCATTGTTGTAATATCATATGGATCGAAGAGCAAGAACACATTAAAAATTGAAAATAAGTAAAACAAAATATAAAAAATATTAACAACTGAAAAAAACGACAAAAATGGGGAGAGGGGTCTATGCACCATGCGTATATGAGACTACGTTGTTTCTCAGTTTTCATTTTGGGGCCTTTATAGATGACAATACGGTATATGTTTCATAATTTCCAAAACGAAAACAAATCAATCAGTCTACAATAAAGTTCGGTTCTACAAAGAAGGTATAATAAGATGGAGGTATAAAACTATCACCAAAGTCTCATGAAAACCGGCCAAGCACTCTTGACTTAATGTCCGAAAACGGTAAAATCCCCCCCCCCCCTTTTTATGAATAAAATCCCATAACTCGAAAACGTAAAATCTAAAATTTATAAAAATCGAAAAGAAGCTTACATCAATAGATATAAACAATTCAGCAAAGTTTCACGAAAACTGCTCAAAGCATTTTTGAGGTACTGTACGAAAATCCTATTTGCCTATGTGATGTCAAAGAATCCCCAATTTACAGTATGTACATGTATGCATGAAATTAAAAAAATGACACCAGTTTATAACTTTAAATTTGTTTACCTACAACATTGCATAATTACGTTTACTTTTTTTTAAAGACATATAAACGAAACTCAACGGTTTAGTGACATACAATTTTATGATTATAGTTTCCTGTTATTAAGTGTGACCAGAAGCCACAGCCATAGACAAACACACTTGCCACCGCTGACTATTCTAATAAACAGCGATTATAATATTTTAGTGTTTAGGCCATGGACATAATATAAATGAAATTTTAGTCCCATACAGTGTGGATTATTTTTTTTATTGAAAATAAAAGCTATAGCCACTGGGTCGATCCAACCAATGCTCAGTATAGTCCTCATATGTTTATGATTTATTCTTTCCGTAAACCTGTCAACTTAGTTTGGACGACTGTTTAGCAAAATTTTCTCAAAAAAAGGAAAAATATAATGTGTCAATATCAATTGTTGGTGTTGTCAAATGAATGAAAAAAAAAAAAAAAAAAACAGAAATCAAATAAGTGTACGCATACGTTAAAAAAGCATATAATAGCTGGATAACATAACGCAATGCAGAACATTATATTTAACAATAACTTTTCACAAAAGAATTTTTTTCCTAATTATGAATTACCAATCCTTCTAAATATTGATATAAAAACGTTTATACTCAAATATAAAAATTATTAACGAAAATAAAGTTAATTCGGAATTCTTTCTTTGCTACAATTATCTCTACTTCATAAGATAATGGCAACACTGGTCTCTTTTTTTTCACTTTCCTTCCACTATCATAATCACCCTGATTAATCAATTTGTAATCTTTTCGCATTTTCTTTCTTAATACCATGTCACTTGTCATTGTTTGTCGAGTTTATTAACGAATAAGTGAGATTTGTAATTACCGCTGATTTTTGTTATGGGGGTGATGCCTAACGGGGAAAATACGACGAGTAATCGTTCCTTATCTACTGATCACCTAATTAGTACCATGTCTTCGAAAACCAGTTCAAAACAACTTGGGTTATCTCGCTTGGAAATGTCCAATATTCTTGAACATGAACAAAAAACAGGGCACCAATCATAAAGGATTACCTTTTACAAAGCCACACTCTGGAGCACATCATCTGCAAAATATTTAGGGGTAACTATGACATCAGACCTTAAATGGGAAAACCATATCAGAAACACCAGTCTGTGCCAAGGCAAATAGAACAATTGGATTTCTCAAAAGAAACCTCAATATCTCCAACAGCGATATCAAAGAAAAGTCCTACATCTCCCTCGTTAGACCAACAGTCGAGTATGCCAGCGCTCTATGGGATCCACATCTACAAAAAGACAAACATAAGTTAGAAATGGTACAAAGGAGATCAGCCAGATATGTAACAAATCGGTTCAGAAACAGATCATCCGTTACTGATATGTTAGAACGTGTACACCATTAGATGATAGAAGGAAAAACGCACGTTTGACAATGCTTTATAAGATCAACAACCAGGAGGTCAACGTTGCAGCAAGCCACAAACTCGTACCACCAGACAGGATCTCAAGAAATATGGGCACAAACTCTTTCCAGATCCCGCAATGTAACACCACAACAAGGAAAGAGTCATTCTACCCGAGGACCATCAGGGATTGGAATGCCTTACCCTCCTCAGTTACATCTGCCAGCAGCCTTGAATCTTTCGAGAGGCTCCTGACTAACAAAAAAATCAATAGCCCCTTTTTAATCACCAGTATAGCACCTTTTTTTGTTATTCATTCAAAATTATCTTTGCGCACACCCAAAAGTGACAGAATAGTCAACATGATGACGGTGGTCACTAACCACTAACCGGTAGAAGTATATGCATAGTCTGACATATAGTATTAAACAATCTCGTCTCGCACCTGTGACAACAGTCTGTTAGTGCAAAGTTTTCATTTGGATTTGTATTGACTTATGTACGTACTGGTATTATTTGAGAACATGAACAATGTTTCCTTATCCAATTTTTGGTTGAAGATTTCACAAAAGAATTGATCAGATAATATTTTTTGATTTACCAGTTATCGTTCTTTGTACACACATGTTTTAACAAAGTTCTTCACAATATTTTGTATACTTTTTTAACTGCAAAGTTCTATACAGCCCTCAATTGGAATACTAGCTTTTATCTTATATAAACGATAACTTAACCTTGTGGTTGTAGGCTTGCGTTTTAGTATCTACTATTGCCACAATAATAAAAATGATGATCTTTACCATTGTTCACAGAACATCACAAGATAAATTGATTGTCGTCTGCTTATCTTCCAGTTGCAAACATTTCATGGATATTCAGAGATACAATTTTTTTTCATTTTTCATAGATTTTGCTTACTTCAAGTCTTTTCTAAATATTTTTTAATGTGATGAAGAAAGGCCTCATAGTGACAATAGAGTATTTCATAAAAAAAGATGTGTTGCATTCCTGTTGTTGTTCAGGGTATACTCAAGTTGCCTAATGAATAGTTTTCGTTTTAAGCCAGACTTCAAATATTTAAAAAGTTCATTCAATGCACTGACTGGGATACTGACTAGGGTTTCAGATTAATATACAGGAAATGTCCATGTTATTGTGGTATTATTGTCAATGAGACAACTACTGTTCAACATTGCATGATCAATACCCATACCGTATATAGCTATAAAAGCCAAGGCCCAAATAATTCAAACAAACAAAATCTCAATCAGCATTTTAAGTCCTTTGGACATTTATTCGTTTGCATATGATTTTGTTTAAAGTTTGAAAGAGTTTATTTTACACGATGATGAAATCCGAGCAAATACTTTTAATCATTTGATATAAACACAATCGTCAGCATATTTATTGAAACAATGACAGAAATTAAAATTGTATTTCTTCAAGCTTTCTCAGAAAAATCTAACATATACTTCCAGCTCGCTCACAGATGGCATCATATCCACAGATCTATATTCTAAACCTACTGACACTCATCAATATCTGTCCCCTAAAAGTTGCCATCCTCCTCATCTGACTAAGAGCATCCCGTACAGTCAGGCACTAAGAGTCAAGCGAATATGTTCCAACACAGAAACAACCAAAAAACAATTACGTCAACTTGAAACCCGCTTGAAGAGAATGGGACACAAACACAGAAATATCAAAAAAAGTTTTCAGAAAGCGGAATCAATTCCTAGGAGTAAACTTTTAGAATACAAAGATAAAAAGAAAAATAAAAGGACTCCATGTGTTCTCACTTACCACCCATCCCTCAAAAACAGCTTTAGTGTCATTCGTGAGCATTGGAAAACAGTTGAAAATAATTCCAAACTATCCAAGATTTTTCCTGAGCCTCCCATGATAGCTTTTAGGCAACCCAACAGTCTGCGGAACCTGCTAGTGCGGGCTGAAGTGTCTGATAATAGAAGTTCTTCTGGAGAATGTCGTTCGTGTGAGGAAAAACGCTGCAAATGCTGCCTTCAGATGCAGCATTCATCAACATTTCACAGTAAGGCAACCGAAAATTTTACTTGCAAAAGTATGAACGTTATTTACATACTGGAATGTTCGGTTTGTGGCCTCCAATATGTTGGTGAGTCAAAGCAGCCTTTCCACAAACGCCTCAATGGCCATAGGAGTGATATCTCTAAGAAGCCACTTCTACCAGTTTCTCAGCATTTCAGACAATCAGGTCACAAACTTGATGACTTTAATCGCATGAAAATCCTAGTGATTGAACAGAACATTCACTGGAGTGATGCCCAGCGACAGGTTCGAGAAAGCTTTTGGATAAAGGAGCTAAATGTACATCATCCAAACGGCATCAATAAGAAATACTAAGTTTTGTTTTTCACTCATTTTGGAATGTAAATATACACAGTCACGTATATTAGAGTATCGAGTTTTGTTTTTATTATCATGATGTTCGAGATTATGGATTAAAATCAATAGACTAAAACTTACCTGTATTATTGAACTATTTTTAACCTACAATCAGTATTGTTAAAATCATGGACACCGAAGAAGGCTATTTGTTAAGCCGAAATATTTGTCAACACGATTTAATAACAACATATTCGTATAATACCATCTTATATAAGTATCGTTGTGCAAATTTTTAGACTTTTCTCTTTAGCCCAACAATGTTAGATCTGCAAACGCAACGCAAATTTTTGTTCTTCCCTCAGCGGGATTCGAACCCGCCTGCACTGTGTCCAGCGCCCTATACCACTCGACAAACTAGATTATACATATATGATATATATAGCTTTCCTCATCGGCTTGATCTAGTCCGCGGGTTGTAACACAGTACATGATGTATAGTGGCAAGTAGATTTTGTACCTTTCAAATCAGCTATGTCTTGTCTGTCGTAAATTAAAGGATGATAATGTGATTTAATACGCAGTCACATCAAATTTTAATTTGTCCAACGTTTTTCAGTAAAGTACAAATGCCACTTTTCAATTGGATTATGTCGTCCGAATTATCAGCGGGAAGAACTTGCCACCATACATCATGTACTGTGTTTCAACCATAGACAAAGCCGACGAGGAAAGGCATTAATAGTTCGGAGAAAATAATCCATTTGAAAAGTGGCGTTTGTACTTTGTTATGTATTAAAAAGATATTATTTTGCTACAGATTTTACAATTTGCCATCTTGTATTTCTTTGTTCAAGTAAGTTGTACTCAGTCGGTGTTAGCGGCTTGCCACGAATGCGAGAGGCCGGATGAATTTGATATTTGCTGCACCTCCGATAAGCACGCGCATTTTGGGAGCTAGAGCAATGACTGTCCTGCTCGGATTCAGAATACTGAAAAACGTTGGACAAATTAAAAGGAGGTCATGGTAGATAATTATCTTAACCATAGATGAAACACTTATCAACATCACAAGAACTCCCATCCGTTCATATGACAACTAACTCGATGATGATGATATCCAGTGGCAAATATTACATGCATAACAGGACGAGTAATTTGAATATCAGCACTCCATTGTACTAAACCGACACAGTATGCTAACGGTTTTTTTTTTAATAGCAAATGTATTGTTTTACAATATATGTAAATTGTATAATTTGTATAATTGTACAACGACCATAGTACCCTTATGGTGAATAGTTATTTCATTGGCAATCACAAGTCATCTCTTTATACTATTTAGTACTTTGCAGAACTTATCTATTGGATTTATCGTTAAATTGTCAGCTGCAATGGTTTTCTCTTCAATCATTATAGAGCTAGTCAATTAATTTTTAATTGAAACAATTCTTTAGATTTACTTAAAGCAGTAAACGATTTAAGTTAGTTTGTTTTTTTAGATTTAAGCTTTATATAATATACATATATATATATATATCCATTGCGATAAATTCAATACCAGTAGTGAAAATACATTTCAGTTATAGTCAAGATGATTGATTGGTGATTGCTTTACGCCGCATCAGCACCAAAAGGCTATATCGCGGCGACAGTCAAGACGAGAACTGCATATTAATTAAATTTCAAATAGTATTGTCTAAATATTGGAAAATAACAGATCTTTATTAACAAGAACTAAAGTTGACATTTTTAGCCAATGATTTTAAATCAAACGGTCCTTTAAGAATTCAAAATATTTCCACTAATGCAATCCTGGATTTGTTTATTTGTTTTTATTTGATAGATGTAGATTCATTTGATTTTATATCCACGTCATTTGGTCTCTAATTGAAAAGTGACACTGCCAATCATACCACATCTTCTTATTTTTATAACTCTTGAAATCACCTTCATTTGTTTCTGTAGTATTAAACATACAACCAGACTAAACAACATTACGTTGAACTATATAATACTGCATTAAAACGAAATTGCTAATTGACAATCTTATTGAAACATTGTCCTATGTACTATCTTAAATAATGGCACCCTATTAAATCATTTATTATTTGTTTTTCCTCTTTTTCGATTAGATAACTAAATATCAATCCATCAGTCTCTTCCATTAGTAACCGACATTAAACTTTTCACTGTGCTTCACAGAATTAATAGAAGTAATTTGTATCTGACAGTTTATGTATTAATAACGGGTTGCATTGCTTATACATGTTTTTTTTCTCTTTTTTTATATGAATCATCAAATTATATTGTCCCATTATCCCAAACAATTTCGACGAGAGGTGGTGTTTTAATCTTTTAAGAGAATGTTATATTTGTACAGTTCTGTATTATTTGTGTACTTGCATTTTTTTTTTTCATTTTTGGCAATGAAGGATGTATCCTTGTCACGTTTTGTTATTTTAAATTTCCCTTAATATTTTGAAACTCTTCTATCGAGGTTACTTGTTCGTCTTGCTCAATCTCAAGCTTTCTGTGTGGTGTTTTGGTACTAATGTTTGTCTTTACGTCGTTTCTCTTTCCCATGGCATTGTCTGTTTTAATTGGACTTCTGACTTTTAATTACCTCCCCTTGGTATCTTATCTCTCTCTCTGTTTTATCATTTTGTCGAAGAACATTAAATTGCTTATTATTTGATTGTTTAAATTTGTATTTTAGATACGCTTCATGATAAAATATTTCCACTCTTGTTATTCGTAATATGTTTTTGTTTGTTTTATTTACCTTTTTTTTTCTTCTTAACTGATTTATGCGATTTTGAACATCAGCAAACTAATGCTGCCTCTAATTTCTTAGTTTACTTAAAAACATTCATTTCTTCCAGTACATTTCAAATGCAAGCGACTTCATTTTTCCTGCCGGAAATATAACTTTTTAAATGTTTGGGTCTAAAAGAAAACAAAGCACATATATTTATTTTCATTATTCTGATGTATTATATATGTATTATTAATTGATAAGTACGTCATCCATGAAAATAGTGTTATACAGAGAAAAAAAAGTTTAGCAACATATAGTTTAATTAAAAAAAATTCTAATAAATTTTTCCAATAAGTTACGGAAATAAATTTTAAGTAAAAATTGCACCTTGTGGTTTATTTGCTTTGTTACAATAATTTAGTCATTGTTATGTTTAGAAATATATTTAATTTTGAAACATTAAATTGGAAAAGTTTGTTGCTTAACGTTTTTAAACCTTACATTTGAATAACAATATCGAAATACCTTCAGCCGAGAGGACTGTATGTAGCCTATGTTTTCTGTGGTGGCCGGTTGCGGCCATTTCGCGTTTTCGCGTTTTGTCCTTTCACTTTCACGCAAAATGGAGAAATGGAGAAATCGGGAAATTTGGAAATCGAGAAATCGAGAAATCGGGAAATCGGGAAATCGAGAAATCGAGAAATAAGAAAGCGAAAACGAGAAAACGCGAAGGCGAAAACGCGAAAACGGGAAATAAATTTCTCGATTTAGCGTTTTCGCTTTCTCGATTTCCCGATTTCTCTATTTCCCGATTTCTCGATTTCGCTTCTCGATTTCTCGATTTCCCGATTTCTCGATTTCGCTTTCTTGGTTTCTCGATTTCTCGATTTACCGATTTCTCGATTTCGCGTTTGCAAAGTGAAAGGAGAAAACGCGAAATGGCCGCATCCGGCCACCATAGTTTTCTGTTCGACATGCATGTATCGCATACATCATGTTCATAGTTTAGTTGGACTGTATAATTACCGTTTAGGCATTCGATGGAGTTGCCTCATCTTTGAAAAAAAAGATGGCTTTTAAAAATGAACATTTGCCTATTAAAGCTTTTGAAGTCAATCATGAATTGCAAATCTTCAAACATTTCTTTCTGGAAGTTCATAACTTGGATGCAAAATATAGTTACCGCTCTAGGTTTACCAAACATCTTGACAAAAGTCAAATGGATATCACCTCAAAAGCTAACCAAACCTTAAACAGACTTATTCGGAAAGGATATAGTTGCGATACTGTTGTCAGGTCATTAAGGATTGCATATTTTAGTATTAATATTGATTCACTCATAGGGTCTTTGCATCGGAAATAAACACTATTATTCTAAAACCAGTTGTTGGCATGATACGGGTTATGTTCTTCTCATATATTTTATGATTGTATGATAATAAACCCCTAACGGGAGGGATTGTGCTTGATTTTCATATGATGAAGACATAATCTTTCAATCAGTTTAATTGTGGTCTGGAGCTGGTATGTCAGTAACTGCTAGTAGTCCTTTGTTAATGTATGTATCATTGTCATTTTGATTAGTTTCTTTTGTTACCTATTCTGACATCGGACTCGGACTTTTTTAAACTGAGTTTTACTTTGCGTATTGCTATGTGTTTCTTTATTCTGCATTCGCTAGAGGTATGGGGGAGGGTTGAGATCTCACAAAACATGTTTAATCCCGCCGCATTTTTGCGCCTGTCCCAAGTCAGGAGCCTCTGGCCTTTGTTAGTCTTGTATGCTTTTTTTAAACATTTTAGTTCATTTATATGTTTTGGAGTTTAGTGTGACGTCCATTTTCACTGAACTAGTACACAATTTTATTTAGGGGCCAGCTGAGGACCACCTCCGGGTGCGGGATTTTCTCGCTGCGTTGGAGACCCATTGGCGGCTTTCGGCTGTTGTCTGCTCTTTGGTCGGGTTGTTGTCTCTTGGAGATATTCCCCATTTCCATTCTCAATTTTATTCACACTTTAAAACAATATAATTCATCCTAGCTTTGATTTTTATATCGAATGACAAAGTGCTTTTTCAGATAGACAAAACCTCCAGAACTTATACAAAGTTATCCAGGCATTGAATCATTAAGTTGGTGCAAATATTCCTTAGAATATAGATACTTCTTTCTAATTGTGTATAATCCGTTGGATGTTGTCAATATGTTTAAAGGAATGTGATACATTAATTGATAAGCATGTTAACTTGTACATTGCAATTTATCTTTCAAAAACATTCCTGCACTTCAATTTCCGTTTAAGCACTTTTAGGAACAAATCCAATTTATTTCCTTAATTAAATGTACCAATAACGATTAATGCAGAAATCAATATGTAAATTACAGTGTGTTTCCAATTTGTTTTAACTTTTCTGTCAGAAACATTTCTTTTCCTAACCTGTTTAGAGGCAAGTTCCTACATTATTTCAATTCAAAGACGTTTTATATTAAAGTTATATTAATATTTTCCAAATAAAATGAATATGTAATTAGATATGCATTACCACAATATTGTTTCATGGAATTTTGCATATGTCTACCGTATCACCTGTAGATACAAATATCGGCACTCGACCCAAGGCGTCCACCATGGGATTATACATCATGACTGATATGCAAGATGACGTCAGGAGATCTTCATTCGCAAAGCTGTATTTCTTATAAAAATATCATTAATGCATTTAATTTGAAACTTAGCATTAAATTCAATAAGAAAAAAAAAAAAAAAAAAAATAGATTTTGGCTAACGTAATTGGGACAACAGCCAAACAGCACAGAATACCAACTGTATATGTGAGCATGTGAAATATTATTTTTGCAACGTCTATGCTTCCAAAGATATAGTAATTGATATTATTAACAAGTCGAAGTTGAAGTCGACAATACTGGAATAAGGTGACAGACCAGTGTCAGATGCTAAATTATAGTTCCGCTTGTCGTTTTCATGATCATGTCCTCTTCCTTATTTAAGACACCACCCAACCCTACCTTTCACCAAATAGCAACACAACGGACTGGTCATACTATGGAACGCCTCAGCTGTCTTATGTGGAACTCACTTTATGTTGTTTTATTATTACTTGATGATATTTTGTCTTTACTTAATATGGTTTTGACATTACGTAATGATGTTTTGCACCAATATGGAATAGTCATTAATGATCTTTCGATATTACACGATATGGTTTCGTATTGACTTGATATAGTTTTGTCATTTCAATTCACCATTATTTAATGTGGTTGTGTCATTAGTCAATGTGGTTTTAACATTACTTGATTATGTGACTTTAATAACGTTCTGTAGTTGTTTCATTACATGATGTGGTTTTGTTATTTTGTAATGATGATTTGCCCTTTATATGGTTTTAACATTACGTAATGATGTTTCAAAATTTGACGATTTTTCATGATGTGTTTGTTTCATTATTTGATGTCATTTCATTACTTGATTAAAATCACGTGACCAATTCGGAAAAACCTGTTCTATTTTTAGATAGATTTCCATGTTGTATGTGCCTTGGATGAGTGTGGCATCCATCGAATTAGAGTTCAAAATAAAGTTAGGGTTACTGTTTGAGTAGAACTTTGAGTAAGTCTCCGATTCCGAATCAAGTCATTATTAGAATTAAAGTTTTAGTTAGCATTGAGTTTCCACATTTAAAGGTAGAGTTCTAGTGAGTCACTTTTGAGTTTGAGTAAGATTCAATTTAAGTCTCATTTAGATTAATTAAGATTTTGAGTTGAAATTCGTGCTATCTTATATTTCAGCTCCGGGGTATGCGTACAAAGATAAACAATGTTACAGTATACAAAACGCAACATAGAAGTTGAAATAAAGTTAGATGATGAGACAACTATCCACTAGAGTTTAAATGCTCGTACACCCATGTGAAAAATTCAAACGAAAAAACAAACGGTCTTATTTATATTTAAACAATCTAAAAAAAAATGACACACATTTATACAACGACAACAATTGAACTTCGTGCTTGACTTGGGGCAGCTGCACTGTTACACTTGTGTAACAGCACAACACTGAGAAAAAATGTAAACTAGACACTTATACCCCAAAATGACAAAAAAAAGATACAGACAGTAAAGAAAACTTCCTAGGATTTGAATAACTATATACCCATAATGGGACGGACAGACGGACGGACGGACAGATAAAACAATACCCCTCCAACTTTCATTTACTCAATAGATCGGTATGACTGTAATATAAATCCATCGGGGTGATCTCGGATGCTCCAGAAAGGCACCCGCCGTGTTATTCGAGAAAGTACAAACCCAGTGATTTGGTTTTATAGTTCACATTCAAGAAAAAGAACGGTATTATGGTAATGACTGTCCTGTTAGTTTATTTTTCAATTAGTTGACCATACTTTGGTCGGAGAATTCCTTTGTCGCTTGCCCCTCCCCGTTTCCTGTAACTTTAGTGTGAGTTGATTTGAAGTGCTTCATTTGTTAACATTAAAAAACTTTTAAATCTATCTATCTATCTATCACATAGCTAGATCTATCTATCTATCTATCTATCTATCTATCTATCTATCTATCTATCGATCGATCTAACTATCTATAGATCGTTAGGTTTCTCAGTAAAAAGTGTTTTAGAAACCATGATATCCCAATTATGTAAGAAATATTGTTGTTACCTTTTTCATGCTAAATTACTCGAACTTTAACTCAATGGATAGCAATACCCAATTATGACAGGACCACATCAAATAATGAAACAAACACCGTTCGTAATGTTAAAACCATATGAAACAACTACACAACGTTAAGTCACATTCACATCAAGTTATTTTCATGACAAAACCATATTGAGTAATGACATAGTTATATCAAAACATCATTAAAAGTTCCACATAAGACAGCTGAGGCGTTCCATAGATAAAGTGGGGTATTACTGTTCAATCCTTAATTACGAGTATGAAGAAAAGGAATAAGTAATGACTGTTCCATGTAAAAATTGCGAGAATTATCCCGTTCATGATTTTTCAACATAGTAAAAATATAGTAATTACTTCCCTGTTTAAAAAAAAAGTAGTTACTGAAATGTTAACAAAAAACTAGAAAAATAACAGTGTCTAATGAAATACTAGGAAACAGCAGTTCTAGACTTATGAACAAATATTTCTTATGCAAATTTAAACACATGGATTCTTTATTTCAGACCACAAGAAATATGAAAAAACAAGGTCGTAAGGATAGCCATGGACAATGTAAATTGATAACCACGTTTCTTATTTTCCACCTATTGAAATATTACGCATAACACGACAGTATAAATATAATTTGCTTTATTGAATGACATCTCTTACGAAAAAAATTCCAAAACAACAACAATACGACTATATAATATTTTATTTTCGTTAGAAATTAGTATGACATTCATATACATCATGACGAGAATCAATTCGGTATTGGTAATAAATATTCTTAAATTTTAATTGAATATGCCTAATAAAACAATCACTTATTTTGTTTATACCTAAGTATAATATTGTTTCCACAGTTTGTATTATACTGAATTTATGAGATGTAAATTGGATAAGGACAGGACAATTATATATTGTTTTTTTCCATTAAAGTAAAACTTATTATATTAAAAACTAGCAAAACCGCTTGTGGCTATTAAACACCGAAGGAAGCCGACAGTAACAACCGAACGATTGCTAGATTAACGACAGTAACAACCGAACGATTGCTAGATTAACGACAGTAACAACCGAACGATTGCTAGATTAACACAGTGATGCGAAATGAAAATAACACTTTATACATAGTGATTTACCTTCATTAGGAACAATGGAAAGTCGATCAACCTTCATTATCGATCAACCTTCATTAGGAACAATGGAAAGTCGATCAACCTTCATTAGGAACAATGGAAAGTCCAGGATGTATACATATTTGAGGAGCCATATTGCTGTGTGTTTCTTTATTCTACATTGGCTAGAGGTATAGGGGGAGGGTTGAGATCTCACAAAACATGTTTAACCTCGCATTTTGCGCCTGTTCCAAGTCAGGAGCCTCTAGCCAGGTTGGTCTTGTATGTTTTTTAATTTTAGTTCATTTATATGTTTTAGAGTTTAGTGTGACGTCCATTTTCATTGAACTAGTACAAATTTTTGTTTAAGGGCCAGCTGAAGCCCGAGTGCGGGTGCGGGATTTTCTAGCTGTGTTGAAGACCCATTGGTGAACTTTCTCTTTGGTCGGGTTGTTGTCTCTCTTACCACATTCCCCATTTCCATTCTCAATTTTATATATGGACATAAACATAATAGGCAAAATTATCAAAGTTGAACATTTGCAAGGGAATTGGAACCATAGTTTATTATAAATTCCTAAATTTATAAACGGTTAATTTTATACTAATATGTTATAACAAAGAAAACACTGACTAGTTGGCTGGTGATACCCTTGACCTGTAAACATCAGCTCTTAACATGTATACTACAATAATGACACGTTTGATATTTGTTTTAATTATTGTGTCTGTACGCATTAATATTTCAACTGTTTTATAATTTGGAAGGGTTGCGTATGTATATTTCCCCCTAAAGTTGCTGCTTTTCATATTACACAAGAGAAAAGTAGCTGATTACTGAAAGAAGAAAATGACAAAATGTAGCTTCTGCCAAACACAAAATATCGAAAGTCTCACAGTGCAAACCTTTTAAATTAATTTTACCAATTTTATTGTACCTTAAATTTGTTAAATATCCAAGATTTTGGTGAAACACAAAATGGTATTTCATATCGGTTGGCAGATAATGCTTTCCTCATCGAAAATACCTCCGAGACATAATCAATTGCAGCACAATGAATTACATACCAATATACTCTTCACACGCTATATAAACTGATTGGAATGTATTAGAAGACTATACAAACTTCTATTAACTTGTATGTATTTTTCTAATTTATCTTGGCTTACATTTAATTAAGCTACTGCCGTCTAGACTGGTCAGTTGTATATGGTTGATAGAAGTATCGTTTTAGTAAAAATATGACACTAAGTTGTTTTTTATCGAATTCAAAAGTTTTACCTTGATTTTCACTGCATTTGACCATAGAACCGCTTAAAATCTAACAATGTAAGATAGGAGGATACTTTCAAATTTGATATTATTACTCTAAAAGGCATATTCCCTTCTTATACCTTTACTTTCGTTCTTAATGTGTATTTAGGTATAAAGGCACCTGTCAAGGGCCTTCACATGCGTTCAACGTTGTATACTTGACTATATTTCATCGATTGTTATAAGAGATTCATTACAAAGGCAGATGCTGTTGCTGACTTTGAAAAAAAAACCTAACAAATTTAGGTTCGATATAAGACATTCCATTCGAGAAAAAAACCCGTGTTCTTTTACTTCTGACCTTTCCTGACCATATCGTACTTCTGACCTTTCCTCACCATATCGTCACTCAACAAAGGTCAATCAACTAAATCAAATATTTTCATTTAGGTCTCAAAACTCATTACTATACTTATTATATACATTATACAAAAATCTATAGCATAAGTAATCAACAGGTGCTACATGTACTATTGAAACATAAACGTCTAACCCTTTCGAAGCATCCAGTGTATGGTAAGGTTGCCTGATTTTTAGTTTTTCTAAGGTGTGTGTTGTTGAATGTTGTTTATCTTTTCATCTATTATTTGTATTGGTCATTGTTTTCATTGTCGCTCTTCAAGTTGCGTTTTTTGTATAATTGTCCCTTTTATATCTTTTTACTTTGTTAACTTTACAGAACTTCAATAATACATATTATTTAAGACATTTTCTAACAAATAAGAATATGTCTTTATAATTTAATAAAACTTTTCAGTTTTGAGATCTAGAATTAATCAAGACTTGATACTGTTAAACCTTCTTTATTCTATTTGATGTTTTAAAATCATAAGAGAATGTGTTATTTAAGATATGTTATATTAATAAAATTCATCACATTTACCAGGTTTAGAATTGAGGTTTAATTTTCATAAGTGTTTCAAAAGCTGTATACATCTTTTGGAGTCAAATATTTTTAAGAATGTTACATTGAATAATAATTCGCTGTCAGTTTGCCTCAATATTGTCAAAACATGCTTCGCTTATACATGCTTTCGTTTCAAGACATAAATGCGACCTCGTTTGGATTCACATGCATGCAACTTAGATGACTCTTAGATGTGAACTCAGCTAGAGACTGGTTAGGATGTTCAGATACTAAAAAGAATGTCAACTAAAAAATTGAGGAAAAACTTGTAAAGCCAGCAGAAGGATTGATTTTGTTGACTTGATTCAGCTTACCAAAATAAAAAGTTCTTGTATACAGGCAAAATGATGATTCATCTATAATATGAAATCAATTAGAACTGAAGCAGGAAAGTGTATTGTACGTGCTTACCAGTCTATTTACGTTTATGTTTATATTTGCATCGGAGTCACATGCCAATTAGCAATATTTAGAGGTCATGTAGATAGTTAATTATCTGAAGTAGTCTTCTTGGACATTCAGGAATACGGAAAAAAAAAGGAAACTATTTTCTCCATGGCGTACTCCAATCATGCAGGGGAAAATATCTGACCTCAAATTCTTGTATTGAACACGGTGTCACGTTTTGATAGTAGTATGCATATTTTATATAACTCGGAATCATTTTTCTTTTCATTGACTCTGTTGTAATTTAAACCATAGGACAGTTCTCCAAATAGTAATGATAGTATCAAACGCTTCTAAAAACTATGAAAGTATACTTGAAATAATTTTTTACCAAAAAATAAATGCAAAGATACAAGTATACGTAAAAGAAACACAATGTATGGAGTTAAATGGCCTTAACTAAATCGGCCTAATGTTTTCAGACCAATTCCAGTTCATGAAAAAAGAAATCCAATCTTTCATGATGATATAAGTCAAAAGTTTATCCTTACAACTAATGAGTGTTTTTCTCGAAAGTTGTCTTGATCTCGTTGATTCCATTTATTCTTATACACAGGTTTGATTCACTTATCAACCAACTAGCTGGAATAATACAAAAATACCAGTGTCTAACACAATATTAAAAAACTTACAACACTTGTACAGGGAGATAAACTCAGGAGGAGGGAGCTAGGATATATTTTTGAGGAGTTCCTTTTGGAAACTAAAATACGAGGTATTTACTATTTTTCTCTTCATATTTAAATAGCTTCTGTAACTTATGTTCAATATTTTCATTAACATATATTATAGCATAACATATGGATTTTTCAATATTAAACCCGAATCAACCCGAGACAGCAAGATAATACCGATAGCTCTTGTCGAGTTGAATGTTGATACGGTGTATGATATTAAAAAAAAACATATATTTATTTTATCATAAAACTTAAAGCAGATATTTTAATAAAGCCTGTTTAGTAAAGGTTTGGAGCCAATCCTGGTGGAGGTTTTCACCCCAAAAGTATCACCAGCATAGTAGTCAGCACTTCATTGTTGACATGAATTATCATTGATATGATCATAATTATAAATTAGCTATTTACAAAATTTTTCAAAATTCTTAGGATTTTCTACCCAAAAAATAGATAGCCTTATCTGTATTTGGCAAAACCTTTCGGAATTTTGGGTCCTCAATGCTCTTCAACTTCGTTCTTTATTTGGCCTTTCTAACTTTCTTGATTCGAGTGTCACTGATGAGTCTTTTGTAGACAAATAAAAGCAACAGTAGTATACCGCTGTTCAAAAGTTATAAATCGATTGAGAGAAAACAAATCCGGGTTACACACTAAAACCGAGGGAAACTCATCAACCATAAGAGGAAAACAAAGGAACAACAGAAACACTGAAGTGCAACAAAAACAAACGCCAACATACATAGAAACGAACTATTTGATAACAACTGCCATATTCCTGGCTTGGTACAGGACATTTTAAGAAAAAATGGTGGGTTGAACCTGGTTTTATGGCTAGCCAAACCTCCCACTTATATGACAATGTTAACAAATATCGCTAAAATGACAAACAAACTCACGCTAGAACACTCATCACAGAGAAACGCACAAATAAACAATATAATAGTCGATACAACATGTAAACCGCAGAATATCAACGAACATCTTCCATTAACGACAGACAGTACAGGTTATCACAAACAGTGACGTATTTTTGTAACGAATATATAATCTTGAAATTCAAACAATTATTTCCACAATACTAGTCCAAACAATTATCATGATAATGACAGTATTGAAAGGCTATTTTGTAATTATTTGGACTACAAACGATAAGACATAACACATTATCTAACCGAAACCACAACAGAAACATCATAAATAAATACATGTATGTTGGATGTATAAAATACCGAACACGTCGTATGGCAATGCAAATTCACACTCGGCAAAACCGTCATATTCGGGAATAGGTCACGTTCGGTACTTAGCAGACAGACGACATAGATGTTAAACCACAATCTAAGACGTGGTAAAAATGTAATTAGTTAGTTTAGACACAGACACATCGTATAGATCAACCAATTCGTGATGGTGTCCATAAAATTTACGGAGTGTCATTTTTAATCTTTCCTCCTCATAACTCTGAGCAGTTTCTGCGTAAGGAGCACACTCCTGTATATGAAGTCCGTATAGTGTGAACATGCACGAGCATAACGTATCAATTGAGATATGTAAACACCATACGACGGAGCAGAGGGTATATTACTGCTGAGAAATGGAAAATTGATTATTGGGAAGTTGAAATCATCCCGTTTGTCATAGATTTTAGTGTGAAGTCGTCCATCTGTCTCAATACTGAGGAAAAGATCAAGGTATGAAGCAGTCCTTCTTGTATCAGTAGTATCCTTAAGTTCACTGGGATATATGAGATGCAAGTACTGACTGAAATATGGGTTATTCAGTGATAGGACATCATCAATATATCTGAAAGTAAGATTAAAGAATTTTGCAAGGTGCTTTTTCTTTTTGTCTTTGCTTCATACGAGTACAAAAACATGTCGGCCAGAAGGGGTGCACAATTAGTACCCATTGGAATACCGACTGTCTGTTGAAATATCAATCCTCCAAATTCAACAAATATATTGTCGATTAAAAAGTCCAGCATTTTGATAATATCATCTTCAGTGTATTTTCTGATAGACTCAGTGTGGTTCTTCACAAAATAAGAATTATTATAACCCAAAACAAGTAATTTATATCTACGCTTCCCATTTTTAAAGAAAATGCTCTGTTTAATGAGATGGTGAAGTCGATCTTTCAATTGAGCATGGGGAATAGAAGTGTAAAGCATAGAAAAATCAAAGGTCTAAGATTTATCAGTAGATCTTTAGAATTTTTGAGAATCCGCATCTGATTGACACCACTGGTAGAATATATCTCATCACAATATCTTTTACTGTAGAAAGAATAATAGTCAACACTTTAGAAATATGTAATTTTCACTTCTTTGTACTATAAACATCAACATTATTTATTTTGTAAAAAATATTTCCTTTCGCCATTTGAACTGTACACGTATACCTTACAACAAAATTATTTTCATTTACCTGTTAAAGTTATTGCAAATGGCTGATATTTTTGTTCTAGCATATTGTTTTTCTTAAATTGTTTAACATTTTACAGCGGTATAACATGTTACTTTAATTATTCTTCCTTAGTTTATTTATTTTGTATATACATTGTAACATAGATCAAATTTATTTGTTCAGTGTATGTTCACTGGTGTTAATATGTCTTTTGATTGAGTTAAGCCATTTCAATAGATATTTCATAGTGTGTCTTTCTATGTTGTGATGTTACACTATTGTTTCAGATAAGGGTGACGGTTTGGTACTATTAAAACGTTTAAACCCGCTGCAATTGTTTGCTCCTGTCCTAACTCAGGAATCTGATGTTCAGTATTTTGTCGTTTGTTGTTGTGGTTCATAAGTGTTTCTCGTTTCTCGTTTTTATATAGATTAAACCATTGGTTTTCCTGTTTGAATGGTTTTACACCAGTAGTTTTGGAGCCCTTTATAGCTTGCGGTTCGGTGTGAGCCAAGGCTCTGTGTTGAAGACCGTATCCAGTATAATGACGGATCCAGCTATGTATTTTTTCTTCGTTTTCTTTGATGTTAATACCATATGAAAGAAGGACAGATTTGTGATTTTGTAAAATTTTATCCTTTGTAAATGATGTTAAAGAATATGTTGGATTACCAGTTGTGCTGTTTATTCTAAGCTCTTTTGAGAGACATTGCAAATAATGGTTTTTACAAACGAAGACAATATTATTTGAGGCTTTATCTGCTGGAACAACGACATATTTGTCATGCAAAGAGGATAAAGCATCCACAACCTCCGGGTTCTTGAATGAGTTAGAAACCCTTGTGCTCATAGTACATCGCAGTCTGAATGCATGATCGAATAGCTTTGATCCATTCAGACAAAGTGTCCAGTTCTGGTTCGTCTGCTTTGCGCTTTACCCATTTTCTAGCATAGTCCTCAACTGCATCCATCAGTAACCTGAAGTTCTTATTCCAGTTGATGGGCTGGGGAATTCTATAGTTTGGTCCCTTGGCTAACAAGTTGTTCATTGGTAACGATGCCAAGGTCGCCAGTAATGACATGACCAGCTGGACTATAATTGTTTTTTGACGATGCACATGAGCAATCCGGAGGTTTGGATTTCACATCTTTGGGGTTAAAGGCCTCTAAAACCCTCTTGTGGTTGCAAAAAAGTGTAGGTGTTCTTTATTTTTGAAGTAATCAGTTTTTTTTTGTACAGATTTCTGGTGGAAAATATTGCTAATATTGATAGCACCTAAACCTTTATTGGCGAATTCTACTTTAAAAATATTACGTTTTACCTCATCTGTGGAATTAGTTGATACGGGTTTGATAGTCTATGGTTAGCAATGTCCATGATTATTGCAACTAATCTATACAAAACAGAATTAGAATCAATAACAGAAGTATTTTGGGCCTCTTGAAATAGTAAATAAAGTTTAGATAATGGAATGGAGTATAATTTAGTTCTGATATGGTGAATTCCTAAAGGTTTTGAACAGACAATAACAGACTATCAATTGTCACGGTGTGAACAGCAGGTGATATATAATTTTTGTGACCATGACTTCTATTTCGTCGAGCAGAAGTGTTAAATAATTGTAATTTATTTAAAGTACTACACCTGGGACTAGAAAAAATACCTACACCATCAATTTTGTCATTGCATCCATAGAGAATGGCTGTTCCCAACTCTCTTATCCAAAAGTCTTCTCTTTGTAGACGATTTGGTGTACTCAATATGGAGTCATTTGTTGAATGATATATTTTCTCTATAATTCGGACTTTCATTGAAACAATAGAATGGTCAGGCTGATTAAAATGTTTATAGATAAATTTGTTGTTATTAGGATCATTAACATTAGACCAATGGTCATTCATTCCAAAACGCTCGTTTGGCGTACACAATTGTATTACTGGTATCTATGATGAGTTTATTGATAAAGCCTTGCAATCGTACCGATATCGGTATCATCAAAGAGGGCTAACACAGACCGATCGCCATTGATTGTAATCGAGATGAAATTTACATGTCTATGCTACTTACAGTGTAGTATACGATATAAGATTAACTTGTATGACAATATCCAGTCTGATTGAAACACAGATCATGTGTCACTTCGCTTGAAATATAGATCATGTGTCACCGCTTTGCTTGTAGACAAAGTCTGACACAGTATTGGCATTTAAATTAGATTAGTCAACATCGATATCAATAGTGATATTTAAAGGGCCGATCAATAAAATTATCGTCGCGCATCTTATCATCTGCATCATCTGAGTTAACATTTTTGAAACATGACAATTGCAGTAGAATTGTTACCATTTTCCAGGTTCATCTTTAAATTGGCCTAATTTTATATCTGCTGTAGTCAGACATATACGTCTTCGTATAAGACAATTAATTATATAAGCGACATCAAAACTAACATAAAATTGAAAAGATGTCTATATTGACAGAATTCATTAGTGATTTTATGTTTAGTTAATAAGATATATCTTTGTTTTTTAATATCGCCAAGTACAAATAAATCCTTCTTAAGTACGCTTACCCTTTAAAGAGGTTTGCTGCATGTAGGAATGATGGATCTAATATTTAATTTGTCATTATTACAGTATTTTCCATCATTTATCGCCATTTAAAGAACTGCACGTTTTTGTTGTATAAGAAATGTGGATCTATTATACCATCGGATATAACATTTCTTATCTGTCTTGTATTGATTGATTGATTGTCACTTGCTTAATGTCCAGTGGGAAATATTTCATGAATATTCAGGACGGGAACTAATTACAATTAATGGAGTAGGTAGGTTTGGTCTAACAAGATGATGGGCGGAAATTTAAATTGCCACGAGAAAAGGGGAGTATTTTGGAATTGGACAAAAATTTAGCCTTGTAATAGGCCGCCTAAGGATCACTGAGAGAGTTGTTGCATTGGTTCTTTAACATACAGAGAGAGTGACACATACTGTACACGAGGCAGCGGATTTAACGTTCCAATTCTGACTGGACGTGGCTGCGTATTTATACACCCCACACGGACGACCTAGGCTAAAGTTTAACCGTCGTGCGGGATAAGTCCAGGGATTACCATATTTCTATACCAACTAAACCTGTGGGGTTAAGTAATCTTTTTTTTTCTTTTTATCTTTCTTGTATTGATTGATTGATTGTCACTTGCTTAATGTCCAGTGGGAAATATTTAATGCATATTCAGGACGGGAACTAATTACAATTAATGGAGTTTCCTCGGAGTTCAGTATTTTTGTGATTTTACTTTTTACCATAGTTTATTGACCATCTTTACTTATGAAATATACATGAAAAGACGAGCGTGGTTAATTATGGTTCAAAATGCATAATCCCTCTTCTAACTTCGATTAGAGATCTTGTCCAGGAGTCGTTATGCGAGGTCGGTCATTAGTAGAGCCAGTGTGCTGGTATCTGTTCCACAGTCGCGAAATTGTGCTCTGGTTAACATGTTCAGTTCTTACAACTTCACTTTGGGACACTGCGGCCTGGAGACGGCCAATGACGATATTTCGAGTACCAGTATCCAACCTTGCCATGGCAGCATATAAACGTCATAATGAATTAAATCTTCAAACTTGTTCCGTTTATACGCGATAGTTTAACAGTTGAGTTGACCACAAAGTTATCAAGCAAAATTTCGCGGCGATAAAGGTAATATGCACTTTTATCGAGTCGTTAAGCTCATGTGGCAGAGAGCCAAATCAAATGAACAGACCTGTTAAATTCAAGAATGCAATTGACCGTTTCATTTTACCTGGTAAAATGCATATTTTGCTTTTTTAAAAATTCAACAGAGGTATGCTTTTCTTTTTTGAACAGAACATATTATGCCCTTACATCTAATCACAGCGCTCCAAAGATGACTTCCTTCACCTTCCTTGGGTATACAAAAGGCCAACTGAATGCCAAGAAAATGAAATACTCCCATTTCCCCATAGCTTGGATACCTAAAAGAAAAGTAAAAACGTTGTGAACACCAAACCGAAACATCAAAGGATAGTTTTACCTCAATGGATTGGAATTTTAGTCATAGTAATTTTTTTTATAATTCAATTTCTCATTTCATTGATCTATGTTGTCTGTCTTATTTTTTTCGTGTATTTTTTTAATTTTTCAGTATGAAACATGTGAAATTACATACTACAGTGATAGACACAAATTATGAAAATCAATTAATACCTGTAAGATCGATCAAGTCATAATAAGATATATTACAATTGATTTAGTTAATCTGTACTCTTATTTTCCCGCGCTTTAAAACAAATAGTTTTCGTGAAAATATTAACGATTTCATTGGAAAAAATTGTACTTTATGGCTTCCTTCAAAGCTTTTCTTCAAATGTACCTTATCCGATTATCCAATGCATTATCTAATTAGTAAATGAAATTATTTACAGTCTTCTGGACATACTTTGATGATGACATTTTTTGTTAAAGAAGGACAGACACTGTAAATACATTTTTTCCTATTAAATCCGGTTCAATCTAAAAACATAGTGTTGCTAATTTTGTTATCCTGTACTATATAAGATCCGTGTCAAGAAAAGGTCGGATAAGTTTTATTGATATAAACAGATCAAAGACATATCTGTACTTTATGCGAAATATGTCCTGATATTCATCCATGTGAAAAAGTAGACACAAAAAACATTCCGTATTTGGTTAAGTTCTAAGCGGTCTATGTCATTCAACAATATAGGCATGGGCATAAACTGGAAGTAGACTAATCTATTGCACACATAAATAACATTATGACACTACAATTTATCAAGGATTGACTGATGAAAGCTACTGAAAGCAGAAAGTCTGTTTCATTTCTTCTTTTTTTTCTAGGAATTGACACAGACGGACCACTTCAAGCTAGGATCTATTACAGATTACACTTTTCCAATTGTCAACTTCCCATGATTTCTCATAAGTATCATACCCTCTGCCCCATTACCGGTATATGGTGATTATATACATATCCCAATTGATACGTTGCGCGCATGCATGCATACATTGTACGGACTTCAGGGGTATATATATTAAAAACACAATCAAAGAGCTGATAGCTCTGAGGTGGAAGAAGATGCATAAAAGGATAATTTGAATTACCATGAAAGCTGCCACACCAACCCAGCCTGCTCTGTGCCATTATTGATTTCGACGTATTTTTTTCTTTGGGTATTCCGACTTCCTTCGTGTAAAATAAAAGACACCATGATTTCAGTCAAGTGTGCTGCATTTGTTTGCACCAGGAACCTGATGTTCAGTGGTTGCCGTTTGTTGATGTGGTTCATAAGTGTTTCTCGTTTCTCGTTTTTTATATAGATTAGACCGTTGGTTTTCCTGTTTGAACGGTTTTACACTAGCAATTTTTGGGGCCCTTTATAGCTTGCTGTTCGGTGTGAGCCAAGGATCCTCCCTGTTGAAGGCCGTGCTTTGACCTATAATGGTTTACTTTAACATGTGACTTGGATGGAGAGTTGTCTCATTGGCACTCATACCACATCTTCTTATATCTATTAAATTTGGGTTTCACATCAACATCAATCAGTCATTCATGAATTGTTATAGTTGTTCATAGTTACTTGTTTTTTTCTCTTCATTATAAACATATCTTGAAAAGTGCTAAATATATCCAATGCAGATTTTGAAAGTTGGCAGGTGTTAACAACTTAAGTCTTCTCGGAAAACTAAAATTTAAGCAACACTAGCCCAACATGTTATAGTTGTTATCAGTTGAGTTCGTTACATTGACATATTTGAAAGTGGATCAACATCCCCCATTACCTGATTTTTTTCTGATTCTTCTTACGCTGTGCTGTTACACAATTGTCCCTGACCAGGGATTGGGTTTTGAGCACCAGTAGTTCTTTGCTGTCAGTCATATATGTTTTTCATCTATTATTTTAAATGCCACCAAATAAATAAAATACCACTTTAAAAATCATTGTAAATGTGTTGTCTCTGAAGAGTATTCTTGATTTACCTTACCGTATTCAGTCCAAATTACATTTTCATCAGTCCGATTCTATTATTCATTCCCTTGTGTCAGACAATTGGACTATAACATTGAAACTAGGGCTCCCAAAATAAATTGAGCCAGCTAGACTATTGTTTTAAAATCCCATTTTTAATCACTTAAAACTTTGAAACTTAAGGCAATCAAAGTAATCATTGGGGACATTCCGACAATGACTGACATGAAAACTACGTACTTTTCAATATGGATTCCGTCAACTGACATTAGTTCGTACATTGATATATCTGTCAACTGACAGTGCATCGTTTGAAGTGTGAAGCACCAGCAGATTTACGTGTGCGCTTGACTCTTTATTATCGCAATAACATAGTGAAATATTCTAACTTTCGTTTTAAAACGCATGTTTTCTAAAAACGGAATATGACTTGATTGCGTTAAAGATCCGAACACAGACGGAAAAACTAGATCCGTATTTTTGTCAAGCATTATTGAGTTGAAGTCTTTCCGCGTAGATTCTTGAAATTTACATAAGATGCATTGTATAAATTAATGAAAATGCAATTTATCATTATTTTGAAACTTTGGGATGCACAATTAAATTTCCCATTTGTGCACATGTGCAGACTAGTATTTACGTAGCCAACTTGGTTTGGAGTAACCCGAATATTCCAGTTGTTTTATTCCGATCACTCCAACAAGAAACGACAGTGGATGGAGGGCACTGAATCATTCGAGTTAGTTTCGGATTATAATCAAATTAACGCATGCGTACTACCAAATCTACTTAAAAAACATTCGGTTACAAGTAAATGAACAATGTAAGATTGGAGATAATTAAGATGAAATCTAAAATTGACATCAATAAAAAGGGAGATATTAAAACATAATAACATGAGAAATTATAGCTCTAACGATAGTGATTGTTTTAGCCTAACTGTACATTTGTTTTATAAAATGATGCAGACATTATTCTATAAACTTGAAACGATCATGTGTACAAATCGATGTCAAGATCAGGCACGGAAGTTATAAAATTGTTAAGCAGAAAGGGATACGGCAACACTCCTGGTAACGGTTCAATGATTTTACAGCCGGCAGTATAGGATTTCAGAAGACCTGGAAAGTCTTCTTCCAGCAAAAACTGATCAGAAAGGGTTATTGACGAGAACGACTGAAATCGACACTACACAATTAACGGTCACCGTGACGAGCTGATTGACTGATGCAATGTGTCCGTGTCTCAAATAACGAAAACCTTGCTTTTGCGATCTTGGATCTTAATTTACCATAATTGTGGTCTGATCTGCAAATGTACCGATTGTGTCCTATTCGCCATCGTGACATTTTGACTGAGCCTGTATTTGCATGGTGGCGGATGCATGCAAAGCCGGAGACGCGAACCCTATCAACGCATTTAATTTTGCTCCTTTTTTTATTCTAAAAAATACCCATCAAGGACAACTACAGATATAATAAAACAACTTCTATATAAGGATATACTATACTTTTTTTTATTTATTTATTGATGAATAACTGCAGTGTGTATATTTCCAGTATAATTTTTGAAACACATGGAAATATTTTCTTCAGATGTTTTCAAAAAGGCGTCCAAATTTTCTTAATTTGATGTAAAATGACAGTTGCCATGGATACTATAAACAAGCTTGGTAATGCTACCATTTGACTTCAATTTCTGAAACAGAAATACGTGTTTCTATTTCAAATTTTCACAGTCGTCATGTGTAAGGGTAAGAAAATTTACATTACCGATTTTTTATTTTCGAAAACAGAAATACGTGTTTCTATTTCAAATTTTCATTTCACAATCTGTTAAGTTTCAGAGTTAGACCATTTACTTTACCAATGGTTTATTAACTTAGTGATGTCCGAGGATTAGATAAAAGTCAATTACCAATCCGCTATTTTGTTTTGCCTAATCACGTGATAACTTAGCAACGTATTTTATAGGAGTAACACGACGATCTGCTTACCCTTCAGGAGCAAATAATATCACCCCGGTTTTAAGTGGGTTCGTTTAGACCAGTCCTTAGTTTTCTATGTTTTGTTTTGTTTACTGTTGTTTGGCTTTTGATGGTTTTTGTTTTTGCCATGTCATTGCCAGTTTCATTTCGACTTATCTCTTTGGTATCTTTCACGTCTCTTCTACACAAAAGTAAATTGTTTACCAGTACATATTAATTATCTGAAAGCTAAAGATGTATAAATACGGGAAAACAATTATGCCAGTTGCAAAATACATTTATTGTATGATATGGTACACCCAAATATGTCTAATGTCAACTTTAACATAGTTAGTTGCAATCTCAGTTTTAGTACCATTACAATTAGTCCCAGAAAGAATCATTTGCTCAGTTGTCGGAGCTTCGGTACTAACATGATTTATAAAATTAAATACTTTTGCAATTCAACTATTCTCCCTTTAGAAATTGAGAAATTATTACAAAAGTAAGATTATAACTCCCGCAGGTGGAGGAGTTCAGCAAGTCGAATTAGTAGTCATACGTCTGTTCATTTTTATTAGGTAACGGTGTGTAGAGTTGAACAAACTTGTTGGGGATGAATAAAAAGTGTCTGCTAGTACGAAGTTTGTGAGATTACACACGAGTAGTATATTCGGAATTTGTCTGCATTGCCGTCGTCTGCGAACAGAAACTGTTCTCCCCTGAGAGGTATGTGTCCATTTTCCATAAAGATGAACATCTATACGGGTGATTAGTAATACTGGTTTTGCTTTGATGCGGGCTCTTACTTTTATGTAGAAAAGTGTTCTATTTGTTAGGCTTGGCTTAGGCATTATTCACCTAATGGTACAGGATTTATAACCATTTAATGATTAATGAATTAATATAAGTATAGACTATCGGGTTTTATTTTTTAACAACATTATATGTTTATTCATCAGATATTGCTTGTCACAAAAACTATCCAGATTCCAAGCTTCTCCTGACGTACCCTGTTACACTCCACTGACTATCCAGAGAATAATCAGCTGATTAGATTTATTGACATATTTTTGTTTAGATAACACTAGAATAAAACTACTAGAAAATTATTAATTGCTTATGTTTTGTTTTTATTGTTAGTAACATTGGGTGTCTACTCTCTTAATATATTCATTCTCAAAAGTTCTGTAATCTATGTTTTTTTAAATTTCTGTTCAGATACATGATATGACTTTTGTATAGAAAAACTAAGTATTATAATTTAAAAAATATTGAATTATTTGTTGTCTGTGATTTTTATCCAAATATTAGGTGGTGTAGTTTTATTACAAAATCTGTATTACTTTTTTTTAAGAGATCGTACGTTTGTTGGCAAAATCTTGTCAAATAAGAACAATTCCAAAAAATAATGAGCATAGTTTTATTCTAGGTTACAAAAATTACACATATTGTTGTTAGTTATTTTGCATTGTAATAAACGTTTTTTTTTGTTGGAACAATAAACTAACAATTTCAATCTGAAGATTTTTAATTTAATTGACTATCCGGTTTTCTACACATCAATATCATAAAATATCAGCCGCTAGTCACAATGTGAACTTTTATGGCAAGTGAATGCAACGAACTAGCAAAAAGCTTCACATTGTGTCGACAGGCTGATATTAAACGATGTCTGTACGTAGAAAACCCGATAATTCGTTAACCGTTCTATAACGGTTCCTTTCCTCTTCCCTTATGCAGGCGTCACACTGTCCCGAAATTGACACCAGATGGACAAAGGAAATGTTCAAATTCGGATGTGATCGTAAAAACATCGGGCCATTCTTGAGGGCATCTTAAGCCATCGGGCTTCGGCAGTAACTTCGGGAACGGTGGTAAAATCTACGGCATGCCAAAAAGTTTTCGAAGACCTTGCGATGGTTCATTTTCGTGTTGAATTCGTATGTTCATTTTGCTCTTCGAAAGCCATCGTGAGGGCATCTTGTACAATCGTGTCATCTTTGTCTTTACTTCGTGTGATCATCGGTGCCATCGGGCATCTTCGCCTCACGAAGACAATACGAAGGAAACAAGAATTTGCCCGATTGTCTTAGAAAGGTCACATGACTACGTGAAGCCCTCGCAATGACGTCGTATGGCAATCTGGTGTCAATTTCGGGACAGTGTGACGCCTTCATTAGAAAGGTTTACGCTTGACGAAAGTAAGCTTGATACATGTAACGTCTTCTCACACTTGTGACGTCGCTGATGTCTGCTCACGTCTCAAAGCCGTGATACCAGAATTACGGAGTGACTGATCAAGGTGATATAGGTTAAGGGAAGGACGATAATATAGAATTATAACCCTTAGGAAAGGAGAATATCCAAAATTTTCAACTACATTTACCGCTATAAGGACCAAAATTGTTTTATTATACCGAACAAACAGTGTTTGTTGAATATTTATTTCCGTTTTATTTTTTCAAATTGTCTTTTATTTGACAAACTCCCAGTTAAAGAGAATATTTTATGAAATCAGTGTTTATTGATCTAGCTGGAATTTGAAATTATACAAATTCGAACAGCCTGTCCAAGATTGAAGTTATTATGATAATTTTTCACTTTGAAATCAAATTCACATTGAATGTTACATTGCAATTGGTAATCATGGGTGTAAATGGTATGATCTCGACAGTATTTGTTTCTAAATTTCCTACTGGCGGCATTGGTTCCACAAGTTGGTTAATTTGTTCTTGGGACAAATATTTTTCTCCGTCAACTAGAATTTGTACCTGTGAGAGGGTAAATTCGACAATCTCTTCAGTATACACATAGCGCACGGCTCATTTTAATTTCTTGTTAGTTGTAACCTTTCTTGTATAATTTTTTATAGAGTTTCTGATCTGTTCCCGGACACTCAGAATGTCACGATTAGAACATTTGTTTACATCTAGGATATTAATGCTTGTTGCCCTTATGGAGTGATTTGTAAATTCACGAGATAGACCAGCTTGTTTGGAAATTGCTGTGGAACCGTAGCTCTTAGGTTGTTATGATATTGTTTGACTATTTGCGGATGTCTATGGTCCGCAAATTGTCAAAAAATATCATAAGAACCTAAGAGCTTAGGTTCCGCAGCTAGTTTGGAGATAACTTTCATTAAGTTTGCAAACGTGTTTTTTCCTAAAACTTGGTTCATGTACCATATTTCACACGAGTCGTCGAACGAATTCAGTGGGCATTGCCATAAGTCATCTCTTTTTAAATTTAGCTTTGACAAATATTTTTTGAAAGTTGATACAGGACACAGAGGGTGACCTAATGAAAATTTATAAGTAAAGAAATCTGTCAGTTTAGCATATTATAAAGACATTCACTGCTGACTTGGTCTTCCCAGGTCCCATGTACATTTAATTCAAGTGATAAAAGTGTTTCGGTTTTTTTTTTTTTATATTTAAAATTTTATTATGATCAATGTCTTTTTCAAGCAAGTTTAACGCACTTTTCCCCTAATTATTTGTTATATATATGTAGGACTCAAATCTATGGTTGGTTCCAGATCTTTGGCAAATTCCTAATCTATGGTAAATATGATGTCACAAACGCCGAACAAATCACAAATCTATGGCAGTTTTTTGTTTTCTCCAAATCTATGGCAGATTTGGATATTACATAATTTTCCGTCACAATTAAATAACGTCATGTAACCTTGAAGCTGCCTCTAACGACGACGGTTTTGTTATACAGAAGAAAAAAAGAGAAAGATCGAAAGCAAGTTTGCAAGGACCCTAATCCACAAATAAATTATGTTTCAGAATTGTGTTTGTTTCCGCTCCTTTTTTCCTTCTTCTCGTGTTCCTTGTGGTGTCCTCAGCATTAATTGTACGAGTTTTTACTGTGCATTTTGGTTTGGTTTTTGCTGTTTTCATGTTATTTTTTTTATCCCTATGGTCTCTTTATTTTTCTTTTAAATGTAACATTACGAAAAGTATCTTGTCAGCTATGTAACAGTGACTACCTGTACTATTGTAGCAAATAATCTTTCTTGAGATTTGGAAAAAATAAATATATCATAGATTTCTAATAGATATTAATATTATTTTCCGCTATAAATATGTCGAATAACTGTACTGTTGGAGAAATAAGTTTTTTTTTAGAAAGTCACGTGTTTGAGGCGAGTCATTGTTCATTCCAGGACTTAAATCGTCATCAGTCAAAAATGATTTATATTATTGAACGCTCAAATAGATGTTCAAACTGTTTTTTGTGTTGTTAAGGGACTTGGTTAAATGAAGAGTCAAACATGTACTATGCATAGAGTAGGAAATACTAATTGTTCCGGGGCACATGATTTCAACCATAAAGTCTGTGTTCTTTTCACAAATGATTATGGGTATGTTTCCTAGTAGGGTCTAGTAGTACTCCTAATCCGTTTTTCTTATACTGGTTTTACTTAAAAGCAGCTCTTTCGCTACCTTTGGACATTTCGACATTGAAATCATTGGTCAGATATGTACTGATTTGTCCGACCTTTGCAGAAAATCTGCCATAGATTAAAAACTAAAATAATTGCCAGAGATTATGAAACTAAAAAGTTGCCATATATTAGGATTCTAAACAATCTGCCATAGATTGGGGATGGCATGTCGTCATATTTACCATAGATTAGGAATCTGCCATAGATCTGGAACCCACCATATATTTGAGTCCTTCATATATATATATATATATCAACTAAAACGATATAGTAAACAAATTAATTCAAACCATTTTTATCTCAATAGCCTGTTTGAAAATTGAATCAATTTTGCCTTTTTTATGCTATTTTGAAGTTGGAATTTTTCTTTCTTTTTTTTTTTGTGTTTGTTTTAAATTTGCCGAACTTTTCTCTGAAGTGAATGATTAGTAATTTACATAAAATACATTGTTTTAATCTATCAAAAAATATTACTCTTCATTGGATTATTGTCTATGAGTTTGACTATCCCTCTGGTATCTTTCGTCCCTCTTTTGTGCCGAAGAAAGATAAATTATAACACGAAGAATGCAAGATTTTAACCTGTTTGATTAAAGTATCTTTACATCAAAAGGTATTTAGTTCACTAGACTTAATATATATTTTTGTAATTATTGGAACTTGTCACAAATAATAAAAATCCTAAACTTGGACAGGCCTGCACATTATGATGATCATTATCATCTGTTTAAGTTATATCCCGCGGAATAGTGTATTAGTGACATTCACTATCACATGTGGTTAGGGAAAACAGTTCTTAGAGTACTAGTATTTTATTCTCCACCTTTTATGTCTCGTTAATGGTAGATCATCTATAACACTTTTGACAAGTTATCAAATTTGTTATATATGTTTTGACACTCTTTACTTCATTATATTATATTTTGTACCTTACATATTTATACATCGATTCTTACTTATGTCTATCAAATTTGGACTGCATTTTGCATGTACACAACATTCTATATATATGGAAACTGAACTTTCCATTGAAACGTGTAAATCGAAGATATTTTTTATAGCATTCGAGGTAATTATTCAATTGTAGGTTTACTGAATCTGATATATATCAAGGCGACAGTAGTTTTCCGATGTTCAAATCTCGTAAATCGACCAGAAAGAGACAAATCAAGATAAACAAAAAACGGAGGGACTAGAATGAACTCATAAAGGAGCGAGAAGAGTCTCCTACTGTGCATGCATCACTCGAATTCAGTCAGTCAGAATATCACAATCGGTAAAATGACAGATTAGACAACTTTACTTGTATCTAAAAGTCTATCGGTCAACCAATTCTTAATGATTACCGTAAAACCATACTAGTTGTGTATATTTCAGTTGTTCTTCCTCATAACTCTGTTGGAGAAGTTTTTGTGTAAGGATCACACTCCTGTAAATGAAGTCTTTATAGTGTAAACATGCACGAGCGTAGCGTATTAATTGAGATATGTAAACGCCATACACTGTAGTAGAGGGTATGTTAATGCTGATTAAATGAGAAGTTGACAATTGGAAAGTTGGAATCATCACATTTGTCATAGATTCTAATTTGAAGTCGTCCATTTGTGTCAATATTGAGGGGAAGATCACGATATGAAGCAGACCTACTTTCGGTAGTATCCTAAATCTTAATTTCACTTGGATATATGACATGTACGCACTAATTGGCATGTGGGATATTAAGTGACAGAACTTCGTCAATATATCTCAAAGTGAAATAAAGGACATTTGCAAGATGCTTTTTTTACTTTAAGAGGGCTCTGTATAAATTGTGCTTCCTATGAGTACAAAAAAAAGTTGGCTAGTATTTGCACAATTAGTACCCATTAGAATACCGACTGTATGCTAAAATATATCAATCGAATAAACTCAACAAATATGCTGTCGATAAAAAGCCCTGTATTTTAATGATATCACCTTCTGTGTATTTGTTTCGGGAATCATTGTGTTTTTTTTTCTCACAAAACAAGATTTTTCATGGCCTAAAAAAAGGAGTTTGTATCCCCGTTTCCCATTTTTGTAGAAAAACTCTATTCAGTGAGACGATGTAGTCGATCTTTCAGTTGAGCATGGGGATTATTAGTGAAGCGTAGAAAAATCAAAGGTTTTGACATTACTGAAAAATCATAAAGATTGTGATTGAAGATTTTGGAGTAGATGTTCAAAATTCTTAAGAATCAACATCTGATTTACACCGCTGGTTGAATATACATCAACACAATATTTCCGAAGACCATCCTTAGTGTAGAAATAATTGTGGTAAGAACTTTATAAGGATGTTTAGTCGAACATCTTTACAACCCGTTTAAATACCGTTCGTCGGAAAAAGAAAAAGAGAGAAGAATGTATATCAAGCTAAATTTAAATAAAACATTGAAATTTGTTTAAAAGATGACAAATATACAGGTCAGTAAGTTGTGGAAAAATGAGGTGAACTTTTAATATATACTAGTAAAAAGAAGGCGACGTCAGGTATACGCCAATGAATCATCAAACACATGACAAAATAACCAAAAAGCATCTATGGGGCAACAGACAGCCTTCAACATTAGACAGGTGTCTAAACGATATGCCAATATCATAATATTCAAGTTGTCAATATATTAAACAGAAACAAACAAAAATCTGCCTTCTGCAGGATTCTTGTTAGACTTTTCGATATTATTAACAGCATAAAGATTGTGGAATATCACCATTGCTTCAAATTGATGGATATGCCCTTAAAATTCACTAATGTTTTAAAACCATCGCCCTTTGATCTATGGTTGATAGTTTTTTAATTAGTAATTGTACCTTTTTAAACAAGGTTTAATCCAACATTTTCTACATAAGGAAATGCCTGTACCAAGTTAGAAATATGGCAGTTGTTTTCCATTCGCTTGATGTGTTTGAGCTTTTGATTTTGCCATTTGATAAAGGACTTTCCGTTTCGAATTTTCTTTGGAGTTCAGTATTTTTGTTATTTTACTTTTTATGTTATGGTTTCTTGATTCGATTTTAAGGAGTTTGGTTTGTTTTTTTTTACTGAAATTCTAAATATTAATTATGAAACTCCGATTGCAATTTTTTTCGGCATATATTACAACTTATGTCAAAACATCAACATTGCAGATAAATGTAACTGCTGCAGACTCATGCAAGTGACTGGTGTTTGTGTATGTTCTTTTACATACATTATACAAATTAAAATCTCACAAAATAAAATTGCCTTCTTCATACATATATCTGTTTTTCAATTTCTCAATTCACTTTCTTTCTCTCCAAATAATTAAATGAAATTATTGCACATGATCACATTTTTTTGAAATACAAATGACAATGTAGATAATCTAGTGAGGTATTTGACTAACTTAATAAACAAGAATAACTCGTTTTATTATATAAATATGCTGTGTACAATTGATGTATTGTCTTGTCAAAAGTACCGTGGACTCATTTATTTTTCGTGATTGAGGAATAATTGTATTTTCGCAGATATTTGATTTCGTAATTTTGCAAAAGTCTACATTTAAGCCTATAGAAAATTCCTACTTCGTAATATATTTATATTCGTGGTTTACCTATTCCAACGGAATACACGAACACTGTTATCACTCCAACAAAACTGAATCTACAGTACCAGGCAGCCAGGCATGATTAAGTTTAGAGCTTGTCTATCTCGTATCAATGTATTATATTGGTAAAGAGAGGGTGCTCATTATTTCAACCAGGAACATATTATTCCTGCTGTCAAAATCATGTATGTATGTTGTCATATTCATTTTATATTTATTTTGGAGAGAAATTAAAATGCATTTTATTGATGCAGTTTGTAGACACACAAGTTGAAAAGGTCGGACAACAGAAGTTAAGACGAGCAACAAAAGTCGGGATTAAGTGACACAATAACTTACAGAATCGTACGCGAACGCTAGCTCAAGCAGAATAAACAGATTCATCTTAATTACTGGTTCCATTCGTATTGCTCATGACAAGTAGAAATGTCAAGAGCAACAATTGGAACACAGATAACCGATGATTGTATCATTACAACTTTTGAACAGATTTACTTAAAACTTTACCAATAAAAACCCTTTGTTCATTGACTTATATGTACGCAGTCAGTTTCAATATAGGGAACCAGGATAGGTTACCACAATATCCGGGATATCGTATCAACTTTATAGAGATACAATTGCATTATGATTGACATCAAACGCTAGTTCTTAATTCATACAAACCTAAAGTGTAAATCGGTGACGCCGTAGTGCACAGAGTTAACATTGCTGGTTTAACGTGCCTCGAGAAGCTGTCTACATTATTCAAAGAGCCACGAGAAGCTGTCTTTATTGACGAAATCAATGACAATAACTGTTCTTACTACAATTTCATATACAATTAAGAAGACCTTCAAACAAAAGGATGTATTAACAAAAATATTTTATCGCCATTTTACACTGATTAAAACTTCTTTTTTATGATGTCTTACATTTTTTTTCCGATTTTGATAATGCAAGTTAATTTTTTTTTGCAGATACACAAGAAAACTATCTAAGTTTTCGTGTTAACAAGATTAGTTGTTTTCAACATCCATCGATGCCAGAATATTGTAAGATATTATTAAGAACATTACAATAGCAGTAATCAGGTGTTGCACGAACTGAAGGACGCCATTTCAATTCAATTTGATGAACAAGTTGCTATTACTTTTTCTCATCTTATGGTAATAGTTTTATTTTCAGTATCAAACCTACAATGACATGTTTTCTCAATTTGAATGGTTATATCAAGATCTTGACATTTAATAAAGATCTATAAAGAGATTTGGGGATGTCGATAGCCAATCAAAACACACAGACAGGTAGTTGACGATAAATACAGTCTCAACAAGCTACTTAACAAGAATCCGTCCACAGAATTGTTTTAAAAAATGATATATTGTTGACATGAATATTTTCGTTTAAAGAGATATAAGGGAACGACCATTTAACTTCAAGGGGAGTTATGGTTTTTTCCTAAAAAAAATATTCTGATCCCCAATTTGATGAAAAAAAAATATTGTGGTCCAGCAGATGACAAAAAAAATATTCTGAATCCAGAATTTCCCCATACCTTATAGTGTAAAATTTTGAAAAAATAATTTGATTGATAGCGTCAAAAAAACTAAAAAAAAAAAAAAAAAAGGTCGCACAAAAAACATTTTCTGACTCCATACCCCCCACCCCTTTTGAAGTTAAATGGTTGCTCCCTAAATATAAGGGTTATCGAATTCGGTTTTGCTGTCTAAACAATTTTAGTTTGATTTAGGAAATAAAAAAAACATGCAAATTACAACGTTAAGATTATTCTTTTCACTTTATGTATCGAGACATTGATTTGCATGAGAGAAAAACATACAAATCCGCTGATCGCTTGCATTTTCATATCAGTATAACGGAAATTGTCACAACGATCACATATCTTTGGAAAAATAATTTCGAGAAAGTTTAAAGTGACAATACTAAAAAATATTGCCGCTTTTTCCGTTCATTATTGATCTAGTTAAATGTGTAATTGAAAGAATTTGATATTTTCTCTGAAAGTATATACATATTTCAAAATTTAGATACACTTCAACAATTTCTAAATGCATAAAACATGTTATATTTTGAAGCCCCTACATCAGCTGTCAAGATGAAGAACAGGAATAAAAGCCCTGTTCATTGATAATTTTCTATGTTTTCTTTGTATTGTGTGCGATTTTGTCCCATGTACATTTACTCCATATCCTTTCATTTTCTATAAAATTATTTATAAAATCCGAAATTCCACTGAATTGCGTATACGTCGCTTTAATAGGCATTTTCTGTCCGAAGTCGGGAATATCGTTAGTAGTTGTCATCGGTCATATCTTAATGTTTCTCGTTATTTTATGAGTTGAATGTTGATGGCAGATCATTGATTTGTTCTGTTGAATATATTCACAACTTTTATATAATGTATGTTGTCCTTTAGATCCTTTTTGTTTACTTTTGTCCATGGGTAGCTGTCTCAGTGATGTAAAACGTAATCTCTTTTTATTGATATATAACATTTGCGGAAAAATACACTTATTTCATCAAATCGGTTGTGTGAATTTAAAAGAGTTGATGGGGATTTTGAAGGTAAGCAAAGTTTATTTCGGACAGAAGGCTCAGAGCAAATAAAAACTGGTTGCTTTTCTTTAATTAAAAGCTTAGATAAATAATAATAATTTGGTGATGAAGTTTGGGCTTGTCTGCACCACGTTGCTGCAATTGGCCGTTTCAGAATCTAAATAACTAATACCCCGAATTGAAAATAACGTCACGTCTTTGATTGAATTTCCATTGTTTAGGACATTTTAAACCAATCACGACGTTTTGTTGATATGTTATTTCATTAAAACTTAAATTTTGTAAAGAAAGGCGACAGTAGTTTAACTGATGCACAAATCTTGTAAATCGAAAAGGAATGAAGAACATAAAAACAATTGATACAAAAATTGTATGAAACATCTCTTTTTGAAATAAACTATTTTAAGTTTTTACCTTCAACATGCCTAATCAAACTGAAATATCTCAAAAAGAAATGATGAATGTATATTTTTGTCTTTGCATATTTCGAAAGTGCATATAAAAAATTTAGAGGGAAAATCAGCGTAAGTCTATCTTCTTCTGTATCGTATTATTTTTCATCATGCCAATACCAAAATACTGGCTATTGGGCAAATATTCGTCCACTAGCATAAATATCACCCGTAGTAGTAAACAAAACTTATGAAACCGAACAACATGTGTTGAGGGTGTAATCTTTATCGGATACTCTCTAGACCTACGTGTTTCATTGAATAAAGAAATGAAATTAAACACATCTTTAAGTCACTAGTGATGTCAGAGACATTTAGTATAAATTGATAATTTTTAAATACTAGAATTGATGTAGTCTTTTTCTAGAGCATAAATCTAATGTGCCGAGAATATTCAATCACGTTAACTATGGTTTTTATTTTATTAAATGGCATGTATCATGAAATTGCTGATGTACTTTTTTTATGGAAAGTGAAAGTTTATCGACCTAAAATATTACATTAAGACGGATTGATTTAAACTACGAAATCTAATGCTTTCAAGAAATTGTTTTTGTCGAGACAATGTGTCATATGAAATATAAAACTCTTTTGAGGTAAACTGTTGAATCATATTTTCTAAGATAAAAACGGTGCGTTTATTGAATTAAAATACATCAAGATGAATTGTTTTAAACTATAAAACCTAATGCTTTCAAGAAATCTTTTTGTAGAGACATATATATTGATAAATAAAAATCTTTGTATTGTAGAAAAGTAACTGTAGTGATCTTTGTTTACAAGACATAATATAGGTTTTCTTTTTTTGCATTTAGAACGTCTACTCTATTTTTAAATATGAACACAAAAAGGAAAAAAAACAAAAAACAAAAAACAAAATAAACGAATATGTATATGATATGTATATGCTTGAAACTTGGATTAGAACAATTTATAGAATATTTAAAAATAACATTTTTTAAATTCCGTGTGTCCGAAGCACTTCTCTGGATTTATTTTCATCCGGATCGCTCAAAACCAAACATTTGAAAGCCAGGGTGTGCAAAAAACGTAGAAACGTTAGGAGCTACATGCCAAAAGTTATCTAAAAGAGTAGTATCATTTATCTAGTCAACTTTTACCGAGGGAGTTTTAACCTTAGTTACTTAGTAATTCTATATTCATGAATTGATTTTTAGAAAAAAAAAAAAAATGCTATAAATCATGTCAATATCGAAGGCCGCAATGACTCGAGTTTGTGTTACCCCTTCAGGACTACTTGTCGACTAGCAATAATATCGACCCTCCCTTACTGAAAAAATCAGCCTCCTACAAATATTGGCTGCAAGTCTGCAGCGAACTTCCAGGGAGTTATCAATAGGCCACATCTTCCTATATCTATATGCTCAAACATTTTATGTTATTCTTGCAATGCTGTTCCAAACATATGAAATGGTCAAAGATTTCTGTAATCTAGCTGCGAACATCCTTTATATTCTAGTTTTTCCTGCAATCTTACAGCAAACATAATTGTTTCTGCAAACTTGTCGCAAGTTTGCAGCAAAAAGCTGCAGGAGGTTTGCAATTAGCTGCTAACATCTGCAAACATTATTCAAATGGTTCCTGCAACCATTTTGTTTGCAGCAAGTCTGCTGCAGATCTGCAGCAAACATTTTAGTTCTGTAAGGGAGCTGTGCTAATAAATAAAAATAATTCTTTATAAATTCCGAGCTTCCAAAGCGCTCAACGATAAGTTATAGAAAGGGACAGAATGGGACAGAAAGGGTCAATAAAAAATGTAATGATGAAAAACAGACAGCACTACGGCCTTACGAAAGTTGACGCAATGATGAAGAATAAAATACTACAAGGAAACCTAAAGAATGAGCCACACGCAACCTACAAAATACAGAACGCAAGTGGTATAAATTCAGCTCCACTAATGTCACTCGTTGTGAAATTAATAACAAATAAATATTCGTTTTAAAGTCGCATTTAAACAAGTATAACGCCATGTTGATCAGGAAAAAACCTCAAGTAGTCTCTTTGAGCTCGTGCAACACCTGATTGTTGTGACTATGTCTGATAATTGCTTAAAATATTCAGGAAGATATTGAAACTACAAAACTGATTAACACGAAAACTGAGGTGGTTTCCTTGTTTGTTGGAAAACAACCTTAAATTATCAAGATCGGATCATAGAATATAAAACTCCACAATATAAAAAGTTTGATTTATAAAAATACATAAGAAGGTATTCATTGAAAAAATATCTTTTTCATCAGTGGAAAATGGTAATCAAAATGTCTTGATTTATAAATCCCAATGTTGAAGCTTCTTGTGGCACGTTTTCAAGTTAATTTTAACCGTATGTACTACACTGGCACCGCTTTACACATTGTATATACTTATAAAGTAGAGTCGAGGCAATTCAACTGTCTACGTATATGAAAAGTGTCTGTCTGTAAAACGTATGTAAATAGAGAATTTTGTTTAACATTGATGTTACTGCCTCCTTCTAAAGATCAACTAATTAAAATAAGATTTAAAACACGCGTAATGGAGTAGATATTCACAATATAATTGGTGTATCATATAGAGAACTATCAGCCAATCATTTTGGAAAGCCGAATATCGCATTAGGTTTATAAAAGATTTTGTATTGCCAATATGCTTGGTTTTAAACGCTAAGTCTTTGGATTCAGTTTTGTCTTCTTGTAAGCTTGATTTTCCTGTTTCATTTATTATGTTCTAATTTCTCTACTCAGAAAGTTTGATCGTGGTCGTCAACTAGCAATGTACTGACCTTCACATGGTTTTGTTTGTTTTTGTGTTTGATTTAGGATGCATAATAACAGTGAATTCATGAAACAGCATTTAGTTTTATACAGTATTAACTTTTTCACTCTATTTTACTGTATTCCAAGTCCCATCAATCGACATATTCCACAGAGGCATCTTTGTATCCCAATTCTTTTAAAACAATAAGTTAAATGAATGGGTTGATATAATTCACGTCAGGATGAATTAGTAAAACGAGCTTATCAATTAGTTTTCTTAATATGAACTTGGACAAACCTTGTTACGTCTTGTCGCCTTTCATTATGTTCATCTGAAATCATTAGTCAATTTAATAAATTGTTAGTTTTCTGTAATTTAGTTCTACACGAATACATATTTATCTAAATAAACTGTCGCCTTGTTTTCGGACAGCCTTAGCTCAATTAAATACTTTCTTAAATTAGACATCCAGATCAGGAAATGTACTGTCAACGCCACATCTTCCTCATCTTAAGATGCCATAAGCTTCCAATTTTCAATTAATTAGTAATAGCAATTTCGATTATTCCGCAACTGAATCAAATATGTATTCATATTTAATTTTTCTTTCCCTAATAAAACACTCTCGGGGGTTTCGAAATAGCGTGATCATCGTAAATGCGAAAGGTAACGAGTTCGATCTACGGTGATATATGACAAGAGATTCCAAAATTAGTTTTAACGGCTTTTAAAATAGTTAGCAAACACTTCTATTCTGCTCTAAAGCAGAATAATGTATCTTTTGTGATAACATGTCTTCGTATGGACCAGCATACTAGTTTTTTTTTAAAAGTTCAAATGCATTTTAGTAGCGAGCTATCATACGTTTATATCTTGTTTATATAACAGCTAAATGTTAACGGCCTGAATGTATTGAAAAAATTCATGAAAGATATGCCGGAAAGCCGATTGGCAATTTAATTTACTACATTCGCAATTTAGAAGAATGAATGTTATGTATAAATGATTTTTTAAAATTTTTTCTCTGGCTTAAATAAAGAATGTCTGTCAGGGAAAACTAGGTGTTCTGTCACATAAAGGATTGTTATATATAAAGATGTTTCTGTATTTCTTGCTTCATCCAATATTATTTGAAGTTGGCCAGATGATATTTGCAACCAGAGGGTATTTTATATGACATTCAGACTAAGTGTCCTTGGCGATCCGTATATTTTTATATAACTAATCTTCATGGTGGTATCGTTAGCCTGGAGTCGTTTTTTTTGTGTGTGTACAAATGACAACTTTAAGTACATGTAATACAGGTGACTGACAATTGGTTAAATTGTTTCACATGAACTATTAGTATATACTCTCAATTTAGTTTATGTCATGTCAAAACGTTTCTTGAAAAATTGCTATCTTAATAATAACATCAACAAATATGTGTCTGATATATCTGATTCTTGTACATTAGAAAACCAATTTATGTAGACCTTTCTCTTTGTGAGCAATCATCATTTTCGGACATGGATAGTATATTGCTATAGTATATGTCAAAATAGACCTATTTGCTACATTATTACAGATACCGACTGCATATCTTTATCACACGTATTTTTGTCTTCACTTCAACTCAACACCAAACATATTTTGTTTTAAGTACACCAATATCAAGATGTCAGGTTGAGATAGAATCACAAAACCACTCCATTTCTTAGAATTAATATAATAGTGTACGAAACCTGAAAGACTAAAAACCCACAAAAGGACAAATCTGTCAATCTCATCAAATGAAATTGTGAATAGTTTTTGTCTATTTATCTCTTCCTTGACGTAGAGATGATGAGAAGGAGTAAGAGCCCACACATTAACTAAACCATGTCATGATTGATCGGAATGATATTGAGCAAGCATAATTTATAGATATGTGTTAAGTGAGTTAAGCAAACTATTAGTAGCTCCCCGTCCTTGTTCAATAACAAATATAGCCATCTAAGTGTACCCATAGGCGACAAATAACATCCTTTTATAACATAACGATGCATTGGATAATTGGTTAGATGTACTTTCAGACAAAAGACTTATTAAAACAAGTACAGCATTACGTATAAACATAAAAGAAATGGTTGCATTAAATATTGAAGTAATTAAAGTTAAGGAAACTGCAGATCTGTAAGAAGAAGAACGCTGAAATATTCCTATATGTTGCTTTAAAAGCGAGTGTTGTAAAAATTAAATCATGGCTGTTTTTAATTATTTTTGACATGAGAAATTTGTTCGTGTCCTTCCACCCTTCAAAATTACCGTTACGAACCCTTGGTTTATTTAATTTTTGGAAGCATTAAACTAGTACAAAAAAAAAATCTTGTAAGAAACTTAAACAGACGGTTATTGAAACTCAGTCTGCGTTCAAAATTAACATTATAAATTCAAACTCAGTGGCAGCATTTTCTGAAATAGTGACCTTTTCACTATATTAATGATGGTCTTTAACTGAATAATGCAATGTTGTTGACAGCATCTAACCAAAATGAACTTGAAATGAGGGATACCACAGATACAGTTTAGTCTGCTTCATATGTCGAAATTGTCAATGAGGATCGGTTGAGAATTGCAAAATTTCAATTTCCGTGTAGCAACATTCCAGATGCGCCTGCAAATGGAGACTGAGTATATTTCACCCGTTTGATATGATATTCAAGTGGTTGCGTTTCCTATTTTGATCTTGATAGAGGATTACTGCTTACAGGGAAAAGATGAAGTACTAGATTCGAACGTTTAACGGACTCAATCATGATTTGGCTGACCGTTATTAAATATTTGTCACAGATGACCACAGATATAATACACATACCGTAAAGACAATACATCGATTGTAATATTACCGAATGAGACTGATAACCTTATTTTGCTTGCAATGAGTTACACGACGGGTGACTCTAGAGGAACAGGAACTGATCACACTTCTGAAGCACTTAATTCTCCCGGTTAATGTTTGGGTTCGTGTTGTTCAATTTTTAGTTTTCTGTTAGATTTTGCTATTGTTGTTTATTATTTCATTTAAGACATTTACTCAACAGATCGATACTAAGAGGACAACAACTTACAAAATGACAAAAAGACAAAGAACCAATAAAAAAATATGCTTACAGTAACTGACAGTGAGTTAAAAGACCAATTCTAAAAACTGAATAGACTGTTTTCCAAAACTACAATGTGTTTGTTGATTTCACATACATTAAACGGAATTTTATCATACAGAAAGCCACCTTTCAATTGTTAGAATGTCTTCTTTGTATACATTCACATATTGCCTGTATTAAGTCTGCATTTAATACCGTCTGGCAAGCTCATTGTATACCCTTTGTGTAAACATTATTGTGTTACGTTTAATTTTTAGTGTATGTCCACATTTGATTAAAATATTAAGATTAAGACTACAAATCTCAATACCAGTTATATCTTTGAATGCAATTCCTCTTTACGATCGTGTAAAGTGACTACAGCATTATCCCTGTTAGATACTTTTTTCAATATTTTTAAGACGACAGTCCCTTTTAGATACTACGGTTTTATTATATTTCAAAAATAAAAGAAAATAAAAAAAATAAAATTCCGGAAAAATGACAAAATTCAATTTGCCTAGTTTGTCTGAGATTTAAGTCATCGCGACAGATATGTTTCAATATCCATTTACAATTGCTTTTACTTTTTTATTTTGGAAATTATAGGTATATTTCATCCGTCAAGTGGCGTTTAATAGGTCTTATTTGTTATCGTTGTTAGTTCAGTAAGTTCGTCTAGACGGAATATGAATCCATTCAGTGATGCAGAAGGAAGTAGATATTGGTTGTTTCCGAGTCATTAACACTTGTTAATTGGATGATACCGATTCGGAAAAAAGATTAATCGTATTACTGTATTACTTTGAACGGTCACATATTCCTTTTATTAATGGTTGGGATATATAACTTTGGTTATTTTTACTTGGTATCCCTGAGGTCATAGTAAACAGATATTTAGGTTAATGCAGTTCTTAATGAAAAAGAACGTGATATTTAACACGATATAAGCATAAAACAAATTAAAAAAAAAAAAAAAATATTTGATAAAAGTTTATATTAAAGGAAAATCATTTCGAATTTTTTCTTCGTTTTGTTTTGTAAAATTGAATTTGAACCTAAAGGTTTTTTGATCCCCCTTCTAAACCTTTAGGGAGAGTTAGCTGTTTTCACTTTGAAAAAAAAAAAAACATTTAATTTTTTTTTACAAAACAGCCATTGTTTAAATGCATAAAATAGAAATATATCGACAAATTATGCCACGAAGTTTGGCCTTTCAACCTATGGGCAAAACGAATAATCGAACGTCAAAGTTCGTTCTCTTCAAACAAAAGCAGACTTTCTCGAACTTTATATCCTGTTTTACACATTCAGCGGAAACACACATTGAACGAAATCCGATAGAAAGAGTTGTTCTAAAGACGGATTACAATTCTTTAAGTTATTTGTCTTTGATGTTAACGAGTACGTCGAACTAGATAACGACATAGAAATATTTACGAATACAATGAATATTGAAAATTTTACATTATGATCTAACGAGTACGTTGAACTAGATAACGACATAGAAATATTTACGAATACAATGAATATTGAAAATTTTACATTATGATCTTTCTATGTACATTGTGTTAATTGAATAAAAATGTTAATAATCATGATTCTAACCATTTCGAACTCAAAATATTACCGCTACCGGTTGTGTTCACCATTATATTTGGATGTGCCACAAAACAAACAAGAAAGTGTAGCTGCTGGCTAGTCGATCTCTGGTTTCTCAAAATTTTGAATTTTTTTTGGGTTCCTTATCTGTAGTCATTTAAGGGGATAGACCTGGGATATGGGAGACAACTCTTACACAGGTATTGGAAATCATTTGTGCGCTTTAACCTGGCAGTAATTGAAACAGTGATCAAGCATTTATGTTGTTTACATTTGGTTATGAGAATGATGCAGGAGCATCTAAGAAAATTGGACAAGTTTGACGTCACCAAGCATTAAATTAAGGAACCACATTCTTTCAAGATTAAAAAATTATAGCAGAAAAGTTACATGCATGCATGAAATGCTTTTGAAAATAAACCTATGTACTCAAGAGTTTTTGGAATGACTCTTGATATCATTCAAATAAAATCAAGGTTTGGAAAAAATTGAACCGGAAAAAAATTGATTGAATAATGAAGTTAAAAGTTTTTAGTACTAAGCTTAGTTGATCGGCTGTACTTAACTGTATGTCTTTGGTTTTCAAATACAAACGTCATTATTTTAGAAGATATGATCTGAACATCCATCTTAGTACAAATTAAAGCTAACAGATAACCTACATTAGCACAGAGATAGTACTTAGATAGTGACAGACTGTCAAAACATTCAATTTAGCGTCTGCTCGTCCGATAACAGGGGCATTTTGTAGTATTTGGGAGGGAAACCAACGTGTTTATGTAGAGATGTCAATTCGTGCCAAGGGTAATCGTTCCATACTGAATATTACTGAATTTTCCTTATAAAATTGACTATAGTTATTGTTGGAACCATACAATTTACACTCAAACACACAATAATAATGCAAACCGATACTGTAGAATATTTTATAGATAAAAAAGATTTGTGTCCAAATATTTTCTTTTTTTCTTATGCCTGTAAGATAAATTGATTGAAAATTTGGTTAATTTTAAACGATCAAATTCCTTAAAATAACAAAAATACCGAACTCAAAGGAAACTCAAAACGGAAAGTCCCTAATCAAATGGCAAAATTAAAAGCTGAAACACAATAAACGAATGGAAAACAACTGTCATATTCCTGACTTGGTACAGACGTTTCCTTATGTAGTAAATGGTGGATTAAAGCTGATTTATAGCTAGCTAAACCTCTCACTAGTATGACAGTCGCATAAAATAATAATTAAGATGATAAACAACGTCAGTACCTAGAATCTATACTTCAAGACCATCGTGTATTATTTGTGAAGTTGATACGGAATATTTATCAACAAGGTCTTGGTATCTTCCGATGAACTTCTTTAGAAAAAGGACGTCGTCTTTTGACACAACCCTGGTTCATGAACTTTCTGTTCAGACACTGGTGACGTTTTATAAAGTCTGAGTAGAAGCTGTAAGCTCTTGAATATCGAATGAGTTGGGAAATGTATATCCCATATGCAGGTGAAGTTGGTATATTGATACAAAGGTGGGGGAAATTGATAATTTCAAAATTAAAAATCGTCTTGTTTGTCATAGATTCTGGTACTGAGATGACCGCTTATGTCAAATTCGAGATAAAAGTCTAAAAATGAGGCGGAGGAAGCCGTGTCGGTTATTTCTTTAATTTCTAGTTCTGGAGGATATATCAATGGAACCCAATCAGAAAAGTTTGGATTGTTAATGTAAAGAACATCATCAATATATCTGAATGTGAAATTAAATGTTCTGGCTTCTTTGATCTTCTTGTTTTTGACAAGTGTCTGAAGGAACTCCGACTCATATGAAAATAAACGATGAAAAAATTTTCCGTCGAAGGTTGAAGAACAAAATTGTGATCCGAACTGGGTAGAGTTTTAGACTTATTGAATAGTTTTAAACCATTTATTTACATTTAGGCTATAAATATTACCATGACATTACAGATTTACTTTAAAATATGTTTTACTACACGTTGTAACAGTCATGGATATTCCTTATGAGAACATGTGCGAAAACATACAATAATGTATACCAACTTGTTTTTTCGACAGTTTTAACGGTACCCCAAAATTGGTCATATTCAATATACCATAGACATAAAATGCAACGGTGAATTTCAACATGATTTTGACAGATGATGTATGGACCACTACCCTTTCAATGGTGTATATATATAAAGTAAACGACGGAAAAATTTTGGGATTACCAAGGCCTGCCCCCTTAAATGAGGTCAATCTCTATATTATAATATCTAAAATACTATGAGGTCAAAAATGTAGTAACCAACATCCAGTTGCCACATGCACTTTCATCTAAAAAAAAATTGTCGATGTTTTACTAAATAATAAAATAGTATAACAAAATTATTTTTTAAAATCCATAAAAACTGACAAAATCAAACTTTATCAACCATACGAACGAGTGAAAAACCACTATCATATTCCTGACTTGGTACAGGCATTTTCCGAGGGAAATGGTGGAATAAATCTGGTTTTATAGCTAGTTAAACCTCCCACTTGTATGACAGTTGTTTACAGTTCCGTTATAATTACAAAATTTGTTGAGTTATCCAAACAGACCTAAAGAGTTAATGTGACAATAATTGAGATCTAGCAGCAAAAACTGTGTTAACATAGACCACAAACATACAAATAAATCTAACAAAGACGCCAACTAAAAAGTTGCAGTTGATATTTACAAAATTGTGACCCCCGAATTAGACTTATTACCGGATTTGTTCTTACATGAGCAACACGACGGGTGCCAGATATGTAGTAGGATCTGCTTACCCTTCCAGAGCACCTGAGATCATCCCCGTTTTTTTGTTGGGGTTCGTGTTGCTCAGTCTTTAGTTTTTCTATGTTGTGTTTTGAATGCTGTTGTTTGTCTTTTGGTCCTTTTTTGCCATAGCGTTGTCAGTTTAGTTTCGACTTTAGTCTGAATGTCTTTTTGGTATCTTTCGCCTCTCTGTTAATTTGGCAATGACGTCAACAATAAGTATATAAAAATTTAGCTTGTCTCGTAAATTTTATAATGTTTCATTGAATGTAGTAACTGCAATGGATGACTTACAACAGAACATATCTCAATGCTAGCCTGTAGATAAAGGACGTGAGGTATATATAATAACATTAATGGTACCAATTGTATTGCACCATTTGCGACAGGGTTAAATATTCTAAATTCTTATTTTATCTACGTGCTATTTTTAACCCTTCGGCCGCGCTAAGGACAGACGATTTTCAACACAAATTAAAGAATAAAAAACGTTTACAACTTGATTAGTAATTATAACTTATATTCTAGGATCTTTAAATTCAAACAAACAGCAGTATGACGTAATTATAAAAGATATGATTCAGAAAATGTAGTACATGCATAATTAGGTTTTCTGAAATTCAATGAACCACATGAAGATTAAACCTCATATTGCCAACGGAGCGATCCTGTCCGATTGAATTTACCTTAAACTACAATCGGGCCGCTCGAGCTTGTCGTTAAATACCAATAAGTCGATTTGGCCGATTTCGGTTTTCGTTTACTGCCAATTGACCGATATGGCTGATGGTCATTGTTGATGATATTTATATAGACATTGATTTTAACTGTGAAGGCATAATGATATTCTGATACTATTCTTTCTATGTTTGTTACTTCATAGGCATATCTTTGACAAAACGATGACGTCATGCAAAGCAGCGTAATGGTTTCCATTTGGTGATCTATGTAAGCTTTTCCTCTAGAACCAGAGCAGAACATAATTTTCGTGCAAAAGTCTGGGTTCCATATAAGTTGGCAGCAAATTTAGCACCAGTGAAGTAAATATTTTTGCTGTTTTCAGTTGAATTATACAAAGAAATAGACAGAAAAACAAACAGATAAATAAATTTTTAAAAGAGTATTGAAAGGAAAATATATCGCCAAAATTGGTCTTCTGTTGATTACCTAAATAAACAAACCAAAATGAATAATATTGTTAATTAATTCAGTAATATTTTCATTTCGGTTGCGAACTTTAACGTAACTGAAGAGATATAATTATGGAGGGTTAATTAATAAAACACAATTTTCATTCTTTATATCATCTTGGAGTTTTGCACCATTGAAAACAAAAAATGACAAACATTTTAAATATATATTATTCTGGAGATGTCATTCCTTTGTACAGTTATGAGAGAAACTTCATAAAAAATGTACAGCCACAACCAAAACATATCAAAGAAGTCGTGCAGATCGCTGACAGTAAAAGAAATTAAGTCCTTCTTATCCATATATTTTAACTTGGGTTTGGTTAGGATGTCGTCCATAAAAGACTATTGGAATTGATTCATGTCCAAAAAGGTCATGTTGGGGAATCGTTTCCAGAACATACTGAAGTTTCTGTGTATTTGACTATTCCAGAAACGTCGCGAAACAGGTAAGAATTAAACTTTGTGTAAAATATTTAAGACGTTATAGTAGAGCAAAGTCGTAGAGGTTATGATTCAATTAAAGTTATATTTATGACTTTTGAACAGGGAGTTACTACTGTTCCTTTATATATCATATTTATATATTTATAATATGCATAAACAGTGTAACTACATCTCAAAAAGATTTTATTTTTATTAATAGCACCCAGCTTATGACCCCGCTTCAAGATTAAGACCATTGTTGTCCTTTGTCAAAAAACAATTTTAAAACGTAGAGGTTTGTGCGGACGAAACTTAAATGGGAACCAACGGTCTTAAGGTAATGATGTAGTATATCCCGTTTAAGGCTGCAAAGTTTGGATGCTTTGTGAATAAGTGACTGTTTACATTTGACAAATGTCTGTGTAACTAAGACACCAATTATAGTGTACAAAGGATGTCCGTCCAATCTTCTTTATAAATGTTACCATTACCACGCCTTGTGTGATCGTTTATTTCGCTTACAAAACTTCTTCAAAACAATACACATTTACCAAGTAGCTATTTTAAGTAAAACATATTAAATGTGAAACGCTCACCTGATGTCGATGTACAGATGTTCTTGATATTTGGTCTCCCAATTATTTGTTTACTCTAGAAACTTCACGGGCAAAGAATTAGAGACAAAGATATCGGTTTATGAAAAGAACAATAAACTAGTAAAAGACAACCCCTAAAATAATCGCTGCTAAAAGAAAAAAGTTTTATGAAAGAAAACAAACCCGCTTTCATCACTCAAAAGTCTTATTTGCTGTCATTATCGTGAAAGTATTTTGTTCTTTCTACATATTATTGCGTTCTAAATTAAATTCATTGCAAAACCATACCATTAACTGTCTATGGGTAAGATGTTATTAAATCAAATAGTGACAGGTTTCAATGTAATTATCCAATATGACTGAAATTTCATGTCAAGGTTGAGGAAATCAGTACTAGTAGTTTGAGGAAATCATAGCGTTAGCAGATCATATGTATGATCGTAATTTGAAAAACTAATCAGCTTAATATACAATACGATGCTGAGTAAACGTTTTCAAAACACGTGAACAACCAAGCGACATTAATCTGTATATTTTGTAGAAATTAATCGGAGTACCTGTGCAAACCTTCGACATATGCAGTCTTTGATTGTCTAAAATCATAAATGATTCAAGAAATGAATTATTCAGATATTAACACATCATCACAAATTATACTACAATTAACAACCAATGTTAAACTTTCTTCACGGACATCTTACAAAAAACATGCCATCGCGAAATTATAATAAATATAATGGCAGTATTTCGATGTTCAGTAGAAGTCGCATAACTCAGTGTTTAAAGCATTCACATAACTTTGATATACACCTTTGGTTTTGCTCATTGTTGAAGTTTGTATGGTGACATACACAGGTGTTAGCTTCTACGACCATTTTAATCTTTGGTGGAAAGTTGTCCCATTTGCAATCAGTCCACATCTTATTTTTATACAGATTATATTCATGAATATAATGACCTCCAATTTTACTAGATCATGTAGGTGCGTCGACCTGTCAAGCATTTCCTGTATGCATGCATCTCCCACTGCATGATTCCAAAGCCACATTCAGTTGTACGCTTCAAAGCCGATACCTATACCAATTTTATATTTTCAAAGTGTATTTCTTGTCATAAATCAGGCTAGTATTCTCGTTTGAATAATTTCATATTCTGTCAAATCGTTGTTTTTTATGACTGACTATACGATATAAGGTTTGTTCATTCGTAAAGACGGGTGGGTGACCTATTAATTCAATCACTCATCAAAGATTGCAGGTTTATAATTTTGTTCGTCAGACGAGACTCATGAGTGACGCTCGGATCAATAAAGTTAAAAGGCCAAATCAACAACGACGTTGAAGAGCATTGAAGACAAAACATTCCGAAAGGTTTTGTCAAATACAGTAGCTGTTGCTTACAATCACGTTATAATAGGTAATCATATCCAACCTCATTTTGTCCATATTAAAGAGGGATTATCGACAGAGTTCACAGTTCACTGGAGAGATAAGACATTGTTCAACCAATTTATGATGAAGACAATAGAACTTTTGAAGTTCTTTCTTAGAACATTGCCGGAAGAATTTATATAAATTCTATATATTTGGTTGATCAAGATTTATATAAATTCGGTTGTATATAAATACAAGAAAAAACGACTAGCAGGGACACACATAGCCTCGACACGAGGCATCTAAAGAATAATCTAGAAAGCTAATAATTTTTTTAAGTAAGAATTATGTAATTCCTTCAAATTTTAGAAACTATGATAATTATATAATTTAAAAATTCACATTTTAGGTTCTAATTAGCCGCTCTTGTTAATAAAAATTATAATTTTGTATTGCTTCATTTAAAATACACTACTTGGAACTATTGTTGGAATAAATTTAAGAAACACATTCAGTGTTAGGCCTGGAGAGAGTAATAAATACTGATTAAAATACTTTATGTAAGAAGGAAACAATCGTCCTACGACCCATATACACAATTAACCAAATTCATAAATTTACGACTTGCTACTAAAGCAATTAATCTAAATATGATCTGAGTAATGCATTCTTTTGTCGACATTATCCAATTTAGAGGCATTTGAAATGAATAGGAATTTGTTGCAGAGGAGAATTAAATATTCTTCATGTCAATGACATTGACGTCAGAACTGCGTCTGTCTCCAAAATACAAATAAAGTGAAATAGTAAAAAAATTAATCACGAAAAAAAACAATGGCAACAGAATTGCAAAATAAAATATTCTGTTATTTTTCTAAACCTTTATACCTCTCATTTGTAAGATGTTTGTAATTGTGTCTTACATCCAATATATATTGCTTCAAACGATATTGCCACTTAATTCTAATAGAAAATAACATTTAACTCAAGTGCTAGTATAAGAGTGTTTGTATAGTAAACGATTGACGTATACTCTGATCTTCTAACTTCTACTGAAACTATTCTATATGAAATGCAAACTTACAAATATAACTATTCCTTCTCTGGTGGTAAAGTACAAGTACCCTCTTCTCAGGATTTGTTTAATTCATTGGAAAATATTTGAAAATCAAACAGCTTTGATTAAAAAACGAAACAGCCCTAAATGATAACTTAAATCATTTGCTTATGGTCATATATGAATTGATCTGTTTAACATTTAAGGGCAAATATAAAATAAAATTGAGAATGGAAATGGGGAATGTGTCAAAGAAACAACAGCTCGACCAAAGAGCAGAAAACAGCTGAAGGCCACCAATGGGTCTTCAACACTGCATATTTAGAACAAGAACATAATATACACTCATTCTTTAGTTTTCTATGTTGTGTTTTATGTACTATTGTTTGTCTGTTGGTCGTTTTCTTTTTAGCCATGGGGTTGTCAGTTTATTTTCGACTTATGAGTTTGAAAGTCCCTTTGGTATCTTTCGCCTCTCTTATACACCCTATTTTGTACCAGAACTACGCTAAGATGGATTTATTTAGGTGTTCACTTAGTAAAAGTGTGCAGGAAGACATGTCTTCCTACTCGGATACATTATGTCGACCCTGCGATGAACGCTATAATCCTTTATGAATGAGTTGTGGTTCAGAAGCAACGACTTCTTAAACTTCTGCGACAAAAACCATAAAAAACGACGCGATTTAGTCAGCTATGAGTTGAACTTTCTACACTTGTGCAAATGGTATTCCTTGAACATTGCTTTATTTATAATATTTTTTTTCTATTAGAATTAAATAATACAATAGTGAAACAAGACACAACTTAAAGGCGACCTCCACCAAGGGGTATGTATATACAGCCGTACAGCTAGAATGGATTTGTTTGTTCAAATTGTCAAGTACATGAGGACAAATAAATTTCTCTTTTCATTTATCATTGGATGATACAAGAATGGTAAATAGATTTCGCATTTCCACTGTCTTGAATACCTCAACCCAAGCAATAAAAATAAAAAAGTTATGGCAATTTTCGAGTAACAGGACGAAAATTACGTAAAAATATTAAAATACAAGACTTTTCACTTGGACTTGAAATTTTTTTTCTCATTTTCCAATCAATTTCACGTATACTTCATCTGGAAATAAATGTTTGTAGTACAAAATGTATATATATATAGAACTATTTTAAAACACTAATGACATCTCCCCACCGGGTATCACTGATACGTTTTTGTATCCAACTTTGAATCAAGCGAGTCTCTTATTGACAGTATCAATAAGTATCACCTTTTTGTGTGTTACTTGGACATCTCTTTTATTATTTCCGTAATGGTATCTATGTTTGCATTATCACAAAGTATAACATAACAAGAAAACTCCCTAAATATAAAATAAACCCCACCCGCGAAGAAAAAAAAAAAAAAACCAACATATGTGTATCAATGAGAAATCATACGTGAAATCGGTTCCTATGTTTTATTCCACCCTAACAGTTGTGTAAATTTTATTTATTATTTATACATATCAGAAGAACTTATAATATGGTGGTTATTTAAATTTCCTGATAAAACTTATAACAAATTTAAGATTTATATAACAAGTTATCATATTGAAATATTGTATCTGTACAAAGCCGAAAGTATGACTGTTTGTTCTTTTGTGTTACTTCAATTAATTTCTCTCAGATGAATTGTGCTATTAACGGTGTAACTGTGGTCATATAACATATCCCTAACAAAGAACTATTGAACGAAGTTTAAAGCAACTAATTTTAAATCTGAAATCAGCGCTTTTCTAAATTTTACAGTCATCTCCATTGGAATGTACAGCTGCAGAATATCTCTGTCACAGAAATTTTGTATTTATAATAACAATCCATCTCTTTTCACTGTTTTTTACGAATCCGTATGTCATTACCGATTTTTTAGACTATTTATCTAATGGGAAAAAGTTACCCTTCTGTTGAATATGGGTTAAAGCTTTTTTAAGTAGGGTAAAACTCTTCTTATTAAGGAAAAACTCTTCAAAGATATTCTACGTGAGACTCATCAGTGATGCTCGAATCAAAACAGTTGGAAAGCCAAATCAAACACAAAGTTGGAGAGCATGAAAAACAAAAAAATCTAGTAGGGCTTAGCAATATCTATTCCTAGGGGCAGAAACAAATTAGTGTTTTGAATTATTCAACATTTTGTAAACAGTAAATTTACAGAAAATGAATCAATGATATCATGTCTACACAATAAGGCGAAAGGTACACACCACATTTCTAAAATATCCCCTATTTGTTCCTGTTTTTATTTTTCTTTACGGTTGTTCACAATGAGAAAACAAACATGTCTTGAGTTTGGTTTGTGTCACATACCTCTAGTATCTTTGAATACTGATAGGTCTTTTTATTGCGTTCTGAAATAAAGACTCTCTGGACTCTGAATTTGCCCACTTATCCCGTGTTACACAAGTTGAGACAACTTTTGACAAATTTAGCTTCCAATGGCTTTGTTTTTGTTTTTGTTTATCCTTGAAAAAGTGTGTAGAGGGTCTTCCAATAAGGAACCAAATAGAGATTCAGAAAATCTTACCTTCAAATAGAGTCTTAAAGTTATCAATTAAGTAAAGTGTTTAAACATTGAGGCTGATTGTTATAGAGATTTTTTTCTTCTTCTAGGCTTGAATATCAGACAAAAAAAAATGTGATATTCGTGTTTTATCATTTATTTTTCATTAGGACTATTTCTGATAACCTTGACAAAAATGTACCAAATTTTAAAAGCACATGGTTTACTACTGTATTCCTTTGAATGGAATTCAACTTTACAATATTACTTGCATTTTATGGAGATATGCGTAATAATTTTAACGATTTCAAATAGTTGTTGCATATGTATTGACTTTTCTTGTACAAATGCAGGCAAATATGACCTTAAGGTGGTACCAACCACCTTGACTAAAATTAATTTAGCTCGTTTAATTTTCATAAAATTTTGACAAAATATCTACGTTGACCCTTTGACAAAAATATAAAAATTTCAAAAAACTTGAACCACACACTTTATCGGAAAAATTTCATTGGATATATTGTGTTCGACAAACACTAATTTTGATCATTGAGAAGCTTAATATTTCCTTAACAATAGAACGTGGTTAAAACGTTCAGCTGATGTTTACACAGTTAACTCCCTGTAGTGTTATGTACCACCTTAAGTCAATTTGGCTATTCTATTAAGATCTTTTTGGTCATATGACCCCTCGAGTATTCCTACGTTATTGGTTTATAAATGTATGGTGCTGATCGTTCCCGCTGAAGGAAACTCCAGAAAGAAAGAAAAAAACCAAAGAAAAAACCAAAAAACACGTCGGACGTGCAAAATATATAAAGGGTTAGTATCATATTTTATGTTCAAAGTAAGCTATATTTCTAGCGTAACTCTTACTGACATGTTAGTCATCCAGTTATTAACTTGTTACTTGAACAATCATTTGTTTGTCTGGGTTATCATTGGCACTGTGCAGTTTTGACCTTTTTCAAACAACACTTTAAGTTAGATTACATTCTGTCGTAGTTTGTTATGCAAGATATGTTCTATCTCGGATACGTTAGTATTATTTCCTAACCTAATCTTTTACTCAGACGTTTTGAAAAGGAAATGGATCATGCATCTTAACGTGTTCCGATATTTTCTTGTTTATTAGGTTAATATAAATAACGCAGAAATAACTATGACGGACAAATCTGATAAAACAATACGAATAAGTATAAATAAAGGGACATTGACCTTGATAAAACCTTATGAAATTATGGATTAAACGAAAGGCGGGGTAGAACCCGATAAATTAGAAAATAAAGAAATTCATAAATCTAATTTTTCACAATATTTCTGAAGTACATCTGTACAAAGTACTGGAGTATTTCCTTAATCAGAAAAAGTGCAACGACACATTTTATAATGATCTTCTATTTTAAACCATCTTTATTAACGAAGTTGTCGTAGTTATACCAGACAGTTTTATTCTACACCAGATCTGCTGCAAGCAGTATCAACGTTTTAAAAATTTTCAATTTGAAGTTCAGAACCTTTTAGATGAAATATTAACACGCACGTACGTTTTATTTATCACAAAGTGAGTGAAAGTCTGAAACATTCAACATGTATTATCAACATACATCAAATTAATGTAGAAGAATATATATATATATATAGTAGTAATATTAATTGTTCCAATTAGGGGCTCTTGATGGGAAGCAAGACATTCACACACAAATCATAACACCATGAATTTTTAAAATATTTTACATTGAAATGACATTCATTATCCTACATATATTTCTTCACATCTTATATGAATCTTACGTTTTGTTCCAGGCAAGTTCAGAACCATAAAATCAGTTACAATAATCAACGTTGTGAAGTATATTAATTCACATTTCGTCTAACATCTAGACATTTAATAATATAGTACGTGTAAATATGTTAGGTTAGACAGACTTTCTTTAGTAAATAACCAAACAATATTTGCCTCATTTGAGAGTTGTGAAAAGATGTGGCAAATATTAGTATTAACAGTTCATTTTTGAAAAGCCTCTGATCTCTTATTGTATATATAAAACAAGGCCTTCATCTCGGTTTATCCTCTTTGCAGGAACTACCTATTTGATGTACAATATATTAAATCGGAAAACAACACTTTATAAATTGTGTGCGTCCGAAGCGCTTTTTCTGGATTAACCTTCCTTAGGAACACTCAAACCTAAACAGCTGAAAGCCCCGGATGTGTAAATACTTAGAAACTGTAGGAGGGATATAAATAGAATAACCAGATTCATCTAAAGTCATTATAGTTATTTAAATCATGTCAGAGTCGAAGGACCAACTAATTATGAGATGATAAATTTGTTCTAGCTCGTACTAAATGTGCATAATATTTGCAACTGGTTGATAAGCAAACAAAATTAAATCAAAAGTTGCAAAATGCAATAGGGAAACAATATTATAGTAATTATAAAAAACCAGAGGAGTCATAAATAAAATCAACATAACACTCGCACTAGACAAATCAAAATCAATGAGACTGGCATAATAACACATTCCTTAACAGATATTTCCTATTAATAAGGAACGTCTGAAATAAGGATTAAAATTTGAAATAAGCGCGTCGGAAAGTTAATTGGTTTATATATTTCAAAATTTAAATCGAGGACAATCAGAAAGATTAAAGACGTTAACTTTAGGTTACTTGTATGAATGTTTGAATAACTCATTTGGTGAAACTATTTATCATAAGGTTAAGGTCTAGATCATTCTAAGACCCGTAAGAGTCGATGAAAAGATTTTTAAAGCTGAGCAAGTACAGTTGTGTAAGGAGAATGAGAATAGCTCGATATCGTCAGTGAATAGATATTTTAAGTTCAGAAAGGACATGAATATTTTATTACTAAATTGATTGCCAATTACATTCTAGAATGTTACTGAAACGAATTTGATGGACGTGTATCGTGATGAAAATGAGAAAGTCATAACATTGTTATATTCATTTGATATGGTTTATACTCATTCAGTTAAGATATGTCTATAAAAAATTGATTATATGGTTCAAATGTACATCATCAGGAAAGCTATCCTGAAAATGCTTCTGTTTCATTACCCCAGTTGATAGTTGACATTTAGTCAGTTTACATGAACTTGCTTGTACTAAAATCTCTTGCTCTAGAATGGTAAAGTCTTTACGATCATATTAATTTATAAATGTAACGATCTTTACACTACGATATTTGAAAAATGATTTTAATGGGCATCTGGTGCAGTAAATGTAGTACCGTTAATGTTATTTCAAACATAATTATCAATGTAATGTTTGCACTTTCAACCCTCATTTGTTTGTGATTTCCCTATAATAACGTCTTGTTTTGTTCTATACGCATGTCTTATTGCTTTTGATTTTTCTTGAGTTTTGTGCGAGTAGTCTGTTACTTTATATCTTGTTTTCGATAATGATCCGATCAGATCGTCAAATTGGCATCACCATATGTGACTTTAATGATACCCTTTTGAAATGTGTAACTGTTAATTGCTTGTTTTTTGCTTTACAACCAGCGGCAAATATTTGATGATGCCAATAACCTAATAAGTATGTTCTGCAAAGAGGGTCCATGAATTTGAACTGTCACTGGAAAAGAAGAGGGCATGTTTGTCACGGTCAGACATTTTGGAGTGAAACGGGTCAGCTATGGACCTTCAAAGTGTCGTTGCAAAGGTAAATGTACACGCTGAAAACCTGCCAGTTTTCTTTCACGTGACATTGGATTAAATGTCTGTATTCCGACTACATGTTCCGCATATGAACATACTACACTGCCAAACGGACGCTCGCAGCACGAATTTCAGTGCTGGGCGGGAATAAGTATACAAGACCACATTTCAAAACATGCACCACCGATTGAAAATTATGTAACGTATATTGTCGCAACTGCACTTGTTAATCATCGGAGTGAAATTGGTATTTCAATGCCTTATTTCTTTTGGTTTCTATTCTATAATATAGAAAAATTACAAAATTTTAAAATATCATTTCGAAACTATTTTTTCTTTTACACTGCAAACGATGCAGAATCATAAAAGTACATACATATATGCAGGCAAAAGACAAAACGATTTTTATTTAAATTGGATAGGATCAGAACTCATTTAAAAATTAATACAATTAGAGTAATATTATTCACAAATTATGATAAAATATTCCACGAATTGCTACATGTAGCGGTATCCGTCAGGCATTCTCCAATGTTTGTAATCACAGTTTTTTGTGTGCCTGAAAAAGACGTAAAATATTCGAAAATCCAATATTCTGTAAGACGATATGTTGATGACGGTTAGTAGTTTGCTTAGTTCATCCCTCATATAAAAAAGGTTTTGGTTTTGACTCTAACCCTTAAGGCTTTTCAACTTCATACTTTAATTTGTCCACTAACTCTTCTTATTCGAGAGTCTCCGATGAGTCTTTTGTAGACGAAACGCGCGACTGGCGTACACAATTATAAGCTCGTGATGAGTTTTTTGTACTATATTTTCAGTGGAATGTTTTTGGTCTCGAGCGAACTTGATAACGTATATTCTATAATTATGTATTCATAAAATCATAACACATCTTTTACTACAAATTGGACGGCAACGATGCTAGTGAGATGATAAAAAGATTTCCTTGTTGATTTTTAATCTGCTTATACTACGGCATCAACTCTCCAAGGCAAAATTTACGATTACGGCTATGTTTGTTCTGTTTTGGGCCTTTGTGTGTTGTTTGGCTCTATAAAGTTTGATATTTATTAAGGTTTTCCAATACTTTGTTTTTGAGCTTATCAGACAAATATTATACAAAGACATTTTTAAAGTGCACGCTTGGTTAATGTTTGCTTAACGTTCATTGACAGATATCTCATGCATATTCAGGACGAGCAAAAGTATTTATAAACAATATTATTAATTGGAATGAGTGTCGTAATATCATCCACGACTCACTCCGTACTTACTACTATAAATGGATAAAACGAGAAGAAGCTGACAAGAAATCATTAGATTCTTTTTTTAATTCGGTAATGAACATAGTTGATATACGTATTCAACATTTTAAAGATCATTTTACTCCTAACAACAACCATAATAGCCCAGTTTCTCGTATCAAACATAAGCTAAAAGAACTCGCCAAGGAATTTGTTTTTGTCCCGGCTGATAAAGCTGCTAACAATACCATTATTGTTTGACGTAAATTTTACATTTAAGTTCTACAAAAGGAAATCACGAATTTACCAACATTCCAACTGACTCCATTTTCGGAAAATAAAGTCTGTAACAAACATAAACTTTTAGCTACCTCATTACAAACAGAACTAAATACAATGAAAGTTCCAACTATGTACTGGCTTCCGAAGCTGCACAAAACTCCTTACAAATATAGATTTATTTCGTCTTCAAGCTATTGTTCCACTACTAAACTATCTATTCTACTTACTAGTACACTTGGTACAATCAAAAACCTGGTAATAAATTGTTCAAATAAGGCTTTTGAAAATAGTGGAATTAATTACTTTTGGAGTGTCAAAAATTCGTTGGAAGTACTTGATAAATTGCATGCTTATATTGGTGATTTCGAATCTGTTCAAAGTTTTGATTTTTCTACCCTATATACCACTTTGCCTCATAATCTTATTAAGAAAAAATTCACACACCTGATTAAATGGGCATTTAAAAAGTCGGAATGCAAATATATATGTTCAAACTCTTTTAGATCATTTTTTAGTGACAACAAACAAAAGAACTATGTCAATTGGACCTGCTTTGATACTATAACTGCCCTTGAATTTTTACTAGATAACATTTTTGTTCGCTATGGAGATTCCGTATATCGTCAGGTTATCGGAATTCCCATGGGGACTAACTGCACCACTTATTGCGGACCTGTTTCTGTATTGTTATGAGTTACAGTTTATGACTAAAATCAGCAAAGACCCATCGAAACAACATCTGATTCAAAAATTTAATAACACTTTTAGATATTTTGTTAGATGATATATTGGCTCTCAATAATGACGACTTCAGTATCTACACTAAGAGATTTATCCTGTCGAACTGACTTTAAATAAAGCTAATACTAACAATGAACACTGTCCTTTCCTGGATCTTGATATCTATATCTTTAACGGGAAGCTTAATACCAAAATTTTTGATAAAAGAGATGATTTTTCATTCCCTATTGTTAATTATCCATTTTCAGATGGTGACGTTCCCTTGTCACCATCTTATGGTGTTTATATATCTCAACTTGTTCGATTCGCTCGTGTTTGTTACAACATATTTGATTTCAACGAAAGAAATCTCTATATTACTGAAAAATAATTACACCAGGGTTTTCGATATCACAAACTAGTCAAAACATTTACTAAATTTTATCATCGGTACAAGGACATCATTCGTAAATATAAATCAACATGTAGACACCTTATACGTTCAGGTATTTCACATCCAATATTTTATGGTAATATTCTTTACAAAGCACAAAAATGTCGGCATTCACCTCAAAAGCTAACCAAACCTTTAAACAGACTTATTCGGAAAGGATATAGTTACGATACTGTTGTCAGGTCATTAAAGATTGCATATTTTGGTATTAATATTGATTCACTCATAGGGTCTTTGCATCGGAAATAAACACTATTATTCTAAAACCAGTTGTTGATATGATACGGGTTATTTTCTTCTCATATATTTTATGATTGTATGATACTAAACCCCTAACGGGAGGGATTGTACTTGATTTTCATATGATGAAGACATAATCTTTCAATCAGTTTAATTGAGGTCTGGAGCTGGCATGTCAGTAACTGCTAGTAGTCCTTTGTTAATGTATGTATCATTGTCATTTTGCTTAGTTTCTTTTGTTACCTATTCTGAAATCGGACTCGTACTTCTTTTAAACTGAGTTTTATTGTGCGTATTGCTATGTGTTTCTTTATTCTACATTGGCTAGAGGTATAAGGGGAGGGTTGAGATCTCACAAAACATGTTTAACCCCGTCGCATTTTTGCGCCTGTCCCAAGTCAGGAGCCTCTGGCCTTTGTTAGTCTTGTATGTTTTTTAATTTTAGTTCATTTATATGTTTTGGAGTTTAGTGTGACGTCCATTTTCACTAAACTAGTATACACAATTTTATTTAGGGGCCAGCTGAGGACTACCTCCGGGTGCGGGATTTTCTCGCTGCGTTGGAGACCCATTGGTGGCCTTCGGCTGTTGTCTGCTCTTTGGTCGGGTTGTTGTCTCTTAGACATATTCCCCATTTCCATTCTCAATTTTAAATAATATATGTACCTTCTGCAAAGTGGGTTGAACGTTACAAGGAATACAGATTTCGATTGCGAAGTAGTTTCTGTTATGCGCACGTGGTATTCATGTCATACGTGCAGGATATATAAATCGGAATTATCATTGTAATTTTAATTTATTTTGATGATAGCTGCGATGAAATTAATTTGACCGAGTAATAGATTTCCTTCCTATTTAAATCCCTAAAATATCTGAAATATTTAGAATAGTCAAAAGTTTAGCGATTTTTTATTACCATGGCATGTTCATATTTGAGCTGGTATATTGAATATGCATGTTGAATTGTTCAAAATCTCTCCAATTGTTATTCAATAATCTTGTTCTGACCACATATTTTGATTTAACAAACTACGTTCATGGTTAAATGTGCTTGTTAACATTAAAAAGAAGAATGTGTTGAATTACGAATGAAAAGGTTAATATCGCTGGAAGCTGGTCAGATGTTCAGTTTCATCTTATTTTCTCGCATAACAAGGAAAAGAAAACAACGTTACCGATTTTCGTTCACAAAACTTGCTTGGGGCAGATTTGAAGATCATTATCACATAGGTCATGATACTATTGGAAACAAAGGAAGTAAATGAGTCGTACAGATGTACTTCAAAACTCCGTTGAACGTTATTCTTGTTTTTTAAATATCTTAATGTTTTAATATTTCGGTTTCTATTCTCCTTTCTTCTGATACTATATATAGATTCGGGATTTACCCTTATTTGTCTTGTTTCATGGGATATTTTCGTTATATTTTTCTTTTTCGAACAATTAAACTTAATACTTGCATGAATATAAATTGTATTTTATCTCAAAATTTTTCGAAAATTTTTCAGACGTAATCATGAGTTGGTTGGCCTTGATTGAATATCTGTTTGACAGACGATGACGGATATGTTTCCAAATGTTGTAGCCACTATCCCGTCCTGTGACATTACTAAATGAGACTCATCACTGAATTTGTATTTACATGAGCAACACGACAAGTGCCTTATGTGGAGAATGATCTGCTTACCTTTTCGGCGCACTTGAGATCACCCCAGTTTATGGTTGGGTTCGTGTTGCTCAGTCTTTAGTTTTCTATGCTGTTATTTGTGTTTTGTCGATTTTCGATTCTTTGCCATGGCTTTGTCAGTTTGTTATTAAATTATTAGTTGATATAAAAATAAGAAGATGTGGTATAATTGTCAATGAGACAACTCTCCACCAGACACCAAATGGCATAGAAATTAACAGCTATTCGTTATTAGTTGAGTATGAAAACCCCTTTAGTATCTGCCGCCTCTCTTTTACAGGGAGAAAATATATATGTATGAACCGACGGTGTAACATTTTAAAGGACAGAAAGTAATACAACAATATAGTGCTAGTTGAGAAAAGCCAAAGACCATCCAGGCAAGTGGAATGCATTCCAAAGTATACGGTAGGGGAACAGATTTCTCTGAAAAGAACATTTTACGATAAACTTCAAATAGCTCTGAAACAAATTACCTAACAATCTCCAAGAAAATATATGGAAATGCCCATGCACATGATGGGCAAGAACTTTTGTAAAATTTGACTGCATTCCAATGCATACTATTGAAGAAAACGTGCTTACAAAACCTTGTTGTCGCAGAGATGAATAGACACAGGGTACTGTAATCACATTGCAATTTCCATTGCATTTCTTACAGGATATTTTTAGCTGATGTTGCTATTTTAAAATGATTGATTGATTGTTGTTTGCTGAAGTCCAGTGACAAATATGTCATGCATGTTCAAGACGAAAACAAATTAACATTAAATACAATAGGTAGATCCTGGCCTAGGGGGTCGGGATAATGGGCGTGAAATTGGGAAAGCCACTGGACAATGAGGATATGTTAGATAGGGACAGAAATTTAGCCTGGTCCCCTTAAAGAGTTGTTGCAAGGGTAAATAACATGCAGAGATCGGGGCATTTTATGAAGAAGAGACATCGGATTTAATCTTCCAAATCTGACCTGGCGTGGCTGCGAATTTATACATCCAACAGAGCCAAACGGAAGCGCCACTTTGGCAAGCGTTTTATTGCCGGTAGGAAGAAGACCAAGGAATGACCATATTTCTATACCCCAGTCAACCCTTGGGGTTTACTTTAAAAAGTGATTTCCATTAAATTGACATTACTCGAGACGAAATAACCTATCTAATTTAAACGAATCTTGGCCTATTGAATTGAAGCATGACTAAGTGGAGCATATATTGCACGTATCTTTTGATAGTTGAATACAAATATTTTTTGCTGGAATAGCTCAAAATTAAAAAATATGAATCAAATCTGTTATTTTGATCTTTACCTATTTTATTAAATGTTGGATGATTTATTGACAATCTATTAATGAAATAAAGTTACTTGTAATCAAATGCACAAATCGTTTCATTATATTTAGTTCTTCTCAAAATATGAATTTTTGAAAACTTTTGAATTAATTTTTACGTGTGAGACCTTTTTGGAGAAAGTCTATCAAACCGTTGTATATTTCGTATCGTATCGTAATTTAATTTTTTGTTTTTGTTTTGTTTTTCTCACTTTAGCATAACTTTTGATTCAATGGTATGTTCGATATTTGACAAAGTGAGATACGTCTGAAAAACGGACATGTATGGAATATTTAATTGCAGTTTTGTTCAGCAGGATCCCATTCGTTCAGTTTAAGGTCCCGCCTATGATAGAATGTGGCAAGATATTTTCTGCTCTTATTGTCCGTCCCATTGTAGATTAAAAATATGTTAAAGATTTACCATGATGTTGACGTCTTATCATCAATCGAAGCAGAGTGTAATATGGACACATAGTTTATTTTCATATGTTTTAAATATACATGTATGCGTATCATTTATATCCATTATCTAATCACTTATACATTAGTATGTATATTTTGTTTGCAAATTATGTTAATTATATATTCAAAAAAGTATAACAAAAACATCGAACTAAAAGGTAAATTCAAAAAGGAAAAGTCCATAAAAACTGACAAAATCAAACGTTATCACCCAAAGGAACGAGTGGACAACAACTATCACATTTCTGACTTGGTACAGGCATTTTCCGAAGACAGTGGTGGGTTCAACCCGGTTTTAAAGTTAGCTACTTTTTCACTTTTTATGACAGTTTTTTATGTTAATCTTGACCGTGATATTTGTATTAAATATGCCAGAAACGTTCATTTGTTTTGTTAAAGGAAGCATTTCTTGCATAGAAATTAGTGTAAATTGTTACTAAACACGAATCTTTTAATAATAAACTCATCATAGATACCCGGATTAACATTTTGTACGCCAGACGCGCGTTTCGTCTGCAAAAACCTCAGCAGTGCCGCTCGAATAAAAATAAAAGTTTAAAAGGCCAAAATAAAGTACGAAGTTGAAGAGCACTGAGGACCAAAAATTCCAAAAAGGTTTTGCCAAATACACCTAAGGTAATCTATTCCTGGGACAATCCTTAGTATTTCGAAAAATTTGAAGTTTTGTAAACAGTTAATTCATAATTAAGGATGTTCGCTTCTCATGTTTTGGAATTTTGTCAGATTTTCGGAATCCTCTGGTTTTATCCGTTTGACTGCCTTAAAAAATTGCCCATTGACCCCATTTTCTTTTTATAAATCTTTAACATGTATAATTATAAGTCATTTGTTAAAGTCTTATAAAATCCTTGTTATTTTTAATAGTTTTGAGTACTTAAACTTGTCAATGATAAAGCTATGAAAAATCAAGAAAGAACATTTTCCGCCAAAATTTCAATTGCTAATATCTCGAAAACAAGGACATTGACCTATATTTTTTTGCTCTTTTGGTTCCTTTAATAATCCCTATCAATATATACTAGTGCTATGAAAAGCTTGTTATTTTGAAACTGAGTAGCGAACCTCCTTAAGAACGTTTCAATGATAATTCATGTCAACACAGAAAGGCTGACTACTGGGCTGATGAAACGCTCGGGGAGAAAACCTTCACCTTCAGTGGCATACAAATAGACATTTACTACATGTATCTCTATTGACTTTGTGGACATTTAAACAATCTCGGGTAGAGTAGTTGATGCGTAAATTAAAAGGCCTCATTAACCAACATTTGCATAAAGCTGCGGTAAAAATGTAACCGTTAGCCATAATATTTACGACGACGATGAAGATGGCTGCTGAACGTCCAACGTCAAATATTACATGGACAATAACATGTTAATAAAGTATAGATATACACTGCTTTGCACAAGACCAACACGTTCAATCAGATTTCAATGTGCTAGCTAACAAAGTATTTAACACCCCAACTCAAAAATCATTTGCTTGCACATTTTTTCACAAAAAAAAAAAAAAAAATTCTGAAATTGAATTACGGATTGTCTTTAGTCTTTACGGATTATCGTGTCGGGGGTGTTTGTACTTGCAACGTTTGGAATCTTTGACAGCTGAGTGTATAGACAAACTATACGAAACATATAGACACGACTTGATAGACAATTAAGGAACCTTCAACTCTGAGGTAAAGAAATGGCAGAGACTCTGGTCGGGTCCAGATATTATAGAGAAGCCTCAATCTCTGATGTCGTCTCTAGCAGTTACTAATAAGGAACTATATCCTTGATCATATAAGTACATTTAAAGCAAAAGGGCGAGCTAAAAGGGCGACGAGCGTGCGTATCATGCGCTCATGGCGCAACTTTTTATATCTTGATGCATTGATACAAAAAGCGCGATCTCCATTCATGAATGTTTCTTCACAGCTACAGTGCTTTCTGTGGCTTCACTGCACTATTATCCAATAGGCAATTAAGTTTACGCCCCAATCTTATCAGGACTAATGTTTTGAATGAATCTGAGGTTAAGCAAGCAATTAAAAAAAAAAAAAAAAAAACAGAAAGGAGATCATCAAAACGGTATGAAATTTACAAATCTCATTCCTTCCCAGAAATGAGATACTTATTAGTAGTCAGATAGTCTGACTATGTCTAATCTTTGAGAATTTCAGTCAAAATATAACGAACAAGTAAATAGATTATCTCAATCATTGCATTTGTGTACAATCATCAAGAAAGATTACGTGGAATTCTCACCATTATACATTGTGGTTTTTCTCAATCAAGAAAACGATAGCCATTGTAGAGATGACATGGTGTCATGATTGATCTTGAAAACCATTAATTATATTCACAAAGCATTCGTCAAAGTTTTATTTTGACAACTAAATGTTTCTTCTAGGTAATAAGTACCATTTAATATAATTTTATGTCTTTATCCTTCCCAGAGTTATTGTCTAGTTGTTTATCAGTTCGTATTTTCGTATTGTAAATAAAGTAGTTAAAACATTCTATGAAAATATTTCCTGAAGGTCAGACTAGAAACTGCCCGAATTAAGAGAACAGTAGCCACATCTCATATACCAAACAATATGTAAATTTTATGAACCCATTTTCAAAATTCAAAAAAATAAGACAGTAAAAGATTCTTGAAAGAAATTAGAAGGAAAAAGGTGTGTCCGATTTCTCCTTTATATTTCGTTTTCATGAATAAGATTAATTTATTGATAATAAGCCTTCGGTAAAAAATTTGGCAATCCGAGTCAATTAATATTGGAGTCGAACGCATCTGTCACGTGCCACAGAGAAACAAATGTAAACAATTCAAATATAACATTTAATTTGAAACCTTCTATTACAGTATAATTTCTACTTTGCCGACATTCAATTTGTTTCCCCATTATACGTATACATTTTGACAGTAACCATTGTAGAGATGACGCGTTGTCATAATAGCTCCTGGTAACCGTTAAATTGATTCACATTACATCAATATGACCACTTCTTAAAGTTCTATTTGGAAAGACAAAAGTTTCTTCTACCTAATAAGGGCCATTCATAATATTTTTATGTCTTTATACCACTTTAAATTATTGTCTGACTAGTTGTCAGGGCGAATGTTGGACAGTTCGATAAAACACTTAAGAAATTCCATAAACATATTTAGATAAAGGCCAGACTAGATAATTGAGAAGTTGAAGACTTATAGCCACATATAACATACACAAAATTTCGATATTTTTCTGAAGTTAAGCAGAAAAACCAAAAGTAAAATCTGAAATTAAAAGTGGAACAAGGGGAGGGTGAAGGTGTCAGTGAACGGTATGTTTGACTTCTATTTTTGTAGAACATTTTCATGAATAAGATATTCAATATGCCTAAATTTCATTCTTTATATTTCAATGAAACACAAATAAATTTACGAGAAAGAAGTGCCGTTTTAACAACTATAAGATATGATTTGAACAGATCAATCTTTTATCTTCACGTGGAATTTTTCAACGAAAATGTTTGATGTGCATCTTCAAAAGCATTTTCATCTACCAAAAGTCAGTTTTTTGTGACTATATGCCTTTAATCAAAACTATGCATTATAACTTTTAGCACCATACTATAATTTGTGTATAAGTATATAACGTACAAACAATATTTTATTGTAAAGCTACAATAATCTTCTTATGACCTTAATCAAGCGTAAACAATTAAAAATCCCAAATTAGTGGATTTTACCTTCAGTAAAAAGAGTTCCATTTCTTTTGTTTATTTTCAACGTTACGATATATGCGCCTGCTAATATTATAAAAGAGTTTCATTTCGTTGGTTTTATTTCAATAGGATGTCCGCTTGTGTCGAAAACAATGAACTGTGAAATTTAAGACTGCTTTACCTTTTTTACAGGTTGCCTACTAAATTATGTCAATATTCCAAATATGGATAAAACACTAACATTTGAAATTCTATTGTGTGCACAACTTGAAAAATATATATGAGTGTCTTAGACCAAAGAAGATGAACTTGGCAAAATGAAAAAATAGTTATTTCGGCTAACAACTTGTCCATATATTTCATCATCATGTCTTCCAATGTCATCCCCGCGATCAGACTATATTCAAGTTTTGGAGAAATTTGAAAACAAAACATATTACAAAATATCACATGTCTTAAAATAGTTTTTGTCGCCATTCCTGAGGTTATTTTTATCGTCTTTATTTTTGTTTTGTAATTTTCCAAATGATCTGGTTCCTGGCGTTTCTTTACCTCCATCATATGTTGAATCGTTTACCTCATCTCTCTTCTCCTCAACATTCTCTTGCAAAAATCAGGTAAATCAACATTCACATTTGGTTCTTGTTTTAAAATGGTTAACCAATATCAAGTTCTTGCACGTGTTGTGCAAGTTTAAAAAGAAGTATATACATCTGAATTTATCATTATTATTTTCCCTAAAGAATAGACACAAGTAGAGTGAATTAAGGGCACATAACCAATATTTGAAATAATAATACTTCAATTTTACAAATAAATTATCAAAATCAAATTATTAATAAATCAAGGTAAGAAAGACAAAATGGTAGCTCAATATTAATATACAGCGATTTTTATGGCAAATCATGAAATTCTGTATTTCCAGGTCTCCCGGGAGCTACATCTTTTGATAACACTGATTTCTGTCCTTGATAAATTCAACCAATTTCCACTTGAGCTCACAAAACCCCTTTCATTGCTATTTTTAAATTGGGCAGACATGCTTCATTTGACTTTTCAAATTTCTCATTTTTATAATTTAAAAGGTTGATTTCGGTTGTGGAAGTAGATAAACTTGACATGTCTTCTCACTCCAGCATGTATAGCCACCAAATTGTAACTATATTTTGAAAGCATTATAGAACCAATTTATTTTCTTTTGCTGCTACTTCCGCTTGCGTTTGTCTGTTAGAGATTTTATCAAAGCCAAATAAATGTCATTGAATTTCTGTTGTTGACTGATGACTTTTTGGTTTCATGACGTATCATATTTCCTGTGTCCAATTTAATCTACGTTTGAAATGATTGTGGATTTCCCCCGCTCAACTTCCAGAACTCATTTCGTCTGATAATCAACGATTTAACAATTTTAATAACAAAAGTTTTTTTGCTCTCAATTTTTTTAACTCTATTTCGAATATAGTCATGTTGTTAAAAGGTAGAGAGACCTTCTTTGTTTTTATACTGGTGGAATAACAAATCCAAAATTCTCTACATCACAAAAAGCATTAGTTGGTGGTTTTGATAGCATGTGGTATCTCATCAACATTAGAATTATAGCAAAAAAAAAAAAAAAAATTTCTTCTTTCATTAATCATTATTTTAATTTCAAATCTTCAGACGACTGAATTATAATTCATGATTTGGCGATCAATTCTTTTTTTTACAAAGTCAACTTTATTTAGTTTTTGCGCGTTGTCGGTATGATAAACTCGATCTCCTCAGAGTTAAAGACAATAAGAATATGGACATTACATGACGGTTTCAATATTCGTTACAATAAATGAACCCAAACTCGTCTACTTCCTGAATATTGAATTCAAGGTTTCCTGAAGGAATCTTTGCAATGAAAAACAAAGCCATTGGGGGTTTTATATGTTAGAAGTTATCTTGTCTTTGAATAATTACGAGATAATTACGAGATAAGAGTACCATGTCAGCAATTTTTATTCGATTAATTGTTTTAATTAGATAACGCATTTTCACGTGCAGAGAACCATGCAGTTAGTGAGTGGATTCCATCCTTCTAATTGGTCAATGATCTTCAGGAGTCAGCACGAGTTCTAGTTTATGTGCCAGGTGTGGGAGCTGCCCTTCTGATGTCTTCATGCATATCTGTTGACTGTCAATGTAAAAATAAGATAGTATGTCTTATGTCTTTATGATTTGTTTTGAGAACATGTTACAGATGTCTGCATTGCCTGGTCTTTAAATGCTATTTGTATTTTTTTTATTGATATAATTGAAACATATATTGTATTCACGTTGCCAGAGTCCTCGGGTGGGGATCCACTCTAAATTTAAGAGTGACCTTTGCGATTCTTTGTCATTTATTCAATTGAAATAATTTAGTTTTAATTATGTATTATAAATTGCATATCATTTATGAACTTTTATATTAAATGTTTTATTTGCTAATTGCTTTTTTTTGCTTTTTATGATTTTGAATAAATGACCTTTTATTCGTCAATCGTGTGTTTATTATGAAGCGCCGTTTTACTATTTATTCCTTATTTTCTGATATCAAAAAATGATTTTTCTGATATCAAAAATTCATTTTTTTGATATCAGGAAATCGATTTCTTGATTTCAAAACATAAAGAATATTTTCAGATATCAAAAGTTCGAATTTTTTATATCAGCAATTCATTTTTTGATATCAGAAAATATTTTTTATTTTTTGATATCAAGAAATAGATTTTCTGATACGAATTCTTGATATAAAAAAAAAATCATTTTTTGATATCAGAAAATACGAAATAAATGAATGATGGCTCCCTGTGTGTCAATAAAAGCATCCAAGCTCACCCATAAGCCCAAACATCAGGAAATAAATGCAAAAAATGTTCCCGGTAGACCAATTGTTTTATTATGTGGAGTACTACTACACGATATTGGTCGTTATATTGATGACATAGTGTCCCTTGTTACAAAAACAAAATACTTATATCAAAGACACTTCAAGTTTTATAATGATTTTGACTTCAAAGTCTCTAGAAAACTGCTATTTCATAACATTTGAAGCAAAAACATGTACATTAGTCTTCATTTTGACGAACTGAACGAGTACTGAATTACCTTATTCCAACTTATTACGAAATTCGAGTCCCATCCACTAAAAGACAATTTATTGAAGCTTTTAGGAATTATTCTAAAATATAACATATTTACTTTTGCGTCGAACACTTAGAATCCCAATCGGCGGAATAGTCCTAAGAATTTACTAAATACTGAAAAATGCTTTACAAAGCTTGACACATCGAAACAAAATACTGATGTGTTCAAGATTTAGATACGATGGCTGGATGATATATTCAGGTTCAACTGACGTAATACACAACCTTTTTGCCTTATACATCTAATACAATACATACCCACCTATATTTTACATACCGACTTTCTTGACAGTCGTTTTAATACAAAGACAAACTCTTCCAAAATGAAGGTATTTTAGATATAAAAAAATGTTCATCAAACCTACTACACTTTTCAATACTTCACAGAAAAGGCTCATATAAAAAATAAATGTATTTAAAGGATTTATGCAAGGCGCGGTCCATAAGAAATACTAGCAGTCTTCAAAAGACGTCTCTTAAAAAGACGAAATAGACGAAGTATTTGAAAATACAGACATACATTTTTTTATTAGTTGTTATTGGCTTTAAACTAGCTGTCAGTAACTGCGAGAACTCTCAGATCTGTACTTTGAGTCTTTTTGTTGTTGTTACGTATGTATAAATACCCTGTCACGTCCGGTGTGTGTTTTTGTTAGCTGTTTTTCTTCTTTGTATCGATCTGATGATTTAAGCCCCTTCCAACTGATTTTCATAGTTTGTTCTTATGTTGTGATGTAACATCAGTGTACCAGGTAGGGGGAGGGTTGAACGCTCAAATATGTTTAGCCCCGCCACATTCTTTATGTGCCTGTCCCAAGTCAGGAGCCTGTTCAATGGTTATCGTTGACTCATATCTGTCATATTTGTTTTTCGTATATTGTTTGGTTATAAATTAGGCAGTTATTTTTGTCAGTTGAATTGTTTCATATTTTTCATGTCGGGGCCTTTGATAGCCGACTATACGGTATGGGCTTTTCTCATTGTTGAAGGACGTACGGTTGCCTAGAATTGCTTACATCCACTTCATTTGAACTTTGGTATAGTTGTCTCATTGGCATTCATACCGCATCTCCTTATTTTTATATTTAACAGAACTAACTAACTTTCTAAATCCGCAACATAAACAACGGGGGGAAAAACTAAAAACAAGATTACCAAAACACTGGGGCTTAATTTCATAAAATCCTGGCTGCACAAATCCGTTTCAGATGAAACCAATAATTGCTTATAAAAGAAACGAGAACTTACACGAATTATTCACTATAAACCTTAACATAATTGAAATGTGAAACACAAAACACAAAACTTCTTATGACTGATGCAGCCGAACTCTGAGATATTCTTTCCTTAAACACGACAGAAACACCAGACCTAATGTTAAGGCTCATTGGTGAGTTGGATGCTTTTATCGACACACAGGGAGACATCATTCATCTTTTTCCTATTTTCTGATATCAAAAATCTGATTTTTGATATCAGGAATCGATTTTGATATCAGAAAATGTATTTCTTGATATCAAAAATCGTCAGTATTATTGATATCAGATAATCTATTTTTGATATCATAAAATGGAATTTCTGATATCAAGAAATATAGATAATTTCCTGATATCAAGAAATCGAATTCTTTATATTAAAAAGGAAATTTTGATATACAAAATTTAATTCCTGATATCAAGAAATATTTTTGATATCAAAAATATTTTCTGATATCAAAAATCAATTTTCTGATATAAAAAATCAATATTTGATATCAGGAATTCAATTTATAAGGAATAAATAGTAAAACGGCGCCTCATATTTTATATCATATAGCGAAACAAGCTCAGACTCTGGGACTGTTGTATTATATATTAGTATGTTTATTGTATCTGTCTGTCAGTCTTAAAACCAATTTTATTTGCTAATTGAAAAACCGAATAAAATTAAAGAACCTTAGTGAGCGCGCTCACATACCCCATGTCCCCACATTGTCATTGGAGAAATGAAATAAGTGTAAGAAAAAAAAAATTGAATCATAATTTCCTGTCAATATGCACATTTACGTAGTATGTCCTTATTATCTACAAAGTTTCATGAAATTCTTTGGTGTTGTTTCAGAGGAGTTGCGATGACAAACTGTTGCAGAAGTACATTGAAGCAAATAAGTTCAAAGGGGCGTAACTCCTAGAAAAAAAATTGAATCGTAATTTCCTGTCGATATGCACATCTACATAGTATGTCCTTATTATCTAAAAAGGTTTCATGAAATTCTGTTGTGTGGTTTCAGAGGAGTTGCGATGACAAACTGTTGCAGAAGTACATTGAAGAAATAAGTTCAAAGGGCGTAACTCCTAGAAAAAAATTGAATCGCAATTTCCTGTCGATATGCACCACTACATAGTATGTCCTTATTATCTAAAAGGTTTCGTGAAATTCTGTTGTGTGGTTTGAGAGGAGTTGCGATGACAAAAAACAGGACTGACGGACTGACGGACAGACGGACGGACAGACGGACAGGTCAAAAACATTATACCTCTGCAACCCGTTGCGTGGGGTATAATAATTTAAAACAGCAGGGAAGATTAATCATGTAGACTAATTTTTATAGCTTAGACTGATGTAAAGAGTGACAAATTTTATATCATATAGCGAAACAAGCTCAGACTCTGGGACTGTTGTACTATATATTAGTATGTTTATTATATCTGTCTGTCAGTCTTAAAACCAATTTTATTTGCTAATTGAAAAGCCGAATAAAATTAAAGAACCTTAGTGAGCGCGCTCACATACCCCATGTCAGCACATTGTCATTGGAGAATTGAAATAAGTGTAAGAAAAAAAAATTGAATCATAATTTCCTGTCAATATGCACATTTACATAGTACATCCTTATTATCTACAAAGTTTCATGAAATTCTTTGGTGTGGTTTCAGAGGAGTTGCGATGACAAACTGTTGCAGAAGTACATTGAAGCAAATAAGTTCAAAGGGGCGTAACTCCTAGAAAAAAAATTGAATCGTAATTTCCTGTCGATATGCACATCTGCATAGTATGTCCTTATTATCTAAAAGGTTTCATGAAATTCTGTTGTGTGGTTTCAGAGGAGTTGCGATGACAAACTGTTGCAGTAGCTCATTAAAGTTAACAAATTCAAAGGGGCGTAACTCCTAGAAAAAAATTGAATCGCAATTTCCTGTCGATATGCACAACTACATAGTATGTCCTTATTATCTAAAAAGGTTTCGTGAAATTCTGTTTTGTGGTTTGAGAGGAGTTGCGATGACAAGAAACAGGACTGACGGACTGACGGACGGACAGACGGACAGGTCAAAACATTATACCTCCGCAACCCGTTTCGTGGGGTATAATAATTTAAAACAGCAGGGAAGATTAATCATGTAGACTAATTTTTATAGCTTAGACTGATGTAAAGAGTGACAAATTTTTACTGTAAATTTTATTGATGTCTCTGTAGAGGCCAGTAAGTCAGATTTGTCTAGCTTAATTATTGAATTTGGATTAATTGTTTAAATTAGATAATTCTGGTGTAAAGAACCAGTGCGTGAGTGGATTATATCCTTCTAATAAATTGGTCAATGATTTTTGGGCTCAGCACGAGTTTACGTTTATGTGCCATATGCGCGCTTCCTTTTATCATCAGCTTTTGACTTGAGAACTTGCAATTCTAATACATTGCGTGAAATTTTAATTTTCACCCGAAGACCTCCCTTTGTTTTATCTTCAGAAGTTGATATGTAAATATGTTTTTTAGTGGGTCACATTTTTCTCCCCACCTTTGCTTTTGTTCATTTATTCAATTGATAAGATTTTAGTAGATGTAATGTCGTATTAAAGATGTAGCATAATTGCATATTAATTATGAACTTTTATGTCAAATGTTTTATTTGCAAATTGTATTTTTTTGCATTTTATGATTTTGAATAAATGACCTTTTTTCGTCAATCTTGTTTTTATATCATATAGCAAAACAAGCTCAGACTCTGAGCCTGTTGTATTATATATTAGTATGTTTATAGTATCTGTCTGTCAGTCTTAACTCAGTGTATTTTGTGATGATTGTTTAAAATTTATACAACCTAAAATTTTGAATTCCATTTTCATCTTTCTTTTCTTATAAATAAATATCCAAACAAATAAATCAAAAAAAAAAAAAAAAAACAGAAATCAATAGACTTATTGAGAGATGACAAACCACTCAATACCTTCTAGATTTACAAAGTGTATGTAATTGATCAACACACCAGTTTTCACGTCAGTGATGGAAATTGTCACAGTTATATGGCTTTATTGGCTTTGATAATAATTAGAGGATTATATGATGTATATGGTATCAGTTTCAATTAGTCTAGTCTTTGAAGGGTACAAAACGTATTAAAGTTCTTATTTTAGTTTTTATCTGATCATTTATATACAGAATTGATTACGGTAGACAGGACGGATTATGTTCTACATACAGACAGGCAATTTGATGAATATTTGAAGTCAAAAATAATCATTTTAATGCGTGGATTATTACTTTGATCAGGAACGATCGATAAATCTATTTGGCCACACTATACATTAAGAAGTATTTAGTGTGTCCCATGTAGAACAGGATATGATCACCTTTCCGGAATACCGGAGATTACCCCGGTTTTTTGGTGGGTTTCGTGTTGCTCAGTCTTTAGCCTGTTGATTTTTGTAGACTGGTGTTTGTCTTTGGGCGTTTTTCGTATTTAAACATGGCATCGTCAGTTTTTTTTTATTGACTTTATGAGTTTGACTATTCCTTTTGTATCTTCCGCCTCTCTTTTGCTCCTCTTCTAAATTTTAACTTATGTTTCTTTTTCATTTGTTGGGGTCATACCTGTTATTTTTGGCAATTTCCATCTGTTATATTGTATTCAAGAATCTCTCCTGTTAAACATCGGAAAAGCCCGAAGTTCCCGAAGTTTGTATCTGTAATAAATAAGGCTATATTTATCTTCCATGGTGATATAATCTATTTCAGTAAGCTGTCCCGTCTGTTAGCAAGACCTATGATGAGGGGTCATCTGTTTGGTTAGATAAGATAAGATAAGAAAACTTTATTTTGATTCGGCATGGTTTAAAACATACAAACATAAGCTCTTGAGAGCTTTTCACCGAATATATAAAACAAAACACATAACATAAAACAGATATACGTACACATACAGACATAGAATGAATATGATATACATGCAAGGCAATCAAAGCATACATATATAAGCAGAACATATAAGCACACATAAAATGAATAGAAAATCCATGCAGAGCAATCAAAATCATTGGATGATTGTGAGGTAACATAGCTACACCTGGTTGGAATGGGGACCGTAAATGTTATATCTTGTGTAGGGAAAGCACCATGCTCTTTGTTTGCAAGGCACGAAGGTGGCCTATCGCAAGACAGGTTATCTACCCTATCTAACATATCAATTCTATTGCAGACCAACTAAAATTAAATCGCTTTTAATCTACTTTTGAAAATCTTGGTTTTATTTTCTAATTTAATTGATTAACTTTTTCATATTAGTTAAATTATCTTTGTAGGTGTTTCTGGCTTCTTCGTTAGACCACCAACCAATTAATTTCAAATATTCAAAGATATCGTTATAAAAATCTGGGATTTGCCTTCTAAACTTTCATCAAGATGGCCGTCTCCACTGTTTGTTTGAAAAACTAACCACAAGGCAGAAATGTTAAAAAGCAGAAAAGTTGAATTGGAAGCAAAATCATGTATTCTAACAATTCTCTATTAAATTTGTATTAAAAAAAAAATGCTTGGAGAATATGAAATTGTATTGATATTACATATTGTACTATGCGTTTCTTAAGCCGTAAAGTATTCAGTATTCCACTTTTCATGCAATCTTACACTCAGTAAGGCTTCTGTTTCCAGTGTTTACACGAATAGAGTTTACTTGTACAGTTACATGTATCGCAAAGGTGTAATATTTAAAGTAAAGTATTTTTCTTTTTAAATGAATGTGTGTACAATACAGAATTTAACCGAGATATAGAACGACTGAGTTACTCTATATTTTATTTACTAGACATTACAAATAGATCCAAGTCTAGAAAATGTAAGATCTTTTCCTTGCAATCTTCTATTTCATTAAAAATAAAATTGTCTGTATCTATGTCTGATCATGCAATAAATAAATAGAATCCAAATTATCTCATTATTTCACAAACTAGTTTAAAGGAAAACAATATGGCGCACTTACGTGCATTAAACCAACTTAAACAAGTAAAAGAAGGATAACGAGCAAAGTTAAATACAATAAAACTGATTTCTCATAAATTTTATTTGTTGTTTATACAAATCAATGTGTTAATGAAGATCAGTTGGATGTATAGATACACCGCCACGTCCGGTCTGATTGATGATGTTGTATCCGATCAATTATGTTCTCCACGTTAAAGAATCCTTGTTACATCTTTAAGGAATCCACAGGTGGCCTTCTTCCGGGCAAACTTTAAGTCCCTTTCCGACCCATCCTCTTTTTAGTAGCACTGTACATTACCTGCCCTTAATGCAAACACTTTGCAGAACTACCAATTAGATTTATTTCATGTTGTGATGTTGCACTCGTCCTGCATATAGACGAGATGTTTGTCGCTGGACGTTAAAAATGTGAAAACAACACTTTATTTTCATGCGTCCGAAGCGCTTTTCTAGATTTACCTTCATCAGAAACGCTAAATGCATTTAGAAATTGACAATGAGGGTCGGTTGAAAACAAAACTTTACGACAAAAGAGATGATTTCAGCTTCCCAATTGTGAACTTTCCATTTCTATGTAGCAACATTCCAGCAGCACCTGCATACGGAGTATATATCTCCCAATTGATACGATATTCCCGGGCTTGTATTTCCTATCAAGATTTCCTTGATAGAGGGTTGCTGCTCACAAGGAAGCTATTAAACCGAAATTTCCAAATGGTGAAGTTGAAATCATCCCTTCGTAAATTTTAAGGACGCCATCACGAGTTGGTTGACCGTTATGGAATATCCGTTTCACAGATGATATCGGATATGTTCCTTATGTCGTAACTACAATCCCGTTCCCTTTTCACGAATGTGACCTACCGAATTAGACTATTTACCGGGTTTGTAATAACATGAGCAACACGACGGGTACCACGTGTGGAGCAGGATCTGCTTACCCTTTCGGAGCACCTGAGATCACCCCCAGTTTTTGGTGGGGTTCGTGTTGCTTAGTCTTTAGTTTTGTATGTTGTGTTTTATGTACTTATATTTGTTTGTTTGTCTTTTTCTTCTTTAGCCATGGCGTTGTCAGTTTATTTTCGATCTATGAATTGGACTGTCCCTCTGGTATCTTTCGCCCCTCTTTTAATGCCGAATATTTGAAATCCAAGGATGTATAAGAACCAAAATATTTTTAAGAGCCATATGACCAAAAGGACATAAAATAATAGCCAAATCCTAAGGACACCTTTGCCTGAGTTAATATCGTTGAAAGATAATGTTCAGATAAAAACAGATGAACATGCAATGAAAATCAGTATGCATTCCTCAATAAAGGTATGTAAAACAAGATTCATGTCACAGGTGTAGTTCAAAATTTAAAAAAAGACTTTTATATGTTATGGTTTTTAATTTCTGATTGTAGTCAGAAAATGACGGCGAATTGTTTTAAAAGTACATTCTGATAACCGACTGAATTCTTTATAATACATGTTGTGGCAATATTTTGTAAAGAACAATTTCCGTACTGTGATCTCTATGTGAATCCAACTTGAGAAAGATTTGACGTCTGTCGTAATGCCATGTAAACGTTATTATCTGTATCATTTAAACAATACGGTTAATTACGAATATAAAATTATTTTCGTCTATACTTTCTACATGTTCTAAGATATAAATAAAGTTAATCTTGTTTTTTTTTTTTTTTTAATTTTTGATATCTATATACCAGACTTTCCTAGGTTCTGATCTGAATCTGTGCAATATTTGTCACATAGTCTATTGATGTTAATTTTAGCACAATTCATTCAGAAGTGTTTGACCCTACATAATCAAGCAAATTTAAAGTGCAAAGAATAAAACAATGTCAAAACATTTCGTGACACGAAATGTCACGAAATGTTAAAATATTTTCTAATTCTTTGCACTTTAAATTTCAGATAATGAAGTGCCATAATACATTCATAAGAATTAAGATAATACCATAAGATTAAGGAGACGTTGTATGGTTGTGAAGGAGACAACTATCTACAATAACCAAAGAAAAAGAATGCAGACAACTACAGGTACATGTAACCGTTTTCAACACTGGGCAAAATTCGTACCTGATAGCAATCAACAAACATTCTGGAAAAAAAAAAAAAAAAAAAACGAACTGTCGGAAATGTACTGTTAACAGCAAACGAAAAACAATCATGACAGACAGCAACCAACGACAACATGTCAGGTCTGTTATACACATACAAAGTCCTAAACAGGAGAATTTGTACTACTGGGGATGTCCATGGACGCAAGTTTCATGTATTCGTTTATTTATCCTTTTATTTAATTATCCGGACAATTGAATGGTAGAAACTAACGTAAATGTAACAGTAGGTTTACTAGACGAACACTGATCTTTATTTAAAAGTATTTAGTTCAGGAAGGACAATAACCTGAATTGGAAGGTCTTCAATCTTACCAACAAGAAACAGATTACAAAAAGAATCAGAAGATTTGACATTTGAACAGCTTCATTCTTGAAATGATGTTGTTTTTTTAAGCCACTACATATCCAATCTATTGTCCAGATGGGCGTTTTTTTTAAACAACATTGTTAATATCCAAAGAAAACACAGTAATGTGTACGTTAAATGAAATAATGGCAACATCCATTCGTAAGTACGAAGCCAGATTTATACCATGAAATTGATGTAATCACAAAACATTTTTTGGTTTTAATACAGAACTATACATTGCACTATTATATTTACAATTGATGTTATTTTTTACACATTGCTCTGAAAAACATTTATAAGAAGCCGCCACTAAGCTTGGTCTAAATCAAATAATCCTAATTATAACATAGATTTATATATTCATTCGAAATGCAGACACTTACCACACTTCTGTTTTTATTAAAAATAAAGTCTATACATGAGCTATGATATATTCGGAGACTATAAATGAGCTATGAGATATTTGATTTATCTGAAATACTACATCACACTTCTGTTTTTATTAAAAATAAAGTCTATAAATGAACTATGATATATTCGGAGACCATAAATGAGCTTTGAGATTTTTGATTTGACTGAAATACTACACAACACTTCTGTTTTTATTAAAAATAAAATCAGCTATGATATATTCGTAATCTATAAATGAGCAATGAGATATTTGATTTAACTGAAATACTACACCACACTTCCGTTTTTATTTAAAATAAGTCTATAAATGAGCTATGATATACATGTATTTGGAGACCATACATCAGCCATGAGATATTTGATTAAACTGAAATACTACACCACACTTCTGTTTTTATTAAAGATAAAGTCTATAAATGAGCTATGATATATTCGGAGACTATAAATGAGCTATGAAATATTTGATTTAACTGAAATACTACACCACATTTCTGTTTTGATTAAAATAAAGTCTATAAATGAGCTATGATATATTCGGAGATCATAAATGAGCTATGACATATTTGATTTAACACAAATACTACACCACACTTCTGTTTTTATTAAAAATAAAGTCTATAAATGAGCTATGATATATTCGGAGACCATAAATGAGCTATGACATATTTGATTTAACTGAAATACTACACCACACTTCTGTTTTTATTAAAGATAAAGTCTATAAATGAGCTATGATATATTCGGAGACTATAAATGAGCTATGAGATATTTGATTTATCTGAAATACTACACCACACTTCTGTTTTGATTAAAATAAAATCTATAAATGAGCTATGATATATTCGGAGACCATAAATGAGCTATGAGATATTTGATTTAACTGAAATACTCTTTCATGTAAAAACTGTTCTTCAGAGAATTGGACATTCATTAGCTAATTCATGGTTATTCGCTTAGGGGTTTTATTTTTTTTTATCTCGAATGTTAACAGAACAAATAAATTTTGGTAGGAAAAATATAGATTTTGTTAGGAATTTATGATTCTTCTCTCAGACTATCTTCCTGCGTTCGATTAAATATTGTTTAGACATTTTGTTTGCAATCAATTCAATAATGTTGAGTTATGTTTTAAACACTTATTGAATTCGTTGTTGCAAAATAAACTAAATATCTATCTGTCATTCTCTAAAGATCGGTTCAGTTCAAACTGTCCGTTTCAGTAAAAAAGTTTGTAAAGTGACTGTTAAAAGAAACGTCCGCTCGGTTGAGGTGAAAAATAGATACCTCGTTTTTAGAGACTGATCTCTGCACGTTAACAACGTGAATCAGATGTGGATACTAAAAAATTCCAAAGATCTTTTAGAGAACATACAATCTCTTTCATCTTGCAAAAGTGTTAAAACATTTGACTTTTCTACTTCCCCATTCCAAACTTATCGACATATTAAAAGTATTGGCCCTGCTTTGTTTCATAAAAAAAATGACCAACGTAGATACAAGTATCTTGTCTTAGAGAGGGATAAATCGTACTTTGTAAAAAATCACTCTGATTCAAACGAAAATTCTCTGAACATTACATTATCAAGATGCTTGATTTCTTGATTGACAGCATATTTGTTACGTTTGGAGGACGTGTTTTTCAACAAACAATCGGCATTCCCATGGAAACCAACTGTGCTCGTCTTCTTGCCGACTTGTCCTTTATTCATATGAGGCTGACTTCATACAGGGACTTCTTAGGAAGAAAGAAAAAGTTAGCAGTATCCTTCAACTTTACTTTCCGCTATATAGATGATGTTCTCTAATTACTAAATAACTCAAAATTTGGTGACTTTGTTAAAAGCATCTATCCCATCGAACTTGAGATAAAGGATAGAAATAAGAAGATGTGGTATGAGTGCCAATGAGACAACTCTCCATCCAAGTCACAATGTGTAAAAAGTAAACAATTATAGGTCAAAGTACGGCTTTCAACACGGAGCCTTGGCTCACACCGAACAGCAAGCTATAAAGGGCCCCAAAATGACTAGTGTAAAACAATTCAAACAGGAAAACCAACGGTCTAATCTATATAAAAAACTAGAAACGAGAAACACTTAAAAACCACATCAACAAACGAGAACCTCTGAAACAGGTTCCTGACTTAGGACAGGTGCAAACAAATGCAACGGGCTTAAACGTTTTAACAGGCGCCAACCTTCACCCTAACCTGAAATAGTAGTGTAACATTACAAAATAGAAAGACACACTATAAAATATCAATTGAAATGGCTTAACTCAATCAAAAAGACATATTAACAAAAACAAGTAAACATACACTTAACGAATAAATTTGATCAATGACACAATGTCAAAAAGACAACTATAACCTTGGACAAAATGGCGTTAAATAAAACAACGCACACAGGTAAATCTAAATATAATAATTTTACAACAGATACATATAGAATAATGGCATTTTTGTTTTTGATACTGACTTTATCAGCAAGAATATCAAGCGAGCCCGCTAGGACGAGCTGATATTCGAGCTGATGAAGTCAGTATCAAAAAATAAAATGCCATTATTCTTTTTATCGGCAATTTGTCATAACTGTAGGTTTTTTTGGTTGAGAATATGAAGTAGAATAAAATAGTTAGTAAAACTACTTTTACGCGAACAAAACGTTGGGTTCGTTGTTCGGTTGTATGAATGACGTCGCGTGCATTTCATTGATAAATTGGCGCGGATGGACTCGAACACGCGACGTCGCTGCACTTGTACATGACGTCATTGCCTAATATTTTCGAGTATCAAGTCCTGTCCATGATCTTAAAAATATTAGGCAGTAAGATCAAAGGTAAAATGTACAAATTGCCGATAAATATAGAATAATGGCATTTTTGTTTTTGATACTGACTTTATCAGCAAGAATATCAAGCGAGCCCGCTAGGGCGAGCTAATATTCGAGCTGATAAAGTCAGTATCAAAAAATAAAATGCCATTATTCTTTTTATCGGCAATTTGTCATAACTGTAGGTTTTTTTGGTTGAAAATATGAAGTAGAATGAAATAGTTAGTAAAACTACTTTTACGCGTACAAAACGTTGGGATAGTTGTTCGGTTGTATGAATGACGTCGCGTGCATTTCATTGATAAATTGACGCGGATAGACTCGAGCACACGACGTCGCTGCACTTGTACATGACGTCATTACCTAATATTTTCGAGTATCAAGTCCTGTCCATGATCTTAAAAATATTAGGCAGTAAGATCAAAGGTAAAATGTACAAATTGCCGATAAAGTCAAGTCTGCCTCATATCTTGACGGTTATCTAGAAATTGACAATGAGGGCCGGTTGAAAACAAACATTACGACAAAAGGGATGATTTCAGCTCCCCAATTGTGAATTTTCCATTTCTATGTAGCAACATTCCGGCAGCGCCTGCATATATACATCTGAGTATATATCTCCCAGTTGATACGATATTCTAGGGTTTGTTCCTATCATGATTTCCTTGATAGAAGGTTGCTTCTCACAAGGAAGCTATTAAACCAAGAGTTCCAAGTGGTGAAGTTGAAATCATCCTTTTGTAAATTTTACGGATGCCATCACGAGTTGGTTGACCGTTATAGAATATCCGTTTACAGATGATAGCGGATATGCTCCAATTGTCGTAACTACAATCCCGTCCCCCTTTCCCCGAATGTGACCTACATTATTAGACTTATTACCGGGTTTGTACTAACATGAGCAGCACGACGGGTGCCACATGTAGAGCAGGATCTGCTTACCCATCCGGAGCACATGAGATCACTCCCACCAGTTGCTCAGTCTTTACTTTTCTATGTTGTGTTTTGTGTAATGTTGTATGTCTGTTGGTATATTTCCTTTTTAGCCATGGCGTTGTCAGTTTATTTTTGACTTATGAGTTTGAATGTCCCTTTGGTATCCTTCTACTTTCTCTACTTTAACAATCTTATAGTTACTCTTAAAGGGATCTCATTTAACCTGTTACAAGGCAAATGTCTAAGCCTTCCAAGCTTATCCTTTTTCCTCTGTTAATCCAAAATTTCCCTCCCTATTGTGACGTCGAACAACTTGGCGAACCTTCCTTACTTTTGTTTTTCTCCTGAATCTGCTACATAACGTTTCACAACAATTAAAAATGCCATCTACATATTGCTGTGCAAAAAAAAAAAAAAGAAATGCATATAGAATTTTGAATTCCACTACTGAAAAATCGATCAAAAATTAATTTCTCTAAAATCTGTTTGCGAGGTATTACTTTCGCCTTTTTTCTGCGTCTGATTCTCGTCTTCTTTAAATAATTATGTGAAGGGACATTTTTTCGATTAAATCTTCATCGGGAATTCATTTGCAACTGAATTTTAAAGTTCGTTCTTATGTTGTGCCCCTGTCTCAGGTTAGGGGAGGGTTGAGCACTCACAACATGTTTAACCCTGCAGCATTCTGTTGCCTGTCACAAGTCAGGATCCTGTAGTTCAGAGGTTTTTGTTGGTTTATGTCTGTCATAATTGTTTTTTCGTAAATTGTATTGTTATTAATTAGGCCGTTAGTTTTTTCGTTTCATGTTTCACCTTTTTCATGTCGGGGTCTTTTTAATGCTGACTCTACGGTATGGGGTTTCTCATTGTTGAAGGCCATACGGTGACCAATTATAAATGCTTATATCCACGTCATTTGAACGCTGGTGGATAGTTAGTAGTCTTATTGGCAATCATACAACATCGCCTTATTTTTTATACAATAAGTCCTTCGCAAAAATGTCCCACATTATGGTATGACGCTTAATGGTCCAAACTATTCAACATTATATCAATTAAAAAACTTCTAATTGAATAAATACAAATAAAACTAATTGGTTATATTTCTTATGGTGAAAGTTTCGAATGCTTGCTACAGTAAAATTTTATCGAACACAATGGATTCATGGGAGAATAAAACTGTTTGGTAAATTTACATAAATCAATGATCATTAAAATTAACTTGTCAGTTGACCGGTAATAGTAGATAGAAAGACCAATAGTTATATAGACGCCTAATGATCCAGCACATCATAATAATGGACTGTTGAAATATAAAGAATTATTTTACACTGACTTCCACATAAAGTCAATTGAAGACAGATTTGAATGTTCGTCTCTCGTGTATTAAGTTTAAGTTAAAATCTGCATCAAATGAAACCATACACCACAAAGAAAAAAATACGGTACCATTATCATTCAACATTTTACTTCATCATTTATCTTCAGACAACAAAGAAGTTAATCCTGTTTCATTTTCGATATGTAGTTTATCTGACTTTCCCAGATTTTGTGAGAATCCAATCACGTATTAGTCACATGATACTGTGTAAATGAAATGAATCTATCAATACTGAATGAATTTGGTTAATTCCAGTTCAATTACAAAGGTTCCATTTTACACGTAGTTCCGTAAAATCCATCGGACATTGACCAAACAATTTGTATGAAAAATTAATTGCATCGGATCATTCTTCGAGTTCTGACGTAGAAACTATATTGTGTATTTACACACACAGAAACCAAATAACCGAATAATTGACATCTCCAGGCCACATTATTGCTTCCACAATGGACAAGTACAAACATCAAGACAAGTTCTTAATGATCCTATAAATTTAGAGACGTTCAAATAATTGACACCAACACCTTATTTTCAATCTACAACATAAACCACAAAAATGAATTGATTGTTTTCGCTTACCTCCAGTGGAAGATATTTTATGCAAAATTGCGACGAAAAAAATATAAAAGAAGCATGATCAATACACAGTAACAACGTTTCTGACTTTGAACATGTGGGGTTCTAATTAGTATTCAAATATATACTTTATTTTGTATTAAACAAACACAAAGGTGTAATACATGAAATATCAATTGAGAAAATTACGTACTAAGTTAATTATTAGGTACGTGTATTGAAAAAAAGTTCAGGTTACATCTACTGCGTTGTTATTTTTTTCTCAGAGGACACGTAAGAATATTTAATAAATACATCTGTATTTAAATTTGAAGAAACACTTGTGTCTTGCAACGGATCTTAGAATATATCCATAGAAAAGGTTCTTTTGCATGCAGAGACATGACATTCTTCGAAAAGTGGACTGCACGTTGTTGCGTTATAAACATCCAGGCAACAAGCTCCGAGATTCATTTTAAACGTCCGTTTTATTACAACACGTTTATAATCTTAAGAATTTAAATTGCGAAAAAGAATATAAGCTTGCACTTCCTATTATGACAGAAGGTTGTTGCTTAAAAGGAAGCTATCAAATGACGAAGTTGAAATCATCCCTTCGAAATTTTACGGACGCCATAACGAGTTGATTGACCGTTATGGAATATCTGTTTCACAGATGACGGATATGTTCCATTGTAGTAACCACAATCCCGTCCTCTTTTCCTCGAATGTGACCTAATGAATTTTACATAACCGGGATTGTACTTACGTCAGCAACATGTCACATGTGGAGCAGGATCTGCCAACCCCAGGAGCACCTGAGATAATCCTCAGTATTTGGTTGCTTATTTTTAGTTTTATTTGTTGTGTATTGTATACTGTTGTCTGCCTTTTGGTTGTCATTTCACATGTCATTTCAGTTTGTTTTCGACTTATGAGTTTGAATATCTCTTTGGTATCTTTCGCCTCTCTTTTAAACATTGTCATGAAAGATGCAACATACGTATAGTATGAATGCACAAAATAATAGCTAACTATATTTTTCCTATCTTGAAGTAAGCGCTTCCTTTTTTTGCAAATCTATATAACGTTAACCAATAAACCTGTTGTCAAGGTTATAAAAGCTTTGCATGTTTATTATAAATGCATCTTTACACTGAAATACAACTTACGACAAATGCATTAAATTTCTAATGTAATTGAAAAGAATAAAAATCTAGTTGGTATACAGGTATATGGCATGTCAATATGTCAATAAAAAGCTATCATTTTTATTTAAATAAACTATTGAAACAGACCGTAAGTTATAAAAAGAATATGCATTAATTTCTTTACACAATTACTAATGTACTTTTAGCTCTGTACAATGACCCAGTCAATTAGCAACATCAGGATAATATGCTGTTTCCCTTGAACACGAACGACTGTCAGAAATGATTTGTATAATCATAGTGGAAGAGAACAAGATAATGCCGTATTTAGCGGATAAAAATTAAGTTGTCAAATAATTGCAAAAAACAAACTGCGTGTAAGATTCTTGACATGATCTAGCTCAAATAAACCTGTTTCTAAATAAAATTTTGACAGACATATATTTTAATCAATTGTTTTAAATAGCTCAGTTGACAGTAAGCTTATTTAATATTTAAATCATTGATACATGCACAAGAAAAATGATTCTGATCTAGTGTTCAACGTATCTGTTTCTCATTGAACTTTTCAGACTCAATTTATTGAATTATCGTCATTTGCGTATCACGTGTACAACTAGATAATTGGAAATATATCGAAAGACACAACTTTATTTATGCCATGTTAATACATATCGACGGAAGTTTTAAACACGTGCATAATTGAGAAGTCCATTATAGAAAAGAAGCTTACAATACACGTCATTTGAACGCTGGTGGATAGTTAGTAGTCTCATTGGCAATGATACCACATCGCCTTATTTTTATACAGTAAATACTTCGCAAAAATGTCCCACATTATGGTATGACGCTTAATGGTCCAAACTATTGAACATTATATCAATTAAAAAAACTTCTAATTGAATAAATACAAATAAAAATAATTGGTAATATTTCTTATGGTGAAAGTTTCGAATGCTTGCTACAGTAAAATTTTATCGAACACAATGGATTCATGGGAGAATAAAACTGTTTGGTAAATTTACATAAATGAATGATCATTAAAATTAATTTGTCAGTTAACCGGTAGCAGTAGATAGAAAGACCAATAGTTACATTGACGCCTAATGATCCAGCACATCATAATAATGGACTGTTGAAATATAAAAAATTATGTTACAATGACTTCCACATAAAGTCAATTGAAGACAGATTTGAATGTTCGTCTCTCGTGATTTAAGGATAAGTTGAAATCTTCATCAAATGAAACCATACACCACAAAGAAAAATATACGGTACCATTTTCATTCAACATTTTACTTCATGATTTATCTTCACACAACAAAGAAGTTAATTCTATTTCATTTTCGATATGTAGTTTATCTGACTTTCCCAGATTTTGTGAGAATCCAATCACGTATTAGTCACATGATACTGTGTAAATGAAATGAATCTATCAATATTGAATGAATTTGGTTAATACCAGTTCAATTACAAAGGGTCCATTTTACAAGTAGTTCCGTAAAATCCATCGGACATTGACAAAAACTTCGTACGAAAAATAAATTGCATCAGATCATTCTTAAAGTTTTGACTTAGAAACTATATAGTTTATTTACACACACAGAAATCAAATAACCGAATAATTGACATCTCCAGGCCACATTATTGCTTCCACAATGGACAAGTACAAACATCAAGACAAGTTCTTAATGATCCTATAGATTTAAAGAGACGTTCAAATAATTGACAACAACACATTATTCTCAATCAACATCATTAATCCCAAAATTAGATTGATTGTTTCCGCTTACGTCCGGTGGAAGATATTTTATGTAAATTTGCGATGAAAAAAATATAAAAGAGGCATGATCAATACACAGTAACAACGTTTCTGACTTGAACATGAGGGGTTCTAAGTATTCAAATATATACTTTATTTTGTATTTAACAAACACAAAGGTGTAATACATAAAATATCAATTGAGAAAATTACGTACTAAGCTAATTAACAGGTACGTGTATCGAAAAAAAGTTCAGGTTAAATCTACTGCGTTGTTATTTTTTGCTTAGAGGTCACACAAAAATATTTAATAAATACATCTGTATTTAAATTTGAAGAAACACTTGTGACTTGCAACGAATCTTAGAATATATCCATAGAAAAGGTTCTTTTACATGCAGAGACATGACATTCTTCGAAAAGTGGACTGCACGTTGTTGCGTTATAAACATCCAGGCAACAAGCTACGAGATTAATTTTAAACGTCCGTTTTATGACAACACGCTTTTAATCTTAAAAAGGTAAATTGCGAAAAAGAATATAAGTTTGCATTTCCTATCATGACAGAAGGTTGTTGCTTACAAGGAAGCCATCAAACTGAAGAAGTTGAAATCATCCCTTCGAAAATTTTACGGACGCCATCGCGAGTTGATTGACCGTTATGGAATATCTTTTTCACAGATGACGGATATGTTCCATTGAAGTAACCACAATCCTGTCCTCTTTTCCTCGAATGTGACCTAATGAATTTTACATAACGGGGTTCGTACTTACGTCAGCAACATGCCGGATATGGAGCAGGATCTGCCAACCCCAGGAGCACCTGAGATAATCCCCAGTATTTGGTAGGGTTCGTGTTGCTTTTGGTTTAGTTAAATTTGTTGTGTATTGTATACTGTTGTCTGTCTTTTGGTCGTCTTTTGACATGTCATTTCAGTTTGTTTTCGACTTATGAGTTTGAATATCTCTTTGTATCTTTCGCCTCTCTTTAAATATTGTCATGAAAGATGCAACATACGTATAGTATGAATGCACAAAATAATAGCTAACTATATTTTTCCTATCTTGAAGTAAGCGCTTCCATTTTTGCAAATCTATGTAACGTTAACCAATAAACCTGTTTGCATTTCCTATCATGACAGAAGGTTGTTGCTTACAAGGAAGCCATCAAACTGAAGAAGTTGAAATCATCCCTTCGAAAATTTTACGGACGCCATCGCGAGTTGATTGACCGTTATGGAATATCTTTTTCACAGATGACGGATATGTTCCATTGAAGTAACCACAATCCTGTCCTCTTTTCCTCGAATGTGACCTAATGAATTTTACATAACGGGGTTCGTACTTACGTCAGCAACATGCCGGATATGGAGCAGGATCTGCCAACCCCAGGAGCACCTGAGATAATCCCCAGTATTTGGTAGGGTTCGTGTTGCTTTTGGTTTAGTTAAATTTGTTGTGTATTGTATACTGTTGTCTGTCTTTTGGTCGTCTTTTGACATGTCATTTCAGTTTGTTTTCGACTTATGAGTTTGAATATCTCTTTTGTATCTTTCGCCTCTCTTTTAAATATTGTCATGAAAGATGCAACATACGTATAGTATGAATGCACAAAATAATAGCTAACTATATTTTTCCTATCTTGAAGTAAGCGCTTCCATTTTTTGCAAATCTATGTAACGTTAACCAATAAACCTGTTTGCATTTCCTATCATGACAGAAGGTTGTTGCTTACAAGGAAGCCATCAAACTGAAGAAGTTGAAATCATCCCCTCGAAAATTTTACGGACGCCATCGCGAGTTGATTGACCGTTATGGAATATCTTTTTCACAGATGACGGATATGTTCCATTGTAGTTACCACAATCCTGTCCTCTTTTCCTCGAATGTGACTTAATGAATTTTACATAACGGGGTTCGTACTTACGTCAGCAACATGCCGGATATGGAGCAGGATCTGCCAACCCCAGGAGCACCTGAGATAATCCCCAGTATTTGGTAGGGTTCGTGTTGCTTTTGGTTTAGTTATATTTGTTGTGTATTGTATACTGTTGTCTGTCTTTTGGTCGTCTTTTGACATGTCATTTCAGTTTGTTTTCGACTTATGAGTTTGAATATCTCTTTGGTATCTTTCGCCTCTCTTTTAAACATTGTCATGAAAGATGCAACATACGTATAGTATGAATGCACAAAATGATAGCTAACTATATTTTTCCTATCTTGAAGTAAGCGCTTTCATTTTTGGCAAATCTATGTAACGTTAACCAATGAACCTGTTGTCAAGGTTATAAAAGCTTTGCATGTTTACTATAAAATGCATCTTTACACTGAAATACAACTTACGACAAATGCATTCAATTTCTAATGGAATTTGGAAAAATAAAAATCTGGATGGTATATGGCAGGTCAATATGTCAATTCAAAGGGTATTATTTTCATTTAAATGAACTATTGCAACAGATCGTATGATATAAAAAGAATATGCATTATTTACTTTACACAATTACTGTTGTACTTTTAGCTCTGTACAATGACCCAGTCAATTAGCAACATCAGGATAATATGTTGTTTCCCTTGAACACGAACGACTGCCAGAAATGATTTGTATAATCATAGTGGAAGAGAACAAGATAACTCCGTATTTAGCGGATAAAAATTAAGTTGTCAAATAATTGCAAAAAGCAAATTGCGTGTAAGATTCTTGACATGATCTAGCTCAAATTAACCTGTTTCTTAATAAAATTCGACAGACATATATTTTAATCAATTGTTTTAAATAATTCAGTCGACAGTAAGCTTATTTAATATCTAAATCATTGATACAAGCACAAGAAAAATGATTCTGATCTAGTTTTCGACGTATCTGTTTCTCATTGAACTTTTCAGACTGAATTAAGCGAATTATCGCCATTTGCGTTTCACGTGTACAACTAGATAATCGAAAATACAACGAAAGACACAACTTTATTTATGTCATGTTAATACATATCGACGGAAGTTTTAAACACGTGCATTCTAGAAAAGAAGCTTACAATACAGACTGCACTTTTAGTGAAGATTGACCTGCACATATAATTTACAGATATTTTTTTTAATTCTACAAAATTCACTGCATTCTTTCGCAATTATGTCATTCTATTTAGTTTATATGAATAAAGAAACGTTTTAAACAGTCTAGTTGTATAATATAGATATCCTAATTATCTTAAATGAATTATCATAAAACATTTCTATAACATACGCATGCATGGATACACAAATGACAATATACGCTTCATACGAGTTTGGGGGGTAAATCCCCTCCATTACGAAACCCTAATAAGGATGCCCATTGTGTTGTTCGATTGTCGTCCAATTGACGTAAATCCTAAATCTTCTACGATTAAATTAAACATAATGGCGTAGAAATCGTGGCATCAAAACGTCCTACGCAATTGATAATTGTAAGATAACTAAAACGGTCATTATAACCGCAAGATATATTGAGAATAGGCTCAGAATAAATTGCATTAGTGTTTACAGAAAATTGGATTTTTCAGTAAGAATATGTTATCCAAATATTTGTGTTTTATCCTTTTTTAGAAGGTGAATAATCCGATTTTCATTTTGGGTCCTAATGCCAGTCCGGTATTACACTAGGTGTGTTGTGAGTTTTTCTGTAGACCCTTATGTCACAATTTTTATGCCTTGTTTAAATAACATTTTGATCTAGTTTCCCAAATAGCCAGGGGTGTTTTTCGGCGTTAACGTCACAAATGGAATTATATGATAGGCATTAAGGGTAGGACAAAATGGTACTTCCGTATATACATTCGATTCGTCTCCTTTCCTTATCATTGACGCATTCAGATTGAGTCTGGGTCACACACTTTTTAAGTTATATAATGTTAAAGACTAAACGGACAAAAATAAACGTATTATAAATATATTTCTTGTAATTTGTTTTGCTAGGTCAATACAGATGTCACTATTGGTTAATTTGAAGAGAGAAAGCTGGAGTTCCAGACTTAAGTGTCAGTTATCACAGAATAATATGTCAAAACCTCTCCTTTGTTCCAAATATATTTGAAAATAGATCATGAATAATGAATCAAAATTCGGTTAAATGTTAACAGCGGCGTTTTTTTTTTCAGTTTTAAAAGTTTATTATACTTTTCCAGACGGTAATCGGTCATGTTTACGAGGCATTGTAAAGGTAATTGCAGTTCAATAGCGATCTTTATTTGTCTTCATATTCTGCTCCTGTTGATTACAATTGAAGAGCGCAACCAGTAGTGTTTCCATGTTCTATGCTTCCAAAATAAAGTATATATCTTTTTTTGTTTTATTTTCTACAAACAGCAAATGTAATTGAACGATAAAAATGAACAACAGGTCTAAATTAAATTTAAAATTTATTTAGGATTTTATTACTTAACAAATAAAATTTTATTTCTACAGAATTGGTATATTTTTCAGAAGAAAAAATATACAATTAAAGATACCGTTTTTCAGAACCATTTCGTCATATTGAAAACCTGAATACAAAAAGAAAGACATTTTCTAAAATACAGAGGATTCGTTTATTTAAATGAAATTAACGTTAAAAACTTTAAACCTTCCTATTTTTATAACAAAGGACTACCTAAAATTTCTTACACATACATGTACAATGTATAACAAATTCAGTAGAAATTCAAAATTTGCGAATTATGCATGTCTATAAGACATCAGTATAGAAAAGTATTCTCCTTGAACATGCCACTGTGAAACATCGAAGTTAAGCTATGATCCCTATCATCATGTAACTATATTACAGCAGACCTTAACAACGTTTAGGACCGAGAGGTTATAAATTTTGAAAAAAAGGGTTCAAATATCGCCCTCCATTGAAAACAAATTGGGAAGAGTGTTGTCAGGTCTTGAAATATCAATTTTTAATCCAATTGTGGAAATTGGTGTAAACCTGAGAAATCTGACAATATCCACTTAATTCCTATTTGAACCAACCAAATGGCTGAATATTGTGAATATTCAAATATCACATTTCCAAACTAATTTTTAGAGAAATAATTTAAAGCGTTAGTAAAACGCCCGTTTCTAGGATTAAAAAACAAACTTCAAGGACTCGAAAAGCGTTTTGTGTTTGTACCAAAAGTTGCTTGTGATTTAACATAAATACTACATGGAAGTTCTTAAAAATGAAATTATAAATTCTTCGTTTCGCAGAGATTCAAGTAGATCATGTCACTATAACATCTCAGCTTAAGAACTTCATGTGAACATATCTAGTTCCTGGCTCTGTATTGGCTACCTACACTACTCAATAACCCGCAACATATTGTTTTCTATAACTAATCTTTATGTTTTTTAAAGTTTTTTATTCGAGCATCACTGATCAGTCTTGTGTAGACGAAACGCACGTCTGGCGTACACAATTTTAATCTTGATATCTATGAGCAGTTTTTTTTACTAGTTCCTATACTAGTATCATATTTGTTATAAAGATTCTTAAAATAATGGTATTGCTTATTTTTGGATGAAAGAAACCTGCTTGGTTTTTTTTTTAGATAAATTATATAATTACATGCTATTTGATGGTCATCTTAAATCGACTATCAGTTACGACTTTTCTACTCTCTACAATATACTTCAACACAATCTGTTTAAAACTTTTAAAAATCTGATTGCAAATTTATTTAAATAATTTATTGCAAAGTCCTATACAAGCTCGTTTTTTTATATTGAAGTTAAGTAACTCGAGTTGAAATCGAGCAATTATTACCTATTTTTCTATTGGGAAACATTCTCTTTTGTTTTAAATGGAAACTGTGCGACTCTTTTTATCTAGTCTTTTGCATATACCAGTATGACGTCATAAGTCCTGTTTAGGCATCAGACTTTATCACTTTAACGACAACCACTGAACTACAGGTTCCTGACCCATAATGAATGTGGCGGGGTTAAACATGTTTGAAGACGCCAAACCTCCCCTAACCTGGGACAAGTGTGTTACAGTACAGCATTAAAACGAACTATAAAAATCAGTTGGAACAGGACTCAACTCATCAGATCGTTAAAAAGTAGAAAAAACATCTAACAAAACACAATCGGACGTGGCAACACTCACAAGAAAAAAAGACACAATGTAAAGATCTGAAAGTACTCACAGTTACTGACAGCTTCAAAGCCAAAAACAACTAAAACAAAATCATGTATCTAAGACTAAAATACCAATTAGTACACATCCAACATCCAATGGATTTAGTGTAAAGACGTCATTAACAGTAGAAAAAAAAAATGAACTTGTACAATGCCAAAATATAGGTATCGACAGATTGTAGTACCTAAAATGTTAATATGTGTATACCAATAATATATAGTATTTTTTCTTTAAATTTACTGATAAGAAAATCAATATGTATACCAATACAACAATGTTCAAAGATCAAATTACAGTGTTGAATTGGTAAGCTTTTAGAATAAGTTTATTAAATGATTGATTAGTTTACCAGGATCGTTTCTAAATTTTCGGGCTCGGTTATCAACATCATCGTAAAAATTAGGACGTGCTATACTGTTTGAAATAAGTTTTCTACAGGTACAGCCAAACTTCCAAACCAAATATTTGTATCTATGGAATAATCTAATAAAGGTTTAAAGTAATTTTGGTAACGAAATCCCTGACTTACTAATTTACCATGTTATACATAGATTATACAAATTGAAATCCAAAACGTTACTACAGACCACGGGCACAAAGAACAAGTTGGGATACATATGTACTGTAAAACGGTGCCACGGGAACATCACCGTTCAAACAATGAAAATTAACGTTAGTGAAAGAAAAGTCATCCTTTTTGTCGTAAATTTTTGTGTGGAGTTTTTCGTGTAAACTGAAATATCTTAATGTAGGAAAGGATTGTTATTACTGTCTATGGTTGGTTAATTTAAAGTAAGTTCCTTTGGGTAAATTTCGGCAGTATACACAGAGAATTATTGATTATTTAACGAAACAATATCATCCAGATAACGGTAAGTGTTGTTAAACTTATCAATTGAATGGAATTTAGACGGGTTTTACTGTCTTTGGGCATAAACTATGATTCATAACAGTACATGAACAAGTCTGCTATTAAAGGGGCACAATTGGTGCACATAGGAATTCATACAACCTGTCGATAAACTTAATTGCCAAAACTTACATGAATGTTGGCAAGGAGAACATTTAGAGCTTTAATTATCTCATCACACATCCAATAGGTATACCTAGCATATTAACGCATTACTGACTTTTGATTCATTTCTATATTATTTTCGAAATGTGATATGCGAACATCAACAACATTCAGACATTTATTCAAATAGAAAGCAAGTGACGTTTTGTTAGATTTCTACCATTTACACTCATTTTTACAATAGGATGAAAGAGTATCTTTTATGACCTGACTACACTCTTTCCAACTTATTTTCAACGATGGACGATATTTTTTCAGAAAGTTTATAACCTCTTGGTCTTGGACGATGTTCAAGTCCCCCCTGTAAATACATGGCCATAGGGACCATATCTAAACTTCGATGTTTCACAGTCTCATGTTGAAGGAGCATTATTTTCTATACCGAAGTCTGTTTATCGGTACTTATATTGATTATTTTTTTTTATCAATTGAACCATAATAAAATACATTGTGCTTTACAGCCCTGAAAATTTATGGTCCTTCATCCTGTTCATACTATTTATATATATACTTTTGAAGAAGGTCATGATTTTCTCCGACTATTTATGATGTCTTCACACTAAATCCGTTGGACTGATTGATAAATTAGTCTAGGAGAACATGATTTATCAATAATTCTTTACTGGCTTCAACTACCTTTGAAGTACCTTTTAGTGTATCGTGACTTTGTATATTTTGTCTTTATGTTAAGTGTTTAAATGCTTCTTGTCAATCTGACGATTCAAGCCCTTTTTAACTGATGATTAATTTGTTTTTACTTGTTCTTACACCACTATCCCAGTTTTGTGGGAGAGTAGAGTGCTCGCGAACATGTTTTAAGGAGGCTAAAGGGTATACATTGAATATACAGCTTTTCCTTATAATTTGTTGATTGATACCTCTTAACATATGGATTTAAAAAATGTAATAGAAATAGGGGTCTGCGACCATCTAAGCCAGTTACTGACTGCTAACAAATGAGGGTTTTTCCTCTTAATTCATACAATTTTTACAAAGACCAATAGGGAAAATTGCAACTGCGTTATCTTTAACCTAAAACATCAAATAAACAGAATTACAGATTTCTATTAAACTTTCTATTCTAAGAGAATTATAAGTGAAGTTCATAAAAAGCAGAAAAATAGGATCACCGATCTTTTAAGAGAGATAAATCACATAAATGGTGAAACCATGGCAACAAAAAATGGCTATTTTTGATAAATTCAATTTTTTTCCCCGTTTTAGCCAAAACTATTTGAAATGAAAACCTAACTTTGGTTTACAATACCTCTTAGTGATATGCAGGCCCACATTGAAATTAAGGTCATATGGTCAAATCGTAAGGTCAAAGGTCAAGGCATTCGTAAATTAATGTTATTTCATAAATTCATAAAGAGTTTTTTATGAGATCATTTGATTAATAAATCAAAGTTTACAGATATACATTATGTAAAATAAGAAATGGAAGGTGGACCTGAATGATAATATTATTGTCAAGGTCAGCATTGTTCCAATAGTCAAATTTGGATTGTAGGGAACATTCTAGATAATTTAAAATACCAAATATTTAGAAGGAAAAAATGAAAACATCACGTTATGAATTTAATGCGTCCGAAGCGCTTTTCTGGATTTACCTTCATCAGAAGCGCTCAAAGCCGAATATTTGAAAGCCAATAATGTATAAATCCGAAACACTTGAAGAGTTACATAATCAAAAATGACCCAAAATAATTGCTAAATCCTTCTAAGGCCAACTCTTTCTGAGGGAGTGGAAACCTTAGTTTCTTTTTAATAAGGAAAAGTACCAAACGTTTATAGATTATGACCTACAGAGAAAAATGCTCCTTATTAGATCTAATGTCAATAGGAAATACAAAATAACAAGATGTACTAGTCCACTAGATGATTAGATAACTAAACAAAATTGATATCCCCTCTTTTCCTCCAAGTCTGACATGGGAAACCTCAAACATCAAGTCCATCAAAAAATAAAATAGGTGCATAATGGTATTTGGAATTATGATTCTCTGCAGACTTCTTGACTTATGTTACACTTTTTTGGTTTTTGTGCAAAAGTTAAAGGTTTAGATTAATATGTAGTCCGTGCCTGTCCCAAGTCAGGAGCCTGTAATTCAGTGGTTGTCGTTTGTTGCTGTATATCATATTTTTTTGGTGTTATGTACAAAAATCTAGCTGTTAGTTTTCTTGTTTACATTGCTTTACATTTGTCATTTCGTTTTATAACTTAGTAAGTGGTATGGGTTTTGCTTATTGTTGAAGGCCATAGGGAGACCTAACTTCTATGTCGCTTGGTTCCTGGTCGAAAGGTTTTTGATTTAATTGGGCTAAATGCAAAACTTAACCGGATAGGGATGAACGTACTTATGGACTGTCAAGGGTATATCTATATAATCTATCCACATTTGTGGCATCCACATTTGTGGCGGGGCATAATAAAATCCAATCTTGATATCTACTTCAAATATAAATAACAACATGCAGTATATGTGATATAAGTATTTATTTATAGGTATGTTTAAGTACCCATACATTACTTATCGAGTTTACATAAATTCCAAAAACAATTCGCCAATAAAGGTGTCGAAAAGCATGGTTTGATTAGCAGCAGGCCGACTTAACAGGCTTATTCCAATCATACAACCTTATAACCTTAATACTTTTCACAGTGCGCCAGGTTTTTTTTTATCGTGTTCTGCAAATCATGTTACGCAAACACCTGTCAATCCCCTCCCCCTCGGACAAGAATTTGAAGTGCAAACATATTTTTTATGCTGCAAACAGTGATTTTTGAGATTTATAAAGTTTTCAACAATAAATTATGTTGACATGTGTACCTGTGTCATTTCATATACTATCCTTATTTTCTTTGGTAGGATGGTAAGTTGACCAAATACAATGTACATGTATATGCCTATTGGGACTATAATTACATTGCATCAGCATATATTATACTTCTTGTATCATGACATCTAAGCATAGAAACGAGCAAAAAGTAAAAAAAAATCTATTTCCTATAGCTTCTGCATTCATTATTATGTGTAAATATGTGTTATGGCCTACATTGACCAAAAATAATTTTCAATCATACATGGCCAGAGACCATTTCATACTCATGTGGTATGATATTTGTATCTTTTTTTCCATTCAAGGTACATTAAATATACGTGGAAGAACTATTTAAACAAAACCTAAAAAAAATTTAAATTGGTGGAAAACATAATATTTTCATATAAAGCCACCTTCATTTGAAAATCTCTTTTTCAGGCACAGGCTCATATAACTCTAAATTATGAATAATTGTTATAAATCTTGAATCCTTGATACATTGAATGATTGATCAATTGCTTAAAATACATGCTACATTATACATTAGGGCATTTAAAATGCAAATTTTTACAATATCTAATTTTTTAAATCCCAAATCTTGATAGTTGAAATTGTTAGATTAAATGTAAAAAATAAACACCCAAAGTTAAAATATAAAAATAGCAATATTGCCTATAATATAGATTGCATTGTCATGAATGTTTGTCAACTCTTTTATAAATGCCTAATCTAAGGTATGCCAAGTTTTAAAAAATCGTCATTTTCTCTATTTAGTTCGAAAACACAATTATTTCATAGCAGAGGTGCATTTAGGGGGAAGGTACATATATCGTTAATGCATAGACTTTTTTACATGACCTTCTACAAACTTGCATAGTTTGGGGCCCTGGGCCTCCCTTTTTCAAAATCCTGGTTCCACATCTTTTAGTGCATTTATTTTAGACAATAAATAAAAAAAAAAAAAAAAAAAAAAAAAAAAAACTTGCACTTCCTCAATAAGCTTTTTATAGTGTAATGTACTACTTTTTGGAAAAATTATATCAAAATTATAGAATAGTTTACCAGCTACAAGATTATGTTAAGGGGGTCTATAATTCAGTTTGACAGTTCCATACATACTATTATCTTTTTCAACTGGACCAAATCACTACTTTACCTCATTTTGCATTGCTTTTACATGTAATGTAATCACTTTAATTACTATTTTATGCAAAAAATATATAGAGAAATAAATGAGGAAGGGGTATGAAACAAATTTGCAAGTAAGACACTGTCCACACTAGGAACTATATTTGTAGAGACTGAAAATCAAAGGATGATAACTGTGAACCATGGCCAAATGTCAGACATTCCAGTCGACATGCCATATTTAACATGAAAAAAAAAAATGGTATCTTTCTTAAATACAGAGAATTAAAGTGTTATTTTCATTATACTTTTAAATTAAACATTAATCTATCAAAATAGAACGTTATGATGTGTACTTTACTGTTTGCATTTGCTAAATTAGTGACGCAGGGGTCCTATATTATGCAGATCCATTGTATGATGGCATTTAAATGTAGAAATAGGGAAAGATTACACACTTTCGCTTCCCATATGTTTATATGTACGTTCATTAATATGTAATAAAGAAATTTTGATAGTATCAAATCAGTGAAACACCATGGATAACCTTTTTTTTCGCCATTATGATAATAATTATAAGAAATATTATTCAATCCCAACTGACAAAACATAGACTGATTTGTAATAATATAAATTTTTAATTCTGTCCATGAAAAGTGTACTGTTCTAGCAAAACACATACTGGTATAACTTTATTAATTAAGGCTTTTGACATAAGATTTTTCATACAGAACGAAATTTTAATCCTATAGTAAAGAGTTTAAAATATATAGTTTAATATGCAATTTCACCTCATCATTCAATATTCAACACAACTTAATACCGGTATGTCCAAGTTTTACAAGAATAAACTACATGCAAGGGCGGATCCAGAGTTTTTGAAAAAAGGGGGAGGTTTTCCCTCTGTAAATGATTATTTACAGCTGAAAAAAGTTCTTAGTTTTTTTTGGGATTGGGAATTAAAGTTATTTTCCGTTAAACAGTGCATAACCAAAAAATGTAATGTACTATACTATGATAATTACATTTTGTTCATGCAATAATTTCTTTCAAATGTCACGTGCACTTTTATTTCTCATTTTATTTTATCTTTATTCTATTCAATTATTCAACATTTATATACAATAGATATATTACATATTACACATAAATATTTACAAAACAATGGTTAAAAATGATAATGACGTATACCATCAACACAATAATCAAATTAAATGCAATGACACCTTCAGTCTCTTGCACAAGAATATTATTCTTTTCAGTGTTTCTCAAAAACATTTCTGATACATCTTACACCACAAAAATATTCATACAGGTAAGTTATATAATGTTTTAAAGAGTCTTTAAAAAGTCTGATAAGATCAACATTACTGTTTAAATTTTAAACTAAATTCCTTCTTCTGAAGATACAATATTTCACTATAGACATGATAGATAACATGAAATTGACAAAACTTACATTTTCACCTTTGAAAGATTCAATTAAACCAAACATAAATACCTCTTCATACACTACATTAATTTTGTCAGAGTCAACATTATCAAATAAAACCAACAACTTTTGTTGCAGAAACATATGAAATTCTACTAGTTCAGAACATAATAAAAATAAATGAGTGATATTTTCTACTTTCTTTTCACATACATTACATTCATTGTAATTAATAAGTTTCATATTCATAAGTTTAGAATTAGTGAAAATACATTGATGTGCTATTTTGAAATCTAGATCCATTAATATAGATGGTTTCCACTAAAAATTGACATTGTTCCACACTTTACAAAGATGATTCTCTTATGTCTCAAAAACTACCGTCCACTTTTTATAGCAAAAAGGATGCTGACATAGTTTACTAGTAAGTAATAAATACAATTATTTTGTAGAACACATAGAAAACTCTGAAAATTTGTCTTTGAAAATAACAGTTATTTTTATCGACTTTTATTTCTCATTGTGTTCTTCACTATTATGTACTATATAATTTTTATTGGTATACTATTCGCACGGTATAAAATTAAAGCTAATAAATAACAATAAACTAATTAGAACCTAAGATATTATTTGTTCTTATCATATTATTACATTACAACAATCATTAATTTGTAAATATTCCTTTTATAAAGACTAATTAAGTCAATATTTAGATATGCTTAAAACCGCATATCTAAAAGGACGTAATCCATAACGTTTTGTTTACAGCATTACATAATTAAAATACATTCATTCTTACAACTTGTGGAGAGAGTTTTACTGGCAAAGAAATAAGCACAGCATACAAGTTTCATTCAAACTCTACTTATTACTACATTAATAGAGTCCTAAAAACCAAAATGTAATCATAAACATTCGGACTCGTAAGATATTAAAATATACAATATGACAAAATAATCAAGTTCATTCATAGTTATACTTTTATCATTACAGTGTATAATATAAGTCTGCTAATGAATATCAACATTAACACTTTGCCTTATTTTGATTAATATGTCTCCATTTATGAAATATCAATTATCTGTGTCAATTATCAAATAGCTATGCTAAAAGTAAAATAACAAAAATACCGAACTCCATTGAAAATTCAAATCGGAAAGTCCCTTATCAAATGGCAAAATCAAAATCTGAAACACATCAAACGAACGGAAAACAACTGTTACACTCCCGACCCGGCACAGACACCCCCTTATGCAGAAAACGGTGGACCTAATCCGGCTTCACAGCCAGCCAAACCCCTTACCCGAATGACATTCGCATAAAATTCCATTATATTGACAACAATGCAAACAGACATAATAGGTAAAAATGTCAAAAATAGGGGTACAGCAGTCAACATAGTGTTATGATCTTAATTACCATAAAAACAAACAAACAAATATATCAACAAAAAATAACAAAATGGCATTTAGACAAAGCATATAACCAAAAATGAAAGACAAGAATACAAAAAAAAAAAAATAACCACAGCACAATACATTGGCGGGATGCATAAGTACCGAGCCACACCAAAAGGATATTACCAAAAATTGACTAAAAAGTAAAGGTTAATAATTTACAAAGACAAATAAAAGAACATTATAACACGTTATTAAGATAATAAACAACGTCAGTACCTAGAATCTAAACTTCAAGACCATCATGTAATATTTGTGAAGTTGATATGGAATATTTATCAACTAGGTCTTGGTATCTTCCGATGAACGTTTTTAGAAAAAGGATGAGACGTTCTTTGACATAACCCTGGTTCATCAACTTTCTGCTCAGACACTGGTGACGTTTTATAAAGTCTGAGTAGTAGCTGAAAGCTCTTGAATACCGAATAAGTTGGGAAATGTATATCCCATATGCAGGTGGAGTTGGTATATTGCTACTAAGGTGGGGGAAATTGATAATTTCAAAATTAAAATCGTCTCGTTTGTCGTAGATTCTGGTACTGAGATGACCGCTTATGTCAAATTCGAGGTATAAGTCCCTTATCCTATATTTTATCGTGACAAATTAACGGTAGGTAATAAAAATGAGTAGCACAAAGCTACATAAAATACTTTCGAGTACATCTGTCATACTAATGTAATAAACAAACGTCACGAAGAGAACGAATTCAGACAATTAAACTTTGCTAAATTTATCATTTACAGGTGAAAACATTAATTATATAACAAAACAGTTAACTTACATCATTCAGTAAATTTGTTGTGTCCACAATGAATGAAAACAATAACTATAAGGTATATAGGTGAATATAAATCGGGACACACAATGCATGTGACTGCCATTTTCATGTTCCCGTACAAATCTACCTAGGTCAACACAAAGCAATCTAAACCGCGAAATCACAATAACCAATCAAATACAATATTTTAAGTAAAGAACCTTCTGAATATTATTAAAATCACTATAAAAAGTAAAGTGTATATTTCCTTTCAATTATCAATATGGAATTAAATAATAATATTTCCTTTTCAAAATTCATGATAAACTTTTATAATAAATACAAGTAATTTAAACTACTAAATAAAGATATTTTTTACTATTATCTAAACAGACGTAATAACGACACTACTACATTTATGATAATCAAAATTAATTGTTATTGCCAACTGCGACAATAGGTATGACTCAAGATATCATTGCACAACATCCTGCGCAGAAGTCGCGAAAATTTAAACCCGTGAGCCCCCTAAATATTCTATATGAATCTGTCTGTAACTCCGATGTTGCATTAGTTGCTGCTTTTCATATTTGTTTTGGTTAATTTTTGTGTATTTAACCAGGTTTTCTCGTCCTGTAAAAGCTTTTACAGCTGATTATTCGGCGTGTATTTTTCCAGTTATTGGAAGCCGTATGCCTACGATGACCTATAGTTGCTTAAGTCTGTGTCATTTGACTACGGTGAATAGTCTTTTTGGCACATCCCCCTATTTTTATATTAAAATATGGTTCTCTTCAAATTACGTCTACAACGTCACAGTAACTGCAAAAAATGCAAGGTCCCCTGTAATAAGATAACCATAGGGATCATATCTAAACTTCCATGTTTCACAGTCTCATGTTTATTTTCTATACAGACGTCTGTTTATCGGTACTTACATTGATTATTTTTAATCAATTCACAGTTTTCATTCTGAATTACAGACAGGTTTACAGATTAATACAAGTCGTCATAAAAGGATGAAAACAATGGTGACTGCTGTATCCTAATGTTAGACATTCTTATCTGAGAGGTTTAGCTAGCTATAAAATCAGTTTAATCTACCATTTTCTACATAAGGATATGCCTGTACCAAGTCAGGAATGTGACAGTTGTTTTCCATTCGTTTGTAGTGTTTGAACTTTTGATTTGATAAGGGAATTTCCGTTTTTTTTTTTTTTTTTTTTGTATACTTTATAACTGCTTGAAATTATTTCAGATGCAACTTATTTGACATGTTTATTAAAAAAGTTTTTTTGTTAAATTCCTCGAATTAATCTTCGGTTGGCCAACATTTGATCCTCTCAGTAAATAAAAAAATGAAAACAACATGCTATATAAATTTCATGCATCCGAAGCGCTTTTCTGGATCTACCTTCATCAGGAACGCTCAAAGCCAAATATTTGAAAGCCAAGGATTTATAAGAACCGAAACAATTAAATAACTATATGAATCTTGAAAATAACCTTTGCACTAAATAAAACTATCTGTTGATTTCTTCTGTGTACAAATATATTTAGTGTTTCTCCCACTCTACTCCTGGTCGTATTGAAAAATACGGTTTAAATGCATTGCGATTTATAAAAAAAAAAAAAAAAATAAAATCAGTGAGACTTTTGTCACATATTTTGCCCCTATATGCAAATCTCTATATAAAGCTTAAAGTGCAGTTTGTACTGAAAAGAGCTATCTCTTGATTTTTCAATATACGAATATTTATAAATAGATTGTCTTACATTCTGCTTCCTGGGGTATTTTTGATTTATAAAAAATAAAAATTGTGAAAAGTAAAATAACAAAAATACCCAACTCCGAGGAAAATTCAAAACGGAAAGTCCCTAATCAAATGGCAAAATCAAAAGCTCAAACACATCAAACGAATGGATAACAACTGTCATATTCCTGACTTGGTACAGGCATTTTCTTATGTAGAAAATGTTGGATTAAACCTGGTTTTATAGCTCGCTAAACCTCTCACCTGTATGACAGTCGCATAAAATTCCACCATATTGACATTGATATGTGAATAAAACAGACAGACATAATAGGTAAAAATGTCAAAAATAGGGGTACAGCAGTCACCATTGTGGTATAATCTTAATCAATATGAAAACAAACAAATATGTCAACAAAGAAACACAAAAAGGTATATAGACAAAGCACATTAGCAAAAATGAAAGACAAGAATACAAAATTTGTTTTTTCCATAGCACCATTACACAATGACTGGATGTATAAGTACCGAGCCACGTCAAATGGATATTACCAAAAATAGACTTAACAGTAAAAGTAATATTCACAAAGACAAATAAAAGAATACTATAACACGTTATTACGATGATAAAAAACGTCAGTACATAGAATCTATACCTCAAGGGTCCGTGTAACACTTATCAATTCTAAATTTCAAAATGTTTTCAAATATTAGTTTTTTTTTGGTTTTTGATCAAGGTTTTAAAATATCAAAATTCCAAATTTTAATTTGTTATAAAATTTGAAGATTTCACAAAATAATTAAAATTTTATATTATAAACCTCGTTTTAAAATTTAATAGTTTAGATATTTAAGCAAAGTTTAAAAATACTAAACTCAACGTACAGTTTTGATCATTTTGGTTTTTGAAAGTTTGAATTTTTTGATTTTTGATTAAAATATAGATAAGGGGGAAATTAATTATAAACGTGGATACCTGTTACAAGTGCGAAACGGAATTAGAATGGAAGGAAACGAAATGAAATTTACCAAAACAAATCAAAACGAAAACAATATCATCTAAAACTAAATGTAATATAAAACAAGAGGCTAACTTGTTTGAACTACAGCGTGAAAATGAGAAATATGTTTCTTTAAGTCGGAAAAATTAATTAATAAGATCTGATTTTGACACACGTTGATTCTCTTAATAAATGAACAATATCCAGAAATTACTTATCAACTTTGTGATTACGGCTCTAAATGTGGTAATTAATAGTATATGTCTGTATATTTGACTTGGATACCTCCACGAGGGGCTTCAATAATAGTACATTTTTCAAGTGTAGATCCAGGAATTTGAAAAGGTGGGGACCATTGTTTCCCAACGTTTGGACTAATCTTGTTAAAAGTATATGCATTTATGATGTATGTAGCTCCATTAGGGTGGGCGGGTCGCCTACCCCCTAAATCCGTCTCTTTTTTAAATAGCGAATAAAAGGAAACGGGATATTTGATTTTTGTATTAAGGGATAGTTCCGTATTTGTTATTTTTGCATTTTTAAGTTATCGTACGACAATCAACTTTGAGCAAAGTACAACTACGCAGCTATGTCCAGTTAGAATGGGGCGTGTAAAGAGAGTGCCACGCTCTCTGAACGTTAAGGACCCTTGTAACAACTCTTTGGTTGCCTGTTCCAAGTCAAATTAATGACAGTTGTTATCCATTCGTTTGATGTGATTGAGCTTTTGATTTGCCATTGGTTTTGGAACTTTCCGTTTAGAATTTTCCTCGGAGTTCGGTATTTTTGTTATTTTACATTTTGCAAGTCAAAATTTCTGTCCCTATCCACGATATCCTCACTTTCCAGTGGCGATCTAAATTTTGCCGACCTTCATCCTGGATGGACTCTATTACCGGACCTACCTATTGTATTTATTGTTAATTTGTTATCGTCCTGAACATGCAAGAAATATTTTCAACTGGACGTTTAGCAACCAATAATCAATCATATAAAATAGGCCATTTATATAAAAAATAAGGAATCCTAGGTTTCAACTCCCTCAGGCTAAGTTGAACTTATATTGATTTTGCTGTTTTTAATGTCCCTTTAGGCCATTCACCTCTTCAATTGTTTCGCTTCTAATATATTCTTGGTTTTCAAATATTCAGCTTTGAGTGTTCCGGATGTAGGTAAATACAGGAAATCGCTTTGGACGCATGCAATGCAAACTGCACTTTAAGCTTTATATAGAGATTTGCATACAGGGGCAAAATATGTGACAAAAGTCTCACTGATTTTATTTTTTTTTTTTTTTATAAATCGCAATGCATTTAAACCGTATTTTTTCAATACGACCAGGAGTAGAGTGGGAGAAACACTAAATATATTTGTACACAGAAGAAATCAACAGATAGTTTTATTTAGTGCAAAGGTTATTTTCAAGATTCATATAGTTATTTAATTGTTTCGGTTCTTATAAATCCTTGGCTTTCAAATATTTGGCTTTGAGTGTTCCGGATGTAGGTAAATACAGGAAATCGCTTTGGACGCATGCAGTCAAGTGTTGTTTTAATTTTTTATTTGATATTCCATTCAATTCAAATGTTATTGTCAATGAGAAAAAGTACATGGGCGGATTAAGGTTTCTGTACTGTAATTTTATGTTTTGCGGGGAGTTCTCTTTTAGTAGAATATTTGTGCTTATATTAATTTTTTTCTGATTTTTCACTGCTATTCCCTAGTTTTCTTATTGTCACCTTGTTTTTTAAACCCAGGAGTCCACCACTGTAATATTTATGACTCATAAAATATCATTGACTGTAAAAAACAAAGGTAGCATGAGATAGAATTGAAAAGATTATGAGTCCCCTGTACTCGGTTCTAAAGACCGTTTTAAAAAGCACCCAGAGAATTCTTATATATCTTAATACTGCAAGGTTATTGTAAAATATTTTCAGTACAGAAAGTTAACATTAAATCGAAAAATACCTTCTTTCGTAATCACGTTTTCTTAAAAAAAAAAAAAAAAAAAAACGACCTACTTTGTTTAAAAAAACAAGACGATTTGAATTTTGCTCTCGAAAAAAAAAAAAAAAAACAGGACAATGTTAAACTCTGAGTTTTAAGTTCAATTCAAGGAAATTATTTTCGCCTTAGATATGTATAGCATTCAGAATAAGTCATGAATAAATCATTAATTTATACTTGCGAAATAGCAGTTAATCGATCTGATCGCATTTAATATCACTCGAAAATACAATATCTCAGCCGGACACTTTACCTATCCTTTTACATGACATTATAAAATAAGACAACCAACGACCAAAATTATGCTAAATCAATAAAGCAAAAGTAAATCAATAAAGGAAAAGTATATATGACAAATATCAACCAAAATAATTTACCATTAAAATTGGTTACTTCAACTTTCTTTAATGTGTATCGGTGATGTGAACTTATACCACATTATATCATTTAAATTGCGGTTTTGTTTAACAATGTGTTTTCTTTTTCAAAATATATTAAATTGAACTGGGCAACAGGCTTAGTATCTGCAAGCCCCTCCAAGAGAGAGAAAATATCGCATACACAAACTTATGACAACACAAACAAATATTTTATTATCATTACTATTGCATGGTTTTGCTCCTGTAATTAAAACTGAGATCACGCATTAATCAAACTGCCCACAGCTCATATAGATAGAAGACTATCACGCTGAGTTTGATATAAATGGTCTACCTCTTAGCATTATCCTGACTCCAAGCTTCTAATAATTGGTCTAATCTTAAAGACAGCATGTATAGCGGATAAGCAGTGTAAAGCAGATACTTAAAAAAAAATTCAATCCACAACCTCCCACATTTGAGGCGACGTTCATTACGACACCACTGATTCGGTATTTCAGCTACCGTAACAATACTTGGACTTGAAATCAATAATAAAAGGCAATATATGATCGACATGAAATGGTTAAAAGACTAAAGATGATCGTTTAAAATGTACGTTCAATGATTTTATCAGCCGATATGGATGCAGATAGTAAGAAGCCGAAAAGCAAAATAAAAATTCGTACTTCAAATTTTAGGGAATTCACGTTTATTTAACCATTTTGGTTGAATCAGTTTTGCTTAACATGCATATGTACATACTCAATCTTACCATATTATTCGACTTACTGTGAGTTGGTCAGTTTTCACTGTTCTCCTAAATTGATAGGCGCTTTATCAAGCAAGTTACGTTTGGGCAAAAGTGTAGAACGAACACAAATGTTAAATGGGAGTAGACTATCCAATCTAGAATACCTTTTGTCCATTACGACCAACAAATTCGAAATTCGCTGTTATCTTTTGATTGTTTGTGATAACCAAATAGTTCTAAATAAATTAACTGAAATGCTTAGATTCTGTTAGATTTTTTTTATTGTAAGTAGGTTAGTCTCTGATGCATGATTTTTTATTATTAATTGTTTTGGCTTTTAACTAGCTGTCAGTAACTGCGAGTACTCTCAAATCGTACTTTCTTGTTTATTTGACCTGTTGATACTAATTGTAATGCTTTTTTGTTATTTAATGTTATTCAGGGTTATATCTGGTCTATATACCAGCTTTGATAAGTGTTTGGTACTAATATAAATTTCCACTTCGTACTATGAACATCAAAATTATTTATTTTGTTAAAATATTTCCTTCCTCTATTGTAACTGTATACGTATACCTAACAACAAAATTATTTTATTTACCTGTGTTTAAAGTTATTGCAAATGGCTGATATTTTTGTTCGAGCATATTGTTTTTCTTAAATTGTTTAACATTTCATACCGATATAACATGTTACTTTTATTATTCTTCCCTTAGTTTTTTTATTTTGAATTTACATTGTATCATAGGTCAAATTTATTTGTTCAGTGTATGTTCAATGGTGTTACTATGTCCTTTGATTGAGTTAAGCTATTTCAGTTGATATTTTATAGTGTGTCTTTCTATGTTGTGATGTTACACTATTGTTTCAGAAAAAGGGTGAAGGTTTGGTACCATTAAAACGTTTAAACCCGCTGCATTTGTTTGCACCTGTCCTAAGTCAGGAATCTGATGTTCAGTAGTTGTCGTTTGTTGATGTGGTTCATAAGTGTTTCTCGTTTCTCGTTTTTATATAGATTAGACCGTTGGTTTTCCCGTTTGAATGGTTTTACCCTAGTAATTTTTGGGGCCCTTTATAGCTTACTGTTCGGTGTGAGCCTAGGCTCCGTGTTGAAGACCGTACTTTGACCTATAATGGTTTACATTTATAAATTTTGACTTGGATGGAGAGTTGTCTCATTGGCACTCATACCACATCTTCTTATATCTAACCTGTTTGATGGAGTTTGAAATAGGTTTGGGAATTGTGTTTTTTCAAATAGCTACCTTGAAAATTTCAGGATACTGATATATCATATGATGTCCGATTTGTTTAAATAAATGAAGCCTCTTCCTTAAATATTGTTTTTGTAATGAAAAATGATTCAACTCTTTTTGTTCTTTTTATTCCTACTTAAGAATGACCATAATCAGAGTGTTTCTTTTTTTAAAATTAAGTCTCCGCTCTTTAGAAATATTTATTTTTTTTTATTCAATTTTCTCTGGTTTAATGCCCGTCTGTCTCTTGTTTTATTGTTTACTTTAATTGGTAATTAAACATATTCATTTCGTTTTCTTTTGTTTTCTCCCCTGCTATTTCGCAAGTATAATGGTTTAATTCATGACTGTCCATGTTATTCTGAATACTATACATATTTAAGGAAAAACTATGTCCTTGAATTCCACGTAAAATTCAGCGTTTTACATTTTCTTGGTTTTTCGAGAGCAAATTTTAAAACGTCCTAGTTTTTTAAACAAATGGGCCGGGCTTTTTAATAAAAGAAAATGTGAAATTTCATGTCAATTGCTTCCATTTTATTTCCGTTTCGCACTTGTAACAGGTATCTACTTTTTAGTCCTTTCCCCCTTTCCTATATTTTAATCAAAAATCAAAAAAATCAAACTTCCAAAAAGCGAAATGATCAAAACTGTACGTTCAGTTTAGTATTTTTAAAGTTTGCTTAAATATCTAAACTATTAAATTTCAAAACGGAGTTTATAATTTTAAAATTTTAATTATTTAGTGAAATTTAAAAAATAGAAAAAAAAAAAAAATGGAATTTTGATATTTTAAAACTTTGATCAAAAGTCCAAAAAAACTAAAATTTGAAATCTTTTTGAAATTTTGAATTGATAAGTGTTACACGGACGTTCAAGACCATCGTGTATTATTTGTGAAGTTGATACGGAATATTTATCAACAACGTCTTGGTATATTCCGATTTTTTTTAGAAAAAGGACGAGACGTTCTTTGACATAACCCTAGTTCATCAACTTTCGGTTCAGACACTGGTGACGTTTTACAAAGTCTGAGTAGCAGCTGCAAGCTCTTGAATACCCAATAAGTTGGGAAATGTATATCCCATAAGCAGGTGAAGTTGGTATATTGCTACTTAGATGGGGGAAATTGATAATTTCAAAATTAAAATCGTCTCGTTTGTCATAGATTCTGGTACTGATACTGAGATGACCGTTTATGTGAAATTCGAGGTATAAGTATAAAAATGAGGCAGAGGAAGCCATGTTGTTTCTTTAATTTCTAGTTCTGGGGGATATATTAATGAAACCCAATCAGAAAAGTTTGGATTACCAATGGAAAGAACATCATCAATATATCTGAATGTGAAATTAATTGATCTGGCTTTTTTTATCTTCTTGTTTTTGACCAGTGTCTTAAGGAACTCCTAATCATAAGAAAATAAGAAGAGGTCGGCAAGGAGAGGCGTACAGTTCCTTCCCATAGGAATGCTGACAATTTGTTGAAAAAGTCTACCTCCAAATCCAACAAATATGTTGTCAATAAGAAATTCCAGCATACTGATCACGTTTTCCCTTGTTTAGCATGTTTTACCCCTCCGTTCACCATCAACAAAATATGCCGCATGGTATCCCAAAGTAATAAATTTATAGCGTATGCTACCATTTTTATGTTGAAAAGCACATGGGGAATGGCGGCATTCAGAGGTTGAAAAATTAAAAGTCCCGATAGAACTAGTTCCAGAGAAAGATCGAGATGTTAAACTATCCAAAAGTTCTTTAGAGTTTTTTAGAATCCACATATTGTTAATATCACTACGCGAGTAAACAGTTTCACAGTATTTCTGAAGACCTTCTTTCACTGCGGAAAAAATTTTTGTCAATCTAATGGACAATTAGTGAAACACTTTTCTCATTACAGTAAATGAAAATAACACTTAAAAAATTGAATGTAACCATTGTGCTTTTCTTAAACAACTTTACCAGGAACGATCAAACTCTAATGTTGATGTCCATGGATGTACAAATGATTAAATACGTTAGGAGACAAACATTAAAAAGGAAAGATAAATCCACCTACGGTCAAGTTTCCACGTTTAGATATTTTCTCAATTATTTCTAAGTTTATTGACGGCAAGTCTAAGAAAGGTACGTAATACATCATGTCAGTTTTGATGAACTGAACTGACAAACGGTATATTTTTCACAAACTTAACAAATCCATAGTTTAAAGTCGTTGTAACTTTCAGATCCAGAAGATTGACGGATTGTTAACCTACCGTCAGGTGACAACTAGGTCCATTATTTTATTTTTCATATAGTTGATTCTAAATTTTTAGAAGAATTTGTAAGAGCCACAATTTACCGTAAACTACAGAATTGTATGTGGACTGCAGTCACATGTTCTTCTTTAAGTTACATATATATCACGCCTTTTACGAATTTACGTATTTAATTCACTCAAAGCTACGCTTTTCGTGAATTAAATATGTTAATGAGTAAGGCGTGGCTATATACGGTTTGTAACAATATTGGGCGATGACACTTGTAAAAGGTTAAACTTCACTGTACTTTTCATGAGTTAAATATGTCATTCAAATAGTGGCGCTTTCTATGACAAAACGTCTTTATTTTCAGATAAGGAGTTCATGAATCAGATTGTTTACTAGGAGTTGATTTTATGATATATTTACGCGTAAATGAATTGTTGAGGCGATATTTTCATCAAAGTTTAAACACCAGAAAGCGGTGTGTGTGTTATTGAAGCCACCCGGCATCCCCGAAAATTCTTGAGGGGATAGATTCAAACTTTTGTGTTATGTATACATTTTTGTACCATGTTCTCTGCTTTCAAAACCAATAGGACGTGTAGTTTTAGGACAGCAAACAGTTGTGATTAGAATGAGACTTTTTGAAACTTATTGTGAAGGTATTCTTCCTTTCCCAAAATCATTTTTTGATGGGTTGCTAATTGTCTAAGGTCCAGAGACAAATATCTTAAGCAATTCACGAAGATATACATGATTTGAAAAGTGAAGGAAATGAAACGACTAAACATCCAGTGACATATTTTTGGAATATTCATTTTGATACGATAAAAACAAGTATCCACCAATGTATCAATATCGCCTCTTCGTTTAAAGACCACGTTATTCCTTTCTGTAGCTCTCCTCGGTCATTTATTTGCTTAAAGTTTCCAGGACCAGTTTTAGTTTAGGGTTTGGTTTAAAAGTTTGACTAGTATTAGGATAAGGCCCCCTTCCCGAATTTGTTTTGATAACTGTTGTGTATGCATTTTATTTGAATTCAATGGGAAATTTATGGGAATCGATTTCATTGTTTACTAGGCCAAGTAGGCGGAGCCAGACGGTGCAATAATAACTTCTGAAATGAAGATAAATGCACTAGTCTAAGCTCCTCCCATTCTTTGCCTTTCCTGTAATAAGCAGTCTACGGCGGAATAGAAAAGTGAAATAGCTAAAAAATCATTCAGTTAATGCACTGCTCTTAAAATAACAGAAGTTATAAAGTCCATTCTTTTATAACGATGTAAATAGATATAAGAAGATGTGGTATGAGTGCCAATAAGACAACTCTCCATCCAAGTCACAATTTGTAAAAGTAAAGACAAACACCATAGAGTTGATTAAAAATGGAATTAAAAGATGGCTTATTATAACTATTCCTTTAGATAGAATATCTCAATTGCACAATATGTATTATGAGTTTTGCGCACATTTATAATACATATTTATACTTTTAGTCTTCTAAAAAAAAAAAAAAAAAAAAACATTATGACTTCTTTCATATACCATTTACTTGTAAGGATTCATCCAAACATACTTTTCGTAGACAATACCGACATGTTTATATTAATTTATTTTTAATACCACAAACAAATCTAATGAATATATAATCATTACACTCTCCGTTGGTTAAATTACAATCTTTAAACAAGCTTATTTGTTATTAAAATATCCTCTGATCTTAATTCGTTTTAATATTAGAAGAATAGAAACCACTTTTAAAGAAATCAAATGTACTATACGACAAATTTAGTTTTATGAGCAACATTCTGAGAGGAAGACACGTTTAAAAAAAGTTGTTATTGAAAATTGAATATGAGCGTCTTTACTTTCAACATAAGTGAAAGTTACCATTAGAGAATATTTGTATCACAGATGACAACTTAACTGTCCCAACTGTCGTAGACACGATGTCCTCTTTTTATCTATCATGGCATTATCAAATGCAACCTATCATCGAATGTTCACTTTCTATAAGCAATTCGACGGGTGCAATTTGTGTAAATAATCCTGAATCAGATGCTTGATCTCGGGCAGATCAATTTGATTTATGTAAGAAAAAATAAAATTGAAAAAGCTGAAAACATTTAGCGGAAAACACAATTCAACCAATCCAGCATTTCTTGTACGAAAATCGTATAGAAATTGCTAAGGCTGATTATAGATTAATAAAATTATATTGTGATTGATATGTATCAAATCCATTCAACATATTAAAAATAGGCTAAGAGACGATTACGCAGTCGATGCATCAGGTCTCGCTCATTTTGAAGTTTATGTGATTTCGTCAATTTATGAGATTTGAATATTGATTTACTACTGTTGCCTTAAATCAAAATACTTTTTATGCAATATTCTGATTATCTGTAAAATGCTATTTATTTATACTTGACACTGTGACAATCCCCATTGATACAGAACTTGTGTTCCAACTTGATATTTATGATCGTTCATCTGTCATCTTGGAATATAGATATGACAGAAATGCTACTAAATATCCAGACACACATTTGATACCCCCCGTGAATCGCAGCTTGTCAAGTGTCGTTTTGACAGTTATAAGGTGTCGGAAAATATTAATGTTTCCCGAGAAAAAGACATATGCAATTAAGAGAACACCATCCGATTAGACAATAACAAATGAAGTCTATTACCATAAAGTTGCAGGGTTGAAAAACAATTGATCTAACGGTGGAGCATGTTCATCTGTTGTCACTCCGGAGTCCAATTCGAAGCTTGTTGTACTCGACAGCTAGCTAGCTAAACGTGTTCCCCACATTCATATTTGTTCCAAGACAATCAAGATTTCAGTCAGGTTAACTGATGAAAGTAATGTGCCATAACCATTACCTAATGAGACAGTTGCAAGCCAATCTCACACACCCACCAGCCCACCAAGAGAGACAGTTACAACCTATTCTCACACATCGACACTATTAATGGTAGTTGGTCGTTCGGAGAGGACAATGCCGGGACAATTGGTTTAGCAATGGCATATAACAAAATACTGGGAAATCAATCTATTAGAAACCGATTACTACCACTTTATCTGCTCTTCAACTAACGACGGTGCGGGTCCAGCGAACATTTTCACAAAGGATCTTGAGAGAAAACAATACGCTTTTAGTTTACGATCAAGTTTTGTCTTTATTTTCTTGGCGAAAAGAGCCCCAGACATTAGGAGTCTATCGGCCTTTTAATTAATCGTGTTCCTGGTTTTCATTTCCCAATCTATTTGTTGACAACTGAATTTTATAGGTATCTATTTACAAGCTGCGCTATTGCTTAACAGCAAGCAATATTAATATTGCCTGTGTTATGCCGTCATAAAGGATTAATAATCACAGATGCGGAACAGGTTTTAAAAACGAATACACTGATGGAGGTGCCAGCTGTAGAGACATTGGATGAAAGGAGGATAGCATCCCGAGAGAAAAACCATTGTATTAACCGTTGAGCACAAAGTCATAGAAATTGTTCGTGTAATCAAATAAAGTTTACTGTTCTTAGCTTATACGTGTTTAAGAAGTAAACCGTTTTGAAATGTCTGTTAATGTCGTTACAACAACATAAAATAATAAATGATTGTCAAACATTGAGTGGTAAGATTTTCCTACTTAAAATTGCAAAACTTCATAAAATTTAATTATGTAAAGCAGAGTCAGTGTTTCCTACAAAAATACCGTGAAGATTTTTAATTAAGTACCATATGTAACTTGTATTTTGTAAATCATTATAGACAGACAACTTTGCTTTTACACTTTCACAGCAATGCCAATTTATTGTCTTAACGTCCTCAAAATTAAAAGCTTTTGACAGTTGTTAATCGCATTTATAAATGTGTCTGCTAAAACTATGTAAAACTGAGATTTTAGAGGTTACCGCACACACATTCAAAGAGAAGAAAACACAATTCTGAAGAAAAATATAAAAACATGTCAATGAAATGGTTCAGTTGTGTTACATGTTAGACTAAGAATCATAAACTTGAATCATGTTGACGTATGGATTTTATCCATTTGTCAAGTATATTGAATAGCTACCGTTCAAATTTTTACACCTCCGTAGATCTACTTTGATAACAAAAAAAAAAAAAAAAAAAAAACACCTTTAATTTCTTATTCGTAAAAATAAACGTAGTAGAAGTGTTTATTTATAAATTAGTCACACCAGCGTCAGTATAGAACATATATGCTTTTTCAACATCAGACTTTGAAACATCAAAGCTTTTGATATAATACATATGGCCCTATAATTACAGGGGGTCCTCGATATAGTAAAGAACGAGAGGTTATAAACTTTCTGAAAAAGGACCAAAAATATCGTTCTCTATCTACAATAAAATTGAAAAGCTTGTCATCAGATCCTCGAAGATGTCCTTAAGGAAGCTCATTTATTTTATTTAAAAAACGGCAAAAAACCTTGGTATGAGATCAAAGATACCAGGCTTATAATTTGGTACGCAGTCGCATTTCGTCAACACAATACTCATCAATGGCACTTGAATCAAAACAGATGAATCTATAAGAAGTTGCTTGATGTTTATCTGAAGTAAACAAATGTCTAAATAGTGTTAATATTCGCAAATAACATTTTGAATTATTTAATCATAAATTCATTAAAGGGTAAGTAAAACGTCATTTTCTATGATTAAAAACAAACTTCACTACACTTCTATACAGTCGAATTAGACTATTTACCGGATTTGTAATAACATAAGCAACACGACGGGTGCCACATGTGGAGCAGGATCTGCTTACCCTTCCGGAGCACCTGAGATCACCCCCAGTTTCTGGTGGGGTTCGTGTTGCTTAGTCTTTAGTTTTCTATGTTGTGTCATCTGTACTATTATTTGTCTGTTTGTCTTTTTATTTTTGGCCATGGCGTTGTCAGTTTGTTTTCGATCTATGAGTTTGACTGTCCCTCTGGTATCTTTCGTCCCTCTTTTCTAATTAAGTTTGTATATTTAATGTTTAACTAAATGGTCCTTTGAAAAAACCCGTTCGGCATGCTCGTGTCTGTAGTGACGTTTTATAATTCAATTAATATAATCTATGTATACATATGTTTGGTTTTGAAGTTTGCCTCTACGTTAAAAATTAAACCATAACTAAATATGTATTCCTTTTCATGTCACACGTACTGTTTATGACGGTGGTTAATCAATGGTTGTCATTGGTTCATGTCTTTACACGAAATCATTTGTATGTGAACTGATTGATACTTTAGTCGGGGAAAACATGATTTATTTTATAGGTGGATTTGGCTTTGAACAAATTATCGTCGTGTGCCTGTACCAATTGTACAAGTAAATCAATGGTTGTCATTGGTTCATGTCTTACATATTGTTTTGAATTGTTTTGTTATAAATCAGGCCTTCACTTTTCTCGTTTGAACTTTTTTCATTATTTCATGTCCGAGCCTTTTATAGCTGACCATATGCTTTTGATTTTGCTCATTGTTAAAGGCCGTACGGTGACATATAGTTTCTTGAACAGCGTCATTATGACTCTGGTTAATAGTTGACACGCATACAAAATCTCCTTATTTTATATTAGGAAGTCATAAGATTTTATAATGACAAGAATCAACAAATCTGACAACCTTTGTACTTTCATATATAGTTTGAGATAAAAAGTGAAAACAAAACCAAATGTTCCTAATTTCAATGTATCTTCAAAAATCACTATCCGTTTAAAGCATATCATATAATATTATTAATTCGTATATTTTAACTAATTTGATTCGTTCAGGGATAGTTACATGTTAAACTATATTTTCGAAGGTAGACAGAAAACGGCGGATAGCAAAAAGCATATTGCATAGCAAAAAGCATATTGCACGGTTATTTTTAGAATATCTAAAAACCGATATACTTTGTGACGTCATGTAATGAATTTCATGAAATTGTTAAAAGTTTTATTAAAAAATATCTTTGATCTATTATTCGAAGAAAAAAAATCTTCAAATACATAAGATGTTAAAAAACAAACATAAAAACTAAATGAAATAACAACTAATATGTCGTTATTGTCTAGGAGACAATATGATATCTATAAATTTCCAACAAAATCAAACGACGATTTTCATACAAATATGGTCGGAAATTAATAATATAACAATTATAGCCTATGTATGGGGTCAATACAGGATATATCGACCCAAAGAAGAATATCGACCTCGGACATCGTCCTCAGTCAATATACTTCTTTCAGGTCAATATATCCTTGTATCGACCTCATACCAAGGCTATAATTGTATAATATAAACTGAATATACATGAAGTAGTGATGTAGTTTATTTTTTATGTGTTAGAGAGGGTTGATATTCTTTTCTATTTATTTTCAAACTGGTATGGAGTATAGTTATTTAATCATTTATTTTTAATGTAATATATCCTAAAAATTACTGTATAATTAATACTATATATATATATATATGGAGAGTTGTCTCATTGGCACTCACACCACATCTTCCTACATCTATATATATATATATATATATATATATATGTATATGCTCGGAAACGGGCCCTTTAATTGGATTCAATAAATATTCTTATTTTTCTTATCTGTCCACTTTCTAGGGAAAAAATCTTTTCATCAGTAGGTGGAAAACAATCAGCTGACTGATATAGTTTTGAGGGATCACTTTGACTATATCCAGAAATAGATAACCTTGCCTATATTAGGCAAAACCTTTCGCAGTTTTGGTCAACTTCATATTTTATTTGCCCTTTAAACTTTTTTTATTCTATCATTTATCTTCGCTGATGAGTCTTATGTAGACAAAAAGTGCGTCTGGCGTACAAAATTATAAGCCTGGTTTCTTAACAGAGGTTTTTCTCCCTATAGGTTGCACTTTGTAAATACAGCTGTTTCTGAAACCACGCGTCGTTTGGGGAGATATAGAATATTCATAGATAATCAATTTTGTTTACATACTGGTGCCCAGTTATGATCTCTAGGTTTCATCTCATAGAGACATAACTTGGGAATGTTACCAGTAAATATACATATGCATATTGTCTATATAGAAATCTGTGGTAATCCTACAGTCAAGGTAGGAATAGTTAAGAAATTTAGTGTTATTTTAAACTCTTAGAAGTTCGGGGCATATAAACGTTGAAAATATGCCGCACAGCCCTATATTTTGACCTTTGAAAAAAATTGTAGTGCATATGAACTTTCCATTCTAGGATATGATTTTTTTCAAAACTTCATAGTAAAAGTGGTACAGTTTTAGCTGTAAAAGGAGTTCCTATGGGAAGTTGCATTGTCAATATTTACAGAAATGCAACCTATAAAGAGTTAACGAACGATTTCGCTTATGTTGACTCATTTGTGGATCTAAACTTAATGAGCATTTTATTTATTACAGGATCTCTCTTTTTAATTTTCGGCAAAAAGACTACACAAAAATGTTTTTCAAGGGCAATAACTATGAGTCGACTGACGAGCTCCGTCAATATGTCATATTTTTAGATCTTGTCGTGGATATCATTTTTGGGTATTTTCCCTCTATCTATTTTAAAAACGTTTCCAGATAGTAACAAACAACGATTTACATTGTCATTTAAGAGCTACACAACAGAATAATATCCAAATCAAGACAATCATTGATGTAATATTTTTCACAGGAGCATTTAGTTAAAGGTGTTAAATAAAAAAAAAACTAAATAAGATTGTCTGAAGTGCAGTGATGTTTTTATTTAATCATAGAAACGACGTTTACTTACACATTTATAAATTTATAATTACATATATATGTAATTAATTCGAAATGTAATATGTGAATATACACAATATTTAGATATTTTCTACTTCAAATAAAAATCAAGCGACTTTTTGTCACATAAACCAAACATAAAAAAAAAAAAAAAAAAAAAAAATCAAAAAAATCAATATGATACATAAAACACATATAAATAAAGATTACCATGATATTTAGAGTCTATTAAATGCTACTTTGCCGTATCATTAGAGATGTTGAGAGCATATTTCAGATTGTGGACATTTTACCCTTTTATAAAGTTGTTTCCAACAAACGTTCGTAATTATATATTTTGTTTCATACATGGAAAGGGGGATGTTATAACTTTAATCAATATCCAATCTTCTAATTGGTTTGTGTCTGTCCAATATTTAGACCATACGTCAATGATTCTTTTTGTCTATTTTTTCTCGTTTATTTTCATGATATCATTTGGTATGTTGGTCTTTGATCGTTCCTGTTATTGGCCATCCCAGAGGAAAGTTAGATCTTTAATCTTATATTTCTAAGCAATTTATTCTCGAGAAGATATATAAAATATATACATAATATTGGTTTACACTCTCTCCCCTTACGATTTTTATATTCAACTAAACAAATAATATAGGGTTATGATATTGAACGTAATAAAATCAACTAAACTTTACGATTGGTTGGTTGTTAAAAACCAAAGACATTAAGGGTGCAATCAAATCTCATAAGGGCGAAGAAAGAACGATAATTACATTTCTCAAACATCGACAGTTCACAAACTGCAATGACCTATAAATTAAAGAACATCATCACTCGGATATATCTTGGATTAACAAGAGTGATCTTGAAAGATTAGCAGTCCTGAGTCACAAGTGTTTCACGCTTTGTAGTTTATGATAGGTATTATCAGATGTAAAAAGAAGAAAAAGTTAGGGCATTTGACTACGATTAATGGAAAATGAAAACAACAGCATATAATTTTGTGCATCCTAAGCTCATTTCAGCAAAATATGTGTAAATAAGTAAAAACGTATGGAATTATATTACGAAAGTGGGACCTCAAAACAGATGCGAATTTATGTAAGGTCAACTCTGCCTGAGGGAGTTGAAACTTCGCGTCCTAATCATTTCATCATTCAACAACGGGGAATTTTAAAAATGGTATGTAATAATTTATGTCAGTACCGAAGTATTGTCTACTTACTGAGCTGAGGATACTATCTGGGACTTACAAGTCAAAGAGCAGTAGTATAGGCCCAGTGCTGGTAAATTAAAACACCAGCGTTTAATTTCCTGCGTCCGAAAGACTTTTCTGGATTTACCTTCATCATTAGGGATGCTCAAACATAGCCATATGACACTGACATTTCATGACGGGCGTCGAATTCGTGAAAACGTTCGAAGAGATGAGGCTTCAACTTTACCATTTAGAACCATTGGTTTTGTAGTTTTCCCCTACAAACGAAATCATTTTAACAAATACAAGCCCAGAAATACAGTATAAACCATGAGATATTTACTTCATATGCATATGGTGTTCAAATGTACTTTAATACAAACAAAAAGTTTAAAATGGCAAAATTAAAATCAAATCTCTCGTTATAAAGCTTAGTTTTCAACCGACCCTCACTGTTAATTTGTAGATGTAAGTCAAACTAAGAGTAAAACATTTTTTATATTGTAACTGTATCTGATATATCTTTAATTTCGAGTTTAAAGGGATAGATGCAATCACCAAACTTTTAATCATTCAAAAAGAGTTAAACATAAAGGAAAATGAAGTTGATAGCCTATCTACATTCTTATTGAATAGCTCCTGTATGGGGTGTACATCATTCTATTAAAGGAATTTATCGGCGAGAAAAAGGAGCATAGTTGAATCAAATTTTTGTTGAAAACTCCTCAATAAAGGTTATAAGTTTCAGAGATCTGGTACTTGGACATAGAAAATTCGTTTAAAATATTATCCCGCACTTTGTTTGGTAATACCAGAATCGATTGCTTTTACATTTTGGACTATAGATATATATATAAAAAAAAAAATACAGATCGAGCTAGTTCCGGGTGAGCGACAAGATGTATGAACATATTGTTTTCCCGTTTCTTTTCTGAATTGACGGAACCAGTTGATTAGATATTTGACGATTAAAATGTATCAAGTGTGATTTTGATGGTTTTTTTTATATATACATGATATAGGCATATATTATGGTGGCCGGTTAAGGCCATTTCGCGTTTTTGCGTTTTCGCCCTACAGGGCGAAAACGCGAAATCGCGAAGTCGAAAACGCGAAGTCGAAAGCGCGAATACGCGAAATCGGAAAGAAAAAAAAAATTCGCGTTTTCGTTTTCGCGCTTTTGAGTTTTCGACTTCGCGTTTTTGCGTTTTCGACCTATAGAATATGAAGGGCGAAAACGCGAAATGGCCTTAACCGGCCCCCCATAATAAATAGTAAAAAGTTTCATATTTGGTTTTGGTCGGGTAGAAGGAGTTTTTGCAGAAATTGTAAAGATTATTTGAAAATATCATTTTTTCAATTTTTTTCTAAAAGGCTGAATTATTTGATAAGATATTTGATTTTTTTTTTAAATATAAAAATGAGATGTGGTATGATTGCAATATAGACAACTATTCACAAGCTCCACGTGCCAAAGATGTAAACAACTACAGGTCAACATACGGCCTTTTGTGTGTTTCTTTGTTACATTTTTGTTTGTTTTTATAGTGATTATTACACAATGTTGACTGCTGTACTCCTATTTTTGACATTTTTACCTATTATGTCTGTTTATTTTGTTCACACATCGTTGTCAATATAATGGAATTTTATGCGACTGTCATACAAGTGAGAGGTTTAGCTAGCTATAAAACCAGGTTTAATCCACCATTTTCTGCATAAGAAAATGCCTGTACCAAGTCAGGAATATGACAGTTGTTACAATGTATCCATTCGTTTGAGTTTTTGATTTTGCTATTTGATTACGGACTTTCCGTTTTGAATTTTCCTCGGAGTTCGGTATTTTTGTTATTTTTCTTTTTACAATGAATAAAATCAATACCATGCATTCAGTTATATAAGGTTTCGGGCTGAAACAATTCAAAAAGGAAACCAACAGCCTAATTCATACTACACATTCTACAAAGCAAATATGGTAGACTGCAACCAATTACAAACTTTGGTTTATTGCCTCTTGCATAATACTAGAACTCGACAAAACGTATTGGATTTTAAAACTGTTTCCTTCTAATGGATTTACAAGTAGTTTACTGTTTTTGTGTTAACGGACTAACCCATTTCGTAAAACGTGGGATGACAATGTCAAATGATCTAGACGTAGCCATTCATGTAATACATGAATGGGCGAGATGTTGCAATCAGGAGGTTAAGACTTGATTAACGTTGAGATTCTGCAACACTATTTTGTTTACAGAAAACTTAGTTGCATTACTATCATAAGAGATGATCTTTAAATGTGACTGATTTATGATAAAATATATAAGACTTTAAGATTGAATATTTATCCGTATGACCATTTTCAATACCAACATGTCTGAGCAGTCTGTAATGGACAATAAATAAGATACTTTCTATAAGTTTATATAAATTAGAAGGTTGGTTTGTTACAGGGATTCCAGTATAAATAGAAAGAAGCAGTATCCGCGTCTCCTGCATAAATGGTTTAAAGTCATTTATTGAAACTAATTTAACGTATGAAATATAAAAATTTTAGATATAAGAAGATGTGGAATGAGTGCCAATGAGACAACTCATCATCCAAGTCACAATTTGTAAAAGTAAACCATTATAGGTCAAAGAACGGCCTTCAACACGGAGCCTTGGCTCACAGGAAATGTTAAAAAAGTTGACCACAGATATGGTCCACTTGTCATAGCCACAATACTGTTTTTCGCCTTTGATATCATTTTATATATGTTATAATTTACATAATTTAATTGATTGTATGCTGGTTCATATTCTGGACGCCAGTCTTTGCTCCTTTTTAATAAAATCCACAAACAAAAAACAAATATGAAGCTTAGAAATGGAAAAATATTAAATACTAAACTCGCTCAAAGGGTATCTACAAGTCTCAATCTTCAAAATCGCTTATCTAAAAATACTACCATCGCTAACATTTTTAACAATAAAAATCGTAGTTACCCTTCTATCGATAAGTGTCATGCCAAAAAATGACTTACATGTCCCCGTCTTTCCACCTACAATACGGTAAGGTCCACGTTTAATGGTCGCACATTTTCTTTAAATTTTGATACTGATATAACTTGAAGTTGGCATGACACGGGTTATGCTCTTCTCATATATTTTATGATGGTATGATACTAAACCCCTAACGGGAGGGATTGTGCCTGATATTCATATGATGAAGACATAATCTTTCAATCAGTTTAATTGAGGTCTGGAGCTGGCATGTCAGTTAACTGCTAGTAGTCTGTTGTTATTTATGTATTATTGTCATTTTGTTTATTTTCTTTTGTTACATCTTCTGACATCGGACTCGGACTTCTCTTTAACTGACTTTTAATGTGCGTATTGTTATGCGTTTACTTTTCTACATTGGCTAGAGGTATAGGGGGATGGTTGAGATCTCATAAACATGTTTAACCCCGCCGCATTTTTGCGCCTGTCCCAAGTCAGGAGCCTCTGGCCTTTGTTAGTCTTGTATTATTTTTACTTTTAGTTTCTTGTGTATAATTTGGAGTTTAGTATGACGTCCATTATCACTGAACTAGTATATATATTTGTTTAGGGGCCAGCTTAAGGACGCCTCCGGATGCGGGAATTTCTCGCTGCATTGAAGACCTATCGGTGACCTTCTGTTGTTGTCTGTTCTGTGGTCGGGTTGTTGTCTCTTTGACACATTCCCCATTTCCATTCTCAATTTTATAAACTGATATACTTTTTTTTATCTTAACTTATAACTAAAATGTTGTTTTCTATTAAATAATACGTGTTCATTGCACTCTAGTCTTTATTTTATTGTCTAAAGTATCATTTCTAACTGTAAAATCAGAAAACAATGTAATGAATTGGAACAGACAGACAAATAAAAGCTATTAAATGGCCTAATATACACTGAACGACCTCTTCCAACTAAACGTAGTCTGAAAGTTCTAGACACAAATGGAATGGAATACTAGTAAGTCATTTTAAAGATAACCATTTCGTCCTCAAAACAATACCATTGCGGGTAATTACATGTATGTTTTTTTTAGATATAAAGTATCATCTGTCTGAGCAAGAATTACAAAAATAATCCGATGTAAAATGTAGACCCCACTAAATTGCGCTGTTAACACCATTCCACGGAAGATCGATGTAACAACACATGTACAGAAACGTTCCTATTTTGCGATACAATGAACAGTTACGTTAGTTGGGCATACAACTACATTGTAGAATAGCCGTATTTTCTGACTTATATAGCGGGAAACGTGTATTTATCGAAATTTGATTTTACATGTATTTGATGGTTTATGTGAATGGTTATGAATTCGAAATGGATTAAAATAACTAACCAATCTTAAAACCTTACTGAATATTATTGTTATTCACATATGCACATTCACGGTACTACACTCTGTCGATACCTATGTTGTTTTGGCATTGCAGAAAGTTAGGTTTTTCTCTGATTGTTAATAATATTTACGCTAAATCCATTGGATGTTGGAAGTGTACTTATTGATATTTTATTCTTAGATACATGATTTTTTTATTAGTTGTTATTACATTCTTTAAACTAGCTGTCCGTAACTGCGAGTACTCTCAGATCTGTACTAAGTGTCTTTTTTTAAGGATTCATAAATACCCTGTCACGTCCGGTCTGTGTTTTTGTTAGATGTTTTCATGCTTTGTAGCGATCTGATGAGTTTAGCCCTTTTCAACTGATTTGAATAGTTTGTTCTTATGTTGTACTGTTACACCACTGTCCCAGGTTAGGGGCAGGTTGGTTGCTTCATACATATTTAACAGCACTTCATTTCATAGGTGCCAGTTTCAAGTCAGGAGCCTGTAGTTCAGTGGTTGTCGTTGGTTCATGTCTGTCATATTTGTTTTTCGTAAATTGTATTGTTATACATTAGGCTGTTAGTTTTCTATGATATTATGAATTGGTTCATATTTTTCATTCCGAGACCTTTTATAGCCGACTATACCGTATGGGTTTTTCTCATTGTTGAAGGTCGTACGGTTGCCTATCATTGCTTACTTAATTTGAATTTTGGTGGGTAGTTGGCAATCATACCACATGTCCTTATCTTTATATTAATTGATTTTTAATTGTTATTCACTACATGTAAGTCAAACGGTTGTCATCACTTTGTTGACCTTCTGTAAGTTTACGGGAACAATCGTCTACTTTCGAACCACTGGATCATATGTTTTCACTACTTGATAAACATCTCCATAAGAGTATCTTGTTTTAACATTCCATCCGACTCACTTTTGACCTAATTATGGCTTATGAGTATACACATTACGTTACAATTGCATTAAAGTATAAGTTTTCACTTCCATATGAAGCCTACCTTGCATATGTTGAGCTGATTTCAGGGAAATGTTTGAATACTGCATGCTTTTCAATAACTAGTAAACGAATTTTAAGTCTTAAACAGTCATTTTGATCTTAACACCATCTGGAAAGTCTAGACAACAATTTACTAGTATTCAGTAAATTTTCAAACATTTCTACTGCGGTAAATGCAGTACTGTTCAAACAAGTGTCTTGCAGTCAATTCAGTACTGGTCAGTAGTTTTTAGACAGTTCAGTATGTTGTTGATGTGTACAGATAAATAACTGAACAGTCTAAACATAGACTGAACAAATCTGAAGTTACATGTCATATAAAGTTTATTTCGATTGACTTACTTTCGATTAAATTCAAGCTATATCGATGATTCATTTATAGACAAATTCATCAACAGAAATTTTTTCGAGTAACTCGATTTTATTAATGTTATTGTACCCAGATGTTGCTCTAAACACATTGCATGATAGTTATGGTGTTATTACAGCTTCTATAGATTCTTTTGTTCAGTTCTTTGATAAAGAGGTTGACACAAACGCAATTTCTGGTAATCCCACCTGAACTCCTACATCACTTACATAAAAATTCTCTAAGTAAACAAAACATGAACCTTGGATTTCTCTATTGGGTTAAACTAGTTTTGACTGGTCAGTCTATTACATTGACATTACCACACAAGTTCTATTAACAGTTGATAAGACAGATCACCTCGAATTTCCTGTCAACCACTGAAAATTAGCTGAATATTTTTTAATATAGCTGAGACAGCTTACTTAGTATCTTAACCTGGTCACTGACATTTAAAGGTTAAAACAATTTGTATACTAGTAGCACTCCTTTGCCATTTAAATTCACATGATATTAATTAAATTCTTTTTATGTTTCTCACTGGAGATTATAGAAAAAAACTCATCCAAGAAACCTGGCTTATAATTTTGTACGCAAGAAGCACTTTTCGTGTACAAAAGACTCAGCAGTGACACTCGAATAAAAAAAATTAAAAGACCAAATGAAGTACGAAGTTGGAAGAGTATTGAAGATAAATAGTTCCGAAAGGATTTGCCAAATACAGCTAAGGTAACCTATTCCTGGGGTAGAAAGATGAAGTTGAATACATTTAATGATTATAAACCTGGCAATGACACAAAACTTAATTTTGCAGACAACTGATCTTTGAAAACTTTGAATCAAAACTTACAGCCGCATTATATTATCTGGAAAAAGTTGTTCTCGTAAAAAATAATAGTATTAGAGAGAAATTTAACCCTTTATTATTCTTTAATGTCATGAATGTCTCGTAATTATTGAAATATGTGTACACTTGGGGAAAATATTCAATATTTCAACTCAGGTGCTATGTAAAATGTACAGGTGTAATATACTAACATATTCAGATAAATTGGTTCTTATATCCGATAGTCTGACGATTTAAAAGACTGAAAACCCGGGTTTGTACTCATGAGCAAAATGTGTCACATGTGAAGCAGGATCTGTTACCATTCCGCACCACCTGAGATCACCCCATCGTTTCGTGGAGTTTGTGTTGCTCAGTCTTTTTAAGTTTTCTATGTTGCGTTTTGTGTACTGTTGGTCTTCTTGTCGTATTTTGTTTTGTCATGGCATTGTCGATTAGTTTTCGCCTTACGAGTTTGAATGTCCCTTTGGTATCTTTCGCCTCTCTTTTACTGTTTTCTCACAAAAACTGAACATGTAAGGATTGTTTCTTTACTGGAGTGGTACAGCGGAAGATACATTAACTAACATCCTGTATTAGCGACATATTTCGATACTGCTTTCTATATTAAGTGTCGTTCGTTTCTTTGTTCAAGTAAATTGTCAACCAGTTCGACTAAAGAGGTATATTTTTGCGATTATCATGTTGTTTTTTTTTTAATTATTAGACATAAGTTGCTATTTGTGTCATGTGATATTCGTTTTTTCTTTGATTGCATGTTTATGTATTTTAAGAAGTAAGTAGTTGGGTGGTTGTTGCACTGTCCAAATCTTTTAGAAACTCCTGTTTTCCCTTTACGTATTATTTTTAAAACGAATTGAAAGAATTTTTTTTCAATTACTGTAGCTTTAAAAACTTGGAACCTAATCAAAACGTTTGACTTTTCTACATTCTACGCCAATATTCCTCGTTCTTAATTAAAACATTCTCGATATCCTCTCACCGATCGTGCTTCTTTTGCAAGGTTGGAAAAGAGAGGCGAAAGATACCAAAGGGACATTCAAGCTCATAAGTCGAAAATATACTGACAACGTCATGGCAAAAAAGAAAAGACCAAAGACAAACAACAGTACATAAAACACAACATAGCAAACTAAAGACTGAGCAATACGACCCTACCAAAACCCGGGGGGGGGGGGTCTCAGGTGATTCGGAAGGGAAGCAGACCCTGCTCCACATGTGGACAATGCATATGTTCTCGGTCGAGAAAATGTGTAAAGAACCATTCGAATTTTATTAACAGTTACGTCAAAAGTAGGAATAATCGAAAAAGTTATGGTTTGATGGATTTAAATTCAATCAGACACTTGTTCCGGTATTCCTGTTGGTACAAATTTCTACTGCTAGCCGCTTTTTATTTTTAACAGACCAATAAATCGAATAGTGAAACTTATTTTTATTTCACTTTGAGATATATTTATGATGTCTTTAAACGCAGTCATCCTTTTCATTACGAACGTTTGCATTTCTTACATGTTTAAGAATTTGACATTATGATTCATGAAGGTTATATCACACTTGGACCTTTATTATGAAATTGAAGCTTATGGACAGTTGAATACACAAATATTTTAAAAACGCTTTCATGTACGTTTTTCTATCGTCAACTGTCAATTCTTGAGTAGTTACATACCATCTGCCCCTTCATACAGGTTTTTACATATCTCATATGGGCAGAAGTGTGTTCTACGCTCACAAACTACTCTCGCATGGTTTTAATGAAGAATGATTAAAATTATAACTTCAAACGTTCTTTGTTACTATCGTGAATTGCTTCTTTTCTATATACATATTAAAAGTTATAGATAAAATATGTTCATACAAATGTCAATCTGAATGTAAATTGGTGTTTTCATGTTCCTGATTTTCATACTGGGTGGGACTTTGGAGTAGCGTGAAAGGCCATGCATGCAAATGGATGTAAGAGAGAATATTTATTCTTTTAACGCAACTGATCCAAAAGCTCCAATTGTTTCAAGGTCGAAATTTGAAGTATGGACGGTAAAAAACAAAAACACGATTAATGTCAACATAAGACTGTAGATAAATTGTACAATATTGGAGGTTAAGTGATACAGTGAGGTTAATTTACCAGAAAGAACGTTTTTATGAAAAAAACGTCCTTGTCTTTATCTATATGATATGAATGGATTTGAATTCATCAAAAATAAGAAGTTATTTCCATATTACGTATTGACAGGGTTGTTGAACTGTGGTACATTACACTTTGTATGCGTATATAATATATATGATGATACCATAGATGTCTTGTAATTTTCGTTGGATTAAATTTAGGCAACCGGAAGAAATTATTTTGAACTTTTACCGCAAATAATCCTTACATTTTATAACAGAATAATTGTCCAAGTTTTACGCTTTACAGAATGGAAAACTATCTGTATCATTTAATCGACGGCAGCGGGGAGAACCACTAACGGGCATTGCATTTCAAAACATTTACATTCAGTGTACAAAGTTATAACTAATAAAATAATTATGATGAATGAAACAAGCTTAGTACAACAATGAAGCATAATGCTGTCAAACAGTTACAAGGTTTTTGACTTCGAACACTAGGAGAAAATTCATTGCATATTCCATGATTGGATTGGTGAAAATTTTCAAAGAAATGGGAAATGCAAGAGGTATTATTTTTTTTTTTGGCATGTAGTCTTTTTTAAATACACAAAAATTAAATCATAATGAATTAAAATGGCCGATATTCCAAAAATAAACCACCTTGTTGAGGTAATTTCCTATTATGGAATCCTTCCAATCATAAATAAAATGAAAGTTAATTTTACCAAAACCTCTATTAGTATTTGAATTGAATAAAAAAGAAACTACATTATAAGATTGATAGGTATTCTCTAAAACTCTAAATCCATTTTATTTATAAATAAGGCGATATGAAATAACTAATATGAAAATCACTTCCAGTTCATGAAAAGTGTCATTTACATTGGTTCTGCTTTGATTAAATTGAATAAATAAAAATAAAGTAGTATTTTCTAAAATGATATCGTGAAAAAACATAGTTTCCTTTGGTGTATGGAAGGTCATGCCAGGCACTTCCGAGCGTTAACGTTTCTCACACGTAAAAAAGGTATGTGCATGTTAACAGTAGATACTGTTGAATGCTTAGAAAACACCTGTTTCCGGCTTTTACTCAATCACTTCCAATATGATACTGTTGTCACGCTAAATATTGAATGATATAATTGTAGTATTAATGTAAAATTAATAAAATAACTATTAAGGTAACACGAGTGTTTCCGCCATCTTGGATTGTAAAATAGCAGAAAAAAAAATCGATCAAGATCTAATGAAATGTGCAAATTTTGAGAGAAGAATGTCAGTCATTTGTTAAACTGTCCATCTGAATGAAGAAAATTATGTGTTTTATCATATTGTTGCGACTGTTTTTAGAAATACAGAATACTTTTTGTCAGATTCAATTTTCTCAACTTTGCCATATAAGGGGAGATAACTCAGATAACATAACTTTTATACGGGAATGTGTAATGAATTAACCTATTTTGTTTTGTAGAAAAGAAAAAAAAAAAAAAACGAGCCCCGTGACCCTTTTTTATCATTTTATATTTTGGAAGTCCATTATAACATGTTTAAGATCTGACTTCTCATATTTTATCTTAAAATTTTATGGTTTAGTTTTCTTTCTATCTCGAAACATTGTGTTTTCCATGAATAATCTATACAAAATCTGACAATTTTGCACAACCTGTAGCTAGAAAAAAAGCCCCGCAACCAATACTTTTAAGAAAGCCATGATATAAACTACATTTTGGCAAATTATTGAAAAATACTATGGATTTAAATTTAGACCCCCCCCCTTTTTTTCCTATCTACCTTAAGGTTAAAAAAAAATAAATAACGTGGAAAGAATGCTGCTTTCTGTTAAAAATAACATTTTGTTATATTTAAGACATCTGTCTCAATGAACATTAAAACACGATACTTTATATATCTACTTACTGTGAATTTATTCGACAACTATTGTGTGTCATTTGATGAATATTTCATTATAATAAATAAGCAATCGTTATTCTTGTTTCTGATAAACTGAAAGGTACTGTACAATATCGTTATAATATTCGGAAAGCAACAATATTCTTATCGATGTTTGTAAAGTCTTCAAATCTCAAAAACATATGCTTTCCTTACAGACAATTAAACACTCATTTTTTTATGTTGCCCTTATTACCTTGATAAATGGCAAACGTCTTATAAGTGACGACAAAATAAATCTTTTATAGATTAATTTCATTCATTAAGATAAAGTTAGTTTTAACAAGTTTGTCATTTCGTTTTTTTTTTTTGCATGCTTAACGCCAAATGTTTACCTTGCCAAGTTCATGCCATTTCGTATTAAAGATTTCTAATTGTTTTTCTTTGAGAACATCTATCTCTGATGATATCGTATGTTATCGTTATATTCATATGTGTGTTGGATGTCAAATGTCTTGATATTTATTAGTATAAAGTTAGTATGACTTGTTTGGTAAAAATTTAAGTGTGGGGTATATGTAATAACACCCGAGCGACAAAAATCATCAAAAGAAAAATATAGTACTCAACAATAGACAGGTGTCTATATAATGGCAAGCTCTAAATTGTCCAGTCTAAAAAAGTGTGAATAAATTAAACAGAAAAATCGACCAACAACACCACATTTTTAAAATAAAAAAAAAAACATATAAGAAATCATCAAAATATGACTGAAGACAACCTGGCAATGACGAGGTTCCTGACATGGACATAATTTTTTGGCGGGTTTAAACTAATATTTTGAGATCTCAGTCTCCCCCTTTTTAATCTCGGCCAGTTGATTAACACAGTAAACATGAAAAAAAAAAAAAAAAAAAAAAAAACCAATCAAAACAAATCTGTATAATAAACGGTAAAAGTGTCACAGTATAGTAAAAAACAAACTAAGTAGCAATATTCAACGATCATATTAAAATATACTCGCAGTTTCTGAAAGCAAGTTTTTAACCTGCTGATTAGAAATCTGTTGTCTTTCCATCAAAAATTGGTTGCTGTTCTGCATAGAATATTTCATAACCCAATATGAACAATAGAGGACGACATTGCCAGGTTACTGCCCAGATTAACTTCACCGATAAACAAAAGTAACATTTGAATTCAGCTCAAAACTACAAATAAACGAGTCAATGCAATATCCTTATTATCCAGATGCAGTGAATGAACAATCAGTGAGATTGCAACTTTTATCAATAAAATTATTTAATCGAAGTGAGTGATTGGAAGGACTATTGCCAGACTTGTTTGCTTTATAAACAATATTATCGTAAAACCTCCACTTTTATCAAATTACTGAAAGTGAAATCACACTCCATTGTAAATCTGTATTTGTGAAAAACGTTTGACTGTATAGACTTTTCAAATATTTGGATTTGAGCGTTTCTGGTGAAGGTAAATCCAGAAAAGCGCCTCAGACGCACCAGATTTTATAAAGTGTTATTTTCATTCAGAACGTTACCGACGTTTCTTTAACGTAGATTTATTTTATTAATTTTAAGAATTATAATCTGTGCTTTAAAGAGAACGTTCAGATTTTTGTTGATTGATTTCAATGGATAATTTCATAAATACAAATGGGTTATAATAATAGAAAACATTATAAAGAAACATTTTAAAAATAAATTTATTAAGAAAACACAAGTGTCAATTGCACTTTCTTGACAATATGTGGCGTGCGTTATAGAGGACGAGGTCTCATTATCAAAAGAAAAAATAATAAATAAAAAAATAGTGAATCCAAAATCGTTTCTTTAAAACATATGCATCTACGTATTATCCTGATTGATGACGAAGGCTGTCGTGTTATTAAGCATTAGATTACCTGCAAATGTGTACCACGAAAAATAATTAGGACTTTTTGCTCTTTCACTGGTAACACCTATCTCATATTAATAATTTATCACACGTCTGACATAATGGGATATTTACTTTAAAAAGAGAATCCTGAACATTAAAATGTAATCCTGCATGGTGTTACAAATCATGTTCAAAATTCAAATAATCTATAAAAAAATGTGAACACAGGAGCCATAGCAATAAAAGTATCCTAGGATTTGTCCTAAGATATGTCTAAGGACATTATTTATGATGGTCTTAGGACGTGTCTGAGACATTTCTTAGGGTGTAAAACAGTCCTAACTACGGTTGCCGTAGGACCATCCTAACACATTTATTTAATTAATAAAAATATCTAGAGAATTAAATGAAATATATTCTAATTTTATTCAGTATTTATGTAAAGAAGGGAGGTCGCATCTTTTTATGAAAAAAATTAACGCAAAATAATTGAAAAGATTTAGCGTTATACTAAAAGATATATTATCGTAAATAAACATAGGGTAATTTTATTCAGAAACCTATCAAACGTGGCGACGAATTATATTAAGAAGAAGACATGGGACAGTATCTGCACAAAGATAAATTCTTCATATACTGACCATCAAAGAACAGTTGATGAAATTCAGAAGAAATTAGCAACGCCGAAAAAAAAGTCCCACATAATAGATGAGAGGCAAGAAAGACAGTTGGAGCCACCAGTGGGATATCCAGTGAACGAAAACAAAAGAAAATTCACTCTTCTTATGATAGAGTCGAGAAAGTCAATAATAAAACAATACCAGTGACGATACTGGATCAAAAAGTATTTTTCTAAATAATAATTGTACATTTTAAAGAAATTATTTGCTAAACTGTGTTATTAGAAATAAACATGCAAATACACGATGTTTTATGTTCAGTATTTATCGAAATAATTGTTAAGAAGCTTGTGAAACTGAAATTTAAAAACTGCCAATCTTTGCTGCATATTGATAAAAAAAAAAAAAAAAAAAAATTGGAAAAAATCATGTACATAGAAAATCGAAAGATCTTTCGGGTCACCAACTTTTTCTGAGTGTTCCAAAAAGTCCTTAGCATGTTACAATTTCCCAAACTATACTTATTTTTCCATCCCTAAGTTATCGAGCACACCGGTCTGCTCTTGTCACATGTACATTCAATAGAGAACTATTGTCTTTTCGTGAATATAAACTTTTAAAGTCTGTCTGTGCAGGTTAAAAAAATAAAGATAACTATTTTTATAAAGTAGGTATCTTTCTACTATTTTGTATACAATTTTAAGAAAAGGTCGTCTCGAGTTTTGTACAAGTATTTGCGGTCTTCTAGATCTATTCACATTCAATGTTTACAGTACTACCTGTGACATTATCTTACTAATGGTGGCCATAAAAAATATGGTCACCATGATGGCCCTAAATGTCCATCATTATACCTCCTGCTGCTTAATTAATACACAAGGTATTAATCAAGAACTAGTCAATGATAAAGGGAAATCATGACTGCATTTAAGTGTTAAAATTGTATAACTTACAGGTAAAGTGTCTCAGGTAAAATATATGTGTTTGTCATATTTAATAACTGTTATTATGACAAGAAAATTCTAAAATAAAATGAAATAATAAAACTAGTTGAACATATAGCTTACTAACTTTTGTAAACATTTTCTCATGACTGTTTGTTTTGATGTTATACCTTTTAAATAATTCTATCAATTTAAGTTATTTTTACATGTATATTTAGGCAAGTGAATAATAAATGAAAATCATCTTCTAATATATAATGCAAACTTTCACAACGCCTGCCTTTTTCCATCGAAAAGGTGTTTCTCAAATTAATTATCTAAAATCAAAATTGTTTATACCAACTGCATTTAACATTGTTTAACAAATTTTAAGATTATCGTTAGGACTTATTCTAAATAAAATTTAGGCAATTCATTATTTCTCTATTGAATAAATACATGTATATTCAAAATATTCATTACAGAAAAATTGATAATATTTTTATTGTCATATAAACATATTACAATTTAATCAAGTTTCTGACAAAAAAAAAACCAAAACAAACATTATAATTTTAAAAGAAATAACAATTCTATAAAAATCAAAACACATGGAAAAAATTATCAGGTTTCTGCTCTCAGTTCTAATGACTTTTTTTTACAAAGGAGCCAATATTTTAAACATGTTGCATGTTATAAAGGTTTAGCATTTCTTTTACTTTTGCTTTTGGTTAAGATTTTATTCATAAGATTCAAGATTTTATTCACAAACTGGTCAGAGACATTATTATGAGAAGGAAAACAATTTTCAAATAGATTATCTCTAAGTTGTTATGTTAATTTTACAAACAATTCTATCCTTTATAGGAATTTTTATCTACCATTTTCTATTTCTAAATTATGACCACTAATTCTTTACTAAGTGAAGCATTTGAGTTTACTGTTTTCATCAGAAGTTTTTATTTTATTTTCAAAAATATTCTTATTTTTGTTCTTAAAATTCATTTTTAATCAAGGGCTTTAAAGAATCTAATTCATTCAAGTCCCTGCAATTATTAGCTTTATCTAAAAGGCCTGAGTTGAGTGAAATATTCTTTGCACATGTATACCAAGAATATGTATCATGCATATGCCAGTCTTGCAGTTTTGACAATATAATACACAGAACAAAAATGATTTAATTAATAGACCATAAAATGTCACAATCTATATAGAAGTGTACTTTATTTTTCTAGAGACAAATTTTGCCTGTTAACTGACAAAAATAGCCAAATTGAAGATAACATATTTGATAAGTTTACAATTGTTTCAAAAAGCAAGACAATTTTTCTTTAAATAATTTCTTTTCATAAGATTTATTTAATTCAGAGATAAGAACATTTTCATTATGATTAGCACTTATCAAAGTTGATGATAACTAGGTAGCCATTTGGAAAATTAAAGTCTCTTTAGTGATTCTTCATGCACAACTCCAGTTTTAAGATTTGAAAATATAAAAGATAAACAAAATAGTTTATTCCTATACCATATAATGATATTTGTAGTTTTCCTGAATAATAATCATGATAATAGATTGTACAACTTTGTTAACAAAATTTATTGTAAAAGGCTTGATATTCATGATATTTTTAATTTGTTAAAAACAGGCTTGTTAAATTACTTGCTTCATGGTTCCTTTAAACATATCATTTGCATGATTATAAGTTATAATTAATAATAATTCATTAAATAATACACACAGACAATTGAATACCATGTACATCATGTACAATAACTTTTTACTGAAAAATAATTATTTAAAGGATTCTCTGTTTTGTTTTCAAATGCTAGTCAATAACTCATCTTTGAATTTTGTCATTTCTACTCAAGATTATTTCCTAGAAGAAATTAAAAGAATAGAAGCAAAAAAAAACAAATAAAAATAAAAATAACATCAAAAATAAAACATTAGAAAAAAGGAAAATATGTAAATTTAAAGACAGAAAATCAACAAATGATATGAATTAACAAAGACTAAAACAACATTCTATTCTACATTTTCAAGAAAAGGTGAAATGTCAATTTGAGAAGAAACCTGAGGTACCTGTACAGGTAAATTTTAATGAAACATACAAGCTGAAAACTTCAACCCTGATTGATTTCAACAGGTAACATGATTAGATAAAACATCAACCTATGTTTTATGACCCCAATAAATGGCCAACATCTCAAGATTGAATACCCAATAAATGGTCACCATTGGATGGTGACCATACAAGAGGGTGGACATAACTAAGAGGAAGTCACAGGTTGTACTGTACATCGAGATAAGATCTGTTTGATTTGCTTAGTAACTTAATTTCAAAAGTGCTAATTTTTGCTGCATATCAATCGGTTCCTTTAGAATTTTTTCCCTGATTTCTCTGATCTAGCTGTATATATATATATAAATATATATATACGAAAAATCAGCATGTTCCAGACAGGTATACAGACAGTAAAAAAATAAATTGAAGTTGGTACTCCAGGAATTTATTCGCATAGCAACATTTTAAACCAATTTTACACCAAGCTTGTATGGCCTGCTGTACTCGTCGTTAGCTACTTAAGGTGGAAATGATAACATTGAGTGGAAGTTTTGTTTTTATTTCAATTTATTTCTATTTTTACTATTTACCAGAACGTTTTTCCGTTAATCCATAATTGATAGCGTCCTTGCTAAAATGGAACAAACATTGAGAAGATCTAGTTTTCAGTGTTTACAGAGGAGGTAATAATTTGTCACTTGATTTCCCACTGCCACCCTCTACACAGAATATATTTCCTCGATGGAGGATCAGGTGGTAGGGATTATTGGAGACACACCTATAGATGGAATAGACGGAGGTACAGATACAGGTTCTTTTACAGAAACGTCACTGGATTTGTCAATGCCTTTATGTTCATCACCTAGAAGGAGTTCCTACTCTTCAGCAGATGAAGCAGGTAAATGTGTGTTTATTCTCATGTGTAAAACTAGACGAAAAAGGGGGACGACGACCTAAGGGTTCGATGTTCTTCTTTTGAATTGTACTTTCTTCAAACTTTAATTATTATCTTGCAAACTATCATGTTAAAAATCAGGCTCACTGTGTCTGTCTAATACAAAGCAGGGTTCAAATTCATATCACATTTGTAATTTCTCCGGTTAACCAATAAGCAACACAAAGACACACACACAGTCGTCGTCAATATATTGGTGTCAAAACAATGTCTTTTAAAATCGTGATTATCTTTGTTCGTTTTGTCTATTTAAAGATTGTCATGATGGTGCTAGTAATTCAACACCGCCTACAAGAAATATAACGCCGAGTGACGTCCATAGAAAATAACGACTCAAAGCAGATGATTCAGATTGAGAAAGCAAGGTTAGATATTGAAAAGGAAAGACTTGAAGTTGAGAAGATGAGACTGGAAGAAGAAAAGATGAGGTTATTAAAGGATAGACTTACTTTAGGTAAGGAATGATTTAATGTAAAAAGATACGCTATCTGTTGACCGCCAACGACTTCAGCTGGAACAGGCCAAAGAGCGTCCTTTGGCCCAATTAGGTATTAGTTTGCAGAAACCCATTTCAGAAAAGTCGTAGTAAGCTAGTGATCACTGAAATGCATATATGTTTCTAGCATATTGAATAAATATACTCTCTTTGTGTCTTATAAGTTCAATTTTGCATTATCATACGGCTATCATTTTAACAAAAATAAAGTCCAGTTAGAATAATGATAAATTAAACCTACAAATTGGCATATTCCTTTGTACTCACAAATTAAACGTTTTTATTTGTTATATGTCAGTGATACAGTCATCCATGTATCAGAATGCAAGAATAGTCGCAATGTTATACCCACAAAAAGTGAGGAAAAAAATAGAAACCGAGATTTCAAAACTCCTAAACTCCTCTCAACAGCACATCTTGTTCTCATATAGGAACTATTATTACATTCTTCCTGGTTTCATGTTAGGTTTAAAACTGATGTCAAGAGCCAAGGTCGAAGGGGATATCCACTGTCACCAAGGAACCATCCATCGCTTATGTCTTCGTTTTCAAATATTTCACATAGTCTTGAATTGCACAATGCAAATGAGTCATGTGTATTGCCAGGCCAATTGGCAACAAAGTTTAAAATCTTAAAATTCGGGTCAGAAACTCCCATAACATTGAAAGAATGGTATTTTTTTATGTTCACATATAGGTGATCATCAACAGTTTGGCTTTTGACACGCACGTGATTGCAATCTACAGCACCAGTGACCTTGCTTTACAACATGAATCGATCCTTGGTCTAGATCTGTGGACATCGAAATATATTGACTGCAAAATAAACTCTTCAATGTTCTTATTCATGATATGATATAGAATTGCATGCTGTTTTCTTTTGTTTATTTATACGATTTGAAATCCATAACATTAACGGTAACAATTGTACTGCACATGATGCGCATTCCGACACTATATCTCTTCAGTGATGCTCGGAGCTTCATGGGAATTGTGATGTTTACTTGCTCTCATAGTAATCCTGATATCTATGATGAGTTATAAATTTTCAAAAACACAGCATTCAAAATTTCATATTAAGATTTTCGAAATAATTCAATATATGTTATTCACATTTGTATCTGGAAGTAAAACATTCAACACAAAACTTTAGCAGACATTGGCCAATGAGATGAAAGCAGTAATTCAGTGGCGTATCTTGCCCATTATTTCTAGCGAGGCAAACGATTAAATACTTGGGAGTCGGGGCGTCAGCGCGGTCCGTCCTTGGAATAAATAGCTCAATGGCAAAATCGTCGTCGCAAAAGAGTTTCAACATTTACTGATATAAACAGTCACCGGTTTGATTGATCGTTGCTTGCTTCATCCCTAGTGAAGGAAGGTTGTGTGATTAGGGAGGTGGGCAAGACGTTCGACTGAAGCCAAAAATAAAAAGACTGGTTAGACAGGGACGAAACGTTTCATCGCTACAGGCTACACAAGAACTACTGAAAGAGGTGTTGCAATGTTCTTTATCGTGAAGAGAGTTTTACTTTCCTTCATAAAGCATTCGATTAAACGATTTAACAGCCCCATTATTGCTGCGTATTTATACACCCTACACAACCAAACGAAAAAGGCATAGGAAAGGTTCAGCGACTATATGCCAACACTCCAATACGCCTTTGGGCTCGTTTTTATACAAAATTAGATATTATTTTATTACATTTTAGCAGTTGTATAAATTTATTAAATGAGATTTACATTAACATACATCAAATTCTTACAGTAGTAATCATGATTTCAATCTGGAAATTGTATGTGCTGTGTTGTTTTGTCTCTGGCTGAAAAAAAAATCCAGATTTGTTGAACTTTTTGCATAAAACAGTGATATTTTCCCATGTGCATTAAATCAATACATATGACCATGCGTGCTAAATATTTAATTATCGGCCTTTAAATCGAGACAGGTCCCTACCAAAATAAAAATTATAAACAGAATATAATCACCTTTAACATAGTTTATACAGATTTTGCGGAACAGTTTAACATAATCTTAATCTTATAGTTTTATATGATTAGAGGTTTTGCCTAGATGCATGGAAAGAATATAACTGGATTAAATATGAAGTCTACCATATATGAATAGTGAAACATGTCGGTAAAAGGGCACAGTTGGTTTCCATCGGAAAGGAATGCCTAATGTCTGTTGAAAACACATCTTCCAAACTTAACGCCACTGATGAGTCTTATGTGGCAGAAATGCTCGTCGGAAATACCAAATTATAAGCCTGGTATTTTTTATGAGTTTTTTCCCTACAAAATGAAAGCATATGACGAAATCACATTATTCGTCTTTCAGCCAATGAAAGATCAGCATTTGTATGAATTGAACACGTACTGTGATACATTCCTACAAAATTTTTGAATGCTTCTAGTCAAATATAATTCATAACAGTGGACAAGAAAGGTCAGTAACATTATAAATGGATTTATCAACTTGGCAACAAAATTGCTGAATAAGTTTTTCTTGACGCAAGTGTCGTTTTTAATTAACGTTTTAAGGCTAACCCTGAAACGAGATCTATCGGCATTCATTAACAACCTAGCTAATGATTTTACACATTTTCTCATAATGTCTAAGATATAAAATAACCGGAATAATTTAGAACGCTGTTATGCAATATAATTACAGATGGTTTAATCTCTACGGACAATATAAGGAATTAAGAATATCGAGTGTTACCTAACTGTAAATCAACTTTATTATCAAAAGTCGCACGGCTGAGGATATAAATTACAAAGCTCAACTTTTTGTTCTCTCTTGAATTAAAGTAATTCATTCTTCAAAATATAAAGTACAAATACAATAACATGAAAAGTGCATAATCGTCTTTGATTCGGTTTACAAATGCATCTTTTATGTTCCTATTGTTAAGTAGCATCGAAGATTTAAAAGAAAAAAATATATTTTGAAAGCGCTTCTCTTTCTCTATAAATATTTACCAACGTCCTAGAAGTTCCAATTCAGAAATTATGACCCTGTCTGAAATGAATTTATTTACAATCAAAATCATTTTCAAACTTTCCAGGTTTAATACATTTGCAAAACTGGTAAAATTCGAAAACGGCGGATGTAACTAGTGGAGAAAGACTGCTTACATTCCAAAGCAACCGAGGTTTAATTTTTCGACATATCACAGCTCCCTTTTCTGTGTATTTCTTGTTATGTTGCCATATATATAGTGAAGTGATTCGAACATATTAGGTGTTTAAATGTGGATACTACAACAATATAAGTCGGCGATGATTGTTAATTAATTGATAAAGAAATACTGAAAAAAATGTTTTATCTTCTATTATAATTTGGTTAAAAACGATCTGCAGACAACATTTAAGTCGTTTGTAAAAGTTGTTATAAGTTATAAGTTCATCAAAGGAAAATGGAAAGAGATCGCATTTAGTATGCAATGGGAAATTGCAACACCCGCCCCCTCCCAATAAAAAACAAAACAAAAACAAGTTAAGATATATATTAGACATTCAAATTCAATAAAATAAAAAATTTCTGTTCTGGTTTTCTTCGACATTACTTGCAGTGACTTACTAATTAAGTATCAAGCAGTATATTTCTTATTGAAATGTTTAAAAAAAAGAAACTCAGCGAGTCCGCTGTAAATTTAAAACAAATAATATGATTATTGACGAAATATAAGATTATGAAATCTAATTTCATGATATTTCATGTGATATACGATTAGAACGAGTGGTTTCTGGTGAATACCCAGGTTACTATTTCAAAGAAACTTTGCAAATAACCTAATTATCCCACAGACATTCTATTTCAGATTGAAATGTATAGTAAAAGGCTATTACATGCCGTAGATACTATCTATGAATTTCTAAAATATCATATATCAAAATGAATCTTGAGTTAAAAAATTAACAGTACTGGTATATTTAGGCTTAAAACAGATTCCCACGTCCAAATTATACTTGATGTAGTCACATGTATTGTTTATATTTAATACACTTACAGATGAATGTACGACTTTTATATAAAATATAGCTATGATATGTTAGTAGAAACGATTTTGCCGGAAAAATCAGTTTATCCTTGGCATTTATCAAGATAATGACATCTAAATAAATGTTATATTGTCTAAACAAAGCAACACAGTTATTGTACTTCACATACAAAATAGACAAATAATATTAAGAAAGTTATTGCATATCGTTTTTTGTCATTTTATGAAATAGTCTTTACATGGTTTAAACCGCATTGTATCAAAATGTAATAGCTGGGAAGGCTTACTTCAGTCTGTGTCAATTTAGAACAGCCGGGAATCCAACTTTAATAACAGCTAGGAATCATAACTACAGTCTGTTTTAATATGTAACAGTTGAGAAAAATTACCTCAAGTCTCTGTTGATATTTAACAACTGGGTATCCTAACATCAGTCTGTGTCAATATATAACAGCTGGAAGACTTAACTTCAATCTGTGCCAACATGTAACAGCCGGGAATCCTAAGTTCAAAAACAGCTGGGAATCCGAATCTAGGTCTTTGTCAATGTGTAACAGCTGGAAGATTTAACTTCAGTCTGTGCCAATATGTAACAGCCGGGTATCCTAACTTCAGTAACTGCTGGGAATCCTAACCTAAGTCTGTGGCAAAATGTAACAGCCGGGAATCCTAACATCAGTAACAGCCGGGAATGCTGATTTCAGTTTGTGTCAATATGTAACAGCTGGAAATCGTAACTTCAGGCAATAGATGACTTGTTTTCTGAAAGTTCAAGGCAAATATTTAACTCATATTCCTCAACATATACCCTCACGACACTTACCAAAGAGGAAATCCTGGATAATCATAGGTCTGTTCTATGTTCCTTTGGAATGTCAACCAAAGATGAAGAACTGGATCTTCCATCACTGTTTTGGATACCTTAACTACATAAGTGTCCTTACAAACAACGGTATATTGCTGGGTCTTCCAAATGCTCCACGAAACCTCTTTCTAAATTACTAACATCTTTTTTAACAGCAATCAAAGCCGGGCTCCAAATTTATTGTGAAACTGCCTATTCTAGAGGTGGCATGAATCAGATGTGGATACTAAAAAATTCCAAAGATCTTTTAGAGTACATACAATCTAAGACTCTCTCATCTTGCAATAGTATTAAAACATTTGACTTTTCTACACTTTACACAAGTATTCCCCATTCCAAACTAAAAGACAAATTGAAAGAGTTGGTATTACTTTGTTTCATTAAAAAGAATGGCGAACGTAGATACAAGTATCTTGTCTTGGGAGGATAAATCCTACTTTGTAAAGAATCACTCTGATTCAAACAAACATTCTCTGAAACTGACATTATCAAGATGCTTGATTTCTTGATTGACAACATATTTGTTACGTTTGGAGGACGTGTTTTTCAACAGACTGTCGGAATTCCAATGGGAACCAATTGTGCCCCTCTTCTTGCCGACTTGTTTCTTTATTATTATGAGGCTGACTTCATACAGGAACTTCTTAGGAAGAAAGATAAGAAGTTAGCAATATCCTTTTACTTCACGTTCCGCTATATAGATGATGTTCTCTCACTAAATAATACAAAATTTGGTGACTATGTTGAACGAATCTATCCCATCGAACTAGAGATAAAGGATACTACAGATACAGTTAAGTCGGCCTCATATCTTGACTTACATCTAGAAATTGACAATGAGGGTCGGTTGAAAACAAAACTTTACGACAAAAGAGATGATTTCAGCTTCCCAATTGTGAACTTTCCATTTCTATGTAGCAACATTCCAGCAGCGCCTGCATACGGAGTATATATCTCCCAATTGATACGATATTCCCGGGCTTGTGTTTCCTATCATGATTTCCTTGATAGAGGATTGCTGCTCACAAGGAAGCTATTAAACCAAGAGTTCCAAATGGTGAAGTTGAAATCATCCTTCGTAAATTTTACGGACGCCATCACGAGTTGGTTGACCGTTATGGAATAACCGTTTCACAGATGATATCGGATATGTTCCTTATGTCGTAACTACAATACCCTTCCCTTTTCACGAATGTGACTTACCGAATTAGACTATTTACCGGATTTGTAATAACATAAGCAACACGACGGGTGCCACATGTGGAGCAGGATCTGCTTACCCTTCCGGAGCACCTGAGATCACCCCCAGTTTTTGGTGGGGTTCGTGTTACTTAGTCTTTAGTTTTCTATGTTGTGTCATCTGTACTATTAATTGTCTGTTTGTCTTTTTATTTTTGGCCATGGCGTTGTCAGTTTGTTTTCGATCTATGAGTTTGACTGTCCCTCTGGTATCTTTCGTCCCTCTTTTTTAGGCCGACAACAATTTAAAATTCAACAAGGTAGCTTTTGCTATTTCGGCCAACCAGGATAAAAGATGAACAAATATGGCTGCCATCGGAAAAGAAGGATAAGTTAAATAGGTGCAGAAGTGTTGCCCTGCAGTCATCTTTTTTATCGATAGTTTGCTTATACGACCAACTGTTTTGTGTCGCTAAAATTTCAAAAACTGTAAAATAATTCAATCCTTTCAAACTGATGTTATTTTTAGTATTTTAAATGAATATGGTGAAATAGTTTGGAAAGTTTAGTGTAGAAAACAGTAATGATGTCACTAAGAAGTCAAAATAGACATGAAAATTAAACGTCAGCCACTGTCTAACCTAAAAAATATTTGTCCTATATTAACAGATTACTTTATGACATCTTTTAGCAGAATAATAATGTTTCTGGTAGAGGCTATGGTAACCTGTAAAGGATGATCTTATATTTAAAACGTGTACCCCACCTTACTAATCATACAACATTGGTTCTCCACTCTTGTTTAGATAGAATGCTGTTTTGTAGAATTCATGTGAATACTGTGATGATCTACTTTTTGTCCAGATTTTCAGGTGACGAAATTATTTCCAAATAATGTTTGCTAAATATTATTGTTAGTCAACTTTGGTCGTTTTGGATACAGAAATAGGGTATTGACTTCTCCCATCCGGCAAACAAAAACATTAAAAAAAGTGGCTTCCGATAGGTTGTGCAGGATGTATAAATACACAGGCACGGCCGGTTGTAATTTGCATTGTTATTCTGGTACAATTTTAGGGCAATTGCAACACTCTCTGCACATGCATAATATTGGTATCATCTCTTTGATGGATCCGTAGGAGGCCTAATGAAAGGCAAAAGTTCAGTCGCTCTCAAAAATAACCATTCAATAATGAGGTTTTTAACTGTGTCAACCCCTAGGACGTATGTGAAGATAATTGGATACAGGAATGCGTAGGACCTTCAAGCAGAGTAGTGCACACATGCATTACATGGGCGTATCTAACAAATTCATTGGTAATTTAGTTTGATTTTGAGAATGCCTGTATATGTTTGATTTTGAAAATGCTTGTATACGTTTGATTTTGAGAATGCTCGTTTACGCGTTCTGTGTATACATTATGTCAAACTAACTTTGTTACATTTTATGTTATCATTTATATTGGTATTTCTTTACAAACAAGAGATTCGTTTATGATTTGAATTTTAAATCACATCATATTAAACCTCACGGTTTGCAGCCGATACTTAAGATTGGACAGCTTCATCCAATACCGGAATTTGGAAATGCATGCACTTGCACGTTATACAACCATTGGAACATCGAAATGAGGTCATAAAGTGGACCGTTAGAAAGAACAGTTTACCAGGTCTCGTACGGAATGATACAGTTATACTGCTATCTTCTTAAATTAACTTATTTATTAAATCACGAATGTAAAAAAAATATATTTGAAGTTTAAAGTTACATTGACAAAAATAAATCAAATATAAAGTCGAGATAATTCATTTTCAAATCCTCAAATTTCAATCCATTATAACCGTGACATTTTAATATTTCTTTTAAATTTTTGTAATCTTAATTTTACATGAAACTGTCAGTTTTCAAATCCATTATATAACTGAACGAACAGAATTTCATTAAGTTAGTGTTGCATATAGTTTTGTTAATCACACGACTGAAGAAGCGTGCAAACGTGAAACAAACTTTTCGTTATCAATATGACATACTTTTAATCACATTCGTGCACACAGGTCGATCTGGGTCAGTCTGTCGATAAAGTCGCTGAATAAAAGGACAATGCATTTTTGGGTGAGAAATGGAAGTTTAATGCTTGACATTTCCAAAGTCAAAATAGTTCGCTGTTAAACAAAACATTCTTTATATAGAATTATAATTTTCTCTGATCTAGGTGAACTTCAATTGAGCGTTTACTTTACTGCTAAAATATTGAGTGCGTGATTTCCCAATGTTATCTTTTCTTTTCTACAGGAAATTGAAAAAAAATATGTTCTAAAGTTAAACAAAAGAACTTACTAGACTATGTCTTATAAAAAAAGACAGACATTACCATCAATAAAGTATAAAGCTGTGTACCCCAATCAAGTGCTATAAAAAGTTGAAGCAATCCATGTATATTAACCATTAATAATTAGATCAATATTGGGTCTTTGTTTATAAAAGACCAACACCAATTTGATCCCATTCGTGATTGAAATTGTCCGATTTTATTAAGCAAATATTATGAAACAAAGCTTTTTAATATATAAAAATCTGACGGGGTTTAAAAATGATTTTGATATTGTAATTCGTAATACACAATGGTAAAAAATCGTGAAAAGAATAAAATCCACGTTTTCTTTGAAGTCGCCATCTGATTACAAAGACCATGAGCTAAAGCAATTAATATCATTGTAGCGATAAACAAGATCTGTTAATGTTAACGTTACAATTTAAATTAAACATCGTTACGCGTTCAACACAATTGACTGCACAATGTCTTATATAACATTTCTAAAAGAAAAATGACAAAACTGTTGTTCAAAATGGGTTTAAACTGATGAACAAGCAAACTAAGAAATATCATGCTAACATAAATAAAGCTTTCAAAGGTCTGAAATTAACTTGATATTACTCGACTGTAGTTTAAACCATACTTAACAGTCTGAACTTGTTCTCGACCTTTACTCGACCATTTCTTAAGTGTCTGAACCATTGTCGACCAAATCTGAACCATGCTCGACCTAGTCTGAACCATACTTGACCCAGTCTGAACAATACTCGACCAAGTCTTAACCAACCTAGACCTATTTCTGTATCTGTCTATTGTATTTCATCAATTTAGGAACTATTTTTAGTTATTTCCCTTGGCTATAAATTTGAACAACAATTTGAAATCCAAAATGTATTTAATATATAGCATTGAAACCAAAATTTCACAATAAACATAATATAATCATCAACACCATATTTATCATATGCCGGGTATATCACCTCTAAAATAAAAACAAAAACAAGATGATCAAAGGAAATGATTTCTGGTCCTATTAAAATATCATGTAATAAATTAATTTGTCAGTTAAATGAATTTTTATATACATCATCATGTTCACATTGCATTATGTACACCAAAAATACTAGAACTTTTGACCATTATAAAATATTATAAATGTTATTCAAAACTTTTGAATGTTCAGATATATTTTGTGTTTACTGGAAATTTTTCAACAATAACTTAAGTTTTGTAAAAATTTAGGTTAAACGGACAGAAAATTACAAGTCACAAATTCACAGGACAAAATTTCATAAATATTTTGTTTATAATTGTTTGAAATTTATAAGAGAAAGATCCTGAAATAATTACTTTTATTGCATTTATTCATGTTACAGTTAAGGAAATTGTTCAAAAGCCTTGATAATGAAGATTTATCAAATTTAAATCATGCTAAGGATATATGTCTTGGCATCATGTAGCCATTTAGATAACAACCAACTTTGACAAATTGTTTTCTTAACAATTATTTGATCATTATTAATTTTATTAGAAGACATTTTTGTTTATAAAATTGCTTTTATATATTATTATAGTTCAAGAAAAATACAAAAAATATTTTTGTCCTGTGACTTCTGTCCTACATTCTAAATTTATGGTGTCAGTCCAGTTTAGTTAATAACGCAATGAACATTTTTTTTTTGAATTGTATGTAAAGCAACTTAATTAATTTTGAAAATGACACCCTTGTTTTTGTAACACCAAACATTTAATATTTTAGAACTTCCATAGCAATCCTTGATAACCTTTTAAAAAAAAATTGTGTTCCAAAGTTTCAGTAAAAATTTAGATTGATTAATTAAGTTTTGTCAAAGTTAAAGACATGGTACACAAGAAGCTTCATCTTCTTCTCTCAGTATTAGCTTCCTTTGTAAGGAATACCAAGGATAAAATCCAAGTATTGGTTATATTTACATATGTATTTTTAAAAGTTAATGTCCAACGATAATATACACAGTAAAACTTTCTATTTACACATAAAATCCAACTGTCATTTATAAATAATAAAACTCAAATTATACGGACTAAAAACTGTTTATTTCAGACCATCAACAATCCATTTCCCCAAGAAACTTTAAGCGTTTTATATAAAGCATACAGCACATCTCCCTAGTTTTGGTTTCTATCGTGTTCATAATATTTATATCTGCTAATATTTGAGAAAAAATGTCTACAGTCTATAATTAGCTTGCTAATGTTTGGTAAGCACCTCAATAAGGTTTAATTACCTCAGTGCAGGTGTGTTTTACAGGTAAAAGAAATCAAATTTTTCTTTAAACTCGTGTATTATTCTTCTAGTGGATTCAAAAGTCCTTGTTAGTTAAATTTTACAGCATGTTGTTTAATTTTCAAAGGATGTTAATTAAAAGTTATTACTATCTGACCAGGTGTGCTCTTTTAAAAGAGTTTTCCCCAAGCAGGAGGTATTAATTTATGGTTTACCTCTGATCAGAAGAACAATTTTAATCATTTCTAAATTTTGTTTTATCCCTTTTAGATATTTAAGATATAATTATATAATAAATTCAGTTTCTTTTTTTACCAAGACTCAGACTTAAAAATTAGATAATTTGACTATCACAATTTGATAAATCTTATAATCAGGTAAGGACGTAAAAATCTGTAAATATATCTTTACTTTATTGTGGCAGTTGTTATTTCAGTTAAAAAGATAGTAATATAGACAGTTAAAATTAAAAAAAGTAGAGGTTATTGGTCAAGTATGGTTCAGACTGGTCGATTATTGTTCAGACCGTTGGTCGAGTATGGTTCAGACTGAAAAAATAGGTTGAGAACTGGTCGAGAATGGGTTAAGACTGTTTCAGACTGGTCGAGTAATAGTTCAGACTTTTTTCAATGGCAAAGATAAGGTTCAAGTAAAAGTCAGTACAGTCGAATATGGTTAAGATTGAGGTCGAGTAATATCAAGTAAAATTCAGACCAATTCAGACTGGTCGAGTAAAAATCAGTACAGTCGAGTACAGATAAAGGCCATTTCAGACTTTTACTGGTTTGTAGTGTAATGGTCGTACGGTGACCTATATTTTATTACTTCCACGTCATTTGAACTCTGTTGGATAGAAGTGTCCTTGGCAATCAAACCACATAACGTACATCTGTATTTTATATACAGAGATACACTGCTAAGGAAGGAGTATAAGCAAAAGCAACCAATGGCGTTACGTCCGCTATCATAACAGTTAAGTTTGCAGGTGATATGTCAATTATGAAGATATTCACATATAAGTTATCTATTCTAATGGTGATTGTTTTATCCGATGGCTGCGTTCTATAATTTGTATTATTATCGCAGCATCCCTGTCCGTATGGGTTAGGTAAAACAATAGTCTCTGTTGGCATTGAAGGCTAACAGGAAAAACTATTTCCTCTGGTTAGAAGGTTATCTACGTTAGAATATTGGACAACTTTCATATATTCAACGTAGATAAAGTGAGTTCGTCAAGTTTAGTCATGGTTATTATATATGGTTATTATATATGGTACAAAAACATCTGGTTCAAATCAGAAAATAACATATCCTGTTTTTTTAAATTAAATTGAAAGGTTAATCCAATTTCTATTTTCTAGATGTATCATTTTTGGCAAATTTTATTTTTCAAACGTTGGTCCAAAATCCGGAATTCATCTGTGCATTTGCCTGTACATATATTTATCATGCAGAATAATACTTAGTTAATTATGTTACCTTAAAAAGAATAATTTGTGAAATAAATATAATCGCTGATTAAAAATATGAGTAAATAGTTGCAAAGAACATGAATAGATCTCAAAATGAATTGTGTTACACTTTATGTGGATTTTGATGAAAGAATGCAAACGGATCCCTCCAATATCAGTAGCATACATACTTACACTTACATTGTTACGTAATAATCTAAGTGAAAGTATAAACATGATGCTGTCATGTTGAATCTTAAGTGACCAGAATACAGTTGTAGAATGGAAAATACATTATAGTTCGTATTGTGTCGTTGACATTTTATAAAGTCTGAGTAGCAGCTGCAAACTCTTGAAAACCGAAATGAGTTTGGAAATGTAAATCCCACCTGCAGGTGAAACTTGTATATTACTGCTAAGGTGGAGAAAATTTATAATTTCAAAATCATTTTTAGTTCTGGAGGAACACAATCAGAAACAATTTGGACTTGTAAAAAAATAAGAAGAGGTCGACAAGGAGAGGCGCACAGTTCGTTCCATTAGAAATGCCGACAATTTGTTGAAAAAGTCTACCTCCAAATTCAACAAATATGTTGTCAATAAGAAACTCCAGCATACTGATCACTTGTTTCTCGGTGTAGCTTGTTCTACCTTTTTGTTGACTATTAACAAAATATGCCGTATGGTATCCCAAAGCAATAAATTTATAGCGTATGCTACCATCTTGATACTAAAGGATAGTGGATTATTTCTTTTAGACGATTTTTCAAATTCACATGGGGAATGGTGGTATAAAGAGTTGAGAAAATCAAAGGTTTTGATAGAATTAATTTCGGAGAAAGATCGAGATTTAAAATCATCCAGAAGTTCTTTAGAGTTTTTAAGAATCCACATATGGTTTATACCACTACGCGAGTAAACAGTTTCACAGAATTTCTGAAGCCCTTCTTTCACTGCGGACAGCATTTTTGTCAATCTAATGGACAATTCCTTTGTAGAACATACAGATGAGCCGGCAATATACCGTTGTTTGTACGTACGGAATTTTATGAAGCTTTTGTATCCAATACAAACAAGGTAAGTCTTCAGATTTGCTGTTTAATGAAATGTTCATTGAAGCCATAAAGGACTTATGATTCATGTTTTTGTATGTGGTATTACCGGAGTGTTTACTTGTTCTTATGTTCTTTTAAGAGACACTCATAGTAGTACAAAAACAATATTATATGAAACTTTGTCCGCAGGAACAACAACATATTTATCGCGAAGAGATGATAGACATTTCACAGCCTCTTTGCATCTGAATACGTACTTTGATCGATCATTCACACAGTTTTTCAACTTTCGGATTCGACTTTTTATCAGAGACCTGATTGCTTAAACCCATTCTGACAAAGTGTCCAGTACAACTTCTTTTCGTTTAGCCCATGCTGTGGAGTAGTCCTCAATGGAATCCATAACTATTTTGAAGTTATGGTTCCAATTGATATGTCGGGGTTCTCTGAACTTAGGACCATGAGATATCACCATTTTGAGATGTTCATATTGAATTATATTTAGATCCCAACTAATAACATGGCCACAGGGACTGTAAATATAAGGCGAGTGGGAACAGTCACATGTCAGAGATTTTTGTTTAGGTATTCTTCTAATAGTTAAATACTTAGGTGCAATGGTTGTGGTGTAACTGTAGGATACAACAGGAACGAACTGATTTTGAAAATAAAGTGGAATTTATGATGTTACCTCTTTCTGATGAAGAACGTTGCTGATGTTGATAGCATGGATTCCTTTATTAGACAAATGAACTGGAAGGAATGTCCTATTTTCATCATGTAATGGTTCCGATCTTACTGGTTTAAAAAGACGGAAAAGAGCTACATCACAAATTATACTGACCAGTTTGCATATTGGAGAAAATGTAATTATGCATCCCTTGTCAATTGTATAACCTTTCAAACATTTAAGATATTTGCCATCCCGTTACAGAATTATAGTTGAGGACCTTTAAACAATAAATAATTATTAAAAAAAAAAAAGCGAAGAACAAATTTCTCCCAAACATCGGAGTAATGATAAATTCATAATCCCATTTAAAATTTTTAGTAAATAACTTGAATAGTCATCATTTTTTGTCTCAACTGTTACCAAAGAATCAGAAAGGTCATTTTAAATACAAAATGTACAAAGCAAGCTGTTACTATATATTATTGAAACTTTTCAATGACAGTAGTAATTTTCTCAAAATTATGTTGGATGAAAAAGAAAAAGATACCAAGGCGCAAAGAAAACTAAAACTATTGTCAGAGGACAACTAAACTACACTAGGAACCAGGGGGTGAACTTATTTACCATGAACCTCACCTCACTGTTAACTGTTTGATGTTATTGTAAATATGAAGCAGGTCATGACTTTTTTTCACTCTTATTATGACTGTTGTGAAATTATAACTGATTGAAGCATTATGTAACAAATTTCACATGCCTGGCCAATTAACTTGAAAGAAAAATACAGACAAATAAAGTACAAAGCTTTTGAAACGCTGGCTCCGATAAAACGATGCAAATTATACCCTTCAAGTTTCTATATCTGTGCATGTAATGTTTCTTTTATATTCATTTCTGCTTGTCATTATCACGCAACAGTTTGTTAAGGCTTCCTTCAAGGAATTCGTTTAACTATAAGATCGATTCTATACAACTACCAGACATTGTTAATAAGGAAACTTTTACAATATGCAAAACGTCTATATCTTAGTAAATCAACTCAGTATTTTGACATGAAACGAATTTGGGTTGTTTTGGTGTCCACGGAGTTTCAAATTTCTTGTTCAAATATAAACGTAGAAATATTTAGGATGCAAAACCAAAGATATAAGCTTATATTTTCTGACAAGATAAAGCGTCTTTAGAATAACATTAAATTCTGCTGCACATCTACACAACTCAGCACAGGAGAAAATACTTACATGACCTTAAATGAGTAATATTCGATATTATTTGGTCTTATCGTATGGTGCAAAATATCACATATTATTTGTATTAACTATTTAAATTGATATGAATATATCGTCGTAAACATGCATGAACTATTTGCCGCTTTGACGTTAAGCAACTAACAATCAATCAATCATATATGAATATATATTTGTATACTATAATTAAATTGATATTTTTTTTCTTTTTTAGCAAATCCAAGAGCACTTGTCCACACAATGTTCCTGAATAATACTCTACACTTTGGCATGAGAACTCGCCTAGAGCGTACTGAATTGAGATGGGTTGATATTGAGTTAAAGCAACACAGCACTGGAGATGAGTTTTTGCTTTATACAGAACGTGCAACAAAAACCAGAACTGGCCAGTCAAATGATAGCAGACCATTCCAGCCTAAAATGTTTTCTGATCCAGGTAATAAATATTACAAAAATGAATAATGAATCTGAACTGTTTTGAATACTATTTTTCCATTTACTTGCTGTTACCAATAATGAAAATGGCAAACAAATACATGTTTGCAAGCCGATCAATACTGTTTTGTTCTCAACTAAAACTTTAGATGTTATCAAAACAAAACAAGGCGATATAAAAAGAGGAGATTGTGTCATTCTTGCAATTTTTCATGCATGTATATAAATGAAAATAAGAACACAGATAACTAAAAAAGGTCAAATATATGAACATCAACACACACACTCTATCTAAAACCATAACTATGAAGAAAACTCTGCTGAAGGGAATAATAACTATTGACTTTTAAATTAAACGTCATGCATATAAATATAGACAAAGATTCAAAAACAGTTTTAAATAAATGTAATCTTTATAAACACAATGAAGTTAACATTGTTATTTTTAGCTTTGTTAATATTAATTGTAATGTCAATTGAATACTTTAATCATTCTTTGTATTAAATTTGATTCATCTTTTACAGAAAATCCCAGGTGTCCTGTGCATGCATACAAGGTGTTTAAAGACAAACGTCCAGCAGAAATGCTAAAATCTGAATCTCCATTTTATATTGGAGTTGCCAGGTCATCTAAAGACCAATTTGATAAATGGTTTATTAACTAAGCAATGGGAAAATAATATTGGTTCAATTGTAAAGAAAATGTGCTAGAAAGCTGGTTTCACTGGTAAGGAAAATCAATCATAGTGCCAGGAAGACAGGGATAACATCACTAATGCATGCTGGTGTTCAAAACACAGTTGTTATGCAATTATCAGGCCATAAAATGTGAATTCTATAGATAGCTACAGTAAAGCATCAGAACAACAACAAAAAGAAATGTCGTCCATATTAACCACTTATGCAGACAAACCGGCAACTGCTTCATCTATATGTTTATCAAACTATCAAAATAGAACCACGAAAGCTACCGTGGAATTCAATATTCCTAATGATAATGATGACGAAGTTCTAGTTAGTGCTTCACAAGAGGTTGTTGAACAAACATTAAAAACAATTCAAAATTTTGAAACAAATGAAATCAGTAACATAAATGAAGCAGCCACTTCAAATATGCACGTACAAGATATTGGTATTGCACCTTTGATTAAATATATTCCACGTAGTTTTGCAGTTTGATAATCTTCCGATGAGTGATTATGAAACCAAAGAAAACTTTGGAAAAAAAAAAAAAGAAGGGTTAGAGTGATTGAGAGTGACTCGGACAGTGAATAAATTTGTACATGCAAACGTCGGTTGGAATGTGTAAACACATTATGATACATTCATTTATAAATATAAACTTGGTATGTTCATATCGATTGTTGTTTTTATTTTATTGATTACAAACTCATTAAACTGACACTTCATTTATTGCTGCAAAGTATATTACATGAAGGATGTGATGGTAAAAAGTTTACATTTTTACCAATGTCCATTCAGCTGTTAAGGGGAAAAAACATGTTTCATGTAATGACATTTCCATTTGTATAGTGTTTAGGTCCTTTTGTCTTTACATACATGTTACAGAAACAACATTTACACATATTCAATATTTATTTAAAATTGCTAGCTAAACCTCCAGTGGCAAATATTTTTTGAATATTCAGGACGAAAAATCTATGAAGTAAAAAGATACACTGTATTTAATCAATATCAATGAAAAAATACCTGTACTAGTCTCTGCACAGTCAACAGAATGGTTACATGATTAATGATCAAGGTATCGGATACGGTTTCAAAAATACAGTGATTACATGTAAACATGTTTATATATATTGAAATTTACACACTTCAACACTTAGTGGGTCTTATACTTGTATCAAATGTACATGCAGGTAATAATAGCTGTTTTTGGCATCTTATAAAGAAATAAAAGAATAGTAAAACGTTTACTTTGTTTTATTCTACAAAATAGATAAATAAAAGGAAGAGAGGTTTTAATGCTGTTCTTTATCTCAAAACTCCTATGAAGCCGTCACTGCAAAACTCTAATGCTCCTAGCCTACAATTGTTTGTCAAATGGTTCTTATACTTGATATATACTTTGAAGAATACAGATGCTGGGTACTTAGTGGCTGTAAATATATGGTGAGATCCTTCGAGAGCCTTCAATAAGCGCCGTATAAAATCAATATACAGTTATGGGTGCCCGCATCCGACAAGACTTCACTCATCTGCATCTATTATTGAACAAATTCTGATATTACATTCAAAAAGGTCGGTGGTTCTCTGCAGGTTATCCGGCTTTCTCCACCATTTGAAAAAAAGCCGCCACGATAAAGCCAAGAGTGCTAAAAGTGGCGTTAATCATCTACAATTAATCATTCATATAACAAAATTGAAGGAGATGAAATAAATTGACTTGTCTTGTCGGCGCTTCATATTTGAAAAGGAACGTTAGATAATGAAAACAATATTAGTAAATGAAAAAATACAGAAAAAACTTTAATATCCAATAAAATTTTTGTACTAACAACAGTTAGATTCTGCAAACAATCATAATAAATGAACAAAATGGCATTTGTTTAAAATATATAATAAAGTGTATATGACATGGCATTTTCAAATATCACACACCGTATCAACCCTCAACCAATATAATCCCTCGAGCAGAGCTCTCGTTATTATATTGGTGTCTCGGGTTGATACGGGTGTGATATTTAAAATGCCATCTAATATTGTCTATTTATTTGATATGTAGCTACAAAGAAAGTCTTCATTCTTATAGAATGTGATATATATCTCGCTATAGTGTTTCGATTACTTAAACAAAGGAGCAGAGTTTGTTCCCATATGAATGCTGAAAGTATCTTAATGATGTCTATTTCAGAGAACAGTTTGTTCGAATAAGAGTAATCTTTTACAAAGTATGATTCATCCCTATTATATTGACCATTTTTTTTAAAACAAAGGAAGATTATTTTTTTCAATTTGTCTTAAAGAGTAGAATTAGGAATACTTGTTAGAAAAGTCAAAAAGTTACAAGTACGATTGTTTAATATATGATAACTAAACATCACAGTAAGAATGTATGAGTTTATTCGTGCCAGACCGAATAAATGGTTACTGTACAAAATCGAATAGTTATTCTTCGTTTGTTTGATACCAGATTAACTGTGAGAGAATGAAATATACTGTACTTCAAACGCGATCACCACCATCATAATAAATCATGTGGCAGTGGTATACTATAGAGACAGAAACCCGATGGAGTTTAAAATACATACATGTTGTATTCCGAGAGGGCACATTTTCAGGGAATTGGCCAATCTTTTAAATCAAATCCCAACGTATGCGTTGAAACTAACATCATTACGTGTCATATTATTTTATCGAACGGATATATAGAACAAACATTGGACAGTTGAGGCGTTATAAAGGACGTGTTAACGGGTTTCTGTCATGATTTCTATGAACAATGTGCAACGAGCAGTTCCATGTCTCCGCCACGACTACGAATCCTCTGACTGGAAACCAATAACAAGAAATATTGCGACGGGTTGGAAACTACAAACAATAGCACACATTCGACTGAAGTTATCCGAGTTTCTGCTTGAATGGAATGAAAATTGATCGCCTACTTGAGTTCTTAGAATTGATTACAGCAAGAATGTTCACTGATTTTATGAAAATCACTTAGACAAGCTTAGATCAAGAATCTCTTATTCAGATATTCCCAACCCGTGAATGTAAAATAGAGATGTTAAAAGAGAAATATCAACTATCAGTCACCAAATAACAAGCCAATAATTGGCTCAAGAACTATATGTGTTAACAATTGATGTCAAAATTGAATTCACCAAACCTATATCGACCTCAAAAATACTGCGTAGTGATATTATAATAATACTGGCATGGTTACAATCAGAAAGGTAGACAATGAGGCTTGAAGAATAATAACTTATTAAGTTTGTCGTCAGTGGGCATGCAGACAATATATAAAGCTTATACTATTGTGATGAAGCGGACTGGTAATTATTCCCGACCTGCCAATCTACAATGTTCACCAATTTCAGATGTAAAATAAATAATGAGTAAAAACAAACAGTTTTGTCATTTGATAAAGGACTTTCCGTTACCAACAGTTTTGCCATTTGATAAAGGATTTTCCGTTTTGAATTTTCCTTGAGTTCGATATTTTATTATTTTACTTTTCCTCGATTCAAAATATCACTCTATAATGATAGAACTTTACACTAAAGTTGAACATTATCAACATTTTCTATTGACTCTTGATCGCAGTTATTACCATGTAATCATTTGTTGCTTGTCTGATAATTATATTGAAAACGTTAAAACAAAGAGAGAAACTGAAAACAGCGAACATGAGAAGATAAGATATACAAGTAAACATGACTGAATATGAAAATTTACTTCTTTTAGAACTGATTGCATCTAAACACCCATATTTACCAATTTTGCACTTTGGTACATTTTCATGAAGATTATAATAAAACTAAAACAGCAAATTTTATCTATTCGATAAAATCTTTAAATAAGCACACATAACCAATTGCAATAAAGGGGAAAATGAATATAAAAATGCCATATTTTAGCAATTCAAGCTAGTTAATATAAACGTGGAAACGAAGACCAGTATTTGTCACAAGCGGAACCTATATGACACAGATATTCCTAATATCATGATTAAGAAAGGATTTTTCCATACCAGCTGAACATATTTATATGAAAAAACCTTGAAATCTTTTTCATTAAGCCGTCACAGGATTTTAAATGTTATGATTTATTCTAGTACGTCTATCATGTTTTGAGCACATGTATTCAATCTCCATTGAATTCAGATCATTTAAACTGATCGTATTTGTAAAAATTGCAAAAAATCTTAATACCATCTCAGAGGGTGAAAATAGGACAAAGCTTTGTGGAAATCTGATTTAAAGTCATTGACTTGTCTTGGTAGACTCATAATCTATTTGTACTTGATTAAACGTTTATCGTTTTGAAAATGTTCCTGTTCGTGTACATACCTGTCTTATTGCATACATTTTGATTCATTAATGTACTGTATTGCTTCATATTTGAAAAGGAACGTTAGATAATGAAAACAATAATATACAGAAAAACTTTAATATCCAATAAAATTTTGTACTAACAACATAGATTCTGCAAACAATCATAATAAATGAACAAAATGGCATTTGTTTAAAATATATAATAAAAATGACATGGCACACACCGTATCAACCCTCAACCAATATAATCCCTCGAGCAGAGCTCTCGTTATTATATTGGTGTCTCGGGTTGATACGGGTGTGATATTTAAAATGCCATCTAATATTGTCTATTTATTTGATATGTAGCTACAAAGAAAGTCTTCATTCTTATAGAATGTGATATATATCTCGCTATAGTGTTTCGATTACTTAAACAAAGGAGCAGAGTTTGTTCCCATATGAATGCTGAAAGTATCTTAATGATGTCTATTTCAGAGAACAGTTTGTTCGAATAAGAGTAATCTTTACAAAGTATGATTCATCCCTATTATATTGACCATTTTTTTAAAAAAAGGAAGATTATTTTTTCAATTTGTCTTAAAGAGTAGAATTAGGAATACTTGTTAGAAAAGTCAAAAAGTTACAAGTACGATTGTTTAATATATGATAACTAAACATCACAGTAAGAATGTATGAGTTTATTCGTGCCAGACCGAATAAATGGTTACTGTACAAAATCGAATAGTTATTCTTCGTTTGTTTGATACCAGATTAACTGTGAGAGAATGAAATATACTGTACTTCAAACGCGATCACCACCATCATAATAAATCATGTGGCAGTGGTATACTATAGAGACAGAAACCCGATGGAGTTTAAAATACATACATGTTGTATTCCGAGAGGGCACATTTTCAGGGAATTGGCCAATCTTTTTAAATCAAATCCCAACGTATGCGTTGAAACTAACATCATTACGTGTCATATTATTTTTATCGAACGGATATATAGAACAAACATTGGACAGTTGAGGCGTTATAAAGGACGTGTTAACGGGTTTCTGTCATGATTTCTATGAACAATGTGCAACGAGCAGTTCCATGTCTCCGCCACGACTACGAATCCTCTGACTGGAAACCAATAACAAGAAATATTGCGACGGGTTGGAAACTACAAACAATAGCACACATTCGACTGAAGTTATCCGAGTTTCTGCTTGAATGGAATGAAAATTGATCGCCTACTTGAGTTCTTAGAATTGATTACAGCAAGAATGTTCACTGATTTTATGAAAATCACTTAGACAAGCTTAGATCAAGAATCTCTTATTCAGATATTCCCAACCCGTGAATGTAAAATAGAGATGTTAAAGAGAAATATCAACTATCAGTCACCAAATAACAAGCCAATAATTGGCTCAAGAACTATATGTGTTAACAATTGATGTCAAAATTGAATTCACCAAACCTATATCGACCTCAAAAATACTGCGTAGTGATATTATAATAATACTGGCATGGTTACAATCAGAAAGGTAGACAATGAGGCTTGAAGAATAATAACTTATTAAGTTTGTCGTCAGTGGGCATGCAGACAATATATAAAGCTTATACTATTGTGATGAAGCGGACTGGTAATTATTCCCGACCTGCCAATCTACAATGTTCACCAATTTCAGATGTAAAATAAATAATGAGTAAAAACAAACAGTTTTGTCATTTGATAAAGGACTTTCCGTTACCAACAGTTTTGCCATTTGATAAAGGATTTTCCGTTTTGAATTTTCCTTGGAGTTCGATATTTTTGTTATTTTACTTTTTCCTCGATTCAAAATATCACTCTATAATGATAGAACTTTACACTAAAGTTGAACATTATCAACATTTTCTATTGACTCTTGATCGCAGTTATTACCATGTAATCATTTGTTGCTTGTCTGATAATTATATTGAAAACGTTAAAACAAAGAGAGAAACTGAAAACAGCGAACATGAGAAGATAAGATATACAAGTAAACATGACTGAATATGAAAATTTACTTCTTTTAGAACTGATTGCATCTAAACACCCATATTTACCAATTTTGCACTTTGGTACATTTTCATGAAGATTATAATAAAACTAAAACAGCAAATTTTATCTATTCGATAAAATCTTTAAATAAGCACACATAACCAATTGCAATAAAGGGGAAAATGAATATAAAAATGCCATATTTTAGCAATTCAAGCTAGTTAATATAAACGTGGAAACGAAGACCAGTATTTGTCACAAGCGGAACCTATATGACACAGATATTCCTAATATCATGATTAAGAAAGGATTTTTCCATACCAGCTGAACATATTTACGTGTATGAAAAACCTTGAAATCTTTTCATTAAGCCGTCACAGGATTTTAAATGTTATGATTTATTCTAGTACGTCTATCATGTTTTGAGCACATGTATTCAATCTCCATTGAATTCAGATCATTTAAACTGATCGTATTTGTAAAAATTGCAAAAAATCTTAATACCATCTCAGAGGGTGAAAATAGGACAAAGCTTTGTGGAAATCTGATTTAAAGTCATTGACTTGTCTTGGTAGACTCATGATCTATTTGTACTTGATTAAACGTTTATCGTTTTGAAAATGTTCCTGTTCGTGTACATACCTGTCTTATTGCATATATTTTGATTCATTAATGTACTGTATCATCTGTTTAGATTTTTCTCATATTGCAGAAAGTTTAAGATATTTCCTGTTCTTACGAGCATATTTTATAATCCAACATTGAATAGTTTCATTTCATTACCACCAAGGTAATCACAACAATATAGTTGTCATACGTAAATGGATCCATTGTACTACTGCAAAGACTATTTTACATAAAAGGAAAAGTTAATCCTACAAATCAGGATACATGCATGGAATTGTAAGAGTAATTTTGGCTCACAATTATTTTTTTCTGTCAAAATATCTTGTAGCTGTCAAACAGCAGATGTTTCATTATTGTTTATTTTCAACCACAAGCTCATATTATTAAATGTTAGAAGGTGATCATCTGTTCTGAAGAATTTTAAGTCCATCTGTCATGAAAGCATGTTAAGTAAGCTAAACTACAAGGATGCATGTATTTTTCGGAATAAGCCTACACATGCGTGATTACGTAAAATTTATTTGTTGATGACTTTCTGTGTCATGATTCTTTAATATCGTCATGATTATGCAAAAAGCATTATATGAAGCTAAAAAGGGTACATTTAATATATCTGAATTAAATACATAGTAAAATAACAAAAATACCGAACTCCAAAGGAAAATTCAAAACGGAAAGACCCTTATCAAATGGCAAAATCAAAAGCTCAAACACATCAAAAGAATGGAAAACAACTTTCATATTCCTGACTTGGTACAGGCATATCCTTATATAGAAAATGCTGGATTAAAGACGGTTTTATAGCTAGCTAAACCTCTCACTTGTATGACAGTCACATAAAATTCCATTATATTGACAACAATGTGTGAACAAAACAAGCAGACATAATAGGTAAAAATGTCAAAAATAGGGGTACAGCAGTCAACATTGTGTTATAATTTTAATCAATATAGAAACAAATATGTCAACAAAGAAACAACAAAATGGCATACAGACAAAGTATATAAGCAAAATGAAAGACAAGAATACAAAAATTTACCATAGCACAATAACGGGATGTATAAGTACAAAACCACGCCAAAGGAATATTACAAAAAAAAATGGACTAAACAGTAAAGGTAATAATTTACAAAGACAAATAAAAGAACACTGTAACACATAATTAAGATGATAAACAACGCCAGTACCTAGAATCTATATTTCAAGACCATCATGTATTATCTATGAAGTTGATACGGAATATTTATCGACAAGGTATTGGTATCTTCCGATAGAAAACATAACCCTGGATCACCAACTTTTTGCTCAGACACTGGTGACGTTTAACAAGTGAGAGGTTTAGCTAGCTATAAAACCAGGTTCAATCCACCATTTTCTACATAAGAAAATGCCTGTACCAAGTCAGGAATATGACAGTTGTTATTCATTCGTTTGATGTGTTTGAGCTTTTGATTTTGCCATTTGATTAGGGACTTTCCTTTTTGAATTTTCATCGGAGTTCAGTATTTTTGTGATTTTACTTTTTTTTTATAAAGTCTGAGTAGCAGCTACAAGCTCTTGAATACCGAACGGTTCGTATATATTTCATATTTTTGTAACTATTGTTACGAGAGCATTCAGTCGTAATTAATTTTGTACTTATTTCTTACATCATTCTAATGAAATTTGAACGAATTAATTAAGAATTGTTTTTCATTCATTATGTTTACATGGTTTAATATTTTCCATATTACAGTATTAACAATTCATAGAAATTAAGTAAGAACTATATATTAATATCGTATTCTTGCCTACGTCACGGGATGACGTCAGTTGTTGATTTAAATGTCACAAATTGAGCTTTCTTGCAACGCTTGAGCAAACCCGGACACTGACATTTTCGACAGTTGGCGTAGAGAAATATTAAAATACGGGTATTCTTATTCAAATGTAATTGCTAAATCATGCCTGTAAATTATAAGATAGACTAAAACTATTGCCAAGATCATTTCAAATATGGATTTCATGCTCTTCAACTTTGTTATTGTTTGGCTTTCTAACTATTTTGATCTGAGCGTCACTGATGAGTCTTATGTAGACGAAACGCGCGTCTAGTGTATTAAATTATAAGCCTGGTACCTTTGATAACTATTTACCCCCTCAAAACATATTACGAAATTCTGACGAGTTATAATCTTAAGCAAATTTGGGAGAAGACCTATCAAGAAATGAATGTGTTATCCTGACGACAAGATTAAAAAAAATGGATATTTATACAAACCTCCCTTATTAAGAAATTAACTACCATTTCACATTTTGTGCTGAAATACATCTCTTGTGAGATTTTTATGAGTGGAAACCTTCATCAAAATTTGAAAAAGCTCTTACAAGAAATGAAGTAGCTATCTTGGAGACTAGAAATTAGTATTTGATATATTTTACATATTCCTTTCAGAAAAATTGTCCGATCATCGAATTTATCCAAGGTGTGATGAGTGAAAATCGTAATACAAATTTTTAAAGGGTCTGACAAAATATAAATGCTGTATCCTGGAGACAACAAATTAATGACAGACGAACTGAAGATCCGGCGAAACAAAGTTGACCATTCGAAACTTCGTGACTTAATATTATTTACTGATTTGAAAATACCTTATATAACAAGAGAAATGTTCCATACAAATTTTTAATCGTCAATGGATGTTACAGTTATTTTCAATTAATACGAAATATATGTCTCTTTAGATGATGAAATTGTCAATCAAATAATCATTCAATCAAGTAAACGAACCAAGCCATTTAACTGATTAATGAATGTGAAATTCGTAAAATTTAACAGTATACAAAAAATCAATCAATCAGTAAACCTACCTACCAACCAAACTATATGAAAAATGTTGCTTTTGATGTTATGCAACCCATTTTTAAACCATCCAAAAAAACAATAAATAATCATGTCATAAAAGGTTGAAAGAACTTCACTCACATTTTTAAAATTTTTTATTGGAAGCAATGTTAAAAAAACTGCCTTTGATGTGCGCAGTAATGCAATAATTAAATTAATACTTTTGAGATGATCACTTCTTTAAATGTCTCAACTATAGACTCGAGACTCTCAAATGTAAACATTTATCTAGCACGTCTATTGGTTTCCTCTCTGACTAACTTTGAATGGAGCTGTATAACCTTTGTTGTCGATTAAGTGTATTGGTGTGTTCCCTCTTCACAATTTTGAATTAACATCTGAAAATGCGAATCAAGGAGAGTTTAGGTGAGCTTGCCATATTTCACCTCTGCCTTGCATGTTATGAAAAATATCAAGTTGATTGTTTCAACATATCGGCCCGTAAAGGAAGTCTTTCTTAGACGCTAAAGGGTCTCTAAATAAATTATAATGTGAAAGATTTTAAATATTAGCATAATAAGGATCCTCATTCAAACGAAACGCCCATCTGGCGTTCTAAATTTTAATCCTGGTATCTGCGATGAGTTTATTATTTACAAACACTGGGTCAGTCCCACTGCTGATGGAGGTTTACTCTCCGAGGTTATTAACAGCAAATGGTCAGTAGTCAGCACTTTTGTGAATTATCATTGCTATGGTCAAAATTATTAATTTTAGCCTGTGTTCAATGCTTTTCAACTTTAAACTTGTTTGGCTTTCTAACTATTTTGATCTGAGCGTCACTGATGAGTCTTATGTAGACGAAACGCGCGTCTGGCGTATCAAATTATAAGCATGGTACCTTTGATAACTATTTACACCACTGGGTCTATGCCACTGCTGGTGGACGTGTTGTCCCAGAGGGTATCACACGCCCAGTAGTCAGCTCTTCGATGTTGACATGAATATCAATTATATGGTCATTTTTATAAATTAACTGTTTGCAAAAGTATGAATTATTCGAAAAACTGAGGATTTTCTTATCACAGGCATAGATTACCTTAGCCGTATTTGGCACAACTTTTGGAATTTTGGGTCCTCAATGCTCTTCAACTTTAAACTTGTTTGGCTTTCTAACTATTTTGATTTGAGCGTCACTGATGAGTCTAATGTATCTTATTATCTAAAACGCGCTTCTGGCGTATCAAATTATAAGCCTGGTACCTTTGATAACTATTCAAACTTTTGAATTGTTCGGAATACTAGGGATCTTGTACCCCAGACATATATTACCTTAGCTGTATTCGGCAAAACCTTTCGGAATTTTGGGTTTAAAATGCTCTTCAACTTAATTTGTACTTTATTTGGCCTTTTGAACTTTTTGATTCGAGCGTCACTGATAAGTCTTTAGTAGACAAAACGCGCACAACAGTCAACATTGTGTTATAATCTTAATCATTATAAAACAAATAACTATTTCAACAAAGAAAAAACAAAAGGGCATAAAGACACTCTATAGACAAAGTACATAAGCAAAAAAGAAAGAAAAGAATACAAAAATGACCATAGCACAATAACACAATGGCTGGATGTATAAATACTTAGCCACGCCAAAAGTATATTACCCAAAATAGATTAAAAAGTAAAGGTTAAAAATATACAAAGACAAATAAAAAGAACGTTATAACATGTTATTAAGATGATAAACAACGTCAGTAACTATAATCAAGACCATCATGTATTATTTGTGAAGTTGATACGGAATATTTATCAACAAGGTTAGGTATCTTCCGATGAACTTTTTTTTGGCAAAAGAACGAGACGTTCTTTGACATAACCTTGTTCATCAACTTTCTTTTCAGACACTGGTGACGTTTTATGAAGTCGTGAGTAGCAGCTGCAAGCTCATGAATACCGAACGAGTTGGGAATATACATCCCATATGCAGGTGAAGTCGGTATATTGCTGCTAAGGTGGGGAAATTTATAATTTCAAATTCAAAATCGTCTTGTTTGTCATAGATTCTGGTACTGAGATGACCACTTATATCAAATTCGATGCATAAGTCAAAAAATGGAGCGGAGGAAGCCGTGTCTGTCGTTTCTTTAATTTTTAGTTCTGGGGGATATATTAATGGAACCCAAACAGAAAAGTTTGGATTGTTAATGGAAAGAACATCATCCATATATCTGAATGTGAAATTAAAAGAAAGGCGAAAGATATCAAAGGGACAGTCAAACTCATAAGTCAAAAATAAACTGACAACGCGATGGCTAAAAAAGAAAAAGACAAACAAAGAACAGTACACAAAACAACATAGAAAACTAAAGACTGAGCAACATGAACGATCTGGCTTCTTTGATCTTCGTGCTTTTGATAAGTGTCTTAAGGAACCTGAAAATACGATTACTCTTATTTAAACGTAATTGCTAATTCATGCTTGTAAATTTTAAGATAGACTAAAACTATTGTCGAGATCATTTCAAATGTGGATTTCTACCACCTCAAAACATATGACGGTCGTAAGATCTAAATCTCCATTATAAATAAATTCCATAACAATTTATCTTTTGTGTATTTATACAAATCATATTAAAATCCGACATATAGGACTGTATACATGTAGCTGAGATAAATATTTATATATATTTAAAAAAAAATAATCCGAAATGTTCCCCTTTTATAGATTTTTAATATTTTGAAATGTTCAGAGAAATTGATGAGTGGAAACCTATTTAAAGAGGATTTCATAAAAAATGAAGATTTCAGACTTTTCTGATTATTGAACTCTTACGAAATTTTGACATAATCTAAATCAAAATTGGGAGAAGACCTAACATGAAATGAATTATCCTGGCGACAAGATTTAAAAAAAAAATGGTTATTTATACAAATCTCCCTTATCAAGAAATTAATTACCATTACTCATGTTTCCAGATATATATCTCTTGTAAGATTTTAATGAGTGGAAACCTTCGTTAAAATTTGAAGAAGCTCTTACAAGAAATGAAGTAGCTATCTTGGATACTAGAAATTAGTATTTGATATGTTTTACATGTTCCCTCCAGAAAAATTGTCCGATCATCGAATTTATCTGAGGTGTTGATGAATGAAAACCGTAATACAAATTTGTAAAGGGTCTGACATACTATTAAAGCGCTATCTTGGAGGCAACAAATAAATGACAGACGACCTGACGATCCGGTGAAACACATTTAACCATTCGAAACTTCGTGACTTAGGATATACTATACTGATTTTAAAATACCTTATATAACAAGAGAAATATTCCATACAAATTTTTCATCGCGATTGTTTCTCTGTTCTTTTGATTAATAGCAACCAAAAAGTAACTTGGTGTTCTACATTTTAATTATTTTGTTTCCTGGTTTATATAATATAATAGGTGTATTTTCAAATTAAATGGATGTTTAATTATACATAATGCCCTTTGATTATGAACCTACATAATTTCATTGGTTCCATTGTTCATGCGAAAATAACAGTTTAAATTGAAACCCGATAGTTTAGGTCTATTACTAGTCCATATTAATGATGTGGTCGATCCAGTAAGTAATATAAAATAGGATTTGTCAAGCAAAACTTTGAACCATATTTCAAATCAAGTCATAATTCCTAAGGAAATCATGCTATGTAAGAGACAAATTCTACATTATGTTGTTTAGGAGTTATTAATCAAATAAATATGACATGATGAGAAATTACGTGTATAGCTTGGACAGATAATCATTGTATGTGATTATTCTATTAGTATATATCCATGTCTTTCTTGCAGTTCAAGGTTTTCTTTCATTCTGTGTAATGGATGTCTCAAATGAGATGATATTTATTTCATATGGTATGCAATTCAAGTTAGATCGTATGGTCAAACGGATGAAAAAGAGAGGTGTAAGATACCAAAGGGACATCCGAACTAATAAGTCAAAAATAAACTGACAACGCCATGGTTAAAAATGAAAACGACGAACAGACAAGTGTCTTTTTTGTTGTTAGGGATGAGGGGTGGATAAATACCCTGCCACGCCCGCTCTGTGCTTTTGTTTGATGTTTTTCTGCTTTGTACTGATCTGATGAGTTTAGCCTTTTTCAACTGATATTATAGTTTGTTCTTATGTTTTGCTGTGTCACCACTGTCCCGGGTTAAGGGGAGTGTTGGGGCGCTCACAAACATGTTTAACCCCGGCACGTTCTTTATGTGCCTGTCCCAAGTCAGGAGCCTGTAGTTCAGTGGTTGCCGTTAGTTCATGTCTGTCATATTTGTTTTTCGTAAATTGTTTTGTTATAAATGAGGTTGTTAGTTTTCTCAATTGCATTGTTTCATATTTTTCATGTCGGGGCCTTTCATAGCCGACTATACGGTATGGATTTTTCTCATTGTTGGATGCCGTACGGTTGCCTATAATTGCTTACATCCACTTCATTTGAACTTTGGTGGATAGTTGTCTCATTTGCAATCATACCACGTCTCCTTATTTTATCATAACCAACAGGACACAAAACACAACATAGAAAACTAAAGACCGAGCAACACGAACCCCACCAAAAATCAGTAGTGATCTCAGAATAAGTGTTATAGTCAGGAATATGACAATTGTTTTCCATTCGTTTGATGTGTTTGAGCTTTTGATCTTGCCATTTGATAAGGGACTTTCCGTTTTGTATTTTCCTTGGAGTTCGGTATTTTTGTTATTTTACTTTATACAAATAGCATATTTTTGGCAAAATGTATTATCTGGACTGGACTCTTCTTCTCCTTCTTCGTGGATTGCACAAGAAAACTATTCTTCTGAACTAATGTCAATGCAATCTTGACTAGAAATTTCAATTACTGGTACACTGACAGAAAGCAGAAGTCCTTCTATAACAACTTGGGGGAAAAAGTCCTTGGTCAGATGGAAACAGGTTTCCACTGGTTTGAAATTGGCTTTTTGGACATTTTAATTGTCTTACTTGTCTGACAACGTATTCAAACAGAATTAATAGAAAATACTATGGTCAGTAAAACAGGGCCCCTCAGGTCAGCCTGTGACAATAAAAAAAAACAAGAGTTTTAAGAAGCATGATACAGGAAATAAAGGCAAACCTCTGAAACTAAGTGTCATTCTAATGATAACACAACGATTTATAATATACAATACATATTGCCTTTATGACACATTAAATTGCTTTTAAAACAGCACTAACTAAACTTCTAACATTTAGTGTTATCAAAGATTTTATCTAATGTTTTTCATTCTGCATGTCATCAAAATATAAACATGTGTCCAACCTAAATACTCAAGTTATATTGATACATTTTAAATAATAAAAAAGATTTATGTAAAACAGTCCAGTCCAGTCCATTAGTCAAGTTCAGTCCAGTTCAGTCCAGTCCAGTCCAGTCCAGTCCAGTCCAGATAATACACTGCCCATATTTTTGTCTTTGAAAGCGGAATATGTCTAATCCTTTAAAACTGCATGGCATCTGACAGGTCATGTAATACCGGATATATGTTGATTTGCCAACTACAGTCTAATTACCGTAAACTGCAGTTTCCAAAACTTTTTGTTTTCTTTCAATATTCTGTCCGTCAAGATTTTCTTTTTTTTTTATCAATTTTTTATTTATTACTTAAAAGATCCATATTGCGAAACATTTGATTCTGCACTTTACACTTAAGGCACGCGTGAATGTTTATTATTTTATCAAGACAGACGTGAATGTTTATATATAATCGAGATAAAACTTTTCCGGATTTTTGCATGAATTTGACATTTATATAATCCCCATAAGAGATGATTATCTATAGATAGTAAAGTTATAAAGTTATACTAGAAAATTATCCGAGACGAGGGATTAATAGAAACAGGCATATATAATTTTGAATAAGAGATGGTAGCTGTAGTGAAAGCATTGACTGTAATATAACAAATGTTTTGTTTTAAAAGTAGCTGACATTATTGAGTTTTGGTGATTTGGACAATACGTACATTAACTGACTGGCGACTTAAGGCAGCAAATGTTTTCTATATAATAGATTTGTCAGATAAATCTCAACAATTGACAATTGAGAGTCTAGAGTCACGAGTTGAAGCATTTAAAAAAGGGATTGTCTCAAAGTATAAATTTCATTACTGATTTACTTGGTAAATTAAAAGGTGTTAAAACATTGCTACCAAATCAATATAAAATAATTTTTTAACAAATAAATGTTTCAGCAAATAATTGTTTATGAAAGTCATTCCATATTTTTTGTATATTAAGGGAAAAGTAATTCATTTCGATGGGTTGGTTGTTCGGTATGTGTATTGATATGATCGATTGGTTGATTGATGGAATGATTTATTGATGAATTTATTAGGATTGACAGTTTGCATTACGTCAAAAGACGCATATTTCATATTGACTGATTGATTGTTTAACGCCCAGTAACAATTATTTAACGAACATTCTGTTATCACAGAAACATGTTAAATGCCCCCTTCCTACAAAGAGACAGAATTGTGACCTCTTCCTGTATTAAATACACAGTTACGGGTCTCTAGGTAAGGCAAAACAGAAAATATGAGGGAAGTTTCTGGTTCACAGAAATGTAAATGAAGAGCTAAGATCCAGGTACGATTTAAATCTCAATGAAAACAAAATACACACACAACAAATAGATGAAACAGAAATTTCGAGGTTCCTAGAAAAAGAAATTTACATTTACAATACTAAACATAACTGGTTACAGATAATTGTATATTTTTCTCTGACAACTCAAAACTTAAAGAATATGTAAGCAGTATTAGATGGTACTTAACGCTAAGTTTTGGATTAAAACCTCATTTATGAAAGATATGTTTTTGACGGCACAACGATTAGTTAATAGCAAAATCTACGCTAATGCTAATACAGGTATAATATTTGATGGAGGATTTTTGTCCCCTTTTGAAAGAGTAGTTAGAAATGCTGCAATATACAGTAAACCGAAACTTCTTACTAGTAAAAGATGTGATTTGTTACAGAAACAACACAGAATAACAAACATACGTGGAGACAAATAATTCCTAAGAGCATTCAAGAAAAGCCATATGCCGAAGTGTCGTTAACCGTTTTCCTTAGAAAATATATCCCAATTAACGAATATGCGTGGAGAAAAAAGAAGTCGAAAAGAATTTAATAAAAGTCGTATGGGTTTTGCTCATTGTTGAAGGCTGAACGGTGACCTATAGTTGTTAATTTCTGTGTCATTTGGTCTCTTGTGGAGAGTTGTCTCATTTACAATCATACCATATCTTCTTATTTTTATATATGGTTATGCCGAAGATTATTTAGTCGTAAACCGTTAATTTCATTGGAAAATATATCATAATTTAGCGATTAGCCGAGAAATGGTGAATACTTATTTAACGTTCATAGCTAAAGGAAACAGAGTAATAACGATAGACGCATCAGGAACAGTCGGGGCTTTGCATCAAAAATCAAAAGTAGAATCTCAATGGACACAAAATGCACACACAACAAAAAGATAAAACAGTAATTCCGAGATTCCCTAGAAAAAAGGAAATCAATAAAGAAATAATAAGGAACAAGCGAATAAAAAAGATAGAGCCTAAATGTACACGTTGTCGGGTCAGTCCAACATGTTTATTTGTATTCAAATCATGGTATTTCTAGGATCATGCAATGACACACCTCTCCTTTATCCCTTCAAAAAGCTATCCCTGCATTTGCCTTTGTTAATGCCAATGGGACATGCAAGGATTAGAACCCCTAAAAAATAACATTGAATATATCTCGAAATTTATGTTTTATCTTTTTGTTGTGTGTGCATTTTGTGTCCATTGAGATTCTACTTTTTGATTTTTGATGCAAAGCCCCGACTGTTCCTGATGCGTCTATCGTTATTACTCTGTTTCCTCTAGCTACGCACGTTAAATAATCATTCACCATTTCTCGGCTAATCGCTAAATTAGGATATATTTTCCAATGAAATTAACGGTTTACGACAAAATTATCTTCGGCATAACCATATATAAAAAATAAGAAGATATGGTATGATTGCAAATGAGACAACTCTCACGACTCACAAGAGACCAAATGACACAGAAATTAACAACTATAGGTCACCGTACAGCCTTCAACAATGAGCAAAACCCATATGACTTTTATTAAATTCTCTTTCGACTTCTTTTTCTCCACGTATATTAGCTCTTCTTTTACATTTCTTTGAAACAGAAACTTCCCTCATATTTTCTTTTTATGCCTTTTACCTAGAGACCCTTAACTGGGTATTCAATACAAGAAGAGGTCACAATTCTGTCTCTTTGTAGGAAGGGGTCATTAACCTGTTTCTGTGATAACAGAATGTTCGTTAAATAAATATTACTGGACGTTAAACAATCAATCAGTCAATATGAAATATGCGTCTTTTGACGTAATGCAAACTGTCAATCCTAATAAATTCATCAATAAATCATTCCATCAATCAACCAATCAATCATATCAATACAAATACCGAACAACCAACCCATCGAAATGAATTACTTTTCCCTTGATATACAAAAATATGGAATGACTTTCATGAACAATTATTTGCTGAAACATTTATTTGTTAAAACAATTATTTTATATTGATTTGGTAGTAATGTTTTAACACCTTTTAATTTACCAAGTAAATCAGTAATGCAATTTATACTTTTGAGACAATCCCTTTTTTAAATGCTTCAACTCGTGACTCTAGACTCTCAATTGTCAATTGTTAAGATTTATCTGTTGTATAGAAAACATTTGCTGCCTTAAGTCGCCAGTCAGTTAATGTACGTATTGTCCAAATCACCAAAACTCAATAATGTCAGCTACTTTTAAAAACAAAACATTTGTTATATCACGGTCAATGCTTTCACTACAGCTACCATCTCTAATTCAAAATTATATTTGCCTGTTTCTATTAATCCCTCGTCTCGGATAAGTTTCTAGTATAACTTTATAACTATACTATCTATAGACAATCATCTCTTCTTAGGAGATTATATAAATGTCAAATTCATGCAAAAATCCGGAAAAGGTTTATCTTGATAATATAATAAACATTCACGTCTGTCTTGATAATATAATAAACATTCACGCGTGCCTTAAGTGTTAAGTTCAGAATCAAATGTTTCGCAATATGGATCTTTTAAGTAATAAATAAAAAATGATCAAAAAAAGAAAATCCTGACAGACAGAATATTGAAAGAAAACAAAAAGTTTTGGAAACTGCAGTTTACGGTAATTAGACTGTAGTTGGCAAATCAATATATATCCGGTATTACATGACCTGTCAGATGCCATGCAGTTTTAAAGGATTAGACATATTCCGCTTTCAAAGACAAAAATATCTGCAAGGTGTATTATCTGGACGAATGAAACCATTCATGGCATGAATGTTCCTAATGAGGTGCTCACCAAGTGTTGTTACCCTGTAGCCGAACCATCATCAAAGATAACTGCCAGCAGGGGACTTATTTTTACACAAGACCCTATTGGAAATACATAGAAATGCTTCTTCTAGAGGAGCACTGAATGGAATGAAACCAAACATGGCATAAATGTTCCTTATGAGGTGCATGAAGTGTTGCTACTTTGTTGCCGATTAACTGTTCAAGATGGTCAGCAGGATTTTTTTTATTAAATTACGGGGCCAATATTAAACCAAATTTGGCCTCAATCATTATTAGGGTATCTGTTATGATTTAAATCTATTTTTACATGATTTCCAAAACCAAAGTAGAATCAGGTGAGCGACACAGGCTCTTGAGAGCCTGTAGTTTTTTCTCAGTAGTTATTTAGTATCTCTACGATTAATTAGTCATACATGCCTTAAACATGGTAAAAACTATTTCAGTCAACATTAGCTGCACCTGACAGTAGGACAATGCTCCAAAACATATCATGTTTCAACCGATTTTAATCACAAATTTAATGAATATGTCATATAAAAAGTGTCTGAAATGAACATGTATAGAATAGAAATGAAACATGTTTTGTTGCAACCGTCACTGTCAAGAGTGAGTTGTTAAAACATGCCTGACATAAAAAAAAAATTATAATTGACTTCATTTCAGACAGTATCCCAATAACAAACTTTTTAACGAGAAACTTTGCATTTTTTAAATCAAATAATTGTAGTGCAGTATATGCCAAAGCTCTAATACAATACGTGTTTGTCTTATCTTTTGATGATTATTGAAGTGGTTCAATGAACTGATTACGCACACAATTCTTATAAACATTATATTTGGATTATTCTAAACACCATTTCGTCCTTGGTCCTTTTCTTTATTAACAAATAATTGCAATTGTAACATGCATCTTTTGTTTATTTCAATGGTTTGTGTTTGTTTTCAAAATAGTCATTTCACGTAAGTATGAATGAAAATCGTAGTGACTATAACTGTTAATCAGACCTTACACTCAGTCGACATTTGAGATATCATGATCAAACTATGGACGAGTTCAACCAAATTTGTATCCCTACAATTGACCGTTATGCATGGCTTGGTTCACAAGAGAGAAAATATCGCGCTTAATATCTTTGATGAAGATGTCTTAATTATTTTTGTCAGACGGGATCAATAAGACGAGGTTATTTGCAGTGAACTTTCTGAACTGCAGATGTTAGATGTACAAATACACGTCCATATGAAATATAAGTATGCAGCCGCACCTTGATCCTCAAAGTCACAGTCAATTGGAACTGCAAAACTGTCATAGAAGTGTATCGATAAATCATTCAATCAAGTAAACGAACCAAGCCAATATTGGCCCCGTAATTTAATAAAAAATCCTGCTGGCCATCTTGAACAGTTAATCGGCAACAAAGTAGCAACACTTCATGCACCTCATAAGAAACATTTATGCCATGTTTGGTTTCATTCCATTCAGTGCTCCCCTAGAAGAAGCATTTCTATGTATTTCCCATAGGGTCTTTTGTAAAAATAAGTTCCCTGCTGGCAGTTATCTTGGATGATGGTTCGGCTACAAAGTAACAACACTTGGTCAGAACCTCATTAGGAACATTCATGCCATCAATGGTTTCATTCTATTCAGTGGTTCTCTAGAAGCAAACATTTGTATGTATTTCCCATAGGGTCCTATGTTAAATTTACTCCCCCCTGCTGGCAGCCATCTTGGATGACAAATCAGCTACTAGGTAACAACACTTGTTCAGCACATCTAAAGAAACATTCATACCATGTTTGGTTTCAATTCATTAAGCGGTTTTCTAGAAGAAAACATTGGTATATATTGCCCACAGGGTCATTTGTTAAACTAAGTCCCCCGTTGGCAGCCATCTTGGTAATGGATTTGTTACAAAGTAACAATTCTTAGTCAGCGCCTCATAAGGAACATTCATGCCATGTTTTATTTCATTCCATTCAGTGGTTCTTCAAAAGAAGACTTTTGTATGTATTTCACATAGGGTCCTTTGTTAAACTAAGTTCCTAGCTGGCAGTCATATTGGATGACTGATTGGCTACAAGGTAACAACACCTGGTCAACACCTCATAAGGAACATTCATGCCATGTTTGGTTTCATTCCATCCAGTGGTTCTCTAAAAGAAGACATTTGTATGTATTGTCCAAAGGATCCTTTGTTAAACTAAATTCCCCGCTGGCGGCCATCTTGGATGATGGATCGGCTTCAAAGTCACAACACTTGGTCAGCACCTCATAAGGAACATTTATGCCATGCTTGGTTACATTCCATTTCGTGGTTCTCTGAAAGAAGACATATGTATGTATTGTCCATAGGGTCCTATGTTAAACGAAGTCCCTCTCTGATGGCCATCTTGGATGATGGATCGGCTTCAAAGTAACAACACTTGGTCAGTACCTCATTAGGAACATTCATGCCATGCTTGGTTTCATTCCATTCAGTGGTTCTCTAGAAGAAGTTCAAAATGTAAAAAATTAACGACGACAACGACGGACGACGACGGACGCGAAGTGATGAGAAAAGCTCACTTGGCCCTTCGGACCGGATGAGCTTAAAAAAAGAAAAACTTTCAAGGAAGCATATCCAAATATCAAACGTCGTCGACTGCTTAACATACACAAGTTCACATGTACACTTTTGGTAATATTTCGGAAAAGTCTAATGGTCAAGTTTAAAGAACTGAAAATGGTAGTGTATGCCAATATAAACGAAATGACCAAACATAATTATAATTGCTTATATAAACATAAGACAACCTTTTTTTCACAATATTATACCAAAACGTTAATAAAGGCACACAAAAATTAAGGATCTAAAGAAGTTGTTGGCATGACACGGGTTATGCTCTTCTCATATATTTTATGATGGTATGATACTAAACCCCTAACGGGAGGGATTGTGCCTGATATTCATATGATGAAGACATAATCTTTCAATCAGTTTAATTGAGGTCTGGAGCTGGCATGTCAGTTAACTGCTAGTAGTCTGTTGTTATTTATGTATTATTGTCATTTTGTTTATTTTCTTTTGTTACATCTTCTGACATCGGACTCGGACTTCTCTTTAACTGACTTTTAATGTGCGTATTGTTATGCGTTTACTTTTCTACATTGACTAGAGGTATAGGGGAGGGTTGAGATCTCATAAACATGTTTAACCCCGCCGCATTTTTGCGCCTGTCCCAAGTCAGGAGCCTCTGGCCTTTGTTAGTCTTGTATTACTTTTACTTTTAGTTTCTTGTGTATAATTTGGAGTTTAGTATGACGTCCATTATCACTGAACTAGTATATATATTTGTTTAGGGGCCAGCTTAAGGACGCCTCCGGGTGCGGGAATTTCTCGCTGCATTGAAGACCTATTGGTGACCTTCTGTTGTTGTCTGTTCTGTGGTCGGGTTGTTGTCTTTTTGACACATTCCCCATTTCCATTCTCAATTTTACTATTAAATACTAGGCTAGAAGATCCTAATGGCACAATCAAATTCAAGAGGAACAGACAAAACAAAAAGCCTCATATCATTACAAAGTAAAATAAAGGTTTAGCGTTCCCTGCAAACTCAAAATTACAAACTGACAATTTCAAATAAATATATATCAATTAAATCATTCAAGAAGCGTGATTATTGATTGTCCTGATGGGACAAAACTATACAGAGCCAATGGAATGTCAAAACAAAATATGGTACCGATTCTGTATCAAGAAATCAGACCAATATTGCCATTTAAATAATATATTTTGACTCTACATTTAAACAAATGTAAATCAAGCAATTCTGGAACGTGTTTCTTGCTACTAAATAACTAGGAACTTTCAGTCAACCAACAGCTGTACCAACCCAATTCAATGTATAACAAAATGTGATTCTGTATTCCCACGCCTACTCAGTATTGTCGTTTGAATGATACATTTTGACTTCACATTTTTAATATTTGATTAGGTAATCATGCCTTTACTTTAACTTAAGTTGCACCTCCTTCAGAGATAATTGACCGTTCACGGTTTGTAGCTATTTTGGTTGAAACGAATCTATGGCAGTCATAACTTACTTCTGCTAAGCTGAAAGAACTATAATATCTGATTGTGATCGCATGAAAGTAGTATTAACTTGAATGATAAATGGTGACAGAAAACGTGTACACTGTGACAATTATTTAAAGCAAGTTAAATGTTCAATTAGCATAACCAGTACTATAAACTTAACGTGTAAGTTACATCTGAAATTACGACATTTCGTAGACTATTACTTACATTCGAATGTATCTAGTTATGTAAATAGCAATCATGAACACGGTAAAACAGTTTGTTTTGACGTAGAAAAATGTTACGACAGCTCTCTTTACATCATAAAGAAGGAAAATATAATTAAGCCGATATATGGTAACATCGTTACAATCTAGCAATACACATTAAATGATGTCCAGGAAATTGAGAATGAAAGGAAATGTTTTTAGTAGATTATAAATGAAGATGTCTGTCACGTTGGATTAAACAATATTTTAATTGCTAAAACTTAACGGAAATCTTTTTAGGGTATGCCTGAAAGCTCTCGTTATTGCTTCGAAACGTAACAGTGCACCTATAAGACCACACATTCAAAAATCGATTATAGTCAAAATAAGACATCAGTTTATTTTAGGGATGTCAACTCGGTGAAGATTTACTAATCGAGTACTCGTTAGATTTACCGAGCGATACTCGAGTACTCGCTCGGAAAAACATCTACAAAATGGAAATACAAATTATACCCATTTTACGTATTGTGGTTCGTTGTCTTATGGACGTGAAACCCTCAACATTATTACCTAGGACTAGAAATTTTATACTAATATGAGGCAGGCATTACCTGTGAAAGGGGACGAAGTTTGTATGAATTATTTTTTTTGTAACTTCAAAATCTGTTAAAAAAGAAACGGAAATACCGTCACGTTTCCGATTTTGGTTCTGTTGTTAGGGATTTTACTTGTGACGTTATTTAAGTTATGACGTCATGTTCAATGTAAACAAAGAAACGCGATCATCAGGTAACGTTTATTCATATTAAAGACAAAGAATTATTAAAAATGAAATTAGTATTGTGTTCCTTGAGTTCCTATATTTTACCAATCTCCGGCGCAGAGCTCACATCCGTTCCGTACTTACTTCGTATCACTACACTGAATATGACGTATATATAACGTCACGGTACCCAAATTGCACCGAGTACCCAAATTGCACCTATTTAGCAAAAATAGCAGCGGAAATCTTACAAGATTTCCTAGAGACTAAACAATTTGTATTTTTATGATTTGATACTATGCACGTCTTTCAACATAGGTAAAAATATTTAGATATACACAAAACGTTCACAGTATTTATCAACAGATGAAGTGTTTACCGAAAAAGCAAAATGTACGGAAACGTCGTCATGCGACGTCATCAAAACGTCATCTTTTCAAAATAAGCAAATACAATATGTTACAAGTATCCATTTCTTAAAAAATGAAGAGTAAGCATGGACTAATATCCAGTTGTTCAAAATATTTGAAAAAATTAAACAAAAGCTCTGTTATTCGACTTTTGACGATGCGAATTTAAGCATGGATGCAATTTGGGTACTCCTCATCACAGAATCATTGATGGTTTGGAGGTCAGTTCAGACCAATTTTTCTATGATTCATTATGGATTCAAAATTAAATTGGCGAAACCATATAGTAAATAATGATACATCTACAAAATAAACACATAATGAAAACTTTTGTCTGAAGCATAAATAAACGTAGGTTAAAAAACTGTCAAAATAGGTGCAATTTGGGTACCCTCACGTTAGAATAATGGCATTTTTGTTTTTGATACTGACTTTATCAGCAAGAATATCAAGCGAGCCCGCTAGGGCGAGCTGATGTTCGAGCTGATGAAGTCAGTATCAAAAAATTAAATGCCATTATTATTTTTATCGGCAATCTGTCTTAACTCTATGTTTTTTGTAAAGAATAAGAAGTAAAATGAAATAATAAGTAATACTACTTTTACGCGTACAAAACGTTGGGTTCGTTGTTCGGTTGTATGAATGAAGTCGCGTGCATTTCATTGACAAATTTAAGCGGATGGACAAGAACATGTGACGTTATTGCACTGATACATGACGTCATTGCCTAATATTTTCGAGTATCAAGTCCTGTCTATGATATTGAAAATATTAGGCAGCAAGATCAAAGGGGAAATGTTCTAATTGCCGATAATGTAGTGTACTAAGTATACGGAAAGGAAACGAGCGCTGTACGGAGATTGATATTTTACTAGACTACTCATGACAACGTCTCATGACAACGATACCGGAAGAAGGAAGTAGATTTCTGCGCAAATGCGGAATTAAAAAGTGACACAAAAAAGTTAACGATTTTGAGTTCATTAGTACAATGAAAATTTCGGGAAATTTTCCCGATTTTTTTTTTTTCTTTTTATTGATTTTTCTACTGTAATAGGGGACTTCGTCCCCTTAATATTGAAAATATTAGGCAGCAAGATCAAAGGGGAAATGTTCTAATTGCCGATAATGTAGTGTACTAAGTATACGGAAAGGAAACGAGCGCTGTACGGAGATTGATATTTTACTAGACTACTCAAGGTCTCATGACAACGATACCGGAAGAAGGAAGTAGATTTCTGCGCAAATGCGGGAATTAAAAAAAGTGACACAAAAAAAAGTTAACGATTTTAAGTTCATTAGTACAATGAAAAATTTCGGGAAATTTTCCCGATTTTTTTTTTTTTTTTTCTTTTTTTATTGATTTTTCTATTGTAATAGGGGACTTCGTCCCCTTATAATTAATAGCTCATTTACTACATCACTAATTATATAAACTGGCAATTATCTGATCAATTAATTATTCTAACATGACGTTCTTCAAACGCTTTGAGTACACACCCGTGGTAAAATATGAATATATTGTTTGGGTTGTTCCAATCGTACTCCCGCGTCATATGTTTTTTATGAATGAGCTACACGACGTCATAGAACGAAGAATATAAGCATTTTACGGGAAAAAACACGCTTGTGAAACCGAAAATCATCATAACAAGGAAACGTAAACAAACAATGAAAAATGTGTTATATAAGCCATTTTTTGTATACATACAAGACATATAAGTACAATTATCATTTAGATTCATCTAAACCTATCTAAATATGTTATTGTAAAAAGTTTAAGCATGTCATTTATTCAGTTTGATCCGGTCTTTAACGTCAATTTAATACTGCGTTTATTTATGGGAACGGCAAATAATGCCTTCATCTAGAGCGCTTCGATCTAAAACAATTGCCGTATTTGTCCTATTAGAACCGAAATAATTCATGGGGGCTTGAATATATTGTGATTTTACCACGGGTTGTCCCTTTATGCCGATATTTTACACCTCGCTATCGCTCAGGGTAAAATATTTGTCATAAAGGGCCAACCCGTGGTAAAATCACGATATATTCAAGCCCCCATGAATTATTTCTTAAATATACATCTATCGAAATAATTTTACTCAAACAACAGTATTTGTCAATCGTAAAAAAAACCCACATTTAATGATCAACAAAGGGTTGATGATTAGAACTTACTGGTGCCTTTACCCATTCTCTGATGTTCGACACAGGGTGCAAAGAATTTGTTCTTACTTAGAAAACTTATCTTTTCGACATTTTCTGGGACGAGTCGAGTTCTTGACTTTATTACGTAACTAACCGTCCTGCTGATGAAAATATTTGCTCTGACGGTACAGAGGTGGTGGAATGCCTAATGCTTGCGCTCTTTATAAAAATATTTTCTTTAAGAAGGCAACAACAGTCTAACAGAAACCGATTAGTCGAGTATCATTTTGGTATTCGTTACTCGGTACTACCGAGCGATACTCGAGTACTCGTTGACATCCCTAGTTTATTTAGCAAAAAAGACGAAAAAGAACAATTTTAAATTATAAAAAAAAAATGCTTATCCTTCGAGTATTGATCTAATGCAGCTTAACGGATATATTATTAGACGATAGTATGAAAATATTCCTGGCAAACAATTAGGGCTGCTGTTATTTTCTATAAATAGAATACCTTAAAATTTCTACAAAGAAGTAGAAGAAGGAATTTTAAATGATAATTAAACGCAAACATTCGAAGCGTATTTTAATTTTGATTAATATTTAATTTCCCGGGAGGCGCTCTTTATAAAAATTTTTCTTTAAGAAGGCAACAACAGTCTAAACAGAAACCGATTAGTCGAGTATCATTTTGGTATTCGTTACTCGGTACTACCGAGCGATACTCGAGTACTCGAGTACTAGACGAAAAAGAACAATTTTAAATTATAAAAAAAAATGCTTATCCTTCGAGTATTGATCTAATGCAGCTTAACGGATATATTATTAGACGATAGTATGAAAATATTCCTGGCAAACAATTAGGGCTGTTGTTATTTTCTATAAATAGAATACCTTAAAATTTCTACAAAGTAGAATATCAGCTCTTGGTATCTGTTTTTATTTAGTTTGTTTTTTAGATTTGTCAACCCGTTAAACCTAATGATTTGATTTAAATGTGCAAAACGTGCAGACACAAATGTTTCAGCGTATTCAACACGATAGGATGTAAATATCATAGCCGTAGTACTCTAGTGTTGTGTGGAGGCAGTAGAACGTTTCCCCGTGCTTGAGGTGTATGCTCTTATAATATTTACAGTTTATGGTGTGCTTGTTCATGGGAGAATTTCTCATATTAATACACCGTCAAAATTTCATGTTTGGTTAAATTTCTTCAAAATACTTGTCTGGTCATCTGTTTTGTATATTGCCCTTTCATACTATTTTAAACTGCTAGGTTTTCTTACATATATTTCGATGTGCCCGTGCTGTCTATCATTTGTTGTTTAGTTTTATATGTATTGTCATTTGTTGTTTCGAAATTATTGGTCTTTTGTTGGGCAATGTATGACAAATATATGTTCAAAAACCTCGCCCGTAATTATAAATTATGTAATTCATTGACCGCTCCAGACATGTGTAACTTCAAGGCATATTTTAGCGGCGATCGATGTCTTTCAAAATTACTGCACTTTTCTTGTATCCCTGGGCTTGCGGTCATAAAACTTTCGAGCACGATTTTTGTACTCAGACTCAGGAATCAACCAATCAAAATCATGGATTTGGTGTTTCGAGCACAAATTTTGTACTCCGAGTACTGAGTAAAGTTTTATGACCGAGAGCCCTGGTGCTTTCGACTGGAGAACCGTCGTACACAAGCATCGCACAAGTTGGCACTCCGAGGCCGGTTGGGAGCAAGAAGGTGAACTGTGGTTTATTTTTATCAATAGTACCGCTTAAGTCGACGCTAGGGGCCGTCTTGACCTTGTTGTAGGGTATGAATGGTTCGTTCATTGTTGAAGACCCTACATCAACTGTCAAGATGAAGAACAGGAATAAAAGCCCTGTTCATTGATAATTTTCTATGTTTTCTATGTATTGTGTGCAATTTTGTCCCATGTACATTTACTCCATATCCTTTCATTTTCTACTACCGTTTGCGAGGCAAATATGCTGAGTCTAATTCTAAACTCTACAAACACATGGTAATAGTGAAAAGCAAGAAATGTCATTCTTCCCTCACTAAATATTGATTACTAGTCTATTTATTGAACTCATTATTTCAAAGCAGCCCTTGTAAACTATCATTTGATATAACTACGTGGTTTTAAGATTAAACCCATGATATATAAAATCCATATACATGATAAAAAAAGTTCAAAATTACAATAAACAATAATGAAGACGAGAACTCGTCCATAAATATCAATTAAAAAAAAAGAATGTTTCGTCTGAACCAAGTCGGGAAGCTGTATTAATCCAGAAGATGACGTTGGTTGCTGTCTACCATATTTTGTTTTCATTCATTGTTGTATTTTGAATATGGGCGTTGGTTTTCTCTTTGATTTGTTTTATATTATGTCAAAGTGGCTTTATATAGCTTATTTGTTTGCACCTGTCCTAAGTCAGGAATCTGATGTTCAGTAGTTGTCGTTTGTTGATGTGGTTCATATGTGCTTCTCGTTTTTTTATATAGTTTAGATCGTTGGTTTTCCCGTTTGAATGGTTTTACACTAGTAATTTTGGGGCCCTTTATAGCTTTCTGTTTGGTGTGAGCCAAGGCTCCGTGTTGAAGACCGTACTTTGACCTATAATGGTTTACTTTTATAAATTTTGACTTGAATGGAGAGTTGTCTCATTGGCACTCATACCACATCTACTTATATCTATATAATATACAATATTGTGTTTGCTTATTATTGACCTGTAATTGTTAAATTCTTTATCCTTTGGTCTATGGATAGTTTCCTCATTGTCAGTCTTACCATGTCTCATTATTTTTAAATGGTTATCGACAACCTAATCTATCAAAACCAACACCGTAACGTTTCCAGGTGTATACTAGTAAATATATAAATCATTAGAAAAAATGGCATCTGACTGATGAACTAATAATGACCTTATGCACACGTTCGCAGACGCCTGTAGGACATATATGTTATATTTAAAAAAAAGGTATGGGATCATGTTGTTTTTACCCAGCAAATTTACAAACGACTTACCCACAGTAGCATTTTTGTTCTTACTGGTGACAACATTTCTTTAGGTATTTTGTATGTTTTTCATCGAATGAAAACCAACATACTTGCCTCGATATAGTAATCATGGTATACCCTTACACAATGAAAGTACTAGTATACGGTAGTACTCATATCTGAAATGTGCAGACTACGAAATTCAAAGAAGATATTTGATTCCAAAAAAAATGTTGATTTGGAAGGTTTTTTAGTACCTTGTAAAACTAAGTTTTCTTCAAAGTAGGTGTACAAAGACCGAGAAGGTAAAAAGGTAAAACAAGAGACCTGCTGTTTGGAATAATGACACAAATTCAAACAAACACTTGGTAAAAAGAAATTACAGGATCATTCTTTCATTGAGGTCACAAGAACGAAACAAAAGATCGACTGCTATACCATTGTTTTAAGCTGCATTGTTTTCTACATATTCGCAAAATATGTAAACAATGTGATACATAGTAGGCATTTCCTTTGCAAACATCATCTGTCGTTATATTCCAAAGTCTTATAACATACTAAGTGTCGCAAACAGAAAAAAATACCCGTTACATTGTCATATAGAAAACATCTGGGACTTGATACGGAAACATGCTTGTAAATAGCGGAAAAAATTGACACACTATCATTATATAACGGCGATCAATCCTTGATTACAATCGTAGAAATGCTTAGCAATTACATTTTGTAATGTAGTTGGTTTTCCTCAATAATAACCATGAAATCATGGATAATGAGTTTTCCTTGAAAACAGTTATGTTATTGCATTTAGATAATGATGTATCAGTTTAGAGTTTATTTTAGAAATTCTTAACTTGAGAATGTACCATGATGTATCGTTTCACTTGTGATACAAAAACGCCATATTATTGAACAGGTATATGTAGACAGGTATATGTATGTATATAACATGTATATGTATGATACTACATTCTACACAAAAATGGACGTTTAACATCAGAAAACTTTAATCATCACTTTTCCATTTAACATTTCGATGCCCCAAAAATATGTCAGGATATCGCCAGTAATTTTCTCTTGTCTTTCAATTTTATGACGTTTGAAGGTTTTTTCGAATGTCAAGTACTACTGCCTTTACTACCCGTGACACAAACGGTAAACTTACAGGTGATACGACTTTTTTTGTATCTAAATTCAAATAAATGATACGAAACTGCAAAAACATGTCGCTAGATATTTGCGACACTGACATTTCGTATTGGTCAACCAATTCGTGATGATGACTGTAACAGTTATGTAATGTCGATATTAGTTATTTCCCTCATTACTCTGTTGGAACAGGTCTGTTTCAGGGGCCGACCCTTGTAACTATAAAGTCCGTATTATGTGCAGATGCACGACGTAACGTATCAATATTCAGATATGTAAACGTCATACGATAGTGCAGATGGTATGTAACTGCTGAGTAATTCTAATTAACTATGGAAAGTTGAAATCATCATTTAATAATTGACTGCCCGTCCTACATCCGGTAAAATAAAAGATATCTAGTAATTGAAATCTTCAATTGGCTGACATGTGTTTCAATATCACGACATCTTGTCTGCATTCATTTCATACTTAAGACAAGTAGGTTCACTCGATCAAATGAAACAATTTTGAAACTAGATGTCATTTATTTGACCGAAAGTACGAATGACATTCTAAACTTCAAATTGGAAAATGAAGGTATGTTCATATGGCATCCTAGGCCTATAGGCATGTTGCTTTAATACATACAACCTACGGACTCCTTAAAAGTTGTTTTAATTGTTGTTAAATGCGCGTGAAACAATTGTTTTTATTGTTCTTCAGGTTAAAATGCCAGATTTTGATTGGCTAATAGGAGGAAGATAATTTACTATATCAAATAGCTCAGCGGGAGACATTTTTTTGAATGTCACCCTCTCGTATAGACCAATCAAAATCGACTTTTCAAAGGAAATTGAATTGAGTTTACATCAATGATTTTGAAGACGATGGATGCTCAAGATCTACGTTTCGGCTTCATAACGTAATCATAGAATGTTCAAATAAAAGATACATCTTGCCTTTTCTTTACTTTTGTTGTTTTTCTAATAATTGTTACGTTGTTATGTATATGACGTCATTTAATTGCTTTTAATATAAAATTTAATAGACAATGATGTCAGACTATTCAGTATAATAAATGAAATAACACATACTTGAGAGCTTGATAGGGCAGATTGTTACCTCTCGAAAAAACATTGTCAACATTGACTCCGCCTCATTTGACAACGTTTTCTCGGGGTAACAATCTGCTCTATCACACTCTCAGCTATGTGTTATTTATACACTATTGCGACCGAACACGACTGCGTATTTACACACACACGCAAACGGATGCCCTCTTTGCATGTGGTATTGCCTGATGAAACAAGTTAAATTGACCATATTTGGACGAACCATTATACTTTTAGGACAGCAAAATTGAAAAAAAAAAAACAAAAAAAAAAAAGATGCGGTATGATTGCCAATGGGACAACTTTCCAACAGAGACCAAATGACATAGAAGTTTACAACAATTGATCACTGTACGGCATTCAACAATGCGCAAAACCCATACCAAATAGTCAGCTATAAAAGACCCCGAAATGACAAATGTAAAACAATTCAAACGAGAAAACTAACAACCTGATTTATGTACAAAACAATGAACGGAAAACAAATATGATATACAGCAACAAACGAAATTACAGGCTCCTAACTTGGGACAGGCACATACACAATGTGGCGGGGTAAAACTAGTTTGTTGGCGCCAAACCCTCCCCCCTAACCCTGGACAGTAGTGTAACAGTACAACATAAGAACAAACTATAAAAATCAGTTGAGAAGACCTAAACTCATCAGATCGATACAAAGCAGATAAACAAGCCAGGCGTTGCAGGGTATTTATACATCCCCATAACAAAAAAGATACTAAGTACAGATCTGACAGTACTTGCAGTTTTTTTTTTTGTGTAGAGTTTCCCGTTAAAAACTGAAATATCGAAATCTAGGTAAGGACAGTTATTACCGTTTACATTTAATTTATTTGAAGTAATGCATATTATTAAATATTTGAACAGGGTTTAAATTTTAGGCAAAAAGAAGTTGATATTACAAGCTTTTATATCACAAATTTCACTGTAATATATAAAAATTAATACAATTTAAAACTAATTTAAAGATTCAACTGATCGTTTTAAAATAAAACCTTGGTAACGTATACAGGATAATAGTAAATCATGAGCAAATGTGCGTCAAATTGGCAAGAACAATAATCAATTATCTTGTTTTAACATCAAATTACGAAACTTGACGAATTACTTTACATCATTAGCTCCATAATGTTAAGTCTTAATTGAATTGTCCAGAGTGTTTCATTGGTTCAATTGTATAAAACCACCGTCTGTCAGCTTTTTAGCAATTTCAAGATCAGGAAAACAACCATCTATGTAAAAAGCGTTTTGAATGATTTTTTTGTTTTGAGAGACAGACTGAAATCGTTAACAATCTGGACCAAAGCGACCTTCCATGACCTGGTGAAGTCCGGAATGTCATTTTTTCGGTACATTTGACTGATTCATAGTAATACGTTGTAACTGTCAAAAACATCGATCACAGTTTCACATTACTTATAAATGTAGAGAGCTCTTGCAGTATAGTTATTGGCAAGGTCGCCAAAAGTTAAACTTTTTGAAATGAAATGTCTGAACAATTGCCATTCCATCTCTGATCTGAAAATCAGGACGCACTTGAACGGACGTAGCAGTTATCGGGAGGATGTGGAGAAATCCAGCTTTAACCGATTTTCTCAGTGATCCGTCATCATGAAACATTGAAATTGGAACCGGGTCAATCGGATACTCCATGATCTTTTGTAGAGAGATTTCATCACGTGAGCTACTAAAGGTTCGGGCATTTTATTCTACCTACCTACAAAATATCAGGAGTCTGACCAATTGGATTTGTCGCGTGTATAAATTTTCACCCTGTTTTGGATTTTGTAAAGGGTAAGCACTGCATCAGCGATGGCGCTTTTCGTCATATACCAGTGATTTGTGTTTCCGTTCAAAACCTTGTCGAATACCAAAACCGAACAGAATTTTGGAATATATCACGTGCCATTGAATGAAATGTGTTTTTCCAGTCGACCGTTTGTATATTAATTTCATTATTGTCCACACCTTCTTGTATCATGGAACCACAATTAAATATATTAAACTAGATATAACAACCACCTTGTATTTTTGATACTTCAGCATTAGCTACACTTGTCAAAAACCTCAGTATCTCGTCATAATTGACACAGACACTATGTACATATACATTTTCGATCCACTCAGGATACAACTGTATTGCACGACCCATTCTAAATGGAGTAATACTGTTATAATAATTTGTCACCCAGCACTTTGCAAGAGAAGCACGTGTTCTGTGAAATATCAATTGATACTGAACAAAATATATCAAAAGACTTTTAACCCAGATGCCAGGTAATTAAAAAAAATGTATCAAAGAGATCATTGCATCTGACATTTCCAACGATACTTTATTTTTACAGGATAATAATTTCCAGAAATAAAAAACATTTTCATTTTCTGTTGCAATTTTGAGGCGGCTGCATAAAATGCATGCATCAGCTTGTTCATTTGGGTTCAGTGGAGCCACTCGAGTAGGCTTTTAGTTCCTGCATTTCAGGTTTAACCGACCATTTTCTTCGTAAAATGTTTGTACGAAGTATGACAGTTGTTTCCCATTCTTTCGTTGGTTGATATAGTCTAACGTTTGATTTTGACAATTTTTATTGACTTCACCTTTTTTTAATAATATAACGTAGAGTTCGTTTTTTGTTTGTCAATACCCTTTTTTCTAATTCTGCTTTGATTTTTTCGCGGCTTTAACGGCGTCCCAATTTAAATGACTGGTACATTGTGGAAATTGATGACATTACATGAGAGTTTTTGTCACAAATAAGGTCTTTGTCTATAATTTTAATTACAAATTTTAACGCCAAATCATACGCAAATATATCTTTTAATTTGGTCTTTATGCCAGATATGTTGTCAAACATGCAGCATAATAAACTGATTTTTTTTTTTGGCAAATTCTCATTACAGCGTCGCCTGCTCTAAAAGCATCATCTTTAAAGTTAAATAATATTTTAGCAGAACTTATCATATATTTATGAGAGGACTTTATTTTTTCCAGATTGAAGTCTCCTATCACAGTCAGTAAAACGAAGTCCGATGTCAACCAGGAATCGTTGAAGTGAATATTATATTTCTCGAATTTCCACTGTTAGCAGACTACGACTTAACCCTCGTTGCCGCCTATTTCAGTCCGGGAAATCAACGAATTCGACAACGTTTACGAATTCAGTATCAACGGTATTGTCGAATTCGACAACGCATGTACCTAAGCGGCTATCGGCATGTACAAATAAAGATCGGCTTTACCTTAAGTGGCCTAAAATAAGCGCCAACACTTCCTCTCCAAATTTCATGTTGACTGGAAGAATTTCATCGGTGAGTTTTCACAATTTTGACGCATAATATCATCGTCAGAATTTATTTTGTTTATATATTCTTTCGTGTCTTAAATAATATGGCATAGAATGATACTTACATGAACAAGTTCTGAGGAATACAAATGTAAAAAAGTGGGCCATTCCATTTGATATCTGAAAGGGGTGGAAGGAGTAAAAATAATACTCCCAAGAAGACCATATGAATCACTTTTTCGATCCCTGTCTCCCTTTACTCTGTCGTTTCTTTTTTAACATATTCTCTTTCACGTCTTTATTGATAAATAATATGACATAGAATGATCTCTATTTACATGATTTACTTGCATGAATAAAAATGTTACAAAAGGGGCAATTCCATTTGACATCTGAAAGGCGTGGAAGGAGTAAAAATAATACTATCAAGAAGACCATATGAAATACTTTCTCGACCCCTGTCCTCCTCTTCTATCATAACACGGCACAAATTTTAGTATACTTCACCACTGTTTTATTTCAGCAATGGCTTATTATGAATCAGTAAGAGATGAATTAAACAAAATTAAAATAAAATAACACTGAGAGAAAAAAAGGGAAAAAGAAATAAATTTTATTGAAAATGACGTCAGTAGACGTTCTACATATTCCAGGAGGTCAACATCTTTGAAAATAGCGGTAATGCATTGAAGCATTGATGTTATCATTCGTTTTATCGTGTTTCATTTTATTTTAGATGTTGCTGAGAATGTTAATTTGTTAAATTTTGACTTTTCATTTTGTTGCTAGACGTTGTCAAGTTGTCAATCTTACCTCCAATTTGGTAATATAAACTAATGTAAAGTATCAATTTGATATTCTTGTTTTCATGTAAATGAATATAGTACAGTACATTCTAAAACATCCACAGTAAGCAGGTTTTTTTGTAATATATACAGTCATAATTGAATGTCTTGCTATGTTTATTTCCCATTATGTTTCCTGTGGGTCCGCAATTGGCCAATAAATATGAATATAGATGTGTTTATTAGGACTGCAAGATCAGTCAGATGCAAAAAATTTATTATTTGAAATATTTATATGTATAACTCTTATATCAAATTCAGTAACCTGTATACTGTATTATTCATATAATAATAAGTGTACATTTGTTATCTATTCTATTCTAGGCCATGGAGTTGGAGATCTAGAACCACTGCTCTGTGAGTCTGAAAATAACACCGACATGGCATAAAGGACTTATCATTCCTATAAATCCAAGATGGAAGAAGAAGGGATGTACCAGCAGAAACCGGACCAGCAGGGGATGCACCAGCACCCTCTACTGAACCCAATAGCAGCAAGTCCTGCAAAGAGGAAAGTGGGTTCATCACTGAAAGCTGTGGTACCCACAACCAAGCCAAACATAAACAGGAAACCTGTAGGGTATGTTCAATATCCAAGGAAACATCTTTTTGGCTTAGTTGTGGGTATACAAACCCACGTTCTAAAAGGCAGGACTGTTGCTATTGGGTCGACCAGAAGTGTATTGATTTATACTACAAGAAAAAAGAAGAATTGTCAAAGGCCCCATTTTATTGTCTTAAACATGGACTTTCAAAATGACTGATGAATTAATTGTTATAAACTATACATGCAATTGAATTTTAAATGGTTTTCTTCTTTTTCTTTCAAAATTCTATGTCTACTTAATTATATTAATAAATATTTTACATGTTATTTTTATCTTTATCATATACTTTGCACTGATATGCTAGTTTTTGCATATGTGCAAATCACATCTATTCTCTAGAGTTGGGTTTAACTACAAAGAATCACCCTTTATACATTTTGAATTTACTTACATGCCCATTGTAGATTAAAATACCTGCTTGCCATAAAGAAAATAACAACATATCAACAATTACAAATTATCAAGGTCAACGCTTTAACGCAAATAGTTCATATACTTTGGAGAACCGGGAACATCTATGAAATACATGTGCATTCACACACAAGGTCATATGAGATTGTTAGTATTGAACTAAAATAGTGAATGAGACAATTGCAAATTAAAACCTCAGTGAAATACATGAGGGGGCAACTATTTGAGTTTTAAGGGTGAGGGCTTTGATTCAATTGAAATAAAAAGGCATGACCAATTTATGGTGAGTAAACATTCTAGGATGAGCAGTTGTCAAAATAAAAAATGCAGGATAAAAAATTGCCACAAACTTTTAAGATAATTTTTGGAAAAAATAAACAGGATCGAAATTTTACCGTAAAAATAGTAGGGTTACAAAATTTGATCCAAGTCCCCATACCCATCCCCTTATAAAGATTCAAATGGTTGCTGCCTGATTGAACATTTAATTAAGCTCATTTGTGTCTATCTCAATGTCCACATCATGCACCCCATGCTTGACAATTTCAACAAGTTCTTCGTATAGGTTAACATGACTGGTTTTGTTTGCATTTGAAAAGTTTTTCTTGAAATGGTTGGAATAGAAGATTGCTAGATCTTGATCGACTATATTGTTGATTTGAGACAATATTCCAAATTTCAGTTTACTGATCGTCCAGTCATTAAAATTGATTTCATCTTGATGAGTAATGAAAATTGGAACCTGGTCCTTAGAATTCCCTTGTAAGAAAGCTAAATAGTTACTCTTACTATTATGTGTAACATTCACAATTTCCGGATGAAGTTCTTCATTTGTTACAGACACCAAAGGAACATATGCCTCTTGGTTAGCAAACCAACCCGATTTGCGTATTTCTCCTCTAAACATCTGCACTTCATTTGACACATTTATCATACCCCGATCTGAAAAAGATTCATTCAACCCAGTATTCTCAAATACCTTTTCTCTAATTTTTCTAGACGACTGTTGCACCTACTGGCAGTCACCCAAGACTGTAGTGTAGGTACACCAGGGGAGTTGATTCTTTATGGACCGATTTACGTTTTCGGTTACATAATCCCCACCTTCGGCACGCAAGAAATCTCCAGACGAAGAGAAAGATTCATGTCTTTCAATGTAATTTTTTACTTCATCTGGAGCACAGACCTGATCCAACATATCACTACATATCAGTTTTGGGTAAATTGTATGTCTTTTGATAAACACAACAGGCACCGCAGCTTGCCTACCAGCCAGCATGTAATTTGAATTGTTATGTCTGACCCCACTCCTGAAACACTTCATAGCCAATAAAAATGTAAAAGCCATATGATACATGAGCACTATGTTTGGATTTTTGGTATTGTCAACCCAGAGCAAAAAACCATCTGCAGAAGGATCAGTGTTTTGTCTTAAACAAGTTACAACATGAACTCGACACAATTCGCTTGCAATCGCATATAATGCTACTTGAAATAATTGCCATGTAAGATGGTGATCACCGCAGCCAATGATAAATTCCTGGCTTTTTTAGAGACAAAACCTAGTTTTTCTGCTAAAAATTCCGTAAAAATATTTCTTGTGAGAGCAAACAAAGCTCGAAACAAGTTAATCTCCATATGACCAGCCCCAAGAATAGGAAGAACAAAATCATAAACAATTTTAAATGATACGTCATCATGCCCCAATCTATGTTTTTCTGCTAAATGCTTTTTAAATGTAGTATGTACCTTGTCCACTCTTTCGCCACAAGAACTACAAAGGAAAACATTGTTGATTCTGTTCAAAACCAGATTATAAGGAACACCGTCGCAACTGATTCTCACCCATTTTCGTTGGTTATCAAAACCGCACTGAATTGCCAAGGCATCTAAGACTGTCTGTACGTTCTCTTTGCTATTAGGATTAACTCCTATAATTTCCCACACATTTACTACTGACCTTGATTCAAAACCTTTTGGAACGTCGCCGTATAACTCTTTTCGTTCTATTACACTAAAATCGTAATTGCAGTTTTGACAAACAGACTGTGTTTTTAAGCACTCGCTTTGACATTTGCTACATATTCTAAACAAAGGTTGTCGCTCTGTTATAACCCAACTGAAAGTTACATGATCTTTGTACTCATCACTGAGCTCGTCATATGAGAGCTTGTTTACAATATCTTTGATTGTTGTTTCAATAAAGGCCAATCGATAAGGTCGACAAATATTTTTATATAACTGTTCATCTTTTGCAATTATTTGGTCAGAACGTTCCGAGAAAGGTACTCACCATGTACTTGGCTTCAATTCTAATCTTGACTGTATATCAGACGGGGTTTCAATTTGACAAAACACAACGTTTGTAGCTACATTGACGGGTGTAACCCCTCCCTCACAAACACGTTGCGTCTTCCCGATCCGTTGGGTATTTTCAAAGAAACTGTCAACATCATTTTTTTTTTGGGGGCATTTATTAGTTTCATTACTCGCAGATTTAAGTACGTTCTTTAAAGTTGTTGCGCTTCCCGACGGAGAAGAGGTTCCCGATAGAGCAATGGACGTTTTACTTCCATGAAGACACCATTGTATAAGAGATTGTGAGAAGGAAAACGAGCCAATATAATTATTATTTCTCACAAAGTATAGCTGCTAAATGAGCAAACACAGGGCTTATTGCTTCTTGTTGCTGGCATTGTCTAGTGTACGCGGTAGATTTGTGTAACCACGAAGAAATGTTACCAAAGAGTTCGGCCGAGAACTTAAAAAGTCTGTCACATTCTGTTCGTTTAACTGGTCTAAGTCTTTATACGAAGATAAATCTTTAGTGTCATTAGTAATGTCATCACATATATATTTTCCTACTTCCGAGAAAATAAGATCTTTTTCTGATTTATTGAAACTGTTATGTCTCAGAAGTTGGAGGACGTCTATAACACAAAGTCGAAGGTCGACTTGATTTTCATCAAACTCAATATTGTCAGAGTCATTGGATTGTACACTAAACGTTTGCATGTCCTTGTGTATGGTTCTGTATTATAGCTTCTGGTTCGCCTTCCTTTCTCTTCATTCACTTTTCCCATTGTCTATGTTTCATCTACAAATAAATACACACAGAGATATTTAATAACTTTGACATCCCCATAGGCGGATTCATGGGGCCCTGACCCAACTTCAAGGCCCCCTTTCGTGGGAAATATTTGGTTAATTATATAGGGGATCACTGAAACATGACTGGAGCGGGCCCCTTCTTATAGCAGTCTGTACCCCCGTTTATAAAAATTTCTGGATCCGCCACTGATCCCCATCACTAATTTTTTTCCCATTTGCAAAATGTTAATTTTGGTTACAAATGGTGTACGAACGTGTTAGAAGACGTTTCACTGACACAACATCCCTGTTTAAAAAATCTTAAATCCGCAAAGCCACCAGAAGCGCCCTAGGTGTAGTCATCTTTTCACGCATACATATTATGCCATATGGCATTTGGATGGACCTTCAAGTTCCTTAAGCACAGTGCCAGTTGTGAGAAAGTTGACCAAAATGAATTTCATTAGAGAGCTGCATGAGTACAGATCACAGAAAGAACTAGATGCAGGAGGAACAGTGCCTTTGGCATTGGTATCGACAGTGAATGGGTAATTATTAATTACAGGCTATTAGCTTAAATATTATTTGTATTGCTCAATATTTCATTTGAAATAGAGGGGACAAAAATTTAACGATTTTTATTTCTACTTTCAGCTATCACTTTTATCACAGGCGGCCGTTGGACGGAATACGCTTTATGATGAACTGTGCACCAGAACCATCAAATAGACATGACAGAAATGCTGTGGTCGTACGAGCCCCAACAAATGTCGACGCCAACATTTTGGGAATAGAAACTCACATCCCACCAAGACGACACACGGTTATGGAAGTTTTAGGTCAAATAATCGGTCATGTGCCAAGGAACATCTGTGGCATTATAAGTATTAGTATGCTACATAGGAGAACACTACGGTCTGCAGTATGTTTTTTTTTCACAGGAGAGATGATCCATGATCATCAAGGACCCTAACTCAAGTGTGTTTACTGCTTGGAATTTGACACTTTTGAATCTGCCAGATCAGCAGCTGATATTTTAAAATTATATGTTGATGATCAGCAGCTGATATTTTAAAATTATATGTTGATGAACAGTTTATTTATATTTAATGAATAAATACATATACGTACCTTTTATATGTTTTAAATCATTTCTTTAATTTGAATGTCAAATAGAAATAGATTGAAGGACAAATTAAGAATTTCAGGAAGTTGTCGAATTCCGCAGCTTACCATTGTCGAATTCGACAACCCGCAAAAACGCCGATTTCTTTACAAAATGCACTAAAACTCGACCGGTGGACCTTGCAGCGAGATAGAAAATACCGTTATCGTAATCCTATTGTAAAAAAATGTTACCTTTTCTTATAATTAAGATATACGTAGAAAACATAAACAAACATTTTTACTATACAATCTTAACAAATAATAGACAGGAAGTTCCCGAATTCGACAACTTCTATTTATTGCGTCAGTAAACAAAGATTACCAAAAGAAATATATAAAAAATAACACAAATTTGATGTCAAACCTAAATGTATCTAATTTGACGTATATTTAACATGTTCTCATCATGTTTTGAGACAAATTGTCAAACATTGTCAAATATGACAACGTTTACGATTTCGACAACGTTGTCAAATTCGTGGATTTCCCGGACTGATTTAATGTGGTTACATTTCGTATCATGCCAGGAAATACGCCGACTGGACGTTATTTGTTCAACTTTGACGTCATTCGATGTTTGACGTGACTCCCTGATGACGTTACATTGGAGACTTATTGAAGAAAAAGATCACATTGTATAATCTTCTGTGTTTTATTCAAAAGAGATACGGAAATGAACAAATGCTTGCATAATAAGTTATACAGACACATATGTCCCTCCGGCATCAAGAGGGTTTATATGTCCGACATTGTTGTCTTCTTCTGAAATTTTAGCGGATAACTGAAAAGTTCCGGAAAAACAGTGTAGCAATGTTCCAAAAGGGGTGCGATAAAAGGGTATGCGATACGGAGGGTGGGATACAGGGTATGCGTAATTAGTACTAAATATATGATAAATTGATATATTGGTATTGATATTCATACATGTACATGTTTGTCGTTGATTATTCGAAAAATATCAAACTATTCATTTCCTTCGTCCTTCAATAGACTAATAACTTATGTGTAGTTTGCCACATGTCAATTTATTACAACACATTTGAGTGCTTATGTAGTAATAAAGTCAAATTTCATTTCAATATATAAATATTATTCACCTTAAACTTCTAAATCTTTATTTTCCCAGTCGTCCAGCAATTAATATGTGTAAACAGTGTCTTCGTCGCCTTCATAAACAGTGTTGTACCATTGTAGAAATCCTGTTACCTGCAATAATTGAACAAATCAAATAACATACAATTAAATTATATTTTGCATACTCTGTCTTACGAAGTGTCTATGTATTATATGATATCATCACCCGTGTGTCTGTCCTTGAGGAGTTTCGATCTTTTCATCGATTTTGTTTACTATTTTAATCATCTGAAGATTATGTATATACTGGTATCCCTGATTTTAATATTTCTGGGTTTTTTTTCATGTGTTTTCAGTCTTAAAAGAGTTGAATTGTTTCTCCTTTATTAGAGAATTTATAAAGTTGCTTTCTAATGCATGTCATCGGTGTGTTTCTCACATTGAATATCTTTATATAGTGTAAGGCGCATTAGAGTAATTTGATAAGTTATAAAGGGCAATATATAAGTATCTTATATCAGTATTATTATTATTGAACATAGTCATACACATGCCAGTCAGCAAGGATTTGTTTCATGCATGTTGTTATTATTTTCATACAAGAAAGCTATATGTATGGACTCTTTGTCTGTAAACATGTTCACCAAGTTTCATGACAATGTGATTTCATCTTCATTTTGGAATGTACATGTACCTGAGATATAACTCGTCCATTATACCAGTCTGTTGCTCATTCTTTGACACGAACTTGTGCTTTACATTTTTACCAACTAATATAAGGTTGTCTCTTTCAGAATCATTCATCGTTGGTTTCGGTACTGTAAACGAGTGCTGCACTAAAACTTTGTTTAATCTCTTCAACTGAAAGTTGCTTGCTTTTATTGTCAACATACTTCGAAAACAAAAATACCTTTGGGTTATCTGGCTTCTGTCTCAACATATTCTGTCTGAAGTTAAACTGGCATGTCAAAGCTTTTTTTCTTTTCAGTTATTGGACATGTTGAAGATATATCTGACAGTTTTATATCCACTTGGTCGGCAGATTTTCACAGCTGATAACAAACAATATCGGATGTGTAGTTTTCCAACTTTTCAATCCGCTCTTCATTTTGTTTTCCGCTTTTTCAAATGCTTCAGCTTAACCCTGTTTACTCTTTCTTGCAATTTCAGCTTTACGCTTCTGAAATGTGCTTTTAATATTAACAATGTCTTTTTGTGCAGTTGCTATCAACACTTTCCTTTCCGTTTAATTCTTTGATTTCAGCCATTCACCTTTGTTTGCGGTAACATTATGTTAGCTTCTGAAGCTAAGGACGAAATATTAAGACTACTCCTTAAAAGCATGTCAAGGTAACCAAAAACGGACTCTGCAAACTTATGTTAATGCGTGCCGATTGCTTTTTCAATCATTGGTTGGGTGACAGTACTCCAATTTCGACCAGGCAACTGGTCTTTACAGATATGTCTAGCAAGCCGTGTTAATATAGGCAATATAACTGCTAAATAAATCTGAGCCAAATCATCATGCCTCCAATCTTCAATGAGATTTTTATAAAATGCATCCTATTTCACCGGTTCTGATTCAATAAAAGGATGTTGGAGTTCGGTATTTTTGTTATTTTACTTTTTCCTTTCATAAAATCAGCAAGATTTTCTGTTGAATATTAAAAATAGTCTACCTTTTTGGAATGAACCAAGTTCATTTCCAATATATGAATCTGCTTATCTTCTATCAAGCTCACCAGGCCAAAAGATTTAGCACCAGCAACATACATAGGCAGCTTTAAATCGAATAACACGGACTTTAAAGAGATTATTGGTATGCAAACCATTCAACAATTCAGTCATATGCTCACTGAAGAAAAATACTGTAGCTGCATTCTCAAATAGTATATTGAAGCGATTGACGCAGAAGGGATGAAAAATCAGCGTGAAAAACATTGCTCTATCAAAATTCTGATCGCAATCAAAGAAAATTTCGGACCAATCATACCAATATTTCGGACCTAATTTCTATTTCAAAAACAACGGCAGACATTATCTGTTAACAAAGCTCTGTTCATTACCGGTTAATAAGTTAAATAAAATTTTAGAGGATTGCAACACAATTTCATATAGCAGTCCTAAGTATGAAATCGTTCAAATTATAATGGCATATTGTTATTCTAAACTGTTTCCCAAAATTGATCGCCCTGAAGATCATAAAAAACATTTTATTAAAATAAAGTATGTCAATAAAGGTTTTGATTTTGTAAATATTGCCGGTATTTTTAACGACCATTCTGTTAAAGAACAAATTCCTGGATATTTTGATAATACTGAGCTCCCTCTTATTTGTTATATTTACAAGAAATCTACCCGGAAATATGTGTTTAATTATAGCCAATTGTGTAAAGATGTTAATATCAGTGAAAATACACCTACTTCATGTAATTGTAGTAATTCCGAATACATTTATGGACCCATTTCCCATGTTATAACAGGAGATCTTAACATCGTTCAAGACCGAGAGTTAAAATCATTCCTCAGTAAAGGACCTAAATATCGTCCCCCGTCAATCATTAATTGGAATGAGTGTCGTAATATCATCCACGACTCACTCCATACTTACTGTTTAAAATGGATAAAACAGGAAAAAGCTGACAAAAATCTTTGGACTCTTTTTAATTCAGTAATGAACATAGTTGATATACGTATTCAACATTTTAAAGAACATTTTACTCTTAACAACAACCATAATAAACCTATTTCTCGTATCAAACATAAACTTAAAGAACTAGCCAAGGAATTTGTTTTGTCCCGGCCGATAAAGCTGCTAATAATATCATTATTGTTTGACGTAAATTTTACATTGAGGTCCTGAAAAAGAAATCACCAATTCACCAACATTCCAACTGACTCCATTTTCAGAAAACGACATCTGTAACAAACATAAACTTTTAGCTACCTCTTTACAAGCAGAACCAAATACAATGAAAGTCCCAACTATGTACTGGCTTCCGAAGCTACATAAAACACCTTACAAATATAGATTTATTTCGTCTTCAAGCCATTGTTCCACTACTAAATTGTCTATTCTTCTTACCAGTTCACTTGGTACAATCAAAACCTGATAATAAATTGTTCAAATAAGGCCTTTGAAAATAGTGGAATTAATTACTTTTGGAGTGTCAAAACTCGTTGGAAGTACTTGATAAATTGCATGCTTATATTGGTGATTTTGAATCTGTTCAAAGTTTTGATTTTTCTACCTTGTATACCACATTGCCTCACATTCTCATTAAGAAAAATTCACACACCTAATTAAATGGGCATTTAAAAGTCAGAATGTGAATACATATGTTCTAACTCTTTTAGGTCATTTTTAGTAGCAATAAACAAAAGAAATATGTCAATTGGACATGCTTTGATACTATATCTGCCCTTGAATTTTACTAGATAATATTTTTGTTCGCTTTGGAGATTCCGTATATCGTCAGGTTATCGGAATTCCAATGGGACTAACTGTGCACCACTTATTGCGGACCTGTTTTGTATTGCTATGAGTTACAATTTATGACTAAAATCAGCAAAGACCCATCGAAACAACATCTGATACAAAAATTTAATAATACTTTTAGATATTTGGATGATATATTGGCTCTCAATAATGACGACTTCAGTATGTATACTAAAGAAATTTATCCTGTTGAACTTACTTTAAATAAAGCTAATACTAACAATGACCACTGCCCTTTCCTCGATCTTGATATCCATATCATTAACGGAAAGCTTAATACAAAATTTATGATAAAGAGATGATTTTCATTTCCTATCGTTAATTATCCATTTTTAGATGGTGACGTTCCTTGTCACCATCTTACGGTGTTTATATATCTCAACTTGTACGATTCGCTCGTGTATGTAACAACGTTTCAGATTTTAACGAAAGAAATTTATGTATTACTGAAAATTATTACACCAGGGTTTTCGATATCACAAACTAGTCAAAACATTTACTAAATTTTATCATCGGTATAAGGACATCATTCGTAAATATAGCTCAACATGCAGACTTCTTATACGTTCAGGTATTTCACATCCAATCTTTTATGGTAATATTCTTTATAAAGCACTAAAATGTCAGTATTCACCTCAGAAGCTAACAAAACCTTTAAATAGACTTATTAAGAAGGATATAGTTACGATACTGTTGTCAGGTCATTAAAGATTGCATATTTTGGCTTTAATATTGATTCACTTATAGGGTCTTTGCATCGGAACTAAACACATTTATTTAAAAACCAGTTGTTGGCATGACACGGGTTATGCTCTTCTCATATATTTTATGATGGTATGATACTAAACCCTAACGGGAGGATTGTGCCTGATATTCATATGATGAAGACATAATCTTTCAATCAGTTTAATTGAGGTCTGGAGCTGGCATGTCAGTTAACTGCTAGTAGTCTGTTGTTATTTATGTATTATTGTCATTTTGTTTATTTTCTTTTGTTACATCTTCTGACATCGGACTCGGACTTCTCTTTAACTGACTTTTAATGTGCGTATTGTTATGCGTTTACTTTTCTACATTGGCTAGAGGTATAGGGGAGGTTGAGATCTCATAAACATGTTTAACCCCGCCGCATTTTGCGCCTGTCCCAAGTCAGGAGCCTCTGGCCTTTGTTAGTCTTGTATTATTTTTACTTTTAGTTTCTTGTGTATAATTTGGAGTTTAGTATGACGTCCATTATCACTGAACTAGTATATATATTTGTTTAGGGGCCAGCTTAAGGACGCCTCCGGGTGCGGGAATTTCTCGCTGTATTGAAGACCTATTGGTGACCTTCTGTTGTTGTCTGTTCTGTGGTCGGGTTGTTGTCTCTTTGACACATTCCCCATTTCCATTCTCAATTTTATGACATATACAATTTAAATTCCATGCACATTCCAGATTTTTCGTCTGTCCCACGTGCAAAAGTTTTTGATGATGTTCTTACAAAACGCAATGTTGCAGACTCAGAAGACCTAAAGAAACTTTTTCAGTCAAATATTGCTACTTTCTGCTCGAAAGATGCATTTTCTGTCTGTATCAGAGCCTTGGATGCAGCATCAGCAAATGCACTAACTGTGCAGTCCACAAAAAAAGTCCATCAATTTGCTAACAGCATTTTGATATTCATTTGACATAGATGGCCAATTTACTATCAGATCTGGCAAAATTTCTTCTAAATCTTCAAACAAGTCATTGAATTTTATTTCAGTGCTTGGTCTATCAGACATTGTAGCTACAATGTTTACTAAAAGTTGTCTGCCTACAATGCTATGATCTACCTTGTATCGATCTTCAATGTCTTTAAGAATTTCTTGAAATGTATCCAAGGTGTCCTTGCAGATTTGGTCTCCAATTCACGTAAACCCAAAACATACGTTCGGCCTTCTTGATCACTTACATGGTACCCTGTATATATTGTGCCAAATTTAGTCGTTACATCAGAGTACAATATCGTGGTTTTGTTTTTCTTTTCTGAAACATCTTGAGACAATTGTGTTTGGGCGATTAACAACCTTTCAATGTTCATATCTAAAATTGTACATGTCGCATGTCATTTTCAACAATTTCCATGAGTAATTCATTTTCTGCAATGGAATCATTAAGTAGCTGGGCTCTAGTGTTCTGTTTATTGGACAAATTTTCAATATCACAATTTTTTTTCTCTACCAAAGACTCCATTCTTCGAACATTCTATAGCAACATTTTTCACCCAATTGTCTATTGTTTTTGACGAGTTGTTTACAGTAATTTTGTTTCGCTTTCTGTTTTTGTTTGTTATATTGTAAATGATTTGTAGTGGATTTGTTCTCCTGTCGAATCTTCAAAACAGTACTTTTACTGATTCTGATCTTCTTTAAATTTTGCAATTTGTTTGAGGTTTCCTTTGGTTGAGCAGCGAAATTTTCTGTGACCTCCTTCTGTTTTAAACATTCTGGTGCTAGTTTTACTGCAACATTTCCTGCAGGGCATGGGCATGTGTACCTGCATCATTTTTCGGTTTTCGCCGGTATGAATTTGCTTTTGGTAGAAAAACTAACTGTTCAAGGAAAACGGTAATACCATTTTTTTTCATTTTCAAAAGATTTTTCTTTAACTTATCAGATTGTTTACAACGTGTATACAAGCTCGTAATAAAGGTGGTATCGACGTGTATTTTGTGTAGATAAATAAAAAATATATTCGCTTGCATCCTGTTTGCCTTCACTGATGATTTTATCTAATACATCTCTGTTAGTTACTTTAGTAGTGATATTAGTAGCCGATGCCATAGCCAAAATCCATGAAATCAGAACACAGGTGATGGTGGCAGTATATCATGTGAAAAAAGGATGAGGGGTGATGGGAGTCCATGTCATTGTTGAAATCTAGAGACACTGTGAACACTGCTCACAAAGGTTTACCCCCCTCCCCGGTTCTTATTGAAACAAAATTTAAATTTGTCGCAATATGATACATCTAGTTTAACTAAGTTTCTGACCTTGAACAAGCACCTATAGATGCATTCCATTATTGTTCGTAACACACATTCTTATGATGGACAATAATATTTCCAAGTATCAGCAATAACCATCAAGGCATTAAAATGTTATAGACTGGAAATGATTTCTGCACCGACAGACAGACAAAGAGTTTCCTATATACCCCCCCTGAACTTCGTTCGTGGTGGGTATAAATATGCAATATATATACAAGCCTAATACTCCCGAAGACGATATATATACATATAAATATATGTTAATAAAGGCAACAGTAGTATACCGCTGTTCAAAAGTCATAAATCGATTAAGAGAAAACAAATCCGGGTTACAAACTAAAACCGAGGGAAGCCTATCAACTATAAGAGGAAAACAACGGAACAATAGAAACACTGAACTGCAACAAAAACAAACGTCAACATACATAGAAACGAACAATTTGATAACAACTGCCATATTCCTGACTTGGTACAGGACATTTTAAGAAAAAATGGTTGGTTGAACCTGGTTTTATGGCTAGCAAAACGTCCCGCTTATATGGCAATGTTAAAATAATATCACTAAAATGACAACACTACGTGACAGGAATATAGTACAAACAAATGCAAAAACACTCAGCACGGAGAAGTGCATAAATACATAATATAATAGTACATTACAACATGTAAACCACAGAATAACAACGGACATCTCCCATTAACGACAGCACAGGACACCACAAACTATAAGTGTGTGTTCGTGCATAGGAATATTAGATAAGGCATTATATAATCTATTAATACACACCAACCAACAGTGAGACATAAGCTACAGGCAAGAAGTGTTCGAATCTACTGCATTAAATACACAAAGATGATTAATGTATTCAGTATACGACTTTTTTTTATGTTTTCTGTATGTAGCAATTTTCTATAAATCTATATGATTTATCCAAATCTTTGAAATGTATAACATAAAAACAAATAATTTGTGTATATGGTTCATAGAATTTATGAGCAAAAGTTTCAGACATTCCTCAATGATTAAATATATTTAGTGCTAAAGCTATATGGCAAAACTCTTACCTAGAAACATCATTTTAAAGCAAACAAATAAGCACTGTGTGAGCTGCAACCGTCTATTAAAGGCATATTTAAATTCATAAGTCGACGAATAACTGACAATACCGAAACCCCCTCCAAACAAGAATTCGAAAAACGATGAAAGGACAAAAAAAAAAAAATGTATACAAAACACAACATAGAAAAGTAAAACTGAGCAACAGGAACCTTACCAAAATATAACGGAAGTAATCTCCGGAAGGTAAGCAGATCATGCTCCATAAAGGTTTAATATTTGAAATTAAACCATAAACAGTAAGAAAAGAAAGCACTGTTTCTCTAATGATTTGCTCGTTTTCAAATGAAACGTGTGTTTTTTTTTTTTTTTCTTTTTTTTTTGTTTTTTTTTAACACCTCAGCATGTGTAGTGTATTTTAAGGATGTTCTTCTAATAGAAATCTGATCCAAATGGCAAAACAAGTATATTAATGGTTTCAAATGTTGTTTCCATTTTAATATAGGTTAAAAAAAACAATTTGATCAACAGTTTTCTTTTAATTAACTTCATTCTGCAGGGAATATATATATAATTAAATGTCACTGCGAAAATCAATGCATATTTGATGGTCATTAATAAAAAATTTCCTCGATTTGATAAATTCGTGTTTATTCCACGTATTCCTGGTGTTTATTAAAGTTTTATATGCTTATATCAATCGACAACAGACTGAATGCTATCTACGGAACCAATAAAATCTAGTAGATATTGAAAGGGTTCTTTAACATGCAGAGTGCTTGGTGCTACCTCAACATTGGTATTAGGATATAGCGTCCAAACCTGACGTGGTTGCGTATTTATAAATCCAACACAGTCAGATGAACCTCTTGCAGCATTCGTATTTCTTTTGGTATTTCCATACCACAGACACGCTTGGAGCTTATTAATATTAAGTAACAATAATAACATCAATACTACAATGTCATATTAGGTGTCATTGGATGTGATTTGAAAAATTAAAGAAAAGTAAGCACTAGAATTAATATGCGTAAACAGACTTGGTGCAAAAATGGAAGAAAAAAAAAACAGTTTATCTTATGTTCGCTAAATTGCATTGAGCTGTGAAACCCATTATCTTACAATGAAATGAAGACATGTCAGGATGGCGGAAGTTAAAAAGAATACAGCTGTCTTGTACTGACAGGAAAGGAAAATGATGCTCATTAAGAAGTCCTCCGTTCAAAGACAGGAATGCTTCAGATCATGCACGTCTCATATATATATAAAATCATTATTTTTTTGTTGTGCAGGTCAATGCTTCTGAGGTTTATCACGATATAACTTCAACTTAATAATATAAATATACATATGCAGTGTTGTCATATACTTGTATCCATTCTGATGAACTTTAGATTTCATGATTTGTTTCTTAAGAAGTTCAACGTTTTATGAAAATTTGGATTTTCAAATATTTCGGCCTCGAGCTCACTGAAAAAAAATAATAAGAGTCGAAATGGGCATCTGGTGCATTAAAATTGATACCGTTAATATAATTAACGTTGATTTCTTTGAAATATTTAGCATTAGATTTTCTAAGTATGCCTTTATAAGGATTGGACATTGTTTTTGCGTGGTGGTTAAAAAAATGTTTTTTTTTTTTCGATACCTTTTCAGATGACTTATTTTGTCTATTTCAATGAAAGTTTCGCACTTTGCAAAGTCATCTTCTTTATGAATTAGATGTACAATATGCACCACTTAAATGTAGTTTTATAGTGCATTTGTTATCATTTATGTAGCTTTGGCAAGTAAATGGTTGAATTTTTTTTTGTTTTGGTTTTAAATCATCACTTAAATAAGTTTTGGTGTATTGAAATTAAGTAGGATTTTTCTTCCAGACTTGGGAGCTATTCGCAAATGAATATATTGAATATACACTTGTTTGTAGTTATCGACCTTATATTATGTAGTTATCGACCTTATATTATTCCCTTACTTTCCCTTCTATTTATATATTTATTGTCACAGACAAACAATCCACATCTCACCTGCTATTTATTTTGATGTATCACGTAACTGGTATGGCGACTACAATGTAGACTGGTTTTCTTGGTCAAAAATTTATCATCCTTATATTAATAGGAATTATATTTTCAAGCTTCAAATTATTTGCTTATTATAAACAATATTCCCTTAAATGTAAAATTTAATTAAAAATAATTTCTTCTGAAAGATACAACCGAGTTATTTTACTTTATGGATAATCCTGAATTAAAATAGAAAACAATTTTCTTCTGGACCCCAAACAGGCTTATTCAACATAATTCTAAACTGTCTTAGTCTTTCATACAGTGTTTACCTTAATCTCCTCCTCATAATGTAGCATTTGTAAAAGACATTTCACTATTTTAGGCGTTACATTAAAGCCACTGCATTTAGATGAAACTTATTTATAATAGTTAAGTTGTAAAAAGGCATTATAATGTTTTATTGGTTAGGTTTTCTTTACATTTTTTAAAACTTTGAACTTCTTTTATAAGTATTTATGCAGCACTGACTTTCAGATGTTTTTGGGTTGAGCGTTCCTGATGAAGTAGATCCATAAAATCGCTTCAGAAAAATTTTCAAGTGTTATTTTCATTTACTACCACTACTGGCTGACTGATATTCAGCGAGGGTATCATCAGCTCAGTAGTCAGTGTTTAGTTTCATTTACTACCACTACTGGCTGACTGATAGTCAGCGAGGGTATCATCAGCTCAGTAGTCGGTGTTAAGTTTCATTTACTACCACTACTATCTGACTGATAGTCAGCGAGGGTATCATCAGCTCAGTAGTCGGTGTTTACTTTCATTTACTACCACTACTATCTGACTGATAGTCAGCGAGGGTATCATCAGCTCAGTAGTCGGTGTTTAGTTTCATTTACTACCACTACTATCTGACTGATAGTCAGCGAGGGTATCATCAGCTCAGTAGTCGGTGTTTAGTTTCATTTACTACCACTACTGGCTGACTGATATTCAGCGAGGGTATCATCAGCTCAGTAGTCGGTGTTTAGTTTCATTTACTACCACTACTATCTGACTGATAGTCAGCGAGGGTATCATCAGCTCAGTAGTCGGTGTTTAGTTTCATTTACTACCACTACTATCTGACTGATAGTCAGCGAGGGTATCATCAGCTCAGCAGTCGGTGTTTAGTTTCATTCAGCGAGGGTATCATCAGCTCAGTAGTCGGTGTTTAGGTACTGATAAGAAATATTAACTACTATTGTTTAATTGTCCGTTGAAAAATTAAGAACTAAGGTTCCAATGTCCTCAGGCAAGGATGAACTTGCCAATACAATTTAGGTCCCTTGTGATCATAAAGGTCCTAACGCTGCTCCGTATTTATATATATATTTCCCTGGTTTCCAAATGTTTTGGTTTGGCGTTCCTGATGAAGATTAACCTAAAAAAGCGCTTCAGACAAACAAAATGTAGCAAGTGTCATTGTATGTGCCTCTTATATAAGTAGAAACTTTGCTTAATCTTTCTCTGGATAGGTTTATTTCCTAACTATATGAAATGGTATCTCACTGACGCATACAATACAACTTCTTTTACACACAAGTTGATTTTACGGAATCAGAAATATGAACCTACTTTGTACAAGGTCTGTACACTGACCGAAATTGGTGATATATGTTTTGGATATAATACCCCCAAAGGGGATATCAATTTACTGTGAATTGGGTTTTTTTTTTTAATTGAAAAGGAAAATATTATTAAGTGCAAATGATTACTTAAAAGGCAACAACGTTTGGTTAGCAACTTTTCTGCATACCTGGTTGTTCACGAGTTTTATCCTTTGGAATATGCCGTTTTTCATAGGGATCAATCTAGCAATTATTAATTTTTTTGGAAAGTCGCTAACCGAAAAATGCTACTATTGACGAAAGTAAATTTATTTTTGGTGGAAGAAGACTTTGAAGTCTTCTGAAATCCTATACTGCCGGCTGTAAAATCATTGAACCGTCACCAGGAGTGTTGCCGTATCCTTTTCTTTGCTTTACAATTTCATAACTTCCGTGCTATATCTTGACTCCGATGTTTACACATGATTGGTTTCAAATTTGTTAAAGAACATCTGCATCATTTTATAAAACAAATGTACAGTTAGGCCTGAAAAATAATCACTATCGTTAGTAGAATCTTAGTATTATAATTTCTCATGTTTAATTGTTTTAATATCTACCTTTTTATTTATGTTAATTATTAGATTTCATCTCATCTTACATGTACGTTACTTAGTTACTTGTAACCGGATGTTTTTAAAGTAGATTTGGTAGTACGCATGCGTTAATTTAATTATAATCCGAAACTAACTCGAATATTCTGTACATGTATTTTCCTCCGTTATATACCGGAGCACTCCCACTTGGGATATAGGTTTAACACTTAACAGATATTTACATAACGTGGTGGGGTGCTAAAGTTTTAAAAGATTTAGCGCCCTCTATCTACTGCCGTTTCTCGTTGGAGTAAACGGAATAAAACAACTGGATTATTCGGGTTAATTCGAACCACGTTGGTTACGTATCTTCACATGTGCACCTTAACTGTGCATCCGAAAATTTCAAAATAATGATAAACACAATGCATTTTATGTTAATTTCGAGTATCTTAAAAATAATCTATAAATATCATGTCTTTCAGCTCATTTTTTGTAAAATTATGCAAAAACTTCGTGTAGAAAAAAAGTTTTCGTAAACATTACATTATTTTCTTGACCTATGGCCGGTCTAGCTATGAAAATACGGACAGTCAAACAGAAAATAGCCCATAAAATATGTAACAAATAATCTTGATGTTCTTATGAACCAACTTTAAAGGCCAAGTTAGTGCTCTCAGCTGTCTAAAAATGAATTTTATTGCACAATAACTTTCATATTTGAAAAATCCACCGGGCCAAAATGCGAAACTAAACTCCTAACTGTGTCTTGTTACCTCAAGTTATATTCCGGTTTTAGAAAACATGCGTTTTTAAAACGAAAGTTAGAATATTTCAGTATGATATTGCGATATTAAAGAGTCAAGCGCACACGTAAATCTGCTGGTGCTTTACACTTCAAACGATGCACCGTCAGTTCACAGAAATATCAATGTACGAACTAATCATAAATGTCAGTTGACGGAATCCATATCGAAAGTACGTAGTTTTCATGTCAGTCATTGTCGGAATGTCCCCAATGATTACCTTTATTGCCTTACGTTTCAAAATTTTAATGATCAAAAACGGAATTTAACAAATAAATAGTCAAGCTTTTTACCGTTTTTCGTCATGAAGGTAACCCCATTACGACCCTCGAGTACGAAACCAGTAATTCGTTGCGGTGTTGCTGTCAATCAGCGTATTATTTTTCATGAAACATTTCAGAAAATGACCGTTTGACGCCCGACGGAGAAGGGCATTCTTAACCTCGTACTTTTGTGTAAAAATTTTAGATGAAAAACAAATATGATTAACAGCAGCAAATTCGAGGTTCCCGATTTGGGTCAAGCACATACAGAAAATGAACGGGTTTGAAATGTTAACAAGTGCTCAAAAGACCTGAGACAAATCTACATTGGATATATTTAGCATTTTTCAATATCTGTTTATAATGAAAAAAAAAAAAAAAAAAAAACAAGTAACTGTCAACAACTATAACAATTCATGATTAACTGATTGATGTTAGTGTTAAACCCTACTTTAAGCATACTTGACTAAAAGTCATGGTGGCCAGTTTTTTTATAGGAAGGATATGCCTTTTATAGCTGACTATGCGGTATGGGCTTTGCTCATTGTTGAAGGCCGTACGATGACCTATAGTTGTTAATTTCTGTGTCATTTGGTCTCTTGTGAAGGGTTGTCTCATTGGCAATCATACCACATCTTCTTTTTTATATCTACCTTTGACAGAAAAACTTTCAAGTGAAACCTAATCAATTACTGCTATAATTGCTTGCATCAAGTTGACCATGCTGAGACGAATGTATGGAATTATAGAAAGATTTAATTTGAATCAACAGTATTTGTAGATTTTTATGTTAAGTTTAGTCAGTTTTGGTTGAGACATGGGTATTATTTACGAATATATATTTTGAAAAAAAAAAAAAAAAACGTCTTCTTCTTATTATGGTGTCCAGTTATCCATCAGATTTTGATGATTACTAACTGCTGTGCATGGTAGGATAATTATAAATAAATATTTACAAAAGAATAGTGCCAAAAATAAATACTAACATGACATGTGTTAAACCTATTTACATAACTACTAAGGTTTACTGTTCTATATTGTAGAGAACAGTAGGTGTCAACTGTTCTCTAAAAATATTTAGTGATGGGGGAAGTACTACATTTGGAGGTAGTAAAATTCCATTGTCTAATTGTAAAAGGAAAATATGAATATTTGTACAGTCTTTAGATGTAAGTAGGTGTCTGTAACTTTATGGATGAATTTGTCAGGTTCTATTGTATGTTGGTATAAGTACTTCTGATGATACTGCGACAATATGATGAACAATTTTACAGAACATTATGAGTCTAGTTTTAAGTCTGCGTTGTTGTAAGGTATGCCAGTTTAGAGTATTGAGCATGTCTGTAACGCTACTGGTGTTATGATAACGATTACAGGCATACCTAGCAGCCCGATGCTGAACCATCTCAAGTTTATTACATTGTTCAGCAGTATGAGGGTTCAAAACCGAGCAAGCTTACTCTACTTAAAGCAATAATAGGACAGAGCAGGCTGGTTTGGTGTGGGCTGCTTTCATGGTAATTCAAGTCACATTTTATGCATCTTCTTCCACCTCAGAGCTATCTGCTCTTTGATTCAATATTATTGCTAGATTTAAGATTTTGCACTGAAAATGTAAATCATTAGGACTATAATATCCCGAATGAATTATTTTGACCAATTTTAGTAATTGTCCCCAATCTATTATACTAGAAATACACCTATTTAATATGACAGCAATAAAGGCCATGTAACTTTTATTAATGAATTATTTATTTCTTTGTACTGTATGATATTTTGTTTATTTTCTTTCTTTTTCATATGCTTAAAGATACTTTATCTTTGTATGGGATAAACTATACCGTTTAATGATTACAAGAGTTTAACTGTCTTAATATCGATAAAAATGTTACATGCAAACAAGTCCGTTATTTTTTTTTTTTTTAACTTTTAAACAACAATGGAAATATTGAAATTACGAGTTTTTATCAAGGAATTTAAATCTAAGTAATGTTCGTCATTTTAGCTGACATATTATTTAAAATCAGACAGTTCTTTCATTATCCTGAATTTTTTACATAATAGTTAATTTGAGTGTGATATCATTCAATACATGTTTGTGATTTTTTGTCACTGCAGATGCTTGTTGCGACAACGGATAATCCCCTTCCCTGGTTTAAGTCACGTAATTCTAATTGTATTAGTCCCATCTTTGTTTTACTTATGTATTTGAATTATTGGTACGAGTACTTAATGTCGCGATACCATCCTTGTAAATCAATAAAAATCTTTCCCCTACACTATATCAACAAAAAATTCCCACTTCCGTGTATCTTCAACCGCATGAGATTGATGTTGTTACATTTATAATCAAGCTTATATATGTTAAAACAATTCTAAAAGTATCAACATTAATCAACACTCATTTTGGTCGTTTAAAATACTTTTTGAATTAGAATTTGACTAGCTCATACAGGAAAATTCAGTTCAAATTCCCTGATCGGTCCAAATAAATAGTTATTTTGCCTTTTTAACATCTGAACATGTGAAATGCACTTTAAAGATAAACTGCCAGTCTTATCCCATGCTTTACCTTTTATGACACGTTTGTCACCGTTAGTAAATATGATCGAAATGGCCGAGAAACTTATATCAGGTTACACACCTTGCTTTCAGGTTTATGCACGTTACACAAAGAATAATTGACAGACAAAACAACGTAGTGTTACATAACTTCATTTCGCAGTGATTACACCCAAATGTCACTGTGAAATACAATGATGATTTAAAGGTGAATATCGAAAGTACCAAAAAGCCCCCAAACCAAATCATTTCTACATTTGGATATCTTAATTTTTGAATGTAATTTTATATTTGTAAGGGTTTTATTATTACATTAATTTACAATAAACTGTTTCAAGCATCATTTATCAGGATATAGCTTCCCACGTTACCGACATTTTCAAAGTTTCATATAAAAGTACAGTGATAAAAAATCTACATAGAAACACAAATATCAGAATAATATATACAGAATTATTCGAGGCAAAATGAGAATAAAATGTACACTTTAAGTAAGCAAAGTTGCATGTTAATTCAGGTTTAATTTAAATGCACGTCTTATTTGTCATTCAACGCAAAAGGGAAAAAGAATGAGTTGCAGGTCCGGAGAAAAGAAACCACGACATAACTTGTACCTTCAAGTAATGTGATATATAGTCAATATACTTGACCATTTGAGCACCGTTAACACTGTAAATATTAACATCGTCTGACAGTATAGCTAGCGAGTGTTATATTGTCGAGTCGGAGAGTTACGAAATTAATTTACTCCGAATTATTGTTCTCTATTTTTTTAAGAGAAATTAAGAAATCCTATTTATCCTTAAGGATGCATTTAGGTCAGGTTTAGGAATTTGTGTCAGATGTTCGGACTCCTCGATTTTTTTCCTACGATACAGGGTAAAATATTTTGCCCAATAACACCCATTTTTCTTTTCATATAAGACTTCAATAGCTCATAAAAGGTAATTTACCAAAATTTAAGCCGATTTCAGATTTCTTTTCTTTCGATTTGAGACCCAAATAATACCAATGCAAATATAAGGTAAAAGTCAGAGTCAGCTTTTTCCCACCATTTAAAAAAAAAAAAAAAAAAAATTAAATATCTCGAAAAGGAGCTCCATAACCTATCAATATTTTTTAGCTTATTTTGTTCCATAACTAATGCTCTTCCGACTTATAGTATCAATTTTAAATTCTAGATTTTTTAAATTTCACCTAAGTACATCCTTAAAGTATTCCATGCATACTCCGGACTATACTGTCCCTCAATACATCTCTAAAGGCGAGATTGTTGGCCTTGCAACAAACCACATACCCACCCTTCAAATACTAGTAGTTTTGAAAGGATCAGCAACATTCAGAGTTCTTGTCCCTCGCACAACCAGACGTGCCTATGTATTTATATATCCTACACAACCAAACAGACGTCCTTTGATCATTGACATTGCTGAGGGACGGTAAAAGTAATGGTTACAATATTTCTAAAACCCAATCAAGTTTGTTGTTTATTAAGTTTAAGAAACATTTATTATAGAGGACACTATTTTCTACAATGCCATATATAGTGTCATTGAGTGTTATTTAAAAAATGAAAGTGGTAAAAAAACAAGAATAAAAAGCTAAAATAGACTAAGTATACCAGATGGTACATCTATTAAAATGGAAAAACAGTTCAACAAATTTTCGCTTCAAGTTGCAAGGAGCTTTTAAAAACGTTATATAACATTTAAATGAAGGGTTGTCAGCGTATTTAATGGTATTAACAAGACAGCTGTCTAACAATGACACAAGAGGAGTGTGGTGCTCATTAGGAAGTCCTCCTTTCATGACAACAGTTTTCAGATCGTACATGAGATAATTATATTATTTTTTGTTGCACTAATTCATCAAATCAGAACTGAATGAAATCGACAATTGCATCTTAGGTTTATTACGATATCAAGTATTTTCAAAAACATTGTACATCTTTCAATTCCTATTATCTTCATATATTCATGATTTTTTTCTTAAGATGTTTGATGTTAATTATTTTGAAGGATTGATAATTGCATTTTCAAAGTGTTCCCTTTCAAGAAATGAATATTGCATTTGTAAGGTACGTGGTGGTATATATTTTTTTCCAAATCCTAACAAGATGTTTTTATATGCATATGTATATAAATTTCTCTAATTCTTCGTGAATTTATCTCTTTCTGCACCCATTGTATAAAAAAAAATTTAATCAACGTGTGGTTCGTTTGATCTCAGTTCATCATTGGTTAAAATCCGATTATGACTTCAAATTTTCTTACTTTCCTCTGAATTTTCTATTGTGACGGCATGAAAAAAGGCGACCATGCCTGATGACGTCACAAAGAAAGAACACATCTTTTTGCAGATCATTCGAAAAGAAGGAATAAGTTTGCCTGCATATTGTTTGAAAATCATTAGAGAAACAGATTCCACAGTCGGAAAGCTGACCCCGGTTTGACCCCATTTCTTAAAGCAACAATGGAAGTCATGTGATTACCATATATGGGCATTTTTTTACCAAAAAAAGTGAAGCCCGTTTTTTGGAATTTGTAGTTTTTTGCATGAATTAAAACTAATTTGCTTTTAAGTGAACATTCTTGAGTATATAAGAAATATATTGATCCACTCAATTATGGATTAAACTAATTTTTTCTCTCAAAATGTGTCTTCAAAGTCTAGGTGTTGACCAAAAAATCGGTTACTGGAAATTTAAATCGTAATTTTCTTTCTTAACTTCTCGGAAGCTATGCTGAATTTAAATTATGTTATGTAACATAACTTTGACTATGATATGTCAAATTTGTGCCACTTAATACGCTGTAATACGCAAATGTGCCACTTCGATGTGTCGATATTTCTGACGAAGCAGGGCCGATAGTAATTTACGAGTTACGTCCCTTTGTTTGACACTCTCATGATCAAACTATTATTATATTAAGCACCATATGCTATTATTTACATGAGGATATTATTAAAATAATTTTATTGAATATATTTTGATACTAAAGACATGTGCAAAAAATTAGCGAAACGCATTTTATCACTTTTCAGAACTCAGTCTCAGTGAAATACTCAAATAGGCCCTATGTCGGTATGTGCCATAATATTATTATTCCAAGAGTTAATTTAATATTTATATTTTGGTAAGTATTTATACTGCTGTAACCAAATTAGTTCAACACAGAAATAAATTTCTACTTTAATCATACAAGGGTAGCTAAAATATTCATGAATAATGGATCAAGACAGGATTAAAATGATCAAATACAGGAACTCCTTTTCATTACTGATACCTGATCCTACCTTTTTCATTTAAACTTAAACGAGACCATAATGAAAGTATTCTGAATGTAAATTCTTCATTATTTGAAATAAAAGGAAATTAGTTTGCAATTCTTGTATGAACAAACTAAATATAACAATAAATTTTGTCTCACTGATTCCATGCAGATTCTAATGAATGGACTCAAATTATAAAAAAAGCACTAAACCAATAAATAAATGGTTCTAATCATGAACTTGAAAATAGATAAGAACAAAAAGACTGGGTCTAATATTTTCTTCTTCTATTTAATTTTTTTAACAATTATGCATTTTATATTTATATAAAAGTATTTCAGAGCAGATTCTGAGTGCTAAGTCAACAATATTATGTTTTAGATCACAAGTCATAAGTAAGTCACACTTCATGTCAGTATGAACATGCTTTGAATAAGAGTGATTAAAATGCTTGTCTGAAAGAGATTGTTTTAAGTTCATATTTAGGACAAGACTTTTCATTTACCTTTGGCAGTTTTGCAGGATTACTTCATCACAAATTTTTTATAATATTATAAACAATGAATGAGTTTTGGTTAAGGTTGTGTAAAGACAGTATACGATTTCCTTACCTTGTTTTAGTTAAGTCAAACAATTCACCGACTTAAAGAGAATAATTAATCCAGTCAAATATTCACAGCTGAACTTGCCATTGCTTTTTCAAACAAACACACTAAATGTGTGTACATTGTGTAAAGATGCAAGTTGACATCGATGTAAGATAAAAACTACAATGTCAAAAAATGTCTTTCGTTTGGAATTTAGTTCGAACGGGGTTTCCTAAGGGGTGATAGAACGTTAGACTTGATTGTTGTTTTAACTTTGAGATACTTATTATTATTTTTTTATATAGTTTGTATATTCTTTGTTTATCTGGAAAAAAAAGAAGAAAAAAATAACAGACAATTTCGCATAATTCTTAAACGACGATCAAAGGCATTACGTTATTTTTAAAAGACGGACAATTTATAACATGTTTAAGTATTATTTTCTTTGATAATAAGAACCATGCTTGAAAAATCGAAAGAAGTCTATTTCTGACCCTAATGGCAAGTAAGAAACAGAAAAAAGAAAAAATTCCAAATTGGCGCCAAATTATTTTTTCCGCGAAATTAACGCAATTTCAGAATGGCGGGTTTTAATATCAGTCCCATTGTTGTCTTAAGAAAGTAGCAACAACGGTCGTTTCTAAGGGCTTGCTTTCCGACTGCCACCACCAAATCTCGTGTAATACGATATTTATCCACTCTCGACAGTTAAATTTTAAATATTTAAAACGCTCGGGCAAGCCTCGCGTTTTAAATTTGAAAATTTAACTGTCTCGAGTGGATAAATATCGTATCACACTCGATGCAGTGGTAGAATCTATATTTCTCTAATTCTTCGTGAATTTATCCCTTTCTGCACCCATTGTATAAAAAAAATTTAATCAACGTGTGATTCGTTTTATCTCAGTTCATCATTGGTTAAAATCCGATTATGACGTCAAATTTTCTTACTTTCCTCAGAATTTCCTATTGTGACGGCATGAAAAAAGGCGACCATGCCTGATGACGTCACATAGAAAGAACACATCATTTTGCAGATCAGTCGAAAAGAAGGAATAAGCTTGCCTGCATATTGTTTGAAAATCATTAGAGAAACAGATTCCACCACCAAATCTCGTGTAATACGATATTTATCCACTCTCGACAGTTCAATTTTCAATATTTAAAACGCTCGCGAGCCTCGCGTTTTAAATTTAAAAATTTAACTGTCTCGAGTGGATAAATATCGTATTACACTCGATGCAGTGGTAGAATCTATATGTCTCGAACTTTGTAATTCTGAATTATGCAACATGTTTTACAGATACTTTTCTAAGATAACTTGAAGAAGTTTTTTTTTTTTTTGTAAATTTGCTGTTTTTAATTGTTGATTTGTTCGAAAAACTAACAAAAGATTTTTTTTTATTCCTAGGAATAGATTGCAATAGCCATATGTGGCATAACATGTTTGGAATTTTGGGGTTCTAATGCGTTTGTTTTTGATTTGGCCTTTTCAACTGTTTTGATTCAGGCACCACTGACGAGTCTGGCGTACCAAATTATAGTGGACAGCTTTGATTGAAATCGATTAACGAGACTTGAACAAAGGTAAACTTCTCTCGCCTTCATTTACTATTGTAACATAAGAAATAGTAGTTTATTGATACATGTATTCAAATCTAGTTAATCGATTAAGATGACAATTCAAGATAACAAACATAAAGCATAACACATAAGCGTCTTTTGCTATGCACGAACCATCCGCCGTGCGAATCCACACGAATTTAATATGTCACAAACGTAAATAGGACACAATCGATAAAATTTCAGATAATGATTTCCTTGATAGAGGGGTGCTGCTTACAAGGAAACTTTTTAACCAAGAGTTCCAGGTGACGAAGATGAAACCATCCCTGCAAAAATTTTACAGATGCCATTACGAGTTGATTGACCATTATGAAATATGTTTCACAGATGACGACGGATACGTTACCTTTGTCGTAACCACAAGCAGGTCCTGTTTTCCTTAAATGCGACCTTCCGGATTGACCTTTAATCGGGTTCATCTTACCTGAGATCACCCCTGGTTTTTGGTGTGTAGTGTTTTGTATACTGTTGTTTGTCTTTTACTCGCTTTTAGTGTTTGCCATATCATTGTGAGTTTGAATCAGTTGGAATGTTCCGTATCTTTTGCGACTCTTTTATTCAAATATGCGAAACATGTCGCTAGTGAATTTATACACAGACATATCGTATCGTTCCACCAATTCCTGATGATGACTGGAAAATAGATAGATTTATCGGCCGTCCCACTGTCTATATCACTCTGCTCAGCTCTTAATAAAATTGCATATCACGGCTTTGTGACGTCGGATGAAAAGGAGATAATATACATACGTCAATGAAACAGTAATCGACATCTAAATAAACAAAAAACATCTCTAGTTCAACTAACAATCTTTAAACAATAAACAAGTACATTATTATGCTATATTTACAATGAGTTAAAACGTCCGAATCTAGACAATGAGAATATGTTTTACAATTTTGCAGATACTGAAAACATCTGCCATGTTGAAATCCTTTTTATGTACATATTTGTCTATTTAAACATCGATACTGAAATTGGAACTTAAACCCTTTCTAATAAAGATTATCAGTGTATATTCTTCTCATTTCATAGAACGTAAAAAAATATTCCTCAAAATCAATCCAATTAAGGTTTTTCTGTCTTTGTGATCATTAATCCATAACCCCTCCAAATATAGTTTTGTAAAGGAAGCTTACGAGTTTTATGAAGGAATTTATTTGAGAGATTGTCAAATTAATATCAAATGATCGTAAAATTATCACCGTCTAAGTATAATCATGTCATTTTCTTTCTTTGTAAAAACTGACGGAATTATTTATATCTGACTGAATCATCGATTCAATCGTTAATTAAGGTGGATCGGGGGTCTTAATTAAAATCCATAGAATTTTCAAATAATTTGTCAAAATGTAGTGTTTATCATGCTATTTTCAAAAATATAATAAAAAGTATGGGTCACCGAACTTTTTTTCACGCTACAGGTGTGCAAAATTGTCAGATTTTGTATAGATTATGCATGGAAAATCCAATTTTGTGTGATAAAAAGAAAACTACACCATAGAATTTTAAGATAAAATGTGAGAAGATAGCTCTTATAACATGCTTTCAGATAAGAAGAAGGAAAAATGGGGTAACCGAACTTGTTTTCTTGCTACATATTAAAATAGGTAAATTCATAACACTTTCTATTACAAAAATAACTTTATCTGAGTTATCTCCCCTACTAACTGAGTTATCTCCCCTTATGTGGCAAAGTTGAAAAAAAAAATAAATCAAACAAAAATATGGTGTTTTTAAGAAAAAACAGCCATAAATATGATTTAACACCTAATTTTCTATAATAACATGAAACGTCTTGCACATGAATTACATACTACTCTAAAAATGTGCTCATTTCATTAAAGATCTAGACCAATTGTCATCTGCTTCTTCAAAATCGAAGATGGAGGAAGACACCCGAGCCACCTTAAGAGATTTAATTTGTAAAATAAATTCGATAACGAAAATCAATAAATCGTGTCAGGTATCTATGAATGTGTATACGGTACATGTATAAACAATTCTGTTGTTTACACTTTTATTGACCTGGCTCAACCAAAAATTATTTTTTAAATCATCTATCAGCGATAACTTATCTCGGAAAATGCGCTTTAAAGTTACTGAACAATGTTTTATGTGTGATATAGTTGGCAAGGTCCAAGTTAAGCTTTACAATTTATCCCTATATAACAGTGATCCAAAGGTTTAACTTCGGTTTACAGAAGTATGGGCTACTTGACTTTACACTCGGGCTGTAAAACTGGTGAAAAAATGCGCAGTTTGACTGGAAGAAAGGATATCTAAAGCAGCCAATGCCGAATGGAATTCAAATAAAGAACCCCTTTCCTCGTTTACAAAAGCGTGCAGTGATATATATCTGTACGTTAAAGAACCGTTGCATCCTCTTTAAATATATATATATATCTGACGGCCTGTTGCGAGGAAATATTTCTGTCTTTATTTAATTAGTCCTCTTCTACCATGAGCAGTTTAGTCAGGTATTTACTTCGGTATAACAATACGGAATTCTCTTGTCCGGGGGAAGGATTGGGCGTTTTCGCGGGATGCTTATATGTGTTGCCATGTCCTCTCTCAACAACTCTTGCAGGGGACAGCACTCGGCCTTTCACAAAGCAAAATGTCTACCATTTATGCAACATATTCTTTTATTCTAACGGCGATAATCTATAGAGATATATATAATAAAGTTGTATTCCAATTTTTGTAAAAAAAAAAAAAATAACCAATCTCGGTTTAATATTGAGTCGCGGATGAAAAGAAGATAATATACATACGTCAATTAAACAGTAATCGACATCTAAATAAACAAAAAAGATCTCTAGTTCAACTAACAATCTTTAAACAATAAACAAGTACATTATTATGCTATATTTACAATGAGTTAAAACGTCCGAATCTAGACAATGAGAATATGTTTTACAATCTTGCAGATACTGAAAACATCTGCCATGTTGAAATCCTTTCTATGTACATATTTGTCTATTTAAACATCGATACTGAAATTGGAACTTAAACCCTTTCTAATAAAGATTATCAGTGTATATTCTTCTCATTTCATAGAACGTAAAAAAATATTCCTCAAAATCAATCCAATTAAGGTTTTTCTGTCTTTGTGATCATTAATCCATAACCCCTTCAAATATAGTTTTTGTAAAGGAATTTTACGAGTTTTATGAAGGAATTAATTTTAGAAATTGTCAAATTAGTATCAAATGATCGTAAAATTATCACTGTCTAGGTATAATCATGTCATTTTCTTTCTTTGTAAAAACTGACGAAATTATTTATATCTGACTGAATCATCGATTCAATCGTTAATTAAGGTGGATCGGGGGTCTTAATTAAAATCCATAGAATTTTCAAATAATTTGTCAAAATGTAGTGTTTATCATGCTTTTTTCAAAAATATAATAAAAAGTATGGGTCACCGAACTTTTTTTCACGCTACAGGTGTGCAAAATTGTCAGATTTTGTATAGATTATGCATGCAAAAACCAATGTTGTGTGATAAAAAGAAAACTACACCATAGAATTTTAAGATAAAATGTGAGAAGATAGCTCTTATAACATGCTTTCAGATAAAAAAAAAGAAAAAATGGGGTCACCAAACTTGTTTTCTTGCTAACTATAAAAATAGGTAAATTCATAACACTTTCTATTATAAAAATTACTTTATCTGAGTTATCTCCCCTTATGTGGCAAAGTTGAAAAAAAAATGAATCAAACAAAAAGATGGTGTTTTTAAGAAAAAACAGCCATAAATATGATTAAACACATAATTTTCTATACTAACATGAAAAGTGTTACACATGAATTACATACTACTCTAAAAATTTGCACATTTCATTAAAGATCTAGACCAATTGTCATCTACTACTTCAAAATCGAAGATGGAGGAATACACCCGAGCCACCTTAAGAGATTTAATTTGTAAAATAAATTCGATAACGAAAATCAATAAATCGTGTCAGCTATCTATGAATGTGTATACGGTATAAACAATTCTGTTATTTACACTTTTATTGACCTGGCTCAACCAAAACTCTTATTTTTCTAAATCATCTATCAACGATAACTAATCTCGAAAAATGCACTTTACAGTTACTGAACAATGTTGTATGTGTGATATAGTTGGCAAGGTCCAAGTTAAGCTTTACAATTTATCCCTATATAACAGTGATCCAAAGGTTTAACTTCTGTTAACAGAAGTATGGGCTACTAGACTTTACACTCGGACTGTAAAACTGGTGAAAAAATGCGCAGTTTGACTGGAAGAAAGGATATCTAAAGCAGCCAATGCCGAATGGAATTCAAATAAAGAACCCCTTTCCTCGTTTACAAAAGTGTGCAGTGATATATATCTGTACGTTAAAGAACCGTTGCATCCTCTTTAAATATATATATATATATATATATATATATATATATATCTGACGGCCTGTTGCGAGGAAATATTTCTGTCTTTATTTAATTAGTCCTCTTTTACCATGAGCAGTTTAGTCAGGTATTGACTTCGGTATAACAATACGGAATTCTCTTGTCCGAGGGAAAGGTTTGGGCGTTTCGCGGGATGCTTATATGTGTTGCCATGTCCTCTCTCAACAACTCTTGCAGGGGACAGCACTCGGCCTTTCACAAAGCAGAATGTCTACCATTTATGCAACATATTCTTTTTTTTTTAACGGCAATAATCTATAGAGATATATATCAAAATATATGCTTGTTGGATCAGACAGAAAACTGGAAAGCTGCAATGAATGTTTATTTTTTATCACAAGATTATCACAAGATAATATCGCTTTAGATAATGTTGAAGTTGAAAAACTTCTTAGAATCCATATTGATAAAAATCTGTCTAGTCAAATCAAATTGATAAAATATGTGAAATTATTTCAACCAGAATATACCTGTTAAAAAGGTTGAAACATTATTTACCACTAAAGGGTCTTATTCTTTTTTTACAATAGCTATATATTACCCTTTATTGACTACTGTTGTACAGTATGGGGTCTTACCACAAACTGTAATCTGGAAAGGATGCATAAGCTCCAAAAAAAGGGGTGCAAGATTAATTTTATCTGTTTCTTTGGATTTTCCATCAATTTTAATGTTCAAAAAGCTTGAATGGATGACTATATTTACGAGGATACAATATTTTCAAGCTGCCTTAATGTTTAAATGTATGAATGGTCTAGCACCTGATTATCTATCTAATAAATTTACTGCTTGTACTGATCTTTATAATTATTAGCATAAGTCGACAACATCAGGACTTCTTCATGTACCAAGACCTAATTCTAATTTTTGAAAAGAACATTTAAATATTCTGGTCTTATTATAATTTGCCAAATAATATTAAAGAAATAAATAATTAAGATACATTTAAGATCAAATGTCAAACTATTTTTTAACTGTACAGAATGAAGATACCTGAATCTAATGTATTTTTTTCTTCTATTTAATGCATATGTGCTTATTCAATATTTAAGCTTCTTTATATAACTGTATTATGTATTTTATTTTGTTTGTATTTTTTTTTTCTATTTGTATTAATAGTTTTGAAGGCCTCAGGGAAGATTAACATGTCATTGTTTAATGAGTTACTTTCGTTAAATAAGGAATTTTATTTATTAGTATTATTATAGAGATGACTTTGGTACATAAAAATCGTGACCTTCACTTTCTTCCGTGTCCGTTTGGCTCTCCAGAAAGTATTGTCTGTTCGGATTGTGGATACTAAGTCCGATGCTGGTGTGCAAGTATTTCGTTACGTTTAAAACTCTTGCATCTTTATCCTTGAAGGTTCCAATGTTACTTGTTGAACGTTAAAATCTTTCTGATTTTGATGTTTGTATCCAATTTGATATGAATTTATCATCATCCTTAACCAGTAATGCATGACATATTCGCCACAAGATGATTAACAAACCACAATAAATCAATCAACACATCCGAGTCAACATTTCTTTTCTTCTCTTTGTAATGTACTGAATTTTGCCAGTCGTAGATACGTTTTATTAAGTCTTGGGAAGACTTATTGTTTTTGCTCACCTAGTGGTGCATTCGCTATTTTTATTTCAAATGGGGTCAACTTGGCACTTTTGGGGCCGGAACATGGGTGTGGTCATTTTCAACTATTGATTCGTTACTGGTAGAACCTTTAAATTTTGTGTAATACAAGAGACCGATGTCCAGGTGTCCATTCCACATTTTTATTTCAGCCTGGGTCATCTTGGCATTATTTTAGGGGTCAATTTTCATGGAACATTCTAGAACAATAGTCATGTGATTGGTCATGTGATAGTGTTGAATTATTCCTATGTACTTTTTATGTTATATAATGATAGATTATTACAGGTAGCACCATATGTAGCTGTAATTCGACTTTGGAATTTTAAAATGGCCGCCGTAACCATGGAAACTGCAAAATGTGAAATTTTTTAAAATGCTTCAAATTTAATGAAATTTTACAGAGATGTTAACGAGTGTATGTAGATTTGGAATTTGACTTTGAATTTCCAAAATGGCCGCCGTTGCCATGGAAACAACAAAATGCAAAAATCTAGATTTGGTCCAATCTTTATATTGTCATTCCTTGAAGGTTCCAATGTTACTTGTTGAACGTTAAAATCTTTCTGATTTTGATGTTTGCTCATGAAGGCCGTACAATTTGATATGAATTTATCATCATCCTTAACCAGTAATGCATGACATATTCGCCACAAGAAAAAATATATAATTTAATATTCTTAACAAACCACAATAAATCAATCAACACATCCGAGTCAACATTTCAAGTATTTTCTTCTCTTTGTAATCTGTACTGAATTTTGCCAGTCGTAGATACGTTTTATTATAGTCTTGGTTTTGAAGACTTATTGTTTTTCAGTTCTAATTATTTTATGGCACCTTCAACGGAGGGTGACATATTGTTATTCTATTGTTTTGTCCCGTTTCTTTATGTATTATTAAAATTTTTTATTAAGCTTTTTTCTTCCAATGACACTTTTTGTCCACTCTGGGTCTCGATGAGCAACATTGGTAGATGTGGAATTTGGCGTTGAATTTCGAAAATGTCTGCCGTTACCATTGCAAAAAGGACCCAAGAAGATGGAACTATACATTAAATTTTGGGAATAATGTCAAAAAATGCCAAAATTTATGAAACCATGTGAAGATTTGCAATTGGGGTTGGCACCACCAAGATGTTTTTCATAATGCTCGCCGTTACCATGGAAACAGCTTAAATTGCAATGGCAAAAATGTCAAAAATTCAAAATGCTCCAAAATTAATTATAACTTCCGACCACACTTAAATGATGGAAAATATTGCCTGGCACATGGACTATTGATTCGCTATAGAACCTTTGAGATTGTGACTTTATTTTAGGGAATTTCATGGAACATTCTAGAACAATAATGTCATGCTGCCTTATGTACTTTTTATGTTACCATGGAAACAGTTACCAAAATGTCTTCAACTTTGGAATTTCAAAATGGCCGTCGTTGCCATCTATTTGGTCCAACTTTATTAAAAGAAACTTTCCGACCATCCGTGAATTACACACCTGCTAAAATATACACATTAGCTGAAATCAATCGATGAACGTGTAATTTAATTGTACAAAATAAGATACAAGTATCGTGTGATACGCGGGCTATTAAAGAACAAAATGGACAGTTAGTATGGCGCTCCGTCAATATATACACATGTTGTCTGTCCAAGGTCCCTCTAAAAGAATATAAATATGCTAAGTCCACGATAATATACTTGCACATCACGTGACGCCACGTTCTTCCTCGCGCGTGGGTCTAATTTTAGATTCTAAAGAATTCCTAAACTATGTATAGAACTCAAACCTATTCTACGGGATGAGAAAAAAGGGGAGATCAAAGACATGCCAATTCCAGCATGTATAATAGATGTGCCATTTGACTTTGGAACACTTTAAGTGGTTGCTGCTACTGTGACAATGTCTAGTACAGGGTGACATCCTCCGCTATTGCTTGCAATTGCAAATCTAGTTAAGTCGCCAAAACGGAGTTTTGGAGACTTATTGTTTTGTCCTGTTTCTTATTAAGTCGCCAAAACGGAGTTTTGGAGACTTATTGTTTTGTCCTGTTTCTTATTATTAAGTCGCCAAAACGGAGTTTTGGAGACTTATTGTTTTTGTCCTGTTTTTATTAAGTCGCCAAAACGGAGTTTTGGAGACTTATTGTTTTGTCCCGTTTCTTATTATTATTATTATTATTATTATTCTTATTCTTCTTTTCTAAACCCTTAAACTGTCCTACCATTTTCTTGGAAGCTATAGAGGATGGAAACTTTATATTTTTCTGGGTATGGGTCTGCATCATGGGGTTGCAGAACCCAATGTTCATGATACCAGGGTGTCATCTTGGCATAATTAGGGGCTCAAAGATGGGTGGGGTCAAATTTATTTTACATTTCTTAAATTTGCTACTGTATGTAGAGTAGATGGAATTATGATTACTTTTATGAATATTAAGAGACACATGTCTGATTTAACATGGAACTTTTTATTTCAGTAGGGGTCTCCTTGGCATAATTTGAGGGGTGAATTTTCATGGAACATTCTAGAACATCAGTGTTGCATTAATTCTAGAGACATAAAATGTTATATGATGGTATATTATAATGGGTAGCACCATATGCAACAGCAGTTTGACTTTGCAATTTCCAAAATGGCTGCCGTTACCATGGAAACAATGCAAAAAGGTCAAAATGCTTCAAAAACCTTAAAGTAGCCTTTACTCTCTTAAAATGGTAGGTCAAATCCATTGAAACTTTGATGGTATGTTCCTGCCATGTACCAAATTTTCATTTTGGGAATGGTCTTTGTAAATGGCCAAAATTTCAAAATTTCAGAAATTTCAAAATGCCCCAAACTTGCCATGGAAACAACAAAATGCGAAACAACAAAAAAAATCTAGATTTGGTCCAATCTTTATGAAACTTGACAGTAATGTGACCTGTCATGTGTAGATGTGCCATCCGACTTTGGAATTTTCAAAATGGCTGCCGTTACCATGGAAACTGCAAAATGTCAAAAATTCAAAATGCTCCAAACTTAATGAAACTTTACACAAATGTTGACTGTCTTATGCTGATGTGCCATTTGACTTTGAATTTCCAAAATGGCCACCGTAACCATGGAAACACGAATGCCTAAATTTGAAAATTGGTCCAATTTTATGAAACTTGTAAGTAATGTGACCTGTCATGTGTAGATATGCTATCCAACTTTGAAATTTCAAAATGTCTGCCGATACCATGGAAACAGCAGAACAATGGTTGGGGCCGTTTGGCGACTTTTGTGTTAGCATCCTAACACAGGATTACTTGTTATTATTATTCTTATTCTTCTTTTCTAAACCCTTAAACTGTCCTACCATTTTCTTGGAAGCTATAGAGGATGGAAACTTTATATTTTTCTGGGTATGGGTCTGCATCATGGGGTTGCAGAACCCAATGTTCATGATACCAGGGTATTATATTGGCATAATTAGGGGCTCAAAGATGGGTGGGGTCAAATTTATTTTACATTTCTTAAATTTTCTGCTGTATATGGAGTAGATGGAATTATGATTACTTTTATGAATATTAAGAGACACATGTCTGCTTCAACATGGAACTTTTTATTTCAGTAGGGGTCTCCTTGGCATAATTTAAGGGGTGAATTTTCATGTAACATTCCAGAACATCAATGTTAAATTTATTCTAGAGACATTCAATTGTATATGATGGTATATAATTAAGGAGAAAACAATTTGCAGCAGCAGTCTGACTTTGGAATTTTAAAATGGCCGCCGTTACCATGGAAACAGCAAAATATGAAAAACTTCAAAATGCTTCAAATTGAATGACACTTAAAACAAATGTTGCCTAGCTTATGTAGACTTGACTTTTGAGTTTGAATTTCCAAAATGGCCGCCGTTGCCATGGAAACTGCCTAAAATTAAAAAACTTCAAAATGCTTTAAAATTAATGAAACTGAAATCCAACCTTGCCCAGCATATGTAGACATGACTTTTGACTCTAAAATTTCCAAAATGGCCACCGTAACCATGGAAACTGCAAAATGTGAAAAAATCAAAATCATTTAAATATAATGACACTTTTCCCAAATGTAAACTAGGACTATTGATACCGCAGAACAATGATTTGGGGTCCGTTTTATGACTTTTGTGTTAGCATCCTAACACAGGATTACTAGTTATTATTATTATTATTCTTAACCCTAATTTGTCCGATCATTTTCTTCCAAGCCTTAAATGATGGAAACTTTATATTTGGTATGATGTTGGGGTAGTATCCCTAGGGTGCATTCACTATTTTCATTTCAAATGGGGTCAACTTGTCACTATTTGGGGCCGGAACATGGGTGGGGTCATTTTCGACTATTGATTCGCTACTGGTAGAACCTTTAAGTTTTGTGTAATACAAGAGACCGATGTCCAGGTGTCCATTCCACATTTTTATTTCAGCCCGGGGTCATCTTGGCATTATTTTAGGGGTCAATTTTCATGGAACATTCTAGAACAATAGTCATGTGATTAGTCATGTGATAGTGTTTAATTATTCCTATGTACTTTTATGTTATATAATGATAGATTATTACAGGTAGCACCATATGTAGCTGTAATTCGACTTTGGAATTTTAAAATGGCCGCCGTTACCATGGAAACTGCAAAATGTGAAAAATTTTAAAATGCTTCAATTTTAATGAAATTTTACAGAGATGTTAACAAGTGTATGTAGATTTGGAATTTGACTTTGGAATTTCCAAAATGGCCGCCGTTGCCATGGAAACAACAAAATGCGAAAAATCTAGATTTGGTCCAATCTTTATGAAACTTGACAGTAATGTGACCTGTCATGTGTAGATGTGCCATCCGACTTTGGAATTTTCAATATGGCTGCCGTTACCATGGAAACTGCAAAATGTCAAAAATTCAAAATGCTTCTAACTTAATGAAACTTTACACAAATGTTGACTGTCTTATGTAGATGTGGCATTTGACTTTGGAATTTCAAAATGGCCACCGTAACCATGGAAACACGAATGCCTAAATTTGAAAATTAGTCCAATTTTTATGAAACTTGTAAGTAATGTGACCTGTCACGTGTAGATGTGATATCCGACTTTGAAATTTCAAAATGGCTGCCGTTACCATGGAAACAGCAGAACAATGGTTGGGGCCGTTTGGCGACTTTTGTGTTAGCATCCTAACACAGGATTACTTGTTATTATTATTATTATTATTATTATTCTTAACCCTAATTTGTCCGACCATTTTCTTCCAAGCCTTAAATGATGGAAACTTTATATTTGGTATGATGTTGGGGTAGTATCCTAGGGGTGCATTCGCTTTTTTATTTCAAATGGGGTCAACTTGGCACTTTTGGGGCCGGAACATGGGTGGGGTCATTTTCGACTATTGATTCGCTACAGGTAGAACCTTTAAGTTTTGTGTAATACAAGAGACCGATGTCCAGGTGTCCATTCCACATTTTTATTTCAGCCCGGGGTCATCTTGGCATTATTTTAGGAGGTCAATTTTCATGGAACATTCTAGAACAATAGTCATGTGATTAGTCATGTGATAGTGTTGAATTATTCCTATGTACTTTTATGTTATATAATGATAGATTATTACAGGTAGCACCATATGTAGCTGTAATTCGACTTTGGAATTTTAAAATGGCCGTCGTTACCATGGAAACTGCAAAATGTGAATTTTTAAAATGTTTCAAATCTAATGAAATTTTACAGAGATGTTAACGAGTGTATGTAGATTTGGAATTTGAGTTTGGAATTTCAAAATGGCCGCCGTTGCCATAGAAACAACAAAAATGCGAAAAATCTAGATTTGGTCCAATCTTTATGAAACTTGACAGTAATGTGACCTGTCATGTGTAGATGTGCCATCCGACTTTGGAATTTCAAAATGGCTGCCGTTAGCATGGAAACTGCAAAAATGTCAAAAAATTCAAAATGCTTCAAACTTAATGAAACTTTACACGAATGTTGACTGTCTTATGTAGATGTGGCATTTGACTTTGGAATTTCCAAAATGGCCACCGTAACCATGGAAACACAAATGCCTAAATTTGAAAATTGGTCCATTTTTTATGAAACTTGTAAGTAATGTGACCTGTCACGTGTAGATGTGATATCCGACTTTGAACTTTCAAAATGGCTTCTGTTACCATGGAAACAGCAGAACATTGGCTGGGGGCCGTTTTGGCGACTTTTGTGTTAGCATCCTAACACAGGATTACTTGTTAGGTCTTTCCACTTTTCCGTGGAAAGACCTATTGATTTTGTTCTGATTATTATTATTATTATAATTTTTTTTTTCTTCCGCCTAATTTTTTTCTTGCGTAGTATTGATGTTTCAAAAGATGTCGCTTAGATATTTGGAATATGATATCGTATAGTTTATACGCTTTTAAAACTGACAACTGCGTAACCAAATACTTTACGTTGTAAAGTTATCTCCCAAACACTGTTTTTCTTGTGGCCACTACTCCTTCGCAACCGTAAAAGATTACGAAAAATTTATTTTACCAAATTGCTCGATACATCTTCAGGATTAGGATTTTAATTTTGACCGAATCTATTCGGAGACTCCATATGAGAGTTATTCCCCCTTATGTGTTTGATATAAGTGATTTGTATTTCTAACTGGTAAACCATAAGTGATATTGGCTTAGGGTCTTTGGATTTGAGGTCCTTGGTCCAAAAAAAAGAAAATTTGGTCAAGGTCAAAGGTCAAGGTCATATTCTAAATTTTGATTTTGGCTTATTGTCACTTCTTTTCAAAAACAGTATAAGATATCGACAACATATTATTACTAAATTGTTAGTTGCGACATGTCGTAACACATACATTTTGGTTTAAAGGGTGCGCTAACATTAAATTAGAGTTTTCTCCCCTCTTGTATTTAAAAATACGCGTATGGTGATATAACTCATTAACCATATATAACTAAGACCTAGGGTCTTTTGATTTGAGGTCCTTGGTTTATGACCTTGAAATTGAGCTCAAGGTCATAGGTAAGTTTGACGTTCTAGATTTTGACATTTGCTTTTACCTCATATGTATACATGATAAAGCCATGGGACTTTTTGCATTAGGTTGCAAGCCATTTGACCTTGAAAAATCCAACCGGAAGTAACCTTGTGTAAACCGGAAGTAGCTATTTTTTGTACTTATTTAATATAAAAGTATATAGAACCATATATTTTTGGAATCAGTGTCAAGTAAACATTCAAATTATACCGGAAGTAACATTTATCAAACCGGAAGTAACAAATTATCTCCCTTTTAAAAAAAAATGTCGAGAAACTATATATTTTTGGAATCAGCGTACAATAAGCTATCATTTGACGCTGGAATTGACATTTCAAACCGAATTTTAATATTTTCATATCAAAATAGATCTTTATGGGTGGAAAGACCTTCAATTGTTCTCTGAACAATTGGTTTTTAATTATTTTTATTTTTCTTCTTCTTCTTCCGCCGCTTTTAAATTTGAACTTGTCCGCATCCGTTCTCCAAAACCACTGGTCAGATTAACTTAAGGTTTCACAATATATTAGACTAACATGTCTAGTGGTGCAATCAGGGTTTTGTTTGTGCAATGGGGTTGATAAAGGGGTACTTTGATGGGCAAAAAGGAAGGAGGGGATTACTATAGAACCCTATGGGATTTTATTTTTTTTATTTTCAAATGATTATAACTTGAAAACAGCAAAAGACACAATCTTTATAATTGAAAACGTTCTAAATGATAAAGCACATTAAACGAAATAAAAGGTTAGTCCCAAGGGGTAACCCCCACCCCCTGCCATTTGAAAAAGCTTTAATATCTTGCAAGAGGTCAAGATCCCCACCCCTAAACCATATATATTCTGGTTTGTCATGATAAAGCACATCAAATGAAATACAGGGTTAGTCTCCTGGGGTCACTTCCACCCCCAGCCATTTGAGAAAGTTCTATCTTGTAAGTGGTCAAGATCCCCACCCCTAAACCATACATATTCTGGTTTGTCATGCCAAGATGATTTGAATAATAAACCGGGTTAGTCCCCAGGGGTCTCCCCCACCCCCTGCCATTTGAGAAAGTTCTAAAATCTTGTAAGTCGTCAAGATCTCCAACCCTAAACCATATGTATTCTGGTTTGTCATGCGAAGATGATTTGATTGATAAACAGGGTTAGTTCCCAGGGGTCATCCTGACCCCCTGCCAATTAAGAAAGTCTTAATACTTTGTAAGTGGTAAAAATCTCAACCCCTAAACCATATATATTCTGGTTTGTCATGCCAATATGATTTGAATGATAAACAGGGTTAGTCCCCAGGGGTCATCCCGACCCCCTGCCATATATTTGCAAGTTGTAATATCTTGTAAGTGGCCAGGATCCCTACCCCTAAACCATATATATGCTGGTTTGTCATGCCAAGATGATTTAAATTATATACATGGTAAGACCCACCCCCTGTCATTTGAATATGTTCAAATATCTTGTTAATGGTCGAGATCCCCACCCCTAAACCATATATATTCCTGTTTGTCCTATCATGAAGATTTGAATGATATATAGGAGAGGTCCCCAGGGGTTCCCCCACTTCCAATGTTATAATATCTTGTAAATGGTAGAGATCCCCACCCCTCAACCATACATATTCCTGATCGTCATGTCAAAAAGATTTGAATGATATATAGGGTCAGTCTCCAGGGGTTCCCCCCTACCTCAATGTTATAATATCTTGTAAATGGTCGAGATCCCCACCCCTAATCCATATATATTCCTGTTCGTCATGTTCAAAAGATTATAGTAATATATAGGGTCAGTCCGCAGGGGTTCCTCCTACCCCAAATGTTCTAATATCTTGTAAATGGTCGAGATCCCCACCCCTAAACCATAGATATTCCTTATCGTCATGTCAAAAAGATTTTAATGATATATAGGGGCAGTCTCAAGGGGTTCCCCCCACCCCCAATGTTCTAATATCTTGTAAATGGTCGAGATCCCCAGTCCTAAACAATATATATTCCTGTTCGTCATTTCACGAAGATTTGAATGACATACAAGGTCAGTCCCTAGGCGTCATTAATGCATATCACTTTGATGGACCAAACCAATTTGTACTGGACTTTGCCCAATGTCAGGCGACCATGGGAATAACGAATTATGGGAGCTTCGTTTGGGAGACTTCGTACATGTAACAGCATCCTGTTACAATCATTTCTTGTTTTCATTGGAGAACGTTGAGTAGATCTGTGTTAATTTATTTTCGATTTAGTGATCCCCAAGGGTGACTGGGGAATAGAAATATGGTCATTTAGGTCGGCAGTAAAGCCCTTGCCAAAATAGGGCGTCCGTTTGGCTGTGCGGGCTGTACAAGTACACAGCCACGGATGGTCAGAATTGTGACGTTAAATCCGTTGTCTTGTGTAGAGAGGGTGCCGTTCTCTCTGGACGTTAAGAACTCTTACAACAACTCTGTGAGGGGTCTGTAGGTGGCTTGTTGCAAGGCATGATTTCTATCCCTATCTAATATACTTTCATTTTCCAGTGGCGGTCCAAATTTCCCCTACCTTAAACATGCATGAAATATTTGCCACTGGACCTTTAAGCAACCACCAATTAATCATTCGATTGAGGTAATCTTCGAACATATTGGCGATAACTCGATCAAACTTTTTTAACTGGTCATTCTTGTAAAATGTTGAAATGTTCTGTCAATGCTGATGTTGGTTACAGTGCTGTTCTATATTCTAAAAGAAAGAAGCTATATTTGCCTTTAAAATAAAATATCTAGATGAATATTAATGTTGAAGTATTTTTAAATTCTCGCTTTTCAGAAATGATAACTGAATAACAGTGTATTAAGTGGCTATCTTGTTTTCTGCTCAATAGCATATGGCAATCAAGTAGGAGTTCAGTGTTAGGTAAAGAAAACTTTAGTCAAATCAATATGTTGTATGTGATGGTAAAAATAACGTAACGTTACAATTAGAATCGGTAAATAAATGAATTGTCAATTTAACAAATTCCTCTCCTTTGGCTTTTGACTCTGGGTTTTAGCCACAAATAATTCCTTTCATTGATAGTAGTGCTTGAATTCCATTATAATTATGTAAAGAATTTATTGCTTTGTTAGTCATTTATCTCTATTTTTTTCCATGCAAAATATTTGCTCATTTTATCTTCGCACTTTATCCCTATTTAGTATACGACGAAATGCCATGTTTCAATTGTGTGTTTCTTCCAAAATATGCTTGTCATGGGGATGAAACGTTTATGCAATTGTAAACGTAACAATACATTAAGACTGCAAAGACGTGAGAGACAAACAATTTGAACAGAAAGATACAAGATGGAAAAAGACACCTAGCATTAAGAACAGAGCATTTCGAGAAGTTCAGTCAAATACAGCTGAGGCAATCTCTGCCTTGTGTATAAAAAAACATTAGTGGAACGAATTTGTCCAATAATTTATAAACAGTAAATGAACAGAAAACTGACATATCAATGAAAGTTTATCTTAACACAAAAGTGCTGACTACCTGGCAGTTGACGCCCCGGTAAAACATGAAAAAAAAAAAAAAAAAAAAAAAAAAAAAAAATATACAAATATATTGACAAAAGTTTAAAACTATAATATTTATATTATTCGGTAAAAACTTATACATACAAATAGAGTTTTAATTCATTGAATTGCAGAATTAAAAACATCAGATGAGACATTTGTTGATGATTGTGTACTTTGTTGGAGTTGGTCGACAAATATATAAAATGCGAAACGTTATTATATTCATTAGCACTTACAACATGTTTTGAGTGGTACAGAAGTGTAGGAGGCATTTGTTTTTTGATATTAATTAGCATACTATGACAACTTTGAGGAGACATTTCCGGAAATGTTATCTTTATTTGAAGAAATTAGGAAATACCAACGTCAGCCTGGAACCACAATATTAAGGTATTTGTTGCCACAGAAAGATCAACACGAAATACATATGTGGATAAAACGACAGATACACTGTGTACTTCCTATATTGAAAATGCATATTGAGACAAGTTTTATCTCTGCATAATGTATTCTTAACGAGAAAGACTAAACATGTTAATGACAAAACTTCACAGGTACTCATCATTCCCCACAGAGCTCACGATTCAAAAGTGTTAGTTGAAATGGAGAGTAAAGTTGTGAAACACAGAAATTGGTGTGAAGACTGGGCTGACTGTTTATTTGTTCTAATTTGGTGTATCGACGGAGCAGAGAGTATAAGTTTAGTTTCCTTGGTCAGAACAGATTGTCCAGGGATTCGTTCCGTTACATTGTTTGGAATGACAGATTCAGTAGAAAAAGGGACAACTGATACGAGTGTTTCTGACGAAGATGAGTTTTCAGTTGCTACAATACTGGTAACACCGAGCTTAATTTTTACTTTTTGTACGTGGTTTGTCTTTATTATTAGGATTTTGAACTTTCATCACATTTATGGTCAGAAATAAACATAATGCTTCTATCTGTCAAACAAGCATAGTATCTTAGACAATGTCTAGCATGAAAGTTGAAGAATTGTTTAACATTCAGATTTGTTGCATTATATCATGTCTTTTACATTAGTCCTTCATGGGCTGAGAATTACTTGCAATCATCAACGGTCTGCTTTTTCGTATTTACTAAACGGACAAACACTTGCATTGTTCGAACATACAACGAAAATTTACGAAAAATAAAGGCCACACACTTGTGACGTTGATGAAAATCAATACGTTGATTGCAGACCTCATTGAACTGCCATGATAAGCATCGGTACAAGGATATCATTCGTAAATATAAATCAACATGTAGACATCTTATACATTCAGGTATTTCACATCCAATATTTTATGGTAATATTCTATACAAAGAACAAAAATGTCGGCATTCACCTCAAAAGCTTACCAAACCTTTAAACAGACTTATTCGGAAAGGATATAGTTACGATACTGTTGTCAGGTCATTAAGGATTGCATATTTTGGTATTAATATTGATTCACTCATAGGGTCTTTGCATCGGAAATAAACACTATTATTCTAAAACCAGTTGTTGGCATGATACGGGTTATGTTTTTCTCATATATTTTATGATGGTATGATACTAAAGCCCTAACGGGAGGGACTGAACTTGATTTTCATATGATAAAGACATAATCTTTCAATCAGTTTAATTGAGGTCTGGAGCTGGCATGTCAGTAACTGCTAGTAGTCCTATGTTAATTTATGCATCATTGTCATTTTGCTTAGTTTCTTTTGTTACCTATTCTGATATCGGACTCGGACTTCTTTTAAACTTAGTTTAATGTGCGTATTGCTTTGTGTTTCTTTATTCTACATTGGCTAGAGGTATAGGGGGAGGGTTCAGATTTCACAAAACATGTTTAACCCGCCAAATTTTGCGCCTGTCCCAAGTCAGGAGCCTCTGGCCTTCGTTAGTCTTGTTTATTTTTTAATTTTAGTTCATTTATATGTTTTGGAGTTTAGTGTGACGTCCATTTTCACTGAACTAGTACACAATTTTATTTAGGGGCCAGCTGAAGACCACCTCCGGGTGCGGGATTTTCTCGCTGCGTTGAAGACCCATTGGTAGCCTTCGGCTGTTGTCTGCTCTTTGGTCGGGTTGTTGTCTCTTTGACATATTCCCCATTTCCATTCTCAATTTTATATGAATGTCAAACTACGTACTTACAATTTTCATTATTTTAATTTATTATTTTAAGTATAGGCCTATGCAAAAACTGTTGATTATTCCAGCTTTTGAATATTTATCTTTAAGTATTTTATAAATGAATGTCCTTTTACTATGTTATAATGAATATGTATTTTATGTTTTTCAAAAGCAACATATTATATAACGACATAATTGTTTATTACGATACTGTTTTTATTCTGCTAATTTTGCTAAAAAAAGTAACGTTCGCAACATTTTTTAAAATAAATTATTTGCAATGAATCAAATCCAAGCAGGCTTATGTTTATCATCGACGTCAGTTCTGAAAAATGTATCACATCATCAATATATTCACGTCATAAAATGGTTTTAATTTTCTACACAATTTTAAATTCCCTTTTTCCTTTTTGATTCGCAAAGAGCATTTTGAGCAGCAGTCAATTCTATTTTAAGGAATAGTCGAGTAATGTAAAGGAATGAATCATCGAAATAAATAAAGGTTTTATATCGTATATAAAGTATAATAAAGCACAATTATCTAAGATTAAATGTAACAACGTGAACATGTGATCATTGTAAACCTTGAGATAACCATTATCAAAAAGTCCAAGCAAAATGTGAGAACGACAAAATGTTCAAATACCTTTCCTTGGCATAGTATTATTAATGATGCACATATCATTGGCCTTTCTACAAGTCCTATAGTCTGAGCGAATCCGAACAATTGTTAGCCGTTGAATCATAACACAAGTTTATTTGAGCGTTTTATTTGATATTTTCGTGTCATATACGTCGAGTCATTTGGCACATTAACCTTTACGCCGGGCTCTTCGGTGAGGAGAGAAATGTCAACAACCGAAATTCTACGCTATCATAATGTGTTGATTATCAGACAGCACACGTCGTCATTGACTAGATATATCAAATTCTGCAATAATATCCCTAGGGTTCTGGATTCATTACCCGTAAACTGATGCCGAGTCGAATCTCGAATATATTGATATTTTGAATCTACATCGGCAGCCTCTTTGCTCTCGTCATAATAAAACCAGACTGTGAAATTCCCTTTATTCAAGCCAGTCGGATACTAGTATTTGAATTACTTTGTCTTGTCATAGAATTATCTTAAGAATCATAAATACCGTACATATTTCCATTTTAGTTGAAATTGCGTCAAGCGTTAACAGTTGGTCGTCATAGCTAGGGGTGTGTCAAAAACAAGAGTATTCGATCCGTGTACCGAAAACACTTCATAGAAAATCGAGAATCCCGGCTAAGAAAATGAATACTTAAGATACCACACTCTGAAAACGCAGTGCAACAGGGTTAGTGGTGCTCATAAGGTTAGTAATCTTTTGCATTAACTATTGCGCTGTGATGTTCTGATTGTGTTGCGTTGGTCTATACTAACCATTAGTTAAATTTTAGTATTGCAGTACACATAGAATTTATAGACATTCTATGATAAGCACAATTTCACAACATACATTTGTTTGTACCTCTGCTTGGTATGCTGTCCTTTTTGGTCCTCATTTGTTTGTACTCTACGGTTAAGCCTCATCATAACATTGCTTAAGACTGCTAATGAGATTGTTTACAGACACTGTTTGTATATTTTTGTAAAGATTTCCTTTGAGATAGAGTCCCTGAATTTTTGCATTTGTTTGTATGTTGTTTAGATTATTGAAATGATTTTTGTCTAAATTAGTTGATTGGTTGTAGTTTCACTAACGTATACCTCCGTTCTCCTTGATGCTGCTATTATATCAGGTTTTTTCCTTTAACTGAAACGATTTTATTCTGCTTATTTGTTTTATTTTCTGTTTCATTTTGAGTTTGGTAAATAAAAATATAATAACAAAAAATAAAATAACTAAAATACCGAACTCCAAGGAAAATTCAAATCGTAAAGTCACTTATAAAATGGCAAAATCAAAAGCTCAAACACATCAAACGAATGGAAAACAACTGTCATATTCATGACTTGGTACTGGCATTTCCTTATGTAGAAAATGGTGAATTAAACCCGGTTTTATAGCTAGCTAAACCTCTCACTTGTATGACAGTCGCATGAATTCCATTATATTGACAACAATGTGTGAACAAAACAAACAGACATAATACAGAAATTGTTTTACATTTATGTCAACAACAAAAAAAAAAAAAAAATGGCATATAGACATAGCACATACGCAAAAATGAAAGACAAGAATACAAAAAATGACACAGCACAACAACACATTGGCGGGATGCATAAGTACAAAGCCACGCCAAAGGAATATTACCAAAAATGGAATAAATAGTAAAGGTTAATAATTTACAAAGACAAATAAAAGAACACTTTAACACGTAATTGAGATGATAAACAACATCTGTACCTAGAATCTATACTTCAAGACTATCATGTATTGTTTGTGAAGTTGATACGGAATATTTATCAACAAGGTCTTGGTATCTTCCGATGAACTTTTAGAAAAAGGACAAGACGTTCTTTGACATTAAACTGGTTCATCAACTGTCTGCTCAGACACTAGATACTAATAAACTCATCATAGATACCAGGATTCAAATTTAGTACGCAAGACACGCGAATATTCATTGATTTCTACATGTTTTGTCCAAAGGTTAGGTTGTTCGAGGTTTAAATTCACTTCTTTCTTGGAAATCAGAGATTTATATTGTGCGTAATATCGGATACTAGTAGTTGTCAGGGTAGGTTGGTTGTTTTTGCCATGGAGTTGTCGGTTTATTTTCGACTTGTGAGTTTGAATGTCACTTTGGTATCTTTCGCCTCTTTTGTTGTTGATGTTACAGCAGAAAATTTGTTTTGTTTGCTTTCCCTCAGTGTTTGCCCATCTTGGTCGATTCATGTGACGTCATACAGTAGCATTTCATCAAATCCACCATAAATACAAATACAAACTTTTTTTTATTAACCAATCACAATGCCCGTATTAGGGTAGAATAATTACAGTTTAATTATCACTACAAGACAAAATATACAATACTAAACATGATTTGAATGATTGAATTGATTAATACAAAGAACATATATACATTTAAAAGAAAATAACTGCATAAAATATAATATATACTGATGAATAAAATCCAGCAATATGGATTCCACTTGGAACACAAAAATTTCATACAATAATAAAAATAATAATAAGGTGGACAGATCTTTAAGTCAATTATTCATTAGTACATCTCTTTCTTTGGACAGTTGTTTTAAAAGTTCATGAATTATATAAATGATGCTTGAAAGCCAACTAAATAAGTTTTCATCAGAAAGTTTACTAACATTCTAGTTATTATAATTAAATTGATCAAAATATGGTATGCGTACTGTTGCTAAGCATGGACACTGAATTAAAAAATGGATTTCATCTTCAACAGAATTTTTACATAAGTTACATTTTCTTTCACAAATATCCAAGTTACAATATATTCCCTTCTCAATGTTTAGGTTATATGAACTTACTCTAAATTTAGTTAACAACCATCTTTCAGTTTCATTACCACAACAAATATTTTTCTAATTTGAAAATGTTTTAAATTAACGATACGTTCTTAACTTGTTCCCAACTTTAGAATGTTTTGTATTATCATTAAAAGCCTTTTCAACTAAATATGGTTAAATATAATTTTCGAGAACCTTTACTTTTGTTATAATATAATTAGATGAAATAGGCATATGGAATAAATAATCAAGTTACACATTAGACAAAAGTTTTTTATAATACTGTTCCAGAATTCTTTATTTTCTGAATCCATTATAATAGTCTTGAAAAGCTTGATATAATATACTAAGTTGGATGATTTATTTTTAACACCAAATTTACAGAGTTTTGTATGTACTTTCTCAACTGAGATGGTGTCAAATTCCTTCATAATAAAGTTTTCAGGGTCAGTTTTAAATTTTTTGGAAGATGTGAACCTCCAAATTTCTGATCCATATAAAAGTATTGGCCTCATTTTGTGATTAAATAAATGTAAAATAGTAGTAGCGCTGTTTTAAATAATGCCTTCATGTCCTTTATACTAAAATACCCCTAAATAAGTATTTTTGAATACATTCTATAAGGCTGTTCGATACAATGGTTTACACAGATCCATACATAATAATATTACAAGATATATGATACATGTGATGAGGTAGCAGCATGTAAAGCCTTCTTAGAGAAGTAAAGAATGCATAGGTTTTAATTCTTACTTTTTATCAGAGAGAATCCATTTTTTATTTATGATTCTCATGAACTTGCACAGCTTTTTGAGTTTTGATTGTTTTGAAAAATTCATAACTGCTTTAAACTTTAGGGTGTTAATATTGGTAAGGTATTTTCTACCTATTCATTCTTTCTTTTCTCCTGAAAAATATGTACATTCCAAAATATAGTGAAATTCATCTCAAATTTCATTTCTATTACACAAGTTGCATGTTTTATTTTCTCTAGGTATGTTTTTAAATCTATCAGATTTGGAAGCTTGTGATTTACAGTTCTAAATTTACAAAGATTTAAATCGTCTTTATCATCTAGCATATTGAAATAGTTCTCAAAAGCGAGAATTTCTTTATAAATGCAATAGTTAACCATTTTGGTTCTTTTATTAATATTTGAACTCCAAGTTTGAATAAATTGATCTTGGAATCGCATGTTTTAACCAATCAAAAGTTTAAAAGTTTTGATATGTCCATATGAAAGATAGACCACATTCATTAAAAAATTTGGAAATATGATTGTGGTATCACATTCTAATTTCAGCATTAGATAATACATAATGTTGCATAGTCTTTCTTATTTACCATTTAATATTCTGATCCAATATGTTATCATTCTGATTTTTATATCAATATTAGGAGGGTATCGACCGAGTTCCCAATCTATAGTGTAGTGGATTTTAAATGGAGAAGGAGTTTACAAAATTTTTAATTAACTTTTTCAAGGATGTCATTGTTTTCATATCCCCATATTTCACAGCCATATAAAAGAATTGGTTTAAAAAGTTTGTCAAAAGATCAAGTTGACAGCTATTAGAAAGATTATTTTTCTTCCTTTTCGTATAACATCGTACATTGCGTTAGTAGCCTTTTTTACTCGTTTTAAAACTAGACAAATATATCCGTAAATAATTAATTGATTGATTGATTGGTGATTGCTTTACGCCGCATCAGAAAAAAAAGGATATATCGCGGCAAGAGCTATTTCAGATATAATAACAAGACGTTTTTTTTTTTTTTTCAAATCAGACAAAAAGTCTGTCAATTTACTAAAACTTTAGTTTAAAGCGAAAATACTTATTTACAAATAAAATTTTATCTATAAGATAACATGATAAAAACTTTAAATTATTTTAAACTAATACAACAAATTCATATTTTTGAATATATTTTGGAATTTGATGCGACTGTCATACAAGTGAGAGGTTTAGCTAGCTAAAAAACAGGTTCAATCCACCATTTTCTACATAAGAAAATGCCTGTACCAAGTCAGGAATATGACAGTTGTTATCCATTCGTTTGATGTTTTGAGCTTTTGATTTTGCCATTTGATTAGGGACTTTTATTTTTGAATTTTCCTCGGAGTTCAGTATTTTATTGATTTTACTTTTTTCCAAATTCTTTTAAAAAAGAAACAATTATTTCAACAGAAATATTATTAACTAAATCATACATATTATTTACATTAATTTTTTTTTCCAGATATCGAAAAAGTCAATACATTCAACTGAAATATGTTTAATAGTATACTCCTAAATAATTAAAGTCCTTTATAATATGAAAATTTGAGTTATTGTATTTAAATAACAAATTCTTTTGTAATCTTCCCTTTGTAAAATCTACTATCTTTGTTTTTTCAAAGTCAACTCTGAGTCCCCATATGTTACAATACATATTAAACTTATCTAGGGAGGCCTGGAGATCAGTCGCAGTTTCTGCAAGTATGATTGTGTCATCAGCGTAAAGTATAGGAAATAAATTCAGATAAATATCTGACTTTGTTTCAATGTCTTTGCTTATTGTTTCTAGACCAATCACATTTTCTTTAAATAGAAAATCTTCTAAGCTTGAAATTTTGTTTACACAATTTTGTAACGCTGGATGACAATACTACTAGATCATCAGCATGCATTAATGAACTTTGAGTTTAAGGTAACTAAGTCACAATTAAACTCAAAATAATTTGGTAAAAATAACTAAGGGCTCAAGCTATCTTCTTGTCTTACATCCATATTGGACTTGATAAACTCTAAATGAATCAATTTTGACACATACTTCAGTGATACATTGATTGAAGTATATTATAAAGTTCTGAACCGACACCAGCTTTTTCAAGCTTATAGAAAAGTCCTAGGTGCCATACAGTGTCTAATAAATGCACGTTTAAAATCTACAAAACATGCATTAACTGACTTTTAATGTGCGTATTGTTATGTGTTTACTTTTCTACATTGGCTAGAGGTATAGGGGGAGGGTTGAGATCTCATTAACATGTTTAACCCCGCCGCATTTTTGCGCCTGTCCCAAGTCAGGAGCCTCTGGCCTTTGTTAGTCTTGTATTATTTTTACTTTTAGTTTCTTGTGTATAATTTGGAGTTTAGTATGACGTCCATTATCACTTAACTAGTATATATATTTGTTTAGGGGCCAGCTTAAGGACGCCTCCGGGTGCGGGAATTTCTCGCTGCATTGAAGACCTATTGGTGACCTTCTGTTGTTGTCTGTTCTGTGGTCGGGTTGTTGTCTCTTTGACACATTCCCCATTTTCATTCTCAATTTTATATTATGGTTGGGATTTATTTCTTATGTATTTTTGTATCAGAGTATGTATTACAAACATATGATCAGATGTACGACATTCACGTTTAAATCCAACTTGCTCTTTACAAATGAGTTTTCTTTTCTAAAAAAATGCTGTCAGTCTCGTTATTTAATATTCTGTTAAAAAGTTGACCAATAGTGTCATTTATGGTTATACCTCTATAGTTTGAAGGATCATATATTGACCCCTTTTTAGGTATAGGTGAAATGTATCCCCTTGACCATATCTTAGGATAGATTCCTGCAGAAAAAAATCTATGAAAAACTTTTAAAAATAATGGGTTTAAAATTAATAAGCCATATTTAATCATTTCATTCAGTATCAAAGTAAATCCACAGGATTTGCCATTCTTTAAAGATTAATGGCTTTTAGTAGTTCAGACTCCGTGATGTGAAAGTCTAATTCATTAAAAATATTTTTTTTTCCAAATTATTACGCTGCTGTAGAATCGATTCATTTTTCTGCAATTGTACTTTTATTAGGGGATTTAAAATGATTCCCTCAGTCTTCCAAACTAATATTTGTTTCCTTTTTATCATGGTTATCTCCTTTTTATTGTTCAACTAATTTCCAATAGGCTTTAGGATTTTCATTTTGAAGATTATCTAATTTATTAATCAAATCATTAATGATTTTTCTCATTTTTCTGTAATGGTTTAGGCATTTAAAATATGACCCTCTGATGTATGGGTCATTGCTATATCTTTGCAATAGATCGCATTTATGATGTTGTTCTTGTTTTATTTCCTTAAGACTGTAATCATACCATAACTTATGCTTTCTGCTATTAGCTTCCTTTTTTTATTATTTTTTTATAACTTTCTTCTGTTTTAAGGCTAAGTCACTTGCAGTTACATCACGTTGCAAATTCTTTATAAGGCCAATCACTTCATCAGCATTTATATCATCAGGCAGCTGTAGTTCATATATTACAGGAACATCTGGAAACTTCGATCTGCAGAAATCAGCTTCAAGTAGACAATGTTTTCAGATGAATCGGTCAGGTGAATTTATTATTTTTGACTAATTAAATAATTTGTAATCATGAACACTGTTTCTCTCAAAATTACATTTGGAATTGCATAACAGAAATACATAAACGAACAGATCATTTTGATATTAACTCGATATTTTGGGTAACTTTACTTTTAACATTGCACGTTTCAATCGAAATTAGAAATTTGCAAACTTAAGCATGAAATAGTAAAATTCAGTAAAGTGAGGAGATGAGAATGAAAACAGGAAACTGTACATTTTTGTTATTGGTTATTGTATTCTTGAATGTTCGGAATCAAAAGTATCCATATGGTTCATATCAATATTATGGAACATGACAAGCAAAGGAGAGAAAATATATAACTTTAGATTTAATACATGTTGGATATTCTATGATTTAATACATATTGGATATCCTATGATTTAATACATATTGGATATCCTATGATTTAATACATATTAGATATCCTATGATTTAATACATATTGGATATCCTATGATTTAATACATATTGGATATCCTATGATTTAATACATGTTGGATATTCTATGATTCGTGGAGTATTTTTAGTCAAAGCTGTTAAATATTTTTTGCATTAATTAAAAGAAATTCGTTAAAACACGTCTTGTTGAGCGCAGTATACTGCTTAAACTTCAGGAATACAAATGTGAAACCTTTTAAACTTCGTACACTTTTCTTATTTTAACCTTTGATAAAAAATAGTTAGTATTGGAAAAAAAATGTAAGATTTATTGATTGATTGTTGGTTGCTTAACGTCCACTGGCGATTATTTCAAGCATGTTCAGGACGAGAACAAATTAACAATAAAAAGAATAGGTAGGTCCTGTAACAGAGGCCGTTCGGGATAAAGGTCGGGGAAATTAAGACTGCCACTGGAAAATGAGGGTATAATGGATAAGGACAGAAATGTTGCCTTGCAGCAGGCCACATAAGGACCCGTAAAGAGTAGTTACAAGGGTTCTTTACGTGCAGAGAGCGTGGCACTCTCTCTACACGAGGCATCGGATTTAACGTATTAATTCTGACCGGACGTGGCTGCGTACTTGCATCCCGTACAGCCAAACAGACGCCCCACGTTGGCAAGGGTTTTACGGCCGGTCCGAAGAAGACCTTTAGTGACCATATTTCTATTCCCTAGTCACTCTTGGGGTTGAAAAGAATGTCAGAAAATAAAGAACTTGCATTTAGTCTAAATTAAATTAAGGTAGGATCTTCATTCACTCAAGTATGCTCAACGAAAAATTTGATGTACAGGTATAAATGTATAATTGTATGTTTCAGTTTTTCACACATGATCTAGAAAGGCAAAGGTTGAGGTTCGTGCGCACGTATAAATGGTTAAATCCGTCCTTATTTTGTGCCTGTACGAAGTCAGGCTAATTAAGGTCTTTCCTTTTTCAAAAAGGGAAAGACCTTACTGTATTTCTTGTGATTATTATTCTTTTTCCGCCAAACTTTGACGAAGTTAGCAGCCTTAACCGTAAAACGTGTCGCTTTCAGGTTCACACTTTGTATCGGTGTCATAAATACCTATCCGGAACTCACCCTGTGAGTCGAAAAAATTTGTCGGTTCGGATTAATCCCTCCGAAACCTAAAAACCTTGTTTGTTATCATTCAAACACCGTAACCGTAATAGGTAGAAAAAAAAAACCGAACAGTGATATGTGTTCAGAACCAGACCCTGGTTCTTAGTTACATTTAGATCGAAAAGATTCAACGACTCATTGGTAGGGTTATGCCCCTATGAAAATTAACCAATGTCGTTCAGAAACCGTAAGTCGTAGACACCTAGGATTTTCACCAATCATCATCATTTCATGTGACTTTGAAAAATTCCTCTAGGTCAAATTGGTATGTTGACCTTGACCTTTGACCTAACACTTTGTTATGGGATAATCTCAGCAACCTTAATACTTACAGAAGTGATAATTACTGGAAAATGTTTGGGTCATTAATTTGTTACATTTTGACCGAAGAGATTTGAATTTTCTGTAAGGGGCATAACCCCTGTTTTAGGTTTCTGAAAAGACAAAATCAGCTTTTACTATATAACCAAAGGTCCTAGACCCATGGGATTTTCAGCAATGGCATTTGGGACTAATGAACTTGACAAAGGTCACAAGGTCAAAGGTCAAGGTCATGTCCCAGATAGCGAATTATGTGTTTTGACCTTATTTAAAGAATGTTTAGTGTGTTTTAAAGGTTTTAAAGGTTGATTTTGACCTTTGACCTTAAAACTTTTTTATTGGATATCTCAAAAACGATAATACTTACAGAAATCGTAAATAGTGAAAAATGTTTAGGTCCTAAAGGCGCAACTTTTTCACATTTGACCGAAAAGATTTGACCTGTCTGTAAGAAGCATAACCCCTTTTAGGTTTCTGAAAACACAAAATCAGCTTTAACTATATAACCAAAGGTCCTAGACCCACAGGGTCTTCAGCAATGACAGAAGGGACCAATGACCTTGACAAAGGTCACAAGTTCGAAGGTCAAGGTCATGTCCCAGATAGCCAATTATGTGTTTTTGACCTTATTTAAAGGATTTAAAGTGTGTTTTAAAGCTTGACCTTGACCTGTGACCTGACAACTTTTAATGGGATATCTCAAAAACGGTTATATTTACAGAAATAGTAAATAGTAAAAAATGTTTAGGTCATTAAGGCGCAACTTTTTTACATTTGACCGAAGAAATTTGACCTATCCTTAAGGGGCATAACCCCCGTTAACTGTTTCTGAACAGACAAAATTAGCATTAAATCTTGAACCAAAGGCAGTAGACCCATGGGTCTTTTTTAATTTGCATCGTGGACCAATGACCTTCACAAAGGTCACAAGGTCAAAAGTCAAGGTCATGTCCTAAATAGCGAATTTGTTGTCTTTTGTCATATTTTAACGGTTGTATGTGTGTTTGAGAGCTTTTCAATGCATTCTTCTATTGGAATATGTATTTTACATTACGAAAAGGAAAGAACAATTGACATTTTAATTAAGGTCTTTCCTTTCACTATAAAGAAAGACCTTACTGTATTTCTTCTTCTGATTATTAAGGTCTTTCCTTTTCCAAAAGGAAAGACCTTACTGTATTTCTTCTGATTATTATTATTAAGGTCTTTCCTTTTCAAAAGGAAAGACCTTACTGTATTTCTTCTGATTATTATTATTATTATTATTATTATTATTATTATTATTATTCTTTTCCGCCAAACTTTGACGAAGTTAGCAGCCTTAACCGTAAGACGTGTCGCTTTCATGTTCACACTTTGTATCGGTGTCATGAATACCTATCTGCAACTCACCCTGTGAGTCAAAAATTTTGTCGGTTCGGAGTAATCCTCCGAAACCAAAAACCTTGTTATCATTCAAACACCGTAACCATAATAGGTAGAAATTAAAATGTCAATTGTTCTTGAACAATTGAGAGGTCTTCCTTTTGTAATGTAAAATACATGTCCAAATAGACGTAAAATGCATTGAAAAGCTCTCAAACACACATAAAACCGTTAAAATATGACAAAAACAACAAATTCGCTATTTACGACATGACCTTGACTTTTGACCTTGTGACCTTTGTGAAGGTCATTGGTCCTAATGTCATTATAAAGACCCCATGGGTCAAGGACCTTTAGTTCAAAAGTTAAAGCTAATTTAGTTTTTTCAGAAAGCGTTAACAGGGGTTATGCCCTTAATGATATGTCAAAGCTCTTCGGTCATAATGTAAAAAGTTGTGCCTTAGTCACCTAAACATTTTCACTATTTACTATTTCTGTAAGTATAATCGTTTTGAGATATCCAATAAAATGTTGAAAGGTCAAAGGTCAAGGTCAACCTTAAAAGCTTTAAAACACTAAAACCCTTGAAATAAGGTCAAAACACATAATTCGCTATCTGGGACATGACCTTGACCTTTGACCTTGTGACCTTTGTCAAGGTCATTGGTCCCAAATGTCAATGTTGAAGACCCCATGGGTCTAGGACCTTTGGTTTAACAGTAAAGCTGATTTTGTCTTTTAGAAACATAAACTAGGGTTATGCCCTTACAGAAAGGTCAAATCTTTTCGGTCAAATGTAACGAAGTTGCGACTTAATGACCCAAACATTTCCACTATTCAAAACTTCTGTAAGTATAATGGTTTCGGAGATTCTCCCATAACTAGGTGTTAGGTCAAAGGTCAAGGTCAACATACAAATTTGACCTTGAGATATTTTCAAAGTCACATCAATTGATGATCATTGGTGAAGATCCTATGTGTCTACGACTTACGGTTTCCGAGTTTTGGTGGCCAACCGACACCGGTTAATTTTCAAAGGGCATAACCCTACCAACGAGTCGTTGAATCTTTTCGATCCAATGTAGCGAAGAACCGTGGTCTGGTCCTGAACAAATTTCACCCTTCGGTTTTTTCTACCTATTACGGTTACGGTGTTTAAATGATAACAAGGTTTTTGGTTTCGGGTGATTACTCCGAACCGACAAAATTTTGACTCACAGGGTGAGTTCAGATAGGTATTCATGACACCGATAAAAGTGTGAACATGAAAGCGACACGTCTTACGGTTAAGGCTGCTAACTTCGTCAAAGTTTGGCGGAAAAGAATAATAATAATAATTAAAATGTCAATTGTTCTTGAACAATTGAGAGGTCTTCCTTTTCGTAATGTAAAATACATGTCCCAATAGACATAAAATGCATTGAAAAGCTCTGAAACACACATAAAACCGTTAAAATATGACAAAAACAACAAATTCGCTATTTAGGACATGACCTTGACTTTTGACCTTGTGACCTTTGTGAAGGTCATTGGTCCACGATGTCATTATAAAGACACCATGGGTCTAGGACCTTTAGTTCAAGAGTTACAGCTAATTTAGTTTTTCAGAAAGCGTTAACGGGGTTATGCCCTTAATGATAAGTCAAATCTCTTCGTTCATAATGTAAAAAGTTGTGCCTTAGTCACCTCAACATTTTCACTATTTACTATTTCTGTAAGTATAATCGTTTTGAGATATCCAATAAAATGTTGAAAGGTCAAGGTCAAGGTCAACCTTAAAAGCTTTAAAACACACCACAAATCCTTTAAATAAGGTCAAAACACATAATTCGCTATCTGGGACATGACCTTGACCTTTGACCTTGTGACCTTTGTCAAGGTCATTGGTCCGAAATGTCATCGTTGAAGTCCCCATGGGTCTAGGACCTTTGGTTTAACAGTAAAGCTGATTTTGTGTTTTAGAAACATAAACAAGGGTTATGCCCTTATTGAAAGGTCAAATCTTTTCAGTCAAAATGTAACGAAGTTGCGACTTAATGACCCAAACATTTTCCACTATTCAAAACTTCTGTAAGTATAATGGTTTCTGAGATTATCCCATAACAAGGTGTTAGGTCAAGGTCAAGGTCAACATACAAATTTGACCTTGAGATATTTTCAGAGTCACATCAATTGATGATGATTGGTGAAGATCCTAGGTGTCTACGACTTACGGTTTCTGAGTTTTGTGGCCAACCGACACCGGTTAATTTTCAAAGGGGCATAACCCTACCAATGAGTCGTTGAATCTTTTCGATCCAAATGTAACGAAGAACCGGGGTCTGGTCCTGAACAAATTTCACCCTTCGGTTTTTTTCTACCTATTACGGTTACGGTGTTTGAATGATAACAAGGTTTTTTGGTTTCGGAGGATTACTCTGAACCGACAAAATTTTCGACTCACAGGGTGAGTTCCGGATAGGTATTCATGACACCGATACAAAGTGTGAACATGAAAGCGACACGTCTTACGGTTAAGGCTGCTAACTTTGTCAAAGTTTGGCGGAAAAAGAATAATAATAATAATAATAATAATAATAATAATAATAATCAGAAGAAATACAGTAAGGTCTTTCCTTTTGAAAAGGAAAGACCTTAATAATAAAATGTCAATTGTTCTTGAACAATTGACAGGTCTTCCTTTTGTAATGTAAAATACATGTCCAAATAGACGTAAAATGCATTGAAAGCTCTCAAACACACATAAAACCGTTAAAATATGACAAAAACAACAAATTCGCTATTTACGACATGACTTTGACTTTTGACCTTGTAACCTTTGTCAAGGTCATTGGTCCACGATGTCATTATAAAGACCCCATGGGTCTAGGACCTTTAGTTCAAGAGTTAAAACTAATTTTGTTTTTCAGACAGTGTTAACAGGGTTATGCCCCTAATGATAAGTCAAATCTCTTCGTTCATAATGTAAAAAGTTGTGCCTTAGTCACTAAACATTTTTCCCTATTTACTATTTCTGTAAGTATAATCGTTTTGAGATATCCAATAAAATGTTGAAAGGTCAAAGTCAAGGTCAACCTTAAAAGCTTTAAAACACACTAAAATCCTTTAAATAAGGTCAAAACACATAATTCGCTATCTGGGACATGACCTTGACCTTTGACCTTGTGACCTTTGTCAAGGTCATTGGTCCGAAATGTCATCGTTGAAGACCCCATGGGTCTAGGACCTTTGATTTAACAGTAAAGCTGATTTTGCCTTTTAGAAACATAAACTAGGGTTATGCCCTTATAGAAAGGTCAAATCTGTTCGGTCAAAATGTAACGAAGTTGCGACTTAATGATCCAAACATTTTCCACTATTCAAAACTTCTGTAAGTATAATGGTTTCTGAGATTATCCCATAACAAGGTGGTAGGTCAAGGTCAAGGTCAACATACAAATTTGACCTTGAGATATTTTCAGAGTCACATCAATTGATGATGATTGGTGAAGATCCTAGGTGTCTACGACTTACGGTTTCTGAGTTTTGGGGCCAACCGACTGCGGTTAATTTTCAAAGGGCATAACCCTACCAATGAGTCGCTGAATCTTTTCAATCCAAATGTAACGAAGAACCGGGTCTGATCCTGAACAAATTTCACCCTTCGGTTTTTCTACCTATTACGGTTACGGTGTTTAAATGATAACAATGTTTTTAGGTTTCGGAGGATTACTCCGAACCGACAAAATTTTGACTCACAGGGTGAGTTCAGATAGTATTCATGACACCGATACAAAGTGTGAACATGAAAGCGACATGTCTTACGGTTAAGGCTGCTAACTTTGTCAAAGTTTGGCGGAAAAGAATAATAATAATAATAATAATAAACAGAAGAAATACAGTAAGGTCTTTCCCTTTTGTAAAGGAAAGACCTTAATAATAATAATAATAATAATAATAATCAGAAGAAACACAGTAAGGTCTTTCCCTTTGAAAAGGAAAGACCTTAAAACCAAAGGGTGAAATTTGTTCAGGACCAGACCCCGGTTCTTCGTTACATTTGGATCGAAAAGATTCAACGACTCGTTGGTAGGATTATGCCCTTTGAAAATTAATCGGTGTCGGTTGGCCACCAAAACTCAGAAACCGTAAGTCGTAGACACCTAGGATCTTCACCAATGATCATCAATTGATGTGACTTTGAAAATACCTCAAGGTCAAATTTGTATATTGACCTTGACCTTGACCTAATACCTTGTTATGGGATAATCTCAGAAACCATTATACTTACAGAAGTTTTGAATAGTGGGAAATGTTTGGGTCATTAAGTCGCAACTTCGTTACATTTTGACCGAAAAGATTTGACCTTTCTGTAAGGGCATAACCCTAGTTTATGTTTCTAAAAGACAAAATCAGCTTTACTGTTAAACCAAAGGTCCTAGACCCATGGGGTCTTCAACAATGACATTTGGGACCAATGACCTTGACAAAGGTCACAAGGTCAAAGGTCAAGGTCATGTCCCAGATAGCAAATTATGTGTTTTGACCTTATTTAAAGGATTTTAGTGTGTTTTAAAGCTTTTAAGGTTGACCTTGACCTTTGACCTTTCAACATTTTATTGGATATTTCAAAACGATTATACTTACAGAAATAGTAAATAGTGAAAATGTTTAGGTGACTAAGGCACAACTTTTTACATTATGACCGAAGAGATTTGACATATCATTAAGGGTATAACCCCGTTAACGCTTTCTGAAAAACTAAATAAGCTTTAACTTTTGAACTAAAGGTCCTAGACCCATGGGGTCTTTTATAATGACGTTGTGGAACAATGACCTTCACAAAGGTCACAAGGTCAAAAGTCAAGGTCATGTCCTAAATAGCGAATAAGTTGTGTTTTGTCATATTTTACGGTTTTATTTGTGTTTGAGAGCTTTTCAATGCATTTTACGTCTATTTGGACATGTATTTTACATTACAAAAGGAAAGACCTCTCAATTGTTCAAGAACCATTGACATTTTAATTATTATTATTAAGGTCTTTCCTTTTCCAAAAGGGAAAACCTTACTGTATTTCTTCTGATTATTATTATTAAGGTCTCCTTTTCCAGAAGGAAAGACCTTACTGTATTTCTTCTGATTATTATTAAGGTCTTTCCTTTTCCAAAAGGAAAGACCTTACTGTATTTCTTCTGATTATTATTATTATTATTAAGGTCTTTCCTTTTCCAAAGGAAAGACCTTACTGTATTTCTTCTGATTATTATTATTATTATTATTATTATTCTTTTGTTCCGCCTAACTTTGACAAGATTTGCCTCCGTAACCGTAAGACATGTCCCTTTCAGGTTCACACTTTGTATCAGTGTCATAAATACCTATCCGGAACTCACCCTGTGAGTCGTAAAATTTTGTCGGTCCAGAGTTATCTGCCCGAAATCAAAAACCTTGTTATCATTTAAACACCGTAACAGTAATAGGTAGACAAAACCAAAGGGTGGGATTTGTTCAGGACCAGACCCTGGTTCTTCGTTACATTTGGATCGAAAAGATTTAAAGACTCCTTGGTAGGGTTATGCCCTTTGAAAATTAACCGATGTCGGTTGGCCACTAAAACTCAGGAACCGTAGGTCGTAGACACCTAGGATCTTCACCAATGATCATCATTTGATGTGACCTTGAAAATGCCTCAAGGTCAAATTTTAGGTTGACCTTGACCTTGACCATACACCTTGTTATGGGATGATCTCAGAAACCATTATACTTACAGAAGTTTTGAATAGTGGAAAATGTTTGGGTCATTAAAGCGCAACTTTGTTACATTTTGACCGAAGATTTTTGACCTTTCTGTAAGGGCATAACCCTGTTTTAGGTTTCTGAAAAGACAAAATCAGCTTTACTATATAAACAAGGTCCTAGACCCATGGGGTCTTCAGCAATGACATTGGGGACTAATGACCTTGACAAAGGTCAAAAGGTCAAAGGTCAAGGTCATGTCCCAGATAGCGAATTATGTGTTTTGACCTTTTTAAAGGATTTTAGTGTGTTTTAAAGCATTTTGAGGTCGACCTTGACCTTTGACCTTAAAACTTGTTTATTGGATATCTCAAAACGATTATACTTACAGAAATAGTAAATAGTGAAAATAATTGGGACATAAAGGCGCAACTTTTTACAGTTTGACCAAAGAGATTTGACCTATCCGTAAGGTGCATAACCCCTGTTAACTGTTTTAGGAAAGACAAAATAACCTTTAACTCATGAACCAAAGGTCCTAGACCCATTAGGTCTTTTTATGACATCGTGGACCAATGACCGTGACAAAGGTCAAAAGGTCAAAGGTCAAAGTCGTGTCCCAGATAGCGAATTATGTGTTTTGGACCTTTTTAAAGTATTTTTAGTGTGTTTTAAAGCTTTTAGAGGTTGACCTTAACCTTTGACCTTCAAATTTATTTATTGCATATCTCAAAACGATTATACTTACAGATATAGTAAATAGTGAAAATAATTGGGACATAAAGGCGCAACTTTTTTACATTTGACCGAAGAGATTTGACCTATCTGTAAGGGGCATAACCCCAATTAACTGTTTCTGAAAAACAAAATTAGCTTTTACTCTTGAACCAAAGGTCCTAGACCCATGGGGTCTTTTGTAATGACATCGTGGACCAATGACCTTGACAAAGGTCATAAGGTCAAAAGTCAAGGTCATGTCCCAAATTCCGAATTATGTGTTTTCGACCATATTTTAAGAGTTTTGTGTGTGTTTTAGAGCTTTTCAATGCATTATACGCTTATTTAAACATATATTTTACATAATGAAAAGGAAAGACCTCTCAATTGTTCAAGAACAATTGACATTTTAATTATTTTTCTTTTTGTTCCGCCAAACTTTGACAAAATTTCCTCCGTAACCGTAAGCCATGTCGCTTTCAGGTTCACACTTTGTATCGGTGTCATAAATACCTATCCGGAACTCACCCTGTGAGTCAAAAATTTTGTCGGTTCGGAGTAATCCTCCGAAACCTTAAAACCTTGTTATCATTTAAACACCGTAACCGTAATAGGTACAAAAAAAACGAAGGGTGAAATTTGTGCAGGACCAGACCCCGGTTCTTCGTTACATATGGATTGAAAAGATTCAACGACTCATTGGTAGGGTTATGCCCTTTGAAAATTAACCGCAGTCGGTTGGCCCCAAAACTCAGAAACCGTAAGTCGTAGACACCTAGGATCTTCACCAATCATCATCAATTGATGTGACTCTGAAAAATATCTCAAGGTCAAATTTGTATGTTGACCTTGACCTTTGACCTACCACCTTGTTATGGGATAATCTCAGAAACCATTATACTTACAGAAGTTTTGAATAGTGGGAAATGTTTGGGTCATTAAGTCGCAACTTCGTTACATTTTGACCGAAGAGATTTGACCTTTCTATAAGGGGCATAACCCCTAGTTTATGTTTCTAAAAAGACAAAATCAGCTTTTACTGTTAAACCAAAGGTCCTAGACCCATGGGGTCTTCAGCAATGACATTGGGGACTAATGACCTTGACAAAGGTCACAAGGTCAAAGGTCAAGGTCATGTCCCAGATAGCGAATTATGTGTTTTTGACCTTATTTAAAGGATTTTTAGTGTGTTTTGAAGCTTTTAAGGTTGACCTTGACCTTTGACCTTACAACATTTTATTAAATATCTCAAAACGATTATACTTACAGAAATAATAAATAGTGAAAATGTTTAGGTGACTAAGGCACAACTTTTTACATTATGACCGAAGAGATTTGACATATCATTAAGGGCATAACCCCGTGAACGCTTTCTGAAAAACTAAATTAGCTTTTACTCTTGAACTAAAGGTCCTAGACCCATGGGGTCTTTTAAAATGACATCGTGGACCAATGACCTTCACAAAGGTCACAAGGTCAAAAGTCAAGGTCATGTCCTAAATAGCGAATTTGTTGTTTTTGTTATATTTAACGGTGTTATGTGTGTTTGAGAGCTTTTCAATGCATTGTACGTCTATTGGGACATGTATTTTACATTACGAAAAGGAAAGACCTCTCAATTGTTCAAGAACAATTGACATTTTAATTATTATTCTTTTGTTCCGCCAAACTTTGACAAAATTTCCTCCGTAACCATAAGACTTGTCGCTTTCATGTTCACACTTTGTATCGGTGTCATAAATACCTATCCGGAACTCACCCTGTGAGTCGTAAAATTTGTCGGTACGGAGTTATCCTCCGAAACCTAAAAACCTTGTTATTATTCAAACACCGTAACCGTAATAGGTAGAAAAAACCCGAAGGGTGAAATTTGTTCAGGACCAGACCCTGGTTCTTCGTTACATTTGGATCGAAAAGATTCAACGACTCATTGGAAGGGTTATGCCCCTATGAAAATTAACCGATGTCGGTTGGCCACTAAAACTCAGAAACCGTAAGTCGTAGCCACCTAGGATTTTCACCAATGATCATCAATTCATGTAACTTTGAAAAATGCCTCAAGATCAAATTTGTATGTTGACCTTTGACCTTTGACCTAACACCTTGTTATGGGATAATTTCAGAAACCATTATACTTACAGAAGTTTTCAATAGTAATACATTTTGACCGAAGAGATTTGACCTTTCTGTAAGGGGCATAACCCTGTTTTAGGTTTCTGAAAAGACAAAATCAGCTTTTACTATATAACTAAAGGTCCTAGACCCATGGGGTCTTCAGCAATGACATTGGTGACTAATGGCCTTGACAAAGGTCAAAAGATCAAAGGTCAAGGTCATGTCTCAGATAGCGAATTATGTGTTTTGACCTTTTAAAAGGATTTTGGTGTGTTTTAAAGCTTTTTGAGGTTGACCTTGACCTTTGACCTTAAAACTTATTTATTGGATATCTCAAAACGATAATATTTACAGAAATAGTAAATAGTGAAAATAATTGGGACATAAAGGCGCAACTTTTAACATTTGACCGAAGAGATTTAACCTATCCCTAAGGGGCATAACCCTGTTAACTGTTTTAGAAAAGGCAAAATAAGCTTTAACTCATGAACCAAAGGTCCTAGACCCATGGGGTCTTTTGTTTTTACATCGTAGACCAATGACCTTGACAAAGGTCACAAGGTCAACAGTCAAGGTCATGTCCCAAATTCCGAATTATGTGTTTTGACCATATTTTAAGAGTTTTGTGTGTGTCTTATAGCTTTTCAATGCATTATACGATTATTTAAACATATATTTTACATAATGAAAAGGAAAGACCTCTCAATTGTTCAAGAAGAATTGACATTTTAATTATTATTATTATTGTTGTTCTTTTGTTCCGCCAAACTCTGACAAAATTTCCTCCGTAACCATAAGACGTGTCGCTTTCATGTTCACACTTTGTATCGGTGTCATCAATACCTATCCGGAACTCACCCTGTGAGTGGTAAAATTTTGTCGGTCCGGGTTATCCCTCCGAAACCTAAAACCTTGTTATCATTCAAACACCGTAACCGTAATAGGTACAAAAACCGAAGGGTGAAATTTGTTCAGGACCAGAAGCTGGTTCTTCGTTACATTTGGATCGAAAAGATTCAACGAGTCATCGGTAGGGTTATGCCCTATGAAAATTAACCGATGTCGGTTGGCCACTAAAACTCAGAAACTATAAGTCGTAGCCACTTAGGATCTTCACCAATGATCATCAACTTATGTGACTTTGAAAATGCCTCAAGGTCAAATTTGTATGTTGACCTTGACCTTTGACCTACACCTTGTTATGGGATAATCTCAGAAACCATTATACTTACAGAAGTTTTGAATAGTGGAAAATGTTTGGGTCATTAAGGCGCAACTTCGCTATTTTTACCGTAAAGATTTGACCTTTCTGTAAGGGCATAACCCTGTTTAAGGTTTCTGAAAAGACAAAATGAGCTTTACTATATAACCAAAGGTCCTAGACCCATGGGGTCTTCATCAATGACATTGGGGACTAATGACCTTGACAAAGGTCAAAGGTCAAAGGTCAAGGTCATGTCCAAGATAGCGAATTATGTGTTTTGACCTTTCTAAAAGGATTTCTAGTGTGTTTTAAAGCTTTTGAGGTTGACCTTGACCTTTGACCTTAAAACTTATTTATTGGATATCTCAAAACGATAATACTTACAGAAATAGTAAACTGAAAAATAATTGTGACATCAAGGCGCAATTTTTACATTTGACCGAAGAGATTTGACCTATCCGTAAAGGGCTATAACCCTGTTAACTGTTTTAGAAAAGCCAAAATAAGCTTTAATTCATGAACCAAAGGTCCTAGACCCATATGGTCTTTTGTTATGACATCGTGGACCAATGACCTTGACAAAGGTCATAAGGTCAAAAGTCAAGGTCATGTCTCAAATTCCAAATTATGTGTTTTTGACCATATTTTAAGAGTTTTGTGTGTGTTTTAGAGCTTTTCAATGCATTATATGCTTATTTAAACATATATTTTACATAATGAAAAGGAAAGACCTCTCAATTGTTCAAGAACAGTTGACATTTTAATTATTATTATTTTTCTTTTGTTCCGCCAAACTTTGACAAAATTTCCTCCGTAACCATAAGACGTGTCGCTTTCATGTTCACACTTTGTATCGGTGTCATAAATACCTATCTGGAACTCACCCTGTGAGTGGTAAAATTTTGTCGGTCCGGAGTTATCCCTCCGAAACCTAGAAACCTTGTTATTATTCAAACACCGTAACCGTAATAGGTAGAAAAAACCGAAGGATGAGATTTGTTCAGGACCAGACCCTGGTTCTTCGTTACATTTGGATCGAAAAGATTCAACGACTCATTGGTAGGGTTATGCCCCTATGAAAATTAACCGATGTCAGTTGGCCACTAAAACTCAGAAACCGTAAGTCGTAGCCACCTAGGATCTTCACCAATGATCATCAATTTATGTGACTTTGAAAATGCCTCAAGGTCAAATTTGTATGTTGACCTTGACCTTTGACCTTACACCTTGTTATTGGATAATCTCAGAAACCATTATACTTACAGAAGTTTTGAATAGTGGAAAATGTTTGGGTCAATAAGGCGCAACTTTGTTACATTTGACCGAAGAGATTTGACCTTTCTGTAAGGGGCATAACCCCTGTTTTAGGTTTCTGAAAAGACAAAATCATCTTTTACTATGTAACCAAAGGTCCTAGACCCATGGGGTCTTCAGCAATGACATTGGGGACTAATGACCTTGACAAAGGTCAAAAGGTCAAAGGTCAAGGTCATGTCCCAGATAGCGAATTATGTGTTTTGACCTTATTTAAAGGATTTTTAGTGTGAGGTTGACCTTGACCTTTGACCTTAAAACTTATTTATTGGATATCTCAAAAACGATAATACTCACAGAAATAGTAAATAGTGAAAAATAATTGGGACATAAAGGCGCAACTTTTTTACATTTGACCGAAGAGATTTGACCTATCCGTAAGGGGCATAACCCCTGTTAACTGTTTTAGAAAAGACAAAATAAGCTTTAACTCATGAACCAAAGGTCCTAGACCCATGGGGTCTTTTGTTATGACATCGTGGACCAATGACCTTCACAAAGGTCACAAGGTCAAAAGTCAAGGTCATGTCCTAAATAGCGAATTTCTTGTTTTTTGTCATATTTTTACAGTTGTGTGTGTTTAAGAGCTTTTCAATGCATTCTACGCCTATTGGAACATGTATTTTGCATTACGAAAAGGAAAGACCTCTCAATTGTTCAAGAACAATTGACATTTTAGTTATTATTATTATTCTTTCCGCCAAACTTTAACATTTCCCAAAAATGTACGCGACATGTTAAATGATATTAAGTATCTAGTATCGGTTGACCAAAAGCTATCTTGTTATCATTCTAACTCCGTAACCATAATAGGTAGAAAAAAACGAAGTTTGGAATTTGTTGAGGAACAGACCCTGGTTCTTCGTTACATTTGGATCGAAAAGATTCAACGACTCATTGGTAGGGTTATGCCCTTTGAAAATTAACCAATGTCGGTTGGCCACTAAAACTCAGAAACCATAAGTTGTAGCCACCTAGGATCTTCACCAATGATCATCAAATCGCGTGACCATGAAAATTGACCTTTGACCTAGATTTTGACCTTAGCTTGTTATCGGATTTACTCAATAACCGTAAAAGATGGCTGATCAAATGGAGAAAATGTGTGTCTTGTTGAGATCAACATTTGTTATGTTGGGTCCAAAATGATTGGACCAATTATTATGGATCTAGGGCACCAAAACTGTTTTTCAGGGTCCGAAATGAAGATTTTGCTTATAACTCAAAAGAGGTTAGAGATAGAAAGAAACTTTGAAATGCAAAATGTTCAGCATATGAACTACAAAGCAAGGTCAGAGGTCAAGGTCCCTAACAACGACATAAAAACCTTAGCAACCATATATTTTTGAACTCTGAAGGCTATGAATAATATAAATATGACATTTTAATACTGGAAGTAATATTTTTATCCTTATGCATGATTTTTGTCCTTAGCAACCACTTGTTATGAACATAAAAGTCCTAAGCAACCATATTTTTGAACTAAGAAGGCTATCAATAAAAGAAAAAGGAAAGACCTTTTATATGTTGTTTGCCTTTTTTATTTGTTTTTTTGTTTTCTTTCTCAACATAATTACCCGAAGAAAATAATTTCGAAAATAGAGTTAGAACTTACATTACTATTACTAGGGGGTTTTATAACGACCTTGACTACCCATGAGGGTCTCGCCAGGTCGGCTCTGCAATTACCATGTACATGTAATTTCATATCCATTTCAACCAAAACGGACAGATATATACTTGAGTTAGGTCATAAGCATATTTAAACGAATTTTCGAACGAATATTACTTAGCTGGAGATAATTAATAAAACAAAATTGAGAAATGTTGTCATCTTCGGAGACTTAAATATGGGTTGATACAACAATACAGAATTGTAGCAGAATTAACATTTACAATACAATTACAATTATTAACAATACAATCCTTGTACTATGGTTTGGAAACCCATCAATGATGAGGAATTCTCAAAATCTAAAAATTGAAATGGATAAAATCGTATTATGTAATGTAATAAAAAAAGAAGCCTGAAAATATTCATAACGCTTTTATAACTTTTAGGATTGTAATAATGGATTTGGATGGTTTCATTAAATTAAAGTTGCCAGAATCGATTTTGTAGCTATTATGACCGATCTTCAGATTTATTATGATTGTAAAATAATTTTATTTACGAATTGTGACAATAAAATAACTAATTCCCTAGTGCACGTAACGTTAAATATAAGATGCTTCACTCTAATATTTGTATCAACTACCACCCAATAAATATTTTATATGAATCTTATTTCTTCATTCAGAATCGAATAAAATATGGAATAAATAGTAATGTTATATGTTCTTGTAGGACGACATATAACTAAGTCTCAAATAAACCCAGGTCTGGCACTCATTGATGATTCGTGATGATTCGTGATTTTGAAATGTCTTCTTTATTTTCTGTGTGCGAATAGGTTTAATTTCATTTTTCGGATACATAATGGTATGTGTCCCATTATTACGACTGATTGCGGAGAATGCAATGTAATTAATTGCTCCCGACCTATTCAGTCAACTAACGTCATGACTTCATCCGAAGCATAACTTCGTACACATGTTACAGAGAAATCGTTGAAATCAGATCAACCCCTCTTTTAAAATATTTTATTTAGAAAAAAAAAAAAAATAAAACCAATAATTGAAAATCAATTTGAACTTTTCAATAATTTTGGTAGTTCCTGTTATCCTTCTAATGTATTCTTCATAACATTCAGTTTAAGTGAGAAGATGCAGTGCATGATATCTAACCATCATATATTGTCCTAATAAGTTATAATACACATGTATTTCAGTTCAAAATTTAAGTCCGACCTCGTAACTGTACCGAACCTTTACGTATATCTTTATATTATGTGTTATACGGATAATGTCATTAAGGGAAATTGACCTATAATAATGCTTATTATAGAAGCAGTTATTTGCTCTTAATTATCCCCCAATTGTCGTCGTGATGAGAAACTACACGTTGGTACGTCCATTCACCTTTGTGTTATTTTGTATTTTGACATGGTTTATTGTTATATTCACGTATCATGCTTACGTAAATGCTATTTTGTTTTATCGTAATTGTGACGAAGACCCTTACTGTATTAAACGAACTTTCAAACCAACAAGACAGACGATACTAAATATGCACGATTAGAACACTAACAAAGATAAATAGGAATTAATATGTGATTAAACAGAAAGCTACTTATGATAAGGAATGAAACATGTCATAAAGGAAAATCGTATTGAGAAAACTAAAAGAATAACCATGCATAACACTATGACAGTACCCATCTTCAGGATAAATGTGTTCGTTCAGTGTCCATAAAATGTAGAATGAGTTTCTGTAAACAAGGAATCACCAAGTAAATTCGCTGGAGATGAATACTTTAGATAACTTGTTACATGAAACGTTTTTCAGTATCAAATCTAAAATACAGAACGGCTAAAGCTTTTAAATATAATAGCACGTTCTTGATATTTAAAAAAAGTTTTACCTTAAAAAGGGGCTATTACGTTGATATTTAGATAATCAGAAAGACACGTATTTGTACTAGAGATTATCACATTTCCAACCCGACTCCCAAGTACGAATACGACTAAAACCGGTAAAATGCACGACTAAAACTGGTAAAATGCAGAGCCGTTGGAAGGTTTTCTAAAGAGGGGTGCGAAGGGGGTGGGTGTGGAAGGTGCCCCTTCTTCCACTGTTTAGATTTTTTTGGAAAATGAGTAAGCCAATTTCAGGGTTATATGCGTTTTCAGAACGTCAAATACATAAATATCCATACTCTTCCAACGCGCTTTTAAACGGTTATTTGGCTGATATTTACTTGAGGAAAACGTATAAACCATAGATCGCACTGAAGGTACTATTTATTTCAAAATATTATTGGCTTAAATCAATATTATAGTGGTAACGTTCAAAGTCAACTTTACAATTTCATTCATATGATAACGACAGAGACCATGCACACATCATCTTTGTTCTGCAATTATTCCGGATAAAATATAGCAATACATTCTTATATACACATAGACCTACTTGTATTTAATCATGCTCTATTTCGAGATTTTAAAGACGACATGGTTTCATATGTCTTTCCAGTTTACTTTTATTATAAACACATCATGTGTTCATAAAAGTAAACTGAAAAGACAAATTTTATGAATGAACTACGTGTATCTTATTATAATATAATGGATTATAAGAAACAAGCTGTTAAATTAGCATCTATTAAAAACCTTGAAAAACAGTTGATTCTCTCTCTGAAAAATCAATTTTAGATTTTGTTCTTGGACAGATACATGATTAGCTTGGCTAGGGACTGTACGGATCCTACAAATCTCAGTTTAACCCCATCACATTTATATGCGACTGTCCCAAGTCAAGAGTGTTTTGGTGATTGGTGTGTCATTTAATTTTTCTAAGTTTTAGAAGAGGAATACCAACGATACAAGAAGCGTATTTAATAAGATTTTGGGGCATTATGCTGTGCTCTTGGGTTTAATTGTTCTTATTTTGTTTGGGGCCATACAGAGCTGTCTGTTTGTAAGTGGAATTTCTTGCTCTATTGAAGAAGTTCATGTTGCCAGTTCTAGATAACTTTTGTGTTACATTTAGTGATTAGGGAATGTCTTCGTGCCATTAACCCATATCGGTTCTTTTCATATTAGCTTGGGACATTGAGACCTAAATGACATAGAATCACCTGCAGTATAACTAAGTTACTACATATATTAAACAAATCATTTCTGAAAAATAATGTTTTCCAATTCCATATTTCTTGGATGAAGTTTACAAAATGAGTCGACGATCTTTTCATATGAATGATCAAAACCATAAAAACTGAGGTCGATTTTATAACTAAAAGGATTTCGAACAAGTACTCTTCACTATTCAAGTTATTTAGACTTCGAATGAGTTGACGCTAACCTCGAAGAATACACCCGACATTTGACATCACATTCGAAGGATATTCCTTCACGGTCTGTGCTAAAATTTCTGTACAGAGATATAAGAAGATGTGGTATGAGTGCCAATGAGACAACTCTCCATCCAAGTCAAAATTTATAAAAGTAAACCATTATAGGTCAAAGTACGGTCTTCAACACGGAGCCTTGGCTCACACCGAACAGTAAGCTATAAAGGGCCCCAAAATTACTAGTGTAAAACCATCCAAACAGGAAAACCAACGGTCTAATCTATATAAAAACGAGAAACGAGAAACACTTATGAACCACATCAACAAACGACAACTACTGAACATCAGATTCCTGACTTAGGACAGGTGCAAACAAATGCAGCGGGTTTAAACGTTTTAATGGTACCAAACCTTCACCCTTTTTCTGAAACAAATGTGTAACATCACAACATAGAAAGACACACTATAAAATATCAACTGAAATAGCTTAACTCAATCAAAGGACATATTAACACCACTGAACATACACTGAACAAATAAATTTGACCTATGATACAATGTAAGTACAAAATAAATAAACTAAGGGAAGAATAATAAAAGTAACATGTTAAATCGGTATGAAATGTTAAACAATTTAAGAAAAACAATATGCTCGAACAAAAATATCAGCCATTTGCAATAACTTTAAACACAGGTAAATGAAAATAATTTTGTTGTTAGGTATACGTGTACAGTTACAATAGAGAAAGGAAATATTTTACAAAATAAATAATTTTGATGTTCATAGTACGAAGTGGAAATTTATATTAGTACCAAACACTTATCAAAGCTGGTATATAGACCAGATATAACCCCGAATAACATTAAATAACAAAAAGCATTACAATTAGTATCAACAGGTCAAATAAACAAGAAAGTACGATTTGAGAGTACTCGCAATTACTGACAGCTAGTTAAAAGCCAAAACAATTAATAATAAAAATCATGCATCAGAGACTAAAATCAACTAAAACACATCCCAGGGATTTAGTATTTTAACGTCATGGACAGTCAAAGAAGACATGACTTGTGCAATGCCAAAAAAAAAATGTATCGACAGACAGTAGGATAGTTAGGAGTTTAACCTCTTTATAGATCAAAATGAACGTGGGTGTGTCTTTAAACATCCCGTTTGAAAAGAATACAAATTTAGTTATGTTTTAATTTGCTGATGACAAAATCGATATTAGTGCCAATGTAAACTATATTCAAAGATCTAATTACAACATTGGTAAGATAACCTGAATTAATAAGTTTATTTAAAGGTTCGATGAGTTTAAACGGATCACATAGTGATTTCCGCGCTTTAAGTACAATATTACCGTAAAATTTAGGATGTGAAATACCGTTTTAATCAGTTTTCTACAGGTACAGCCAAATTTACTAATCAAATCTTTGTATCTATGAAAGAACTTAGCAAAGGTTTTACGCAATTTATGGTAACGAAATCCCTGACTTAATAATTTACCAGTGATGCATTGATTACGTTCGTTAAAATCTATGACATCACTTCACACACGGGCATAACGAACGAGTTGGGATATATACACACCGTATGATGGAGCCAAAGGAACATCGCCGTCTAAAAAGGAAAATTAACAATAGGGAATGAAAAATCGTCTCTTTTGTCGTAAATGTTCGTATGGAGTTTTCCTTTAGAGATTGAAATGTCCAAGTCCAGAAAAGGACAACTACTGCTGTTTATGTTAGATTTAGTTAAAGTAAGTTCTGTTGGGAAAATTTCGGTAGTATATTTAGAGAACTCTGGGTTATTCAACAAAAAATATCATCTAGATAACGGAAGGTATTGTTGAATGTATCAACCAAATGTAACAATGATGTGTCTTTACTGAGTTGGGTCATAAACTGTGATTCATAGCAATACAGGAATAAATCTGCTATTAAAGGGGCGCGATTAATGCCCACTACCTGTCGATACACTTTATCGCCGAAACGTACATATATGTTGGCCAGGAGAAAATTTAAAGCTTCAATCATATTTTCACATTTCCAGTAAGTGTATCTAGCATATTTCCTTTTACAGAAAAAGGCTTTAAACAAGTTACAGCAAATAAATTTGCAATGAGATTTTTCAAAAGACCATTTAATTAAATATGAAAACTTTTTCTTGATAAGATTGTGTGGAAGTGTAGTATAGAGAGTAGAAAAATCATAACTGTCAACAGAATTAAAAGGACCATCAAAAGCATGTATTTTATCTAAAACCTCTAAAGAATGTTTAACACTCCAAAAATAATTAATACCATTATTTTCATAAGCTTTATTAGGTATATAAAACTAATGCTAACTCACGACTTATGAATTTGAATTTATATTAGATAAAAGTTAAACATCATAGTTGTATGTATGTTGAATGACTTATGTAGACTAAATGAGGCTCAATTTTAGTTGAAACGGGGTGGGGCTATTTTTAAATCGTGAAACAATTTTCTTTATTTGTTCCTTTTGTTAGTATAACATATATCAATATGATGTTGTCTTATATACAGTTTAAGTTGTTTTTTCAACAGAATAGAAGTATTAAAGATTGATTGCACATTAGTTCTAGGACAATTTTAACGTTACATTAACGGCAAATTGGTGTTGAGCTGTACAGACTCCAATGTTATATATGGTTCTACGGTTCAAAGGGGCTGTGTTTGAATTAGAAAATGACGCATATCAGGCTAAATGTATGTAAATATATGGTGGGGAGGAACAGTGGGGTACTTTACCCCCTTTTCCCTCTAACCCCTGCTACCGCCAGCTGTCCTCCCCAAATACATGTATATTGGTCAAAACGTTTTCGGGTCCGTGTTTCGCATTTGTTTTTTAGTTTTCAATGTTGAATGTTCTTGTTTGTCCTTGTGAGTCTTATTTATTCCTGGGTTTGTCTTTTATTCGTTCATCTCCCTTTTTTTTATAGTTGTAATTTGCGAGGGAAATTTGATTTCCATGCTGGCCACAGTTTTGACACAGGAATAGCCGGTGGTAAGTACTATATTCACCGGTAGCAGTACCTACCTCCTGTTCTATGAAACGAACAGTTTCTTCTCGAAAAAGATGCCTATCTTTCCCAGACAGCAGGCAAACAGCATGAAAAAAACAGTTCCCGTCATATGGTACATTCTGTAAAACATTGAATCCCAATGTGCTCACGGCATCTTTAAGCTTCTTAATTTTCATCTGTCGGGATTCATTTTCCAATGTTTGTGTCACTATTGATCGCTGAATGATTTCATCAAGTTTCATTATTTATATTTAGCGTTAACTACACATTTGCTAGTTGAAATTTGTCACGGGTTTAAACATGCCCGCCATGTTTACTTTTTGAATAATTAATAGAAAAATGAAATCGGTACAAGCTACGAAAAACGGAATGTCAAATGTAATGTTTAGGAAAATAAAACTTATGTATATGTCATAAAAAAATAAAAATAATGTAATAGGGGGAATAGCGACCTAAGTTTTTATGAAATTAAATTATACAGCGGTTGGTTTACTAGTCTACTAGTATAATAAGCAGGAAACAATATAAATAGTAATAATAATTCAAACAGAAAGTCAAACTATATTATATGTATACACTGTGTTTTTTATTAACATGTATGTATGTCTTTTTTGTAAGGAAAATGTAGTGTGAACTAATCATAACATGTATAATTGTATGTTCATGCCCCCTGTGGGCCCCTAATTGGAATAAACAATTCTTCCCTGACACTATGAATGTATAGCGTCGTACATCTACCCATTTTATATTTGGACATTTTGCTGTGCCCTTGGGTTCGATTGCTTTTGTGTGTTGGGGCCATCCAGATCTAGAGGAGAGCCGTGGTATTTCAGGGACTAGTCCGTCGAAAGGGGACGTTAAATGGCTGGTCGTGTTAGGGGAGAGCAATACCACTAATATGCTGCTACAAAGCCATATCTCGCATCCGGACCGGCAACAATCCGTTAAAGAGCTGTACAGAGCTCAAAGTTTACTTACTTACTTACCAGACCTGGCGGCATGCAGGAAAGTGGGTTATTACTTCTCTGTTTTAGTTCATGTGGTTAGCACTCGATTTCTTTTTGTATTGCATGTAGTGAGTTAGTTGGTGATGTCTTCGTGTCATTGACTCATGTCCGTTCTTTTTCATGCGTTACGATAAAATTACTAATTGTAAGTTCCGATCAAAACCAGCTGACAGTGCAAGAAAAAGTTGTTAAACATTTCCAAATGAAAAAAAAAAAAAAAAAAAAAAAAACAACAAACAATTCCAAGTAGCCAGAAAAATGTAATTTGCCGATTCTATAAATAATAACAAAGACGATCTCTGTATCATAGGTGTCCTATTCTATGGCAGCATGATCACGGTAACCCGTGGAAGTGCTCATCCGTGCCTAAAAATTATTATTATTATATATATTTTTTTTTTGAAAGAAGGGGGTGCGATGGCACCCGACGCACCCCCTTCCGACAGCCCAGAAATGACAGGGGCAATGTAAAAAAGAAATAAAACTATTGTAAACATGGTTCTTTAATCATAGTTTTTACTGAAAATTTGATTTTGGCGATTGACAAAACGACCAGTAACTTCACCTTTGGCTTTATGTGTGTAACGAGGATGGTTTTAAGTGTGTAACGAGGATGCCTTCAAAGAGTTTCAATGACTTAATAGCATATCAATTCGCCAATAACATGCTCGACAGAGACTTGATATTCTGTAATGAGTCTATTAAGATTCCTACACCTTCTTTTAGGTGTTTCAGCTTTCTGGTTATCTGTTGTCTGTCTGGGGTATGGCGTAACAACAGGATAACGGTTTCGATATATTTTATCACCAATTTTATATATATTTAATGGGAAAGGAATAGTTTCGTCTGTCTCGATTTGATATATTAATCTTAACTGTTGTCCCACAAAACCTGACTCCAATAAAACGATGTTACAATAATGTTGATGACAACTTGCGTGAGACTAGAAAAATAAGTGTTCTTGTTGGTCTATCTGAGGACGATATATCTCTTTTTAGGTATCGTCAATTTCATCTAGATGATCGTTTAAGCTAGGGACTCTCATGACGTCCCCACTCTTCTTATGCTGGAAAGCGAATCATTATGGTTAGATAAGAGTCAATTACCAATCCGCTATTGCGTGATGTCCAATCACTTGATATAACTTATCAACATATTTTATAGGAGTAACACGACGGATGCCGTATGTGGAGCAGGATCTGCTTACCAATCTTTGGTTTCTAGTGGGGTGTGTGTTGCTCTCAGTCTTTAGTTTTTTTGGTGTGTTTTGTTTGTCTCTTCATTGTTTTTTTCGTTTTTTGCCATTACATTGTAGGTTTGTTTTCGACTTACAAGTTTAAATATCCTTTCGGTATCTATCGCCTCTATTTTAAATGGGTGTACTTTTTTTTTAAATTGCCAGAGGAACTGTTGTGTTTAATCTGTCGATACGCTGGCATCAAATAAAGTAGAAAAATGGCACGACGGATAAGAGAGAGGTAAAAAAAAAAACAAAAAAACATGACTGTTTAACATTGACGATGAAAGTGTATGAGGTTGGTCGTAACTATGGTGGAACTCCGCTCCTACATCCTTTAAAATATCCAACATAGTATCAGTTGTCTGCCAGTTTCTCGGAGAAAAACTTACCTGCTCCTGGAAAGGATTGCAAAAACGTTTATTCCTGTCCATTATAAACGCAAGCTGTTTCCCATAACTGTTGATGAAAAGCACAGGGAGGATCTGGAATAGGTATCAGAATGACAAGCAGAATCATAATCACTTATTTGATGAAAGCAATTTCGTCCGAAGAACATTACAAAAGGAGAGTCAACGTGCCAAGGAATAAACGACGTTGCTCACCGTCTATGTCATGTAAATACACAAATAAACCTATGGTTGAAATGATTTTCTGAAATTCCTTTTCTTTTAAGTTGTATTATTAAAGAACGGTCGGACTATTTAGTCCAAGACAGAAAATACATCCGTAAAAAAGATGTTGTGGGCAAAATATCTTTATATATGATATACACAATGAATGTCGGGTGCAATTTTGAAATTTGTGGCTTATACCGCCTAAATGTTTTTTTTTTTTTTTTTTAAACAGGACGAAAGAAAGGAGGATGAAAAAAGGTGTACGAGTGTTAGATATTGCACGAAACATTATACCACTGCTTCTTTGCTTCTTTGATTCCACAAGTTCCTGCTATCTTGTACGAATTCATATTTTCAATGGTCATGCATGCAATAAAGATGTTGAACTATTTTTTTTAATCGTTATGAAAAGAAAGTCTTCGACATCAATCCCCATCTCAGACGACAAAACCATTTGTATTGTAAAGGTTAAATAGTTGTCCCCATGTGCTTTGGATAAAATTGTAGAGGAGTTTCGGACCAACTAACTTACAACAACTGTGAAACAATTGAAAGCCGTCTCCAGACGAAACATAATCAAATTTGCGATTACTTCACAGGAAAACTTCAACAATGTGTCTTTCAGGTTAGTATATTTGTTTTGATAATGTATACGAACATTCTTTTAACATGAAAGTAGTTAATCAAATAATGTTGTACATGTGTGCGTGTACAACACTGCTAAAATCAAACTTTTTTCCCCTTTGGTTTAGTTTATTCACATCGGACCGTATTAAAATGTCTTGTTATTTTGTTTAATTTATGTTGAGAGTGTTTTTGTGATGTGTTGTGTTGTTGTGGTGTTGTATTTCTTTGTCTTTGCTAAACAATTTGTTTTCCAATTTTCTTTGAATTAAAAAAAAAAGGAGAACAGCAGATTGATTATCCGCATGAATAAAGGACAAAGTAGATGAAATAACCCAATTTTTTTCTGGTGGTGAGGAGCCACCTATTTCTGTACGAGCAGCAGAAGAATCTGAATTTGGAAAAAAGGAAATAATGGAAATCGACCCGACAGTGGAGACTTTAATGCATACCATGCCAAAATTTAAGCTGAAGAAATTTCAGCCACAGTCGCAAAAATGTCAATGATGCTCCTGAAAATAATGCTACAACCAGAAGTACAAATATTATCAATGATGTTCCCGCCCATTTTGAAGCTTCAAAGAAAAAAGCCCACTGAAATAAAACGAAAAGGAAATGGTTCAATATAACCATGAAAGATATGAAAGATTTATCACAAAACAGGTTTCCAAATTGTTTAAAAGAGCCTCTGTATTACATTATTCATTGGGAACTGACTGCTTTGCTTCAATATTGTCGTTGTTCATTTGAGAAACAAAAAAATTGAAAACAAAATGTCTTATTTATTTCTTATATTTATCAAAACAGAAAATCAATGAAGCCACATCCATCTACATGTACCCTCCTTGCCCCTCCCACGTCGTTTTGATTCTGTTTTCACTGTCTATATCATTTCGTTCTACTAATCAGGTGAATTTGTGTCATCAGTGAATTTTTGCGTCAGTCAACGTTTCGCAATATTGTTTGATATAAGAATGCCGACTAGAACACTCTTTCAATTGATTTGTCAATAAACAAATTAAAAAGGATACTGCGAACTTAGCTGAAAATTTAAAGATCTTGTAGAATTGTTGTTTGAAAAAAAAAGAAACCTCGCATGGTTCTCTGTCAGACTTATTTGTGTAAATCTCTATTAAGAACACATGTATCATATTTAAATAAAACTCTTTGGCTGTTATTCTTTTTCTTTATTAGCCATGGCGTTGTAAGTTTATTTTCGACTTATGAGTTTGAATGTCCCTTTGGTATATTTCGCCCCTCTTTTTCCTACATTTTGTAGCTACAATAAAAAGTAGCAACAATACAATTAGCAAATTTAAGGTAGTGTACTTTACACTGCATTCAGCAACACAACGGGTGCTGCTTACCTTACTGGAGCACCCGAAATCACTCAATCTCTTAGTGGGATGGTGTTGTTATAGTGCCTTTGGTATCTTCTGCTGCTATTTTAGACATTAATACAACTCAAATATTCGCATGTGTTATCATTTGGTTAATATTTTATAACGTGACACAATTGTTTCAATAACTGCCACTATTGTGTGATCTAATTAAGTTGAGACCAATAATTGTCACTTCCGGCTATTCTTAGAATCATTTCACTACGCCTAATTGTACATCACGACAAATTTCCGACTCACTTTAAATAATGTTAAGACATCTAGATTGCATAAGATAGTATACATAAATGTAAATCTGAATGTGCTGCACTTTTCGTTTACGGGTATATTGTGATACAAAAGAACCAATCTGCACAATATAAAGTAATTGTTTTTTGGTTTTTTTGTACATTTTTTTTTCAATCTTTAGTTTTTCTCATGATTTGTTTATCGTAGCTTTTGTTGTAATTATCAAATTAAAGAATGACAAAACGAATAGGTTATCAATGAAATTATAGACCGATCTACCTCACGAATGATTTGGTCAAGTTTTGAAAACACATATGCTCTTCGATTTTAGAATTTCTTTACGTGTAAAAGTGATGTAGATTTTTGAAAATTCTGGTCAAAGAGCAAAAGGGGGCTTTCAAAATTCATACTTTCTTTACATTTTGGACAAGGTTTCTTAAATCCTTTGTGATGACTTATTAAAATCAATTGAATTATGCTATGGAAATCGTTTAAATTTAGCTTGTAATATGTATGCCTGATTTATAAGAGATTGATGACTTGTAAACCCGCTTCAATCATGTGAGAAGATGACAAAATAAGTCTTCATCCGCGGAAATATTCAATCAAAATATTGAATTCGTAGATGAGGGATATTCAGTAATATTTGACATATATAATATGTAGACCTTTTCTGAAAATTTTGGTTAACATCCATTGAATAACAAAGATGAAAGGGGTACAGTTATGTTTACACCCGATTCAAGTTTAAATAAAAGTTGTACCCAAAAGAACATTGAAACCATAATAATAGCCTTGATGGTTAGATTCACATAGAATCATGCATGAAGATTTTATTTAAATACGTCAATAAGTACAAGAAAAATAATGCATCTTGAAAACATTTGTCCCTTTTTATTTTATAAAATGCCACATAGATGGTATGTGTATAAGACGTATAGACTTAAAACGATTGGAAAGCATAATAAGTTTTTGACTTATAAACAATACACGGTAATTCATGGGAATAACAATAAACTATCGTACAAAAGACCAATACGATAAAGTGCACCTGTTGCTGGTAAGTATATATTCCTGTAACACTTTACCATCACTCTGCACTTTAATTTGAAAAGAAAACGAATAACGAGAAAAACTATATCGGTATTGAATTTTCGATACAAAAACGTCTCAAGATGGTAAAAACAAACCCAACAGCTATGTCAAGTTCGGAGAGTTCAGGGAATTTTTAGATAGAGAAAAGGGAATGAATTTCAAACACATAATTGTCAACTCGAAGCCAATAGCAGTAAAATATAAACTATTGTGAATGACAAATTATGTTCGTATCACACGCAAGATTTACTTCAATGATTCAAAATATAGTGCAACTAGAAGCCTGCCCTCATTCTCCATCCTATTTCAAAAGTGACCTGGATGAAGATTAGGCTATATGAGATATAAAAAAAGAAGATGTGGTATGATTGCCAATGAGACAACTCTCCACAAGAGACCAAATGACACAGAAATTAACAACTATAAGTCACCGTACGGCCTTCAACAAGGAGCAAAGCCCATACCGCACAGTCAGCTATAAAAGGCCCCGAAATGACAATGTAAAACAATTCAAACGAGAATTCATCCAGCAGACGCACCAATGGAGAGGTAGTGTGACTGAGAACGCATCTTTATAAAGTTCTGACTTCACTCTTTGAAATCACAATCACCATGTGAAAATTTAACTTGGTCTTTCATATAATAGAGATCAGCGAATTGTCTTCAAACTTGTTGTGTTGTTACATTTACTGATTCGGTTTCAACGCCTAATAAACTGTCCTTTTTTACCAATGCCGAAGAAGACGCCGTGTCGTAGCCTTCTCGAGTGTGATGAGCTGGAAGCATGCTTTAGTACAACACTGGCCCAATATAATTACTTAGATCATGAACAAGGGTATAAAAGTCTTGGGTCATTGGTTGTATAAAGCAACTTTTCTGGAACTACAATTTATGACATATGTGGTAAATACTGTATAGAAAGTAATAAAACACTACTGGCAGATGACTTAATTACAAAAGTACATTTCTAAGTATAGTTACCAAAAACGTCTGTTGATTGCCTAACTGCGACTGTAGAATAAGTCATATGTCTGCCTCCTCCTGAGTACTTAACAACTGATTGCTATCACTGACTGATAGTCCCGGCACAAAGTCGCTTAGTCTGGATTTTAAAAATCCAGATAAGAACATTTCGTCTCGGTCTTGCAACGCGAACTCATTGTAAGGCATATAGAAAATGATCAATATCAGTTTATTTACGGGTAAACAGAACAATTTCTTCCGCTGTTTGGAAATGAGTTGCATGCAAATCTTGCCTTCCTTTGAAGTAGAACTTATGTTTCTCTCTGTTGGCACTGTAGAATGACTCATATCACATCGATGAAACTAGTCGATGACGCATCCATTTATTTCAAATCATAAGAGTTCCTTGTAATCATTTTCCTTATGAAAACAATAGCCATCTACTTACAAAGAAATGTAATCTTAGAGGAAAGAATGCAATTTTAAGCTCTATTAAAACTAAAGGTAGAGATGGATAACCATCATTTGAAATTTCTAACAACTGTTTCGTGATTATCAAAATTTTTGCAACATCATGAAGGGGTAGATCGTTTTGTTGTGTAAAATCATAAAATATGAAATCCACTTTCAAACAGCTAGCAGCGCGAGTAGCATAGGCAAACTCCGACTGAGCTACTGAAAATCATATTGATTTGCATTGTCCTCTTTGAGTCTGAACCACAATGAAAAAAGTAAAACAACAAAAATACCGAACTCCAAAGAAAATTCAAAACAGAAAGTCCCTCATCAAATGGCAAAGTCGAAAGCTCAAACACATCAAACGAATGGAAAAACAACTATCATATTCCTGACTTGGTACAGGCATTTCCTTATGTAAAAAATGGTGGATTAAACCTGGTTTTATATCTAGCTAAACCTCTCACTTGTATGACAGTCGCATAGAATTCCATTATATTGAGATCAATGTGTCAGCAAAACAAACAGACATAATAGGTAAAAATGTCAAAAATTGAGGTACAGCAGTAAACATTGAGTTATAATCTTAATCACTATGAAAACAAACAACTATGTCAACAAAGAAAAACAAAATTGCATATAAACACACTATAGACAAAGCACATAAGCAAAAATGAAAGACAAGTATACAAAAAATGACCATAGCACAATCACATTATGGCTGGATGTATAAATACCGAGCCAAGCCAAATGGATATTACAAAAATGGACTAATCACTAAAGGTTAAATATATACAAAGGCAAATAAAAAGAACACTATAACACGTAAATCACAATTATAAGTTTGACACTGTATGCTCCCAATCAATTTGTTCTAAAAGGAAAGGACTCTGTTAGCATTTAGCAGCGTTATGCTCAGACTCTTGTGAAGCATCATGAGCACGTTCCTTTTTGCCCGTTCAACAAAAATTATCAATGCATGCTGAATGATACAGTGCCCTTACACTGAAGTTATCTATCGAGATTAATTCAAATAAGTCATGAAGTCGGCGATAAAAACTCTCTTTTGACCAACAGGAAGTTAGCATAGTAATAACATTGTTAATGGAAATGCATAATTGCGAATTGCATTTGATTCTATTTTTTTGTTTGGCACTGAGTGACCAAATCTAACTAGAACGGTCTATTTTCCGGATTCATTCAATGTGAATAGAATAAGTGTCTTCGAAAAAAAAGAAAGAATAAAACATGTAAAAGACTACTTAAAAAAAAAAACAACTGCATTAAGTCAAACATCAAGAAAAACAATTTAATACAAATCTTTATTATTATGTACGACATTCAAAACATAACTTTTATTTATTAAGTAATGCACATTTATACCCCGAGGGGTTAAAGGCAAACAGTACAACAATATATACAATGCAAACATTATAAAATATTAAACATCATATACCAATAACAAAAAATGCAAAACCAAACCCCAACTAGTAATGATAATGCAGGTGTGGTGTCCACTCTCCTCCGTGCAAAAGACTTTTGAATGAACGGAACAGTAAGCTGCATCATATTAAATGATGATAGAAGTAATTGCAATTTATCTTTTTTGTAACACATATTCACTGTCAACAACACGGATGATAATGAGTCGGAAAAATTAAGAAAAGGGAACGTAAGGGATAGCACATCCCAATTTTTACGGAGATGCTGTTTACCGAGCCGGGAAATTTAGAAACGATCCGGGTAAACTTATCGATTCTTTAAATAAAATTATTTTAAAAGGTTACCAATTCAACACTGTAATTAGATCTTTGAATATTGTTTTTATTGGTATTAATATTGATTTTTTTTATCAGTAAATTAAAATCAAACTAAATATTATTTTTATACAGATATCCATATTAATGGCTCTACAACCTGTCGATACCTGTATCTTGTCATTGCACAAGGTCATGTTTTTCTCTGACTGTTTATGACGTCTTAACATTAAATCCGTTGGATGTGTACTGATTGATATTTTAGTCTTGGATGCATGATTTTTTTTTATTGGCTTTGAACTAGCTGTTAGTAACTGCGAGTACTCTCAGATCTTTACTGTCTTTTTGTTTGGGGATGTATAAGTACTCTCCCACGTCCACTCTGTGTTTTTGATACTTGTGTTTGCTTTGTATCAATCTGATAAGTTATGCCCTTTTCAACTGATTTTTATAGTTTGTTCATATGTTGTACTGTAACACCACTGTCCCAGTTTAGGGGGAGGTTTAAGCGCCCGCTAACATGTTTAACCCCGCCATTAGTTGCTGTATATCATATTTGTTTTTCGATCATTATTTTGTACATAAATCAGGCCGTTAGTTTTCTCGTTTGAATAGTTTACATTGTCAATTAGGGGCTTTTTATAGCTGACTATGCGGTTGAATATCAGTTTTATCTTGAATTTTAATAAACATTTTTTATCTCTTTTTTATTGGTTTGATTTTCTTCATTGTTAAAAAAGAGAGGCGAAAGATACCAAAAAGGACACTCAAACTCATAAGTCGAAAATAAACTGACAACGTAATGGCTAATAAAAAAGGACCAACAGACAAACAGTACACAAAACTCAAAATAGTAAACTAAAGACTGAGCAACACGAACCCCACCAAAAAAGCTGTACGGTGACCTATTGTTGTTAACATACTTGTCCTTTGGTAGTCTCATATTGCATCTTATTACTTGTGGGAACACCACAAATTACTTATATTTCGATGTGTTACATATGAATTTTCTTCTGTACTTGCGTACGATTTCGTGGTATAGGGTTGACACATCATTTCCGAAGCCGTATTTTATAGGATGGCTATGGGCTAATACGCTAAAGTCCTAGGTTCGATGAAGACGCTATTGTCATCGATGGTAAAGCTGGTCTAGGAACATCCTAATAATGACTGCCGAACACTTATAAAATATATTATACCATGTGTATAACACAGTTCTATTGAATGAAATACGTTTCAGATTTGATATGACCTTCATATTAAAAGGCAAAATATTTTAAGCATCATTACCAAAATTAACCCAAAGAAATGGCCAAAACCGTAGGGACTTTTATAAAAGCTAACCAGTTTATCAACTAAATAAATGAATCAACATACTTTGTTGGCTCTTTATTATCGATTAGTACAGTATAGAGACCTACTTTACTTATATTGGGTTAATGCATCGGAAAAAAACATTTGCCAAAATTATGCTTTCTTGAAATTAACTCCGAGATGTATCCAAAATGTATAGTCACGAGTAAGCACGACTGAATAGACACTTTTGAACATCAAAATTTTTACTAATTAGGTATTGGTTTTTTTTTTTTTTTTTTTTTTTAAATTCAGCTCTGAATTATTAGAATAGTTTAGTATAAAAGACATAAAAGCCATTACCATTACTAACAGTTAACCAGAAATCACGTGGTGTCAAGCCATTGATTCATATGTACCGAATTTGTTGCCTTCAAAACGACTATTTGAGATTGATGGTCTCATTTGGTCACAAAAACATGTATATATGTCTGAAAGTCTTGATACATATTACAATTAATCATACGAACAGAGATTAATTTCAGATCAATACTAAAGAACCAATCAAGTGTTTAATTTTTTTTTGGACAAGTTTTGAAATGAACATCCATCATAATCAATTCCAGTTATTTTGATTTAGGTTCCAGGAGATAATTGAATGCGACCAGTCGATATAGAAGATGATGATGACGATGACTTTCATAGGAAAGAGCATCTTTTCCAAAAACCAATAGTTTTGTGTCTTCGGGAAGCCAGCTTAGACCATTAAACAGAACCGCCCTTTCATTTAAAAAGCATGTATGAAAGATACATCTAATAATGTGTCTTTGGAACTTTAAAATCAATCAGTAGTACATTTTGGATTCACCTGCCAAACTATACAAACACAATCATGTATGTTAAGGTAAAAAAAATGAGAAATTTATAAATAAGATGATATTCAACACTATACAAATATAGTTACATTCTTTCTGTAATTTGTATGTTTTTTTTTTTTATAACATAAGTTTCGGCAATTCCCTTTTGATAAATGAAGTAATTACGAAAAAAAAGGTTCCAATTCCTCAGGCAAAGTTGACCTTAGAAAAGATTACCTAAGCCTGTTTTTGGCAAACCCTTTCGGAATTTTGGGCCTGCAATGCTCTACAACTTCGTACTTTATTTTGCCTCTTTAACTTTGTTCATTCGACTATCAATGATGAGTCTTTTGTAGACGAAACACGCGTCTGGTATCTATGATGAGTTTATTTGATGCATTGCATTTGGCTCTTCATTTTAGGCGCCTTTTAGTAATATAGGCTCCTTAAGGTTCTAAGTATTTCAACATCAGTGGCTTTCAAGAGTTGAAGGTTAATCAAGAAAAGTGCTTCGGACGCAAGAATTTATAGTTATTTTCATTTTAAATTTGTGCTTCCATTTCCTTAACCATATAAAATCTGTACCGGTCGCTGCTCAATTCTGCATAGTTATGCTTAAATATAACCAACTGTAGTTTACAGATGTTCAAATCTCATTAATCGATTGAGAAGACAAATTAAGGAAACAAACAAAATCTGAGGGAATCGGATTATCTCCAAGACGCGAGTCCGTCCATCATCCGCCATGTGAATCCACACTCAGTCACAATTTCACAATCGGGAAAAGACGCAATCGGTATAATTACAAATTAAACGACTGTTATGGTACATGTATCTAACGATCTGGAACTGCGAAAACATGTCGTTAGTGAATTGAGACACAAATATAATATATCTGTCAATCAATTGGTAATGGTGACCTTTTAAACTTTGTATTGTCAATTGTATTCGTTCGTTTTCATAACTCGGGTGGAGCAGTTTTGTGTAAGGAGCAATCAGTGCCCATTGGACTATCGGCTGTGTTGAATTCTTATCAATCCAACGAACTCAACAAATAGGATGTTGATAAAACAGTCTATGGAGAGTTGTCTCATTGGCACTCACACCACATCTTCCTATATCTAGCATTCAAATTATTACTTCGGTGTATTGGTTTTTCGTCCGGTTCTTCACAAAGAAAGAATTTTCATTACCTAAAACATGAAATTTGTATCTACGATTCCAATTTGTGTAAAGATAGCTCTGTTTAATGAGGCGATGTATTCGATCGTTTAACCTAGCATGGGAAATTGTATTGTATAGCGCAGACAATTTTGATCTAAATGCAAAATTTTAAAGAATGTGAGTGAAGATCTTGCATTAGATATATAGAATTTATAAGAATTTGATTGAAACCGCTGGTTGCAAATATCTTATCACGATATTTCCGAAGGCCATATGTTACTGTAGACAGAACGGTAGTAAGACCTTTTAAAAGACGTTTACCATCCTGCTATACATCGTTGTTTATAAGGCTATTATTGAAGTTTGATATCTAGTATAAAGATGGGAGATTGTCATCATCCTTTCCTATGTTAATACCAAAGGAGAGAAGGAAGAATTTTTGATTTTGTGGAACCTTCTCTTTAGTGAATGATGTAGCGGTATAGATTTGTTTTAAAGTTTTAGATTTATTTAATTTAAAGTGCATTCTGATACACAAAATATCTGGGATATATAAGGGATTCTCCGTTTTGCTATGAATTCTGAATTCTTTAGCTAAATATTCCAAATAATGATTTTTGCATATGAAAACACTTTTGTTATATAACCAGTCTGCTGGAACAACATCACATTTGTCGTGAAGAAAGGATCAATCATCCACAACCTCTGGCTTTTACAAAGGGTAAAAACCCGTGTGCTCATTGTACGCCGTAGATTTTGAAAGTGTTTCTGAATGCATAACCGAACGGCTTTTATCCATTCAGACAAAGTGTCCAGTGTTGGTTCATTTGGTACCGGTGTTTCCCATTTTCTTTGAAACAAATTTATGCGATTTATAACTCAAGACCATCTTGTATTATTTGTGAAGAAGACCCTGAATATTTATCTATAAGGTCTTGGTACTTTCCGATGATTTTTTTTTCATAAAAAGGACGGGACATTCTTTGCCAAAACCCTTGTTCATTAATTGTTTGCTCAGACACCGATGACGTTTTAGAAAGTCTGAGTATTGCAGCTGCAAGCTCTTGAATATCGTATGAGTTGAGAAATTTATACGACATATGGTTAGGACAATTTATAATTTCAAAATTGAAATTGTCTCGTTAGTCATATATTCTGGTACTGAGATGACCGCTGTAGTGAAATTCGAGGTATATGTCTTGAAAGGAGGCGGAGTAAGCTGTACATGTGGTTTCTTAAATATGTAGTTCAGGATCATATACTAATGGGAATCAGGAAAGGTAGGATAGTTGATGGAAAGAACATCAATATACATGTATGTGAAATTAAATGACCTGGCTTCTCAGATCTTGTTTTTTTTAAAGTGTCTGAAGGACTCAAATGAAAATAAGAAAAAGTCGACCAGGAGAGGTGCACAGTTGGTCCCAATAGGAATAGCGACAACCTGCTTGAATATTCTACCTCCAAATTCAACAGATATGTTGTCAATGTGGAACTCTAACATAGTGATTACCTATTTTTCGGTGTAGTATCATTTATTTTCGGGCTAATTTAAACTAAAATATGCTGAATTATATCCCAAAATAATAGTAGCGTATAGTACCATGTTATGAACGAAATCATTGTGGATTATTTCTTTAAGATGAGTTTTTCAGTTTTTCATGTGGTATGGTGGTGAAAAGGGTGGAAAATTCGAAGATTTTGAAAGAAGTTATTTCAGAGAGTGACCGAGATTTAAAATTTTCCAGAGTTCTTTTGAGATTTTAAGAATCCATATAAAGTTAATGGCCTTACGCGAGTATACATTGTCACAGTATTTCTGTATTCCCTCTCTCACTGCGGACAAAATTTTGGCTAATCTAACGGACAATTCATTGGTAGAACAGGTAGATGATCCGGCAATTTATAATTGTTTGTATTGAGCTTTGTGAAGTTTATGTTTCCAATACAAACACGGTACTTCCTCAGAATTGTTTCTTATTGAAATATTTAATGAGTCCTTGAATGATTAATGGTTTGAGAGTGAGAGGTTTAGCTAGCTATAAAATCCATTCGTTTGATGTGTTTGAGCTTTTGATTTTGCCATTTGATAAGGGACTTTCCGATTTGAATTTTCCTTGGAGTTCGGTATTTTTGTTATTTTACTTTTTCCGAAGATCTCATCTTTCTAACAAAATAACGTGTTTTTATGTGGAATAACTGCTTTTGTATCACTAATAATGCAAAATTGGGCTTTGTGGTTCTGTTTAACTTCCATATTAAGCAAACATGTGTAAATCAGATATTGACTATAAAACATGACCTGTTTAAAATCCATATTCTGTCTAAACCAAACTTGATCTGTTGTAATGTGCTGAATTTTAGTCATTTCTGTTAGCTCTTTTTGTGTATTACAGCATTTGTCTTGAATATTTTCTATGGCAGACTTTTAAAATCGGTGGAGTTTGGAAAAAATTAAATAACGAAACGATATTATTGGAAGCTTTTTTCGCAAGTAAAACAAATTTTAGGAATTTTCTTCATCATAAATCTTTCAAATCTAAAGAAAATCCCTGCAACAAAAAATCAATGTTCCAATTATCTCTGAAGCTTATATCTATGCAATTATAAATACTTAATCGAGAACTCAATATTGACGACTTCCAAGTCTTAACCTCTTGAATGCTCCTGCAATAGTTCTCAATTCATTATGAATTTGTCTGGTCCTGACGACCTTAACATTATCAATTCTCTACCAAATATGTTCATAAAAGAGTAGCAAAACATTACATCCAATTCATCAATAAGAAAAAACATTGATCCACAAGACAAAGTGAAAATATCATTTTTTTTCCGGGCAAAATCTTTCTTCCTCGTCTACCCTTGTCTACCTCAATCTTCACTTAAAATAAAAAATACAAGTAGATTTGATATGATTGCCAAAAAGACAACTATTCATCCGAGACTAAATGACAGATTGAAAATACCAGTTAATATTATCTTGGAAAGGAATAGCTAACGTGTATAAGCACATCATGTTTGAGAATTGACCAAATCTATGGTTGCCGGATGCGGCCATTTCGCCTTTTCGCGTTTTCGCGTTTTTTCCTTTCACTTTGCAAACGCGAAATCGAGAAATCGAGAAATCGAAAAATCGGGAAATCGAGAAAGCGAAATCGAAAAATCGGGAAATCGAGAAATCGGGAAATCGGGAAATCGAGAAAGCGAAATCGAGAAATCGGGAAATCGGGAAATCGAGAAAGCGAAAACGCGAAATCGAGAAATTTATTTCCCGTTTTTTGCGTTTTTGCTTTCGCCTTTTCTCGTTTTCGCTTTCATTTTTTTCTTGATTTCTCGATTTTCCGATTTCTCGATTTTCCGATTTCTCGATTTCCCGATTTCCCGATTTCTCGATTTCGCGTGAAAGTGAAAGGAGAAAACGCGAAAAGGCGAAATGACCGCATCCGGCCACCATACAAACCAGACGTTATTTAACATTCCTTTGATTAAAACAAAAACTAGCTCTAAAACTGTCACCATCAAGATGCATAATTGTTTAATGATATATTTCTTACGTATGGAGAGCGTGTTTTATAATAGACAATTGGCGTTACAATGAGATCCAAGTGTGCTCCTCTTTTCGTCAGCTTATACTTCTATAAAAACAAGGCGATACGGTATAATTGCAAATGAAACAGATATAAGCGAAATGATGAGAATCTAAATAAATATAGGTCACTGTACTTCCATATAATATCTTCAGCTTCAAAAGGCCTTATCATGTCAAAATATCAAAAAAGAGTACAACAACAGCCATATTTGTGCTAAAATGAACGAAAAACAAATAGACAAGACGTTAACCAACGAAAACCACTGAATTTCAGGTATCTGACTTAAAATAGGCATATAAAAGGTGTAGTTGGGTTAAATATGTTTGTGAGCGCCCAAAGCTTCACTAAACTGGGTCAATGGTGTTACAGCACAATATAAGAACAATTAATAAACACTTACAAAATAAAAACAACACAAGGTACCGACCTAAGAGTACACGCAGTTACTGAAAGCTATCTCAAAACATGACCAACTTAAAAATAAACAATATTTTCCCCGACTTAAATTTCTTTTTATAATATTAAGTGTAAAGACCTCATTAACAGTCTGAGAAATGGTTGGCCATTTCAAATTGTCTAAATATAAATATGGATGCAAGACCAAAAGTGTTCATAAATATGTAGCGATACATATTTAGTTATGCTTTAATATATTAAAAACAAATGGAAGAAGAATGTGTCTATGGGAAACAGATACCCCGCGTGTAAATAAGCGACAAATACAGAAATTTTTCCATTTATAAAGAAACACATTTCGAGAACGGTGAAAGTGACGCTTGAAAAAACTTGATATGTGTTTGGTGGTTATAAGCATTGTATATAAGTTTCGTAACATGTGTTTGATGCAAAGTAAAGTAAGAGTGCGTATAGAAGTTTCATAAAAGAGGGACGAAAGATACCAGAGGGACAGTCAAACTCATAGATTGAAAACAAACTGACAACGCAATGGCCAAAAATAAAAAGACAAACAGACATATAATAGTACAGATGACACAACATAGAAAACTAAAGACTAAGCAACACGAACCCCACCAAACATTGGGGGTGATCTCAGGTGCTCCGGAAGGGTAAGCAGATCCTGCTCCATATGTGGCACCCGTCGTGTTGCTTATGTTATTACAAATCCGGTAAATAGTCTAATTCGGTAGGTCACATTCGTGAAAAGGGAAGGGTATTGTACTTACGACATAAGGAACATATCCGATATCATCTATGAAACGGTTATTCCATAACGGTCAACCAACTCGTGATGGCGTCCGTAAAATTTACGAAGGGATGATTTCAACTTCACCATTTGGAACTCTGGGGTTTAATAGCTTCCTTGTGAGCAGCAATCCTCTATCAAGGAAATCATGATAGGAAATACAAGCCCGGGAATATCGTATCAATTTTGAGATATATACTCCGTATGCAGGCGCTGCTGGAATGTTGCTACATAGAAATGGAAAGTTCACAATTGGGAAGCTGAAATCATCTCTTTTGTCGTAAAGTTTTGTTTTCAACCGACCATCATTGTCAATTTCTAGATGTAAGTCAAGATATGAGGCAGACTTAACTGTATCTGTAGTTTCCTTTATCTCTAGTTCGATGGGATAGATTCGTTCAACATAGTCACCAAATTTTGTATTATTTACATTCGAACATCATCTGTGTGTGGTGGTATTTAGTATTGTGTAGAAGTTATACAATATTTGATAGAGATAAAGTAAAGTTAAAGAACGGAAACCAATATTGAGACGTACGTATATTCGTGCGGACATTCGGGTGGACAAGGGTAACCCGAAGGCCCCGTCGCTGAGCGGCAACGGCATACACATGTTATAAAATAAAATTGATCGTATCTATCTTTAAGGGCCCTATCAAAACTACCCCATAAAATAAGGTTGCGATATCCCGTTTGTAAGAAGAGAAGAATTCTTAAGGTACAGTCAAACTTTAAGCCACTTATTTGTCATTGTGAAAGAATAAGGTAATGGTACACGGCAATGACACAACAGCTCAACAACACATCAAAATAGAAAACATATAAATAGTTCCTCACCAATAAGCCTGTAGCATCTAGTAAATTGCTCCGTTTATAGAAAAAATGTGAATGGATGTTACAGACACTACCTTAGATATGCTATCGACAGGAAATCCACAAAAGGACGAATACATTGTGATATAAACCAACCATTATCGACCTAGTTGTCTGACTTATATGTGACAGGGTTGAATATATAACTGTACTCAACCCTCTCCTTTTGATCATCGTCACTAATATAAAAAGGTATAAAAAACTCGCTGAAAATCTGTTCAGAAATAATCACATCACAGGGTTCAAATATAACAAACACGACAATAAAACCATAAAAATGCATTCAGTTGTTAATAAAAAGATGTTGTTAACATTCCAATAACTTCTTTATATATCAATGTCTATCCAACGACAGACAGTTTTATTTCTATTATAAGTTTACTCGTCCAGAATATACACGACACATTTTCAACTGGACGTTATTGGTGTATTAAATGGGTCTATTCTTGTAATGCTAGAAGCACAAACACATCATCCATCGTGTAATTAATTAAGGAGACATAATTGGATAAAGTAATGAATATGTTTATAGCATCTATTGATGATACAAGATATGATGTATTCTGCAGAGAATTATTGGAAAATAATGTCACACCATGTTTAATCGTGTTTATTTTAAAACATGTAACAAAAAATATATTTCAAATACTCTTTTCGAATGTCTTTCCTAGTGAACATTAATCAATTAGGCCAAAAAACAAAATTAAACGAAATGAAATATAAAATGGTTGGTATGTACATTTTGTGAACAAGAATAGAACTGCTTTGAAAGATTAGTTTTTTTTTTCTTTCATTTAACTCGTCGTTACTATAATTTCGCGTCTGACGTAAATACAAAATTTAATCCTGGTATCTATGATGAGTTTATTAGTCTGAACAAACATTTTAAGTAGAGTTCCAGCCGGTGTTTGGTTTGGTTTGCAATGCTCAATCTTTAGTTTTGAATGGACTCTTTCTTTGTCTTTTCGTAGTCTTTCTTTGAACCTTTGTTTTGCCCTTATTTCTTCGACTTGGATTTTATAGCACCAGCTTGTATTGTCTTCCATTCTTTTGTTTTATGAGACTGGAGTAAATGATCACACCTTATGAGAAACCCTTTGAAATCAAACAAAGGCATTTAAATCTACATATATATATATTACTTTAATAAAAAAGTACGCCTTATGTGACTTGTAAAATAATTGTTTATGTGTTAGATTGGTTATTAAAACAGTGATGCAGAACAAGACAAATAAACTGTAAGTATGAAATTATGTAGTAAGAACTTCAGAACAACTAAATAATTTCATTCCCGCGCCCCTAATACATTTATCATTGGAATTCAATAAAACGCTCAGTTAAATTTAAATAGGACATCGTATATGATAGAATTGAGAATGGAAACGGGGAATGTGTCAAAGAGACAACAACCCGACCAAAGAGCAAAACCAAAGGCCACCAATGGGTCTTCAACGCAGCGAAAAAATCCTGCACCCGGTGGTGGGTTTTAGCAGCCCACTGAACAGTATAGTAGTTCAGAGAAACTCCGAAACTTATAAATGAACCAACATTTTAAAATATACTAGACTTACAAAGGACAGAAGTTTCTAACTTGAGACATGCGCAATTGAATAAACTTGCTTTAAAGTAAGACTGAAATCAACACTACACAAAATTTACGGTTACGATCATGAATTGGTTGACCAAAAACGATAGGTATGTGTCTAAACTCACGAGAGACCTAATTATATTCTTTGTTTTGGATCTTTAAACACTAGAAAAGTTGTCTAATCTTAAATTAACAATAGAGTCATATTAATGTATTATTAATAATCCTGCAATACATGATTTACTTGATCTAGGATTCCTATGGTTGGTGATGGATGTACAACAGGAAACGCTTACCACATCGATGTACCGAGTGCATGTGATTCACTCAAGTTTATTTTGTCTTGGTTTATTGTTGCAAAAAATGAACTAGCGAGTTTAGACAACGGTAAAGTAACGTTGCATATTATCAATGCAGTTTAAAACTTTTAAAAATGACAATTTTTTTATTTAAAGGTATTTGGGAGTATTCATTTTAATTAATTATACAATTATTTGGCAAAAGTTTTAATAGTTCAATGCTCTTCTACTTTGCTTTTTGATTTGGCCTTCCTACTGTTAGCGCCACTGATTATTGCTGATGTGTCGGAAACGCGTGGATTCCAAGGTATATGCCTGATATCTTTGTTTTGCAACTACTTGATTGAAAACGCTAACTTGTGGTCGTTGAGTATCTGAAGGAATCACCAGCCAATGTTGACATGAAATATCACTCATACGAAAAAAGTCAATTTCTGTAAATTCACTGTCCATGAAATCTTAAAGTCGTTCGAAACACGAAAGTTTTCTACCCAAGACATAGATGGCCTTAAGGTGATGTTGCAAAAATAGACGTATTCGTTACTCTTTCATACGTAGATTAATGAAATTGATCACATACATGTTGTTTTTCAAAAAATAAAACTTTATTTAAAATCATTTTTACGCCATATATTTGTTTTTGAGAAAATCCGGTGAAAATTACCGCGGTTTTTAAAACTCCCATTATTTTTACATTATACTAATTTTATTATTTGAATCATAGATGTGGTTTATAGAACTTTTTCAAATTACTTTAATTTAATTTAAGTCGTTATGCGTCGGTTCATCAACAGCAGCATCAATTACTAGATGTTAACATATCTGAATTTACAGTATACTAATTTTATTAAAGGTGTGACAAAATGAGCAAATGTTTGAACCATGTAGAGACAACAACCATACCAAAGAGCAAAACCAAAGGCCACCAATGGGTCTTCAACGCAGCGAAAAATCCTGCACCCGTTGGTGGGTTTAGCAGCCCACTGAACAGTATAGTAGTTCATAAACTTGCTTTAAAGTAAGACTGAAATCAACACTACACAAAATTTACGGTTATTTTTACATTATACTAATTTTATTATTTGAATCATAGATGTGGTTTATAGAACTTTTCAAATTACTTTAATTTAATTTAAGTCGTTATGCGTCGGTTCATCAACAGCAGCATCAATTACTAGATGTTAACATATCTGAATTTACAGTATACTAATTTTATTAAAGGTGTGACAAAATGAGCAAATGTTTGAACCATGTAGTCTTCAATATTATTCCTTTAATGACTATTTGTCATTTGTGTAGTGTTATGTATCTCCAGAAGAAGTAACCTCTTCCGTCAATGGTTTGTTCCCTTCATCACATTTACACATGATAATGATACATGGGACCTTTGATTGTTTTATCATGGCTGGAGTTTGATTACATTTACACATGATAACAGTATTTCGCCTCATCGCCACTATTGTCATATTTGTACCATTAGCCACATCGTGGTCCTCATGTCTAGTGTAACGGCGAATAAAAGGAATTTTATCGCATGTTCCTGGTGATTTGTCTCTTTTCATAAACCTGAAAGTAGATAACTGAACATTAGAATGTGTTTACATAGCCAAAAGCTACAGTACATGATAATTTGCTCAACTTGGGCTTGAATTACGTATAGTTTCCAGAGTAGATTTAGAAATTATTGGAATGTTTCTCTTAATGCGAAAAATGTCAAACTATGAGGTTAGCTATTATAAGTGAAATACCGTCTCAAATACAGAGAAACAATGACAAAATTACTTCAACTTCGTGTTTTACTCCAAAGATGTTGAATTTCGAATTTACAATGGACTCTTAAACTAAAGTGTGATTTCTACACAAGTAAATGACATTCATTTTAAATTCAATTAACGATTCTCTAGGTTCGATTTATTCCTCGTACCTTTTGTAAGAAGAGTCTGAATAAAAATTAAAAAAATAAAGTAATTAGAAGAAAAATCTGAATATTGATTCAATCTACCATGTTACCTGGACACTGAACGCGCACAAAGTCAGGTATAAAAGGAGTTTTACATTTAGTTATACATTTTCAGTCAACACCACTGCTGGGGACAGTTTCTATAGTCCCAGGGTGTATCATCAGCGTCAACACCACTGCTGGGGACAGTTTCTATAGTCCCAGGGTGTATCATCAGCGTCAACACCACTGCTGGGGACAGTTTCTATAGTCCCAGGGTGTATCATCAGCGTCAACACCACTGCTGGGGACAGTTTCTAGTCCCAGGGTGTATCATCAGCGTCAACACCACTGCTGGGGACAGTTTCTATAGTCCCAGGGTGTATCATCAGCGTCAACACCACTGCTGGGGACAGTTTCTAGTCTCAGGGTGTATCATCAGCGTCAACACCACTGCTGGGGACAGTTTCTATAGTCCCAGGGTGTATCATCAGCGTCAACACCACTGCTGGGGACAGTTTCTATAGTCCCATGGTGTATCATCAGCGTCAAAACCACTGCTGGGGACAGTTTCTATAGTCCCAGGGTGTATCATCAGCGTCAACACCACTGCTGGGGACAGTTTCTAGTCCAAGGGTGTATCATTTCAGTCAACACCACTGCTGGGGACAGTTTCTATAGTCCCAGGGTGTATCATCAGCTCAGTAGCCAGTGCTTCGGTACGGATACATTCATAACAAGTTTTTGGGGTTTAATTTCACCGTTTAAAAAATATCAAGAAAATTTAGTTCAAACTCCCTCAAGCAAAGTTGACCTTAGATACATTAAGCTGAGGACCATTTTGGCTCTTAACGGTTCTTCATATTCATATATCCCTGGCTTTTAAAAGTTTTATCGTTCCTGATATAAGTAAAACCAGTGCTTTGGACGACGAAGTTTATAAAGTGTTATTTTTATTTACGTCTCTGTGATTTTCTTTGGTTGTGATAACTATAGTGGTAGTTTTTCGATTTTAGTAGAATTATTTATTTTCATCGTTCAATCTCAACTTTTCTGATTGATTGATAAGCTTTATTTGTTTTATTCAATCATAATGCAATTAGGTCTAGGCAAATTCTTATTAACAAACACTGATTATATGCCTTTAATGTTAAAGGGAATAGAAAAAAGTGACATTTACTTTGAACACTTTCCGTGTTTTACCTTTACACAAATAATTTCCGATTCAAATACTAGTAATTTTAAGGTAACTTTAATGTGTGAATCAGATACTTCACAATGGTGAACCAGCTCACGAAACGACCATACAATCATCCGTGCAAGCTAACGTTTGATTTGAAAAGGAGATATCAGGTATATGTTACGTGGCAGCAAAATGTTACTTTCAAATCAAAGTATTAAATTGTAAAAACAAAATAGAAACAGGAATCATTTGGGATGATGAAATTGTGTAATTCAAGCAATTTTCAGTCAGAATATACATGCCTTTTGAATTAAGATTGAAATTGTGTTTGTATGTCGAAAGGTCAAACATCTTTCAAATGTATCTGGTAATGAATGCCATCAACGTTACCTCACCATGAACCCGAATCTAGTATTGCATTTCGTCATGTTTCCTATTGTTTTAATTAAACAATGGTGATTTACATCGAAGTATTAATGGCAAAAGTCGGTAGCAAAGCATTCAAGATCAAGAACTGTCAATTTCTTTTAAGCATTTGGCTTCATTTACATGTTCACAAAGGCTAAAACTTTACAATAAATTATACATTCTTTATTAGGATGATTGTTCAGCCTTTTCTCATACCAAGAAAGTATCAATTCATTTTATTATCTACCATCAAACTAACGAAATAACATATCTACAAACTATATATAATTTTACATGTAGAGACGTGAATATTTATAAACATAGTAATAAAAACGACAATTGCTGTTATATGAAATGAAAAAAAAATACAATTTCAACAAATGTCATGAGCAGTTAGGGATTGCTGTCGTTCCAACTCGCGACCACTATTCCATGGAAAGGGGGAATCGGTTGATAGAAGTGGAACTCAATAGAATGTTCATTAATATACATTTTCTTATTTTCTTAATTTTCCTACGTTTCAATGAATTATTGAATAAAAACAACAATAAGGAATTCCCCTATATCTTTTTATGTGACCAGATGTACAATGTTCATTACTGTTTTACTGGATCTAAATGCGATCAGTTACGTGATTAACTGAATTTGAAGGTCTATTAACCACAACGTATACAATGAAATTGATTTCTGCGAGTCGTAGGCATCGCAACCAATAGTTGACCCATTCCCATTTTAAGAATAATTATTCACATGTTAAGAAATATGGTTTTTTTTTTAAGATAATTTAGCCTCATTTAGAACGATACTATAAATCTCCCTAAACGATTTGTTGCATGATAAGAGGTCATTAATGAACACTCAGAATACTCTTACTGCTCGCTAAATTTCCGTTTTCGATCCAGCCCAAGATATTTCCACTAAATATTAAGCTTTTTTTAGACTGTATATCGAAATTATTCAATTAACTTATAAATAATTATGATAAATATGAATGTTTATTTTAGCAGAGTTATGATGAAGAATGACTTCAAATTGACACTACACAAGTTTTTATATAAAATGTCAACATCTGATGTTTTAACAAAAAACATACAATAATCACTGATGTGGTAAATAATTGGTATCCTTGGATTCATCTATTATGGCCCAAAACGTAGAAATCTGCTTATGACATTTGGGACTAAGACAACATAGAAGTTCTATAGAAGCATCGCTTTTTCGTTACCCAGTAAACAGACAGAAACTTCATGTTCGTTAATTTTGAAAACCAAATAGAGAAAATATACAAAGAAACTAAATAACATTGAATTTCACTGACCTCATTTTGAGATGTCCAGTCGAATTTCATTGGGTCTTATCTTAATACATTTGACATCCGTAGTCCGCACTAACAAGAAGATGTAGCCATTACAGTCATTTTTATTACTGGGTTTTGAAAAAGCGGTCTTCCCGACTAACCTTGGTTTATGCACCTTGCACAAATGAAAAGCTCCATATATGATAGGATTCAACACTGCGTTAGACTGACCAATCGTTGTTAAAACTGTCAATAATGTAGCATCATATGTTTCCTCTGAATCACCGAAAGCTTTTCTTGTAAATATAACATAGTAAGGAAACCAACAAACGATGAATGTTGCTACAATAAAAATAGACATTCGCAAAGCTTTTCGTTTTGCTTTCCTCATGAACGTGCTCCTAACTTGTCCTCTCGCCGATTCTGATGACGTTGACGCATTTTCTGGTTCTACAAATATAAATACATTCGTACATTGAATGCGACTGTTTCGTTAATCAATATTAGTTTTGGTTCGATTCACATTTTTTATTAAATAAAATAAATAGTAGAAGGGTTAACTTTGGTCTATTTACTATATCACTACAAAACCTGTAACAACATGGTGTCGATAATTTTTTCAAACTTCCTTCCGCTTTTCTTTTTATTTTGGGATTGCTCGTAAAACATAAAGCAGCAAACGATTTCTCGCAAAATGAATCTGATAACATGAATCAAGAAGAAACAAATGATTTACCGCATAATTATATATATGATCGCAGAAAAGTATGACAAGTAAAGCAAACATGCCAAATCCACTTATTACAAATTGATAACATTCGGGAGCAAACCAGTTAGCACTCGCTTCATATTAGTTCATTATAATTAGTTTTCCTTTAACATTAATCTTTGTAAGTTGCTTTGCAAATTTTCATGCATTTTCAAAGTGGACAAACAAATTAAAATAGGGTCACCAAAGTTTTCGGACCATTATTTAAAACATAAATATTTTTTTCAATGGGCTTTTAATCTTCTATGAAATAATTTTTTTAATGGTCAAGCCCTCTGGATCATGCTTTTGATATTCGTTTTTGTTTGTGTGTCTGTTTTTATCGGAACTTTTGTTTTACAAATCTATAGTAAATTGGTTTGATTTGTGCTGTGTCATATGTTTTTGTGATTTCTGTGATTTCATTTTATGCATCATTGAATATTGCATAGAACTTATTGACGAAGAAAAAATAAGTTGATGACAGTTGTAAGTCATTTTATAGGCAATCTTTTCACGGATAACGAACTTGCAGTTTTTTGGCGATTTCAAGATGTACTAGAGGGCCAAATATGTGATATATAAAAATGAGGCCAACTTTAGGTTGGTACTTTTGTGTCTCTTGTCTTAATGTTAGTTGTGTATGTGCTTTGTGCCGATGAGTTGAGTCAAACCATTTCCAACTGATTTCTACAGTTTATTCTTACGTTGTGCCGGTTCACTGCCGTCGAGAGTTTTAGGGGTTTAGGGTGACGGCCACAAAATGTTTAAACCCACCAAACATTATGTGTGCCTGTCTCAGGTCAGGAGCCTTAAATTCTGTGGTTGTTGTAAGTTTTTTTCTGTCGTATTTGATTTCGTTTGTTGTTTTGTCATGTCTGAGCCTTTTATACCCAACTATACGGTATGATGGGTTTTATTTCTTCTTTAAGGCCGTACGATGACCTTTAGTTGTTTAGAACCTACCACATCTCCATATTTTATATTTATTGGTCACTTATTATTATTTGCGTAATAATATGAACATTATATTAAGATGTTTAGTTGGCTAGAGCTTGTAAAGAAGTTGGTGCTGTGGTGTCCATTTGTTGTTATATTAAGACCATTGTTTCAGGATTAAAAGCAAAGTAAAAGTCTGGTACAATGCGAAATAAAATGATTATGTTAAAGCTCTTAAAGAGTTTGATCTTTAAACCCAATCTACTATTTAATTAAGATAGAGTTTTGTTTTTATAACAAACATATTGTTATTTCATCGCGTGCGATTAATGTTTTCGGTCCTAAAATTCGAACTAAAAAGAATTTAAAACGTAAATAATAAAAAATATAAAACCCCTTTACTTTCTGGTTTATTCACGTTTCTCCAACATTGGATAATTAGTCTAAAACAACATTAAGGATTAGGAGGTCCTCTTAAGGACTGGCATCTTGATATTTACCTGTAATTCACCTGTATCAGTTCTTAACAAAAATATTGTAATATGAATATTGTTTAAAGATCATAATAGTATAAATTCTACCTCAGGAATAGATTACCTTAGCTGTATTTGGCAAAACTTTTAGGAATTTTTGGTCCTCAATGCTCTTCAACTTCGTACTTTGTTTGGCCTTTTTAACTTTTTTTTATTCGAGCGTCACTGATGAGTCTTTTGTAGACGAAACACGCGTCTGGCGCAAATACAAAATTTCATCCTGGTATGTATGATGAGTTTATTTAACCATTAACAAAACATTTTTTTTTTACAATAATTTGTTTTTCCTTTATTTTTGGTTGAATATAACAAGAAAATGTTACGTAATTATTTTATCCGTGTTTGAATTACAAAACTAAAAGTTATTCAAAAAAAAAAAAAAAAAAAAAAAAATCCATGAACATTGTAAGCAAGGAAATTAAAAACATTTCTCTTTCAACTGTGACAATTTCATAAAAATTTATCAAGAAATAATCTCAAAATGATTTTTTGAAATAAAAATGAATTTTTATTGAAAATAACATGACAAATCGAAATGTTCACTGATTGTACCTCGTTTTAGTAATTTATTCTATTATTTGATATGTTTTTGTATTTGTGTTACATGTAGATATCCAAATCTAAAACGATGCGCAACAACGAAGTTTTATGTACGTATATAGTCATCGAAAGCTGTGATCTTCTAGTGCGAAGAATCATATATCGTCTACCTGGTCGTTCTGTCTGTATATCATAAGAGTCGAAGTCAAAGTTCTTGGCATGCTGTCTTCAGCAGATGGGAAGAGTCAGTCGTATATCTGTTCACTTTTTCCACGAAAAAGGCAGAATACAAAATGGGTACATCACGACGTGAACTGTAGGGTGCTTTACTGTGGAAACTGGCTTGTTGAATTGTGAGCTACAAGTATTCTCGATTTGTCACATAAGCTTTGGACAATTAATGTAAGCTGACTAAGAAATTTAAAATCTACATCTTCGATAATAAGCAGCGTTTAATAGTTTCATATAAGCTTAATGACTCAAGCTATTATAAATTCTTAAAAGCTCTCAGAATATAAAATGTTTATTTTCATTCAAGATCGCAACATTGTAATCAGTAGTACATTATTATGGAAAATAGAAAAAAATGTGAAAACAAAGTAAAATTAAAATTTACATCACTGTGCTAGATTATATCGACTTTTAAAATCTTGGGAAACTATTTTTTTTAAATATGAAAAACAATTATTGTAAAACAAATATGTTTTGTTAATATTTTACAATAGATCTTAAAAAATACCCCTTTTAACAATATTTTAGTTAAGAACTGAAACAGGTGAATTACAGGTAAATAACAAGATACCAGTCCTTAGGAAGATCCCCCTAATTCTTTAATGTTGATTTAGCCGAATTATTTAATGTTGGAGAAACGTGAACATACCTCCTTTCTAGCCACTGTTTTAACTATCATGATACATTGTAATAACAGCAGCAATTAAATCCTATAATGAAATTTCAGCTAAAAGTAACGGTAATATACGTATGATTAACATGTTAAAAAAATCCAAACGGTTAGGCATATACATAAAAGGAGATGGGTTATGATTGCTAATGAGACACCAATTCTTTAAAACACTTTTACTTTGAAATAAATTGCATGTAATTCAAGTTTCTTTGCCGTAACTAAACACTTACCTCTAAACTCCTTAGATTTTCTAGATATTGTGTAAAATATGAGACCATACGATACAACCATAACTCCTAGAGGTATCATGAACTGGGTAATCAACGAAAACATGTTGTACATTTTCTGATATTGCTTGTAAGGGAAAGTCTTATCGACACATTGATAGAAATCTTCCTCAAATGGTCCTCTCAGTACACTAAATATAAAAACCTGAAAAAATAATGGGGTTTATTAAAGTTTTACTAGATAGTTATCATTGATATAGATAGGTAGATAAAAGAATGTACGATTAAAATCAGTACATGAAAAGGACAACTGTACAATACCGGTATAATAGATATTAAACAATACCGCATCAAACAATGCTTGCAGTTAATTGAAAGCAAGCCCAAAGCGCTAAGTCTTATCCTGTTGATATGAATTATGCCGTCCTATACTATAGGTTCTTTATTTATGAAAATATAAAAGTATGATCCGTAATCCTGGTTTCATAAAACATGTTTAACCCCGCCGCATTTTTGCGCCTGTCCCAGGTCAGGAGCCTCTGGCCTTTGTTAGTCTTGTATGTTTTTTTTTAATTTTAGTTCCTTTATATGTTTTGGAGTTTAGTGTGACGTCCATTTTCACTGAACCAGTACACAATTTTATTTAGGGGCCAGCTGAGGACCACCTCCGGGTGCGGGATTTTCTCGCTGCGTTGAAGACCCATTGGTGGCCTTCGGCTGTTATCTGCTCTTTGGCCAGGTTGTTGTCCCTTTGATATATTCCCCATTTCCATTCTCAATTTTATTGTTTAATTTGATGATATGAAAATAAAGAGATGTAGTATGATTGCCAATTTGCTTAATTTGATGAGACCATTTAGTGAATGCATTTCAAACAATGAATATTGATTTTAGGAACTAAAATCGAAACGCAGTACAACAATTTACAGAATAGAAATAAGGAGCATTCAAAGATATACACTTACAAAAAAATTAAACCATAAAAACTAAGACAAACAAGTAACAATCAGAAAATCAAGAAATCAAGAAAAAATTTACTTCAGAATAAGCATGCTGAAGAGTTAGCCGCAATGTTTTTGTCAATTAAATAGCAATATACTGTATACAATAATTCGTCTTTCACTTAGTATGTGCATGAATTGGAATATACAAATGTACGTTTAAAGTAATATGCAAATAAAATCCTTAAAGCATGTCATGGATTGTTCAATGAAGGGGAATAGCCAATTATTTGTAAAGGGGAATATACTTATTAACTGTAAAATTATTATACTATTTACTCCCTTAAGCTTGTTTACGATCTTAAAATCGATTTATTTTTTCAAAGAAAACAAAAACAACAAAAGGCTAAAGACGTCTATGGACGTCACATATTGCAATATGTTTCATACCTTCAAAGAATTATTTCAGTTTTTAATTTTTAGCGGAAGAAACATACAAATATCACATCAAACAAATTTTAAAAAAATGTCCATTTCTAAAGCACTTCATATATTAGATATTACATTTAAAATCTGAATGAATTATATGTATTCGTATTTAAAGCAATAAGTATTATTTCACACGTCATTGTGTATTTGTAAAAGAACGTATTCCATAATAGGGGTCTTGTATAAAGTTGTCAGTCGAAAATTAAAAAAAAAATATACAAATTTCACTTTCCTTTATAAGGTAGCAAGATGTCAGGGACGAGTACTTTTAGCGCAAACAATTAATTCGGATGGTAGGCGCCTTCAAACATGTTTGACACCGCCGAATTATGTATGTGCCTGTCTCAAGTCAGGAGGCTGTAATTCAGTGGTTGTTTGTTGTTGTATATCATATTTGTTTTTCGTTCATTGTTTTGTACAAAAATCAGGCCGATAGATTTATCGTTTCAATTGTTTTACATTTGTCATTACGTTGCCTTTTATATCTGACTATGCGGTATTGGTTTTGCTCAGTGTTCAAGGTCGTACGGTGACCTATAGTTGTTAACATCTATGTCATTTTGGGATCTGGAGAAGAGTTGTCTCATTGGCAATCATACCACATCTTATTCTTAAATATATTTGCGATTAACACGTGTAATAAATTAAGAGAAACATTTTTATGCAAATGAAATCTCTTCACTTGTAACATCATGATCACTGATTACGTTTGTGTTGACCATACGATCATGTCTCTAATAGCTATTAATATACTTCTTAAACGTCAATGTAAAACCATATTTGTTACATCAATTTAATTGTTCATTTTTGGGGCAATTTTGTTAATTGAACGCGGGTGCGTGTACTTATGGATCCCGAGATGTCAATGTGTTTTTAAATATGCAAATATACATCCAATAACATCACCTGTGAATATATCTTAAAAAAAGTCATTCAAGAATGTATTAAAATGATACACAAACATTTTCAGAACAAATTACTAAATTTTTTTTGGTTTTTTTTTTTTTTTTGTGGCTTTACTTTTGAACGTTTCTAAGGATATCATGTACAGCGTATGTTACCACACTCACTAGACGCAATTCACAGGTTTAGACACCTCGGTCTGTACCAACAGATTTCTTGAATTAAATTGGTTCAAAATATCAAAGAAAAAGTCATCCCTTCGGAAGTTTTACGGTCGACATCAGGCCCGAGACCACAATTAAGGACCGCGCTTTTCGTTGTCCACGAACATGGTTTCCTTTAATTAAAGTGTATTTTTTCTTTATTTTTTTTTCTTTCCCTTTCTCATTCATGTCTTAGTTTTTATTGGGTGGAAATGAAAGAAAATGGCTGAAATAAATTTTTGGATGTTGTATTTTAACTGATTTTGATATGGACAGAGTGATTAGGCCAGGTGCAAAAAGGTAATATTTACAGTTTTCGGAACATCTCTTGACTTGTCCATGGGAGTATGCATGTGTATTGGCTAAATTTGTAAGATGTAAAAGTGCAATCTTTCTGAATGTTGGATATATTTTTGGACTAGTACTGTACATTACACATACAAAAGATTTGACAAAAATACTTGGGGCAATTTTTTTAATGAGACAAAACGTTATAAAGAACTAATAAAGGAATTTAATTGTGGTCTGTGGCCATCATGATTTGGTTGACTGCTATGGGATATCCGTGTCAAATCGTTGAATTCACTTGTCGTTGCCACAATTCCGCTATCCAAATGCGAGCTGTCACCACATGTTTACTTACATCAGGAACTTGACGGGTGTCTTTAATGAGGCAGTAAACTTATAACCCATCTAGAGCATCTGAGTTCATCCCCTGTTTTTTGTGGGGTATTTAGTTTTCTGTTTTGTGATTTGTGAACTGGTTTGTTTTTTGTCATTTTGTCCGGTTATGTTTTAGCCATCGTATTTAGGTTATTTTTCGACGACTTACGGTTTTCAAATGTCTTCTTGGTATTTCTTTCACTCTAACATGTAAATTAAAAAAACTGCAATATGACAATAATGGCTGTGGCAAATATTTAGTTCATTTAGGAAGTATGCAAATTAAACACTAAATCTATTTTATAGATGGTGGGGAACTATGATTGCTATTACAAAGGAGGGTATGTTTTGTGGGTGCATAATTTTGACCTTGTGATAAGTAATTTAAAGACCACTCAAAGCGTTATTACATGGAATGGTGTACGTGCAGATATCGTAGGACATGGTGTTTATCTTCCACATTGCGACTGAACATGGTTGGTTGTTCATACATTCCGGACAGCCAAAAGGATACCCCTCTCCTGCAAACATACATACGTGTCTATCTATCGGATGAGAAAACAAGTTGACTATATATCTATATCAGTAAACTTTGAGATATCTTTATTCAATGATGTAGTAATGATATACATGAAGTTTCATGATTATTAAGGAGTGATAACAAATCATTGGCAATATACTATATGATTAAATTATCAATCAATGCAATAAAGATTACAATCATATTCGTTACCTATACCACCACTTCATTGAAGTTATATTTCTATTTCTCTGTTATGAAATATTACTCTTTGTCAATAGATATATCTCCAAGATATACACAGGTGCGGATCAAAATAGCATAATGTTCAGATATTTCTTGCCAGTTGAGGATTGCGTGTTAAGTTTATTAAATTGCATAGTTGTTATAAAACGGCTGAATACAAATTAATCGGTATTTACAATGATCATATTGATGAAAGGAATCTTAGATACAATCACATATGCGGCTTTTCCGCAATTCAAAGCAAAACGTAGTTCACTTCAAATCGGCATTGTTCCATAATGCAATTAACTGATGAAATATCTAAATAATAATCATGGATTACTGAAAATGAACTCGTGCAGAGTGCTATTTGGTTACTAAATATTGACAACTTGTTTTGAGATATCATTTATATTGTTTGTTTTGTTTCTATCTCATAGAAGGTTAGAATAAAATATGTTTATATCTTTCGATTTTGATAGTATATGGCCTCTACACATGAATCAAAAATATTTACAATCAATTACTCTTATGGCTGTCATATAAATTATGTCATAAAATATCAACAGTTTATATATATCCGGAAAAGAAATTCACTCAGCAACTGTATGTTGTCTTTATATTCACTTTCAAAAAATAGTGTTAGCGACGCTTGTGCTCTAAGCTAATTTAGCTATAATGCTCCTACAATCAGTTTATTTTTTCTAAAATTCTGGAAAATCTTCCTTATGGCGTCACTTTAATAGCGCCACAGTAATTTTGTGTAAATAAGGCTTGCCTTATATTGAAATTTTCACAAAGTCCGTCTTCGGAATCTGTAAAATAGTAAATTACATTTTTAACGGATTTAGTGGATCCATGTGTCTCGACTGCGATTGCCGAAGAAGCTTCTCCCCAAATTTCTGAAAATTACAATAGATTTGACAAAATTATTGATGTCAAAAAAGTGTATGTGCTATCATTGTCCCTTTCTATTTTGATACCTTCGCTCATTAGAGTCGAGGGGGTTTATAAAAAATCCAATTGACTGTCCGTCCGTCCGATAACTGATATTTTAAATTAATTGAAATGGTTGATGGAATGTTTTTGACCTCTTAACACATGTTGAGGTTGATTTTATTTATTTTTTCCTTAACCGTTACAGAGTAATGGTACTTGATTGTTGCAATAATTCTATAATTTGTGGTTTCCAGATGATTAGAAGAGAACAGCTTTTTGAAATATCACGGTCATGTTTAACCACTGAACACAAGTTAAGTTTGAATTCACTCTTACCATTCAGATTTATGGTACTTCAGTGTTGCAAAAAAGTAAACATTTTGTGATTTCCAGATGGTAAATTATAGATAAACGCTTTTTGAAATATATTGAAATTTGAATAGAATTGTTTTGAACCACTAAACACATTTTTATTTCTATTTTCGTCGTTTTAACTATTCATTTTTCAGAGTAATAAAAAAATAATGCCGTCATTTAGTGCTTGGTTAATTAAGCTTCTTCATGATCAAAAGACGGCTGAATACAGATTAATCGGTACTTGCATTCATCATATTGATGAAATGAATCCTTAGATATCTCCACATATGCGGCTTTTCCGCAATTCAAAGCAAAATACATGTATATTTCACTTCAAATCAGTTTTGCTCAATAATGCAATAAACTGATGCACTATTAATATATAAATGATTAAGGTATCGTATTCAGTAGGTTCTCATTACTTATAATTGCAGTATATTTGACACAGATTACAAAAAAAAAAAAAAAATTAAATAAATTCAATAATTAATAATTAATTCATAGGATGAAGACATAATCTTTCAGTCAGTTTAATTGAAGTCTGGAGCTGGCGTGTCTGTGACTGCTAGTTAAGTTGTCCTATGTTAATTTATGTTTATTATAATTGTCATCTTGCTTAGTTTCTTCTGTTACCTATTCTAACATCGGACTCGCACTTCTTTTGAACTGAGTTTTACTGTGCGTTTCGTTGTGTGTTTGTTTATTCCACATTGGCTAGAGGTATAGGGGGAGGGTTGAGATGTCACAAAGCATGTTTAACCCGCCACATTTTTTGCACCTGTCTCAAGTCAGGAACCTGAAGCCTTTGTTAGTCTTGTGTGTCTTTTTAATTTGTTTCATTTGCATGTTTCGGACTTAATTGTGGCGTCCTTTCGCTAAACTAGTATACATTATTGTTTAGGAGCAAGATGAAGCGCGCCCCTGGTTGCGGGATTTTTTCGCTGGGTTGAAGACTCATTGGTGGCCTTTGAATGTTTTTTTTTGCTTTTTGGTCGGATTGTTGTCTCTTTGGCACATTCCCCGTTTCCATTCTCTATTCTGATATATGTGTTAGTTCAATATCTTAGTTTATAATGTGAGTATTACAACATATCAAATAATCTCATACATTCTACGGCTGCATTTAACTTTTGATGACCATGTACACATACGAAAACGGTCCAAGAAATCCAGATTAATCTATATTTTCCTTCGATAATAAAGGGTGCCATTTCAACTGAATATCTACCATAATAGACTTTTAAAGTGGACCAATGACATTTACATGTATAATAAACAGTAGTGAGGGTCTTTTACTGTCGATAAGGAAATAAAATTAAAGTTCGCAAACCAGCTTATTGTGTATAGCTTGCCTTGTTGTCTTTTAGTTTTACAAGTCCCCATGGGTGACAGGGGAATAGAAATATGGTCACTACAGGTCTTCTTCCGACCGGCAGTAAAACCATTGCCAAAGTAGGGCGTCCGTTTGGCTGTGCGGGGATGTACTAGTACGCCGCCACGTCCGGTCAGAATTGGGACGTTTAATCCGATGTGTCGTGTAGAGAGAGTGCCACGCTGTCTGCACGTTAAGAACCCTTGTAGCAACTCTTGGATGGGTCCGTAGATGGCTGTTGCAGGGCAAAATTTCTGTCCTTATCCATTAAACCCTCATTTTCCAGTGGCAATCTAAATTTGCCCGACCTTCATCCCGGACGGCCTCTATTACATGATCTACTTAGTGTATTTATTGTTGATTTGTCCTCGTCCTGAACATGTGTGGATTAACTGCCACTGGACGGTAAGCAACCAACAGTAAATCAATCAACTTAGTTTCGGAAGCCATGGGACTGAGATTAAATGATTTTTTATTCCAATATTATCATTTTTTTTCTGAATTCCCTCGGAGTACAATTTAGGGATACGGAAGTAAATAAATATGAAACACATAGTTTAACGAACATAACCATGGCACGTTACAAATACCGTTTTGATTTCATTAATACATTAATAGAAGCATCGGGGTTAGAAAAATGGATACTTGTTTTAACTTTATTGCACGTATATAGATATTCCTATACGTACTTCTGTTCTGCAACAACTCCTTTGCCAACACGATTTAAACTCCTTGCCCTTTAGAGGAAATAATAGTTAATATCACTGGTTGAAGTTACATGTCGTTAATGATGTAGTTTCAAATGTCATTTCAAGACATGATGTTCACGAAGCGCAGTAACTTAATATGGTTTTCAGCTTATATGTATAAAGAAAAATAAATGGATCAATTCGAATGTCGTTTTATTGTGCTAAAAAATACAAGTTAGTGAGTATAACACCTGATTTTGCCATAAAATCCGATTAAACATATGAATGAGTAGGATGTCAAAACGATATTCTAACTATGATCTTTTAGGAATTTAAAGTTATCAGTTCAAATCACAGCAAATTAAAGTTTTATAATGCCACACGGTAAAATCAAACAGCACTTTAGATTAATAGTGCATACAATTTCACTACAATTATACTAGGATTTTATTCATTAAGTAAACTTTCTTTTGTGTTTTCACGTTTCACATAAGAATATTAGAATTCCTCGAAGATCATCTTTCCCTTGTGATTGACATGCGTTACTGGATTACTGGAATAACACGAAAGAACGCAGAAAATTTCCAGATCGATTCGTGTCACTCTCATAACAACTTCTATTGCCGGGATGATGTGAAGCATGTTGTAATTGTATAAATGTTTGTATTGTCTTGATATTTTACTATCAGATTGTAGAGCAAATTATGACAGTATCTCTTGAGAGATTTAATAGTATAAATGTACGTAAAATGTTCTTTATCTCAGTAAAAAGTGTGTATACAATATATTTTTTCAATGAATAACAAAACATATCGAATTCAAATGTGTTACTGCAGTGATAATCATCCTCTGTTTGGGCACATTCGATTGATTTTGTAAAATGCGTGACTTAAAACAGTTTTAACATGAGACAAATTTGTTTTTCATATTTTAAAAAAATTTATATAAACGAAAATTGTTATAACAAATATGTTCGTGTGACGAAAATTTAGCAAATTAGTACTTACAATGCGAAGATCAATAAACAAGCATTGAAAAGAACCACGTAAGGAGATTAACTTAGCCTTATCTTAACAACATATATATACTTTATTACCTTAAACTTTACAGTTCACCGGTGTATACGTACTACAATAGTAATGTTTGCCATAAAAATGTAGACTGAGAATGTTGATATTTTAAATAACAACTTGAAAAGTATAACAATAATACCCAATGTCAAGGTAAATTCAAAAGGGGGAAAGTCCCTGACAAAACCAAACGTTAGACTTTATCAACCAACGGAACGAAAGGAAACAACAGCCATATTCCTGACGGGGTACAGCCATTTTCCGAACGTCTACATAACAGATATCTTACAACTGGTATATGTAAATTTGTTTTAAATTCACATTTTATGCTAATCATAGAAGTGAATACCATGCAGGCTTCGTCAATTTGAGGAAAAACAAAATTAATATCAGAAAATAAAAATATTCATATGAAAAAATTAATAACAATTTATAAATAAACAAATCACTGTATATCTGAAAATCAATCAGTAGGAAAATGCAACTACTCATCTCCTACAGACATCATTTTTGTAAGCACTGCCAATATTTTTTTTTTTCATTTTAATGGATGAAATTATTTTTATCATTATTTATATGTACACTATATGGCATTAATTTGAGTGGGATTGCACGAACAGAAATAATAACAAAGACAAAAATTATTTTATAGTATGTGAATTAGACTGAAGATGTTAATACAAGTATTTCTGTTCGTCTGTCCTCTGTCGCCTATTTTCATATCTGCGTCATCTCCCAAAAAAGTAAATGCATTGTAGTGAAACTTTCATTATTGTATCAATGTTTTCCATTTATAAATTGCATATAATATATATAAATAAGAGACGTGTCTATTATCTGAACTTTAAGCTACGTTTTGTTAATATTTTTGAATTTCGCATAACCAATATTTAATTATTTTAGCTAAGCTTACAATTTATCTAGGTTATTATGTATTTGGATCAGACATGCATAAAGTTTACCTATTTTTTGTAGCAAAGAATTATTTTAAGACCTGCGTCCTGTTTGCTCACTGTTGTATGAGACATTTGTGTTCAACTGTGAAAAATCTTACTTCGTGATAAACCATACTGATTTCAACATCATATACAAGGATGTTATCAGCAAAATGCTGGACTTTTCAACGAAAACATATTTGTTGAGTTTGGCAGAATCATATTTTATCAGACAGTCGATATGTTAATGGGTTCTTATTGTACGCCCCTGCTGACCGACTTGTATTTTTTTACTCGTATGAAGCAGAATTTATACTTAACCTTGTCAAAGACAGAAAGTTAAAAAAAAAACATCTTTTAAGGTTCTTTAATTTCTCTTTCAGACATATTGATGATGTCATGTTATTCAATTGCCGCTTTTAAGTCATTTGTTCTGATGCGCCGTAAATCAAAAACCAACCAATCATTAACACTTACCCACATTTCAGTGAGTACTTGCATCTCAGATATCAAAGTGAACTTGTTAAGGATACTACCGAAACTAGAAGATATGCTTCATATCTTGACCTTTTCCGCGATATTGACACAGATGGACGGCTTCACACTATTATGTTATACAAACAGGATGATTTCAACTTTCCATTTCTCATCAGTAACATACATGAGTACTCTCAAGATCTGTATCTTGTGTCTTTTTATAGTTGTGAGAGATGTATAAATACCCTGACACGTCCTGTCTGTGTTTCTGTTAGATGTTTTTTCTGCTTTGTATCGATCTGATGAGTTGAACCCTTTTCAACTGATTTTTATAGTTTGCTCTTATGTTGTACTGTTACACAACTGTCCCAGGTTAGGCGAGGGTTGGGGTCTTCAAACATGTTTATGTGCCTGTCCCAAGTCAGGAGCCTGTAGTTCAGTGGTTGTCGTTGGTTCATGTATGTTGTATTTGTTTTTCGTAAATTTTTATGTTATAAATAATGCCATTTGTTTTCTTAATTGAATTGTTTCATATTTTTCATGTCGTGGCCTTTTATAGCCGACTATACCGTATGGGTTTTTCTCATTGTTGAAGTCCGTATGGTTGCCTATAATTGCTTTCATCCGCTTAATTTGAACTTAGGTGGATAGTTTCTCATTGGCAATCATACCACATCTCCTTATTTTTATAACATATTTGAATTTTGGATCAGAGATTCATATATAACTTTATCATTGCGTGCAGTTTTTAACTGTATTTGATATCCGAGTTCAAGATATAAGATTTTTCTTTAGCCTTGATTGGCTATATTTGAGATTTGAGTTACACGCATGTCAGCTTAGTAAGACTTTCTCATCTTTAAATTTTTTTTAGCATTCAGCATGTTTTTAAATTAATGATTTTCGTTTTTTCTTCTTTAACTGTTTTAAATGTTAATTATCGTCTTAATATTAATTGTAGGCATTACATGGACAGCTGGCAATGATACAAATAATTACTGACTGCAAAAACTAAAATTCATAATACAGATGGATCGATTGTGTCTATTTAGCACTTTTGATTCAATAATGCTTATCGTAGATCTGTTTACTGCACAGACATATTCCATACTATAGAAACGGATTGTCGGTATTTGAGAGCAACTATATCATGCATCTCATTTAAGTGCTTAGATAAATACAAATGTATTAAAACGTACATATCTGTACCAGAACAAGAGTAATTAGAAAAAAACATATCTATCAAAGTATTTTACTCTGTAATTATAAATTAAATCAAACGTTAATGTTCTCTATTTGCTGCGACGATGTTTATTTTACTCTTTGCCACTGGACGTTAAGCAACAAACAACCAATCAATCATCATGAAGTATCAGTGGTGTAAAGTCGGTATTTTGACTCCTTTGTTCACTAGCCAATAAAGTAATGAATTGTTTTAGATACATTCATGTGATGTTGTAGGTTGCTTTATCACTGACATATATGAACATATACATATTGCCATAAATGTACTCATTTTTCTGTAATTAACAATTAAATTGGTTTTTGTTTTGTAATTTTGATTGGGATGTAAAAATGTTGACCGTAGCAAATTGTGTATGAAGCGCAAATGTGCGCACGATCAACGCTTTAACAACTCTACAACACTCCAAAAAGAAGCTTTGATTCTAATAATTACATATGACACTAATGTAGGCGCTAAAATGTCCACTTGAAGTTAAGAGCATTGCGCTAGAATGTTATGAGTACCACGCAACCACGCAACATTACCTTTTTGAGAATAAATTGGTGGTGTCGAGGTTATAGCATTACCAATGAGAATATACTTGATAGAATGAACGCATGGATACGCAACAAGATTCGGATATTGAATTTAAACTGGTTTTGACCAGATTGAAAAATGTTGATAAACCACACGTTGAATAAATTTCTCTCGGTGTAGTATCCTGCCATACCCATAAGGGACATTGTATGAAACTTTTCCCGTTATATCATAATAGAAACAGATTCAGCCACAATAGTCATCCTCTCTCGATAGTAAAGTATTCAAATTTTAAAATGCTCGATTAATCACGCATTTTAAAGTTTGAAAATGTGATTATCTGGAGTAGATAAATATCGTAATTAATGGGGTTGAATGATTGAATCTATACCAATAAAAATGGAAAACAATTCAAATTTTAATGTTAAAGAGGTGTTGGAGGTTAATAATTCGAGAGAGAAATAGTTATATATTTACAAATCAGTAATTAATTGGTTCGCAACTCTAAAGCCCCTTTTACATAAATAAAGTAACACAATTAATGAATCAAAAGACAACGGTTTTTCTTTTAAATAATAATGACAATCAGCCATCATGACAAATTTCATTGTATGTGTGCGGCTTTCTTTATTTGTTTTTTGGTTTTTTTTTGTTGTTTTTTTTGGGGGGGGGGGTTAATGGCCTATTAGATGTTTTTTATATATCATTTTGCAATATTTGTTTCTTTCTTGGGATGAGTTATTGTCCGGAACAAACGAATCTAGCTAAAGTTTAAAGTTATACACCGGTATATATTGAACAACTATTTTTTCTTTCAAAAAGTTTTTATTTTTTCACCATCTTAACTTGTCATAGACAGTGAAATATTTCCCTAAACAAACATAAAAGAACGAAAGGCTAGATCACTACTGTTGTACGATTACATTATTTTACGAATGTAACATGCATAACCAAATGTTGACATTCAAGTGTCTATTATAATCTCTTTGTGTTGTTAGATTGCTGTCAAATTTAATTTAACGTAAATGTATTTTCATATCTAAGCGCCTCAAATCTTGACAAGTTGTGAATGAGATTTACAGAGGCAGCCAAAACTGAAACTAATACGCGATGTCTAGATATTAACTTGGGAAATTCGAAAAATGTAATTTACGATATGGCTTTATTATTACAATGTATATGCAATCATACCGAGAATTTTAATCAAAAAATCGTATTGACAGGATTATTCATTCGAACTTTTTAAACAATTCTGGAATGCAATGATATAAAAACAACCACTAACAAGCCTTTGAATAAAAAAAGACACTAGAAAAATAATAATGACAAAAACATGAAAACAAACCACTAGAGACTCCCAAGAAACCCGAATCGCTCATCTCGCAAAATATGCCATATTAATTAACGTAAAAAATTCAGGATAACAATATTTACAAAATCTTCCCGGACAATAAAATGACCCGGTTTGTCATGCAAATTTTAACAACCAATAATAAAAATGATATGTTAGTTGTATGAAGACTGCTGTTAAGTTTCTTTCTATCATATATATTGTCTGCTCTTTGGTTGGGTTGTTGTCTCTTTGACATATTCCCCATTTCCATTCTCAATTTTATTTGAGATAAATCTCCAAGAACGTTTACATTCATAATAATCATCATCAAATGGCAATCGATCGAATAGGGAAACGCTTGAGAGTTTTAATGAAAACATGTTGCTGTCGGAGCATTGAACTGCGTATCTGCTACAAGTTTAAAGATGTTAGACAATAAACTTGCATCTTAACCCTATGTTCTAATGTAAGTTATGGTGGCAATGTTAGTTAGAATATAGTAAGTTAATTAACATACTTAAATGTTAACACAGTATGAATCTTTTACGTCATGTTCCGTTAAAATAATTATGTTCTGTTGTTTTAGAGATGATCATACAGTTTATTTTATAGTTTTTACGATATACTATCTTGTTTGGCTGATCATTCTGCTATTATAAGTTTTTATTGATAAATAATAGCATTCAAGACGAGATGATGATGGACGGCCGTTTAACTTCTAAGCTGCAAATTAAATGCATACACAGTAGGACCACATGTTAATGCGATATATATAGTTGAACTTGCTTTGTACTAGATTGACACGCTCAGTCGGATTTGTAAGATACCATTTCACAAGGTAACAGTCCGCAGGATAACGTGTCAACCTATTCGGAAACATCATTCTGACTCCGAATCGACTAGTCTTTGCTTTTACTTTTGTTTTTCAATGCCGCGTGCTAAGTGAAAGAAGCAGCAAATACCAATTTTAAAGTCTTTTAAGAGCAACATCCCCAATAACGAGTCAATTAATGGTTCCAGTCAAAACGTTTTTAAACTAGATCGGGCTGCACATTTTTGCTGTATATAGTTTCTGTCTATAAAAACGTTTTATACGCTGAAATACTTAAATTAGTCGAGGGGCATAAATTATATAAGATATCAATTGGTAGTTTCAGTCTGTTTCCATGTTTGTGTACATCTTTTAATGGTAAAATGCTGATTATGTTTGTTTTTTGCGTTAGAATTAAAAACAAAATGTGTTGCTTTTTACAGTTTTAAAACCTTTGTCTATCTATCATAGTGGTAAGGATATTATACGAAACTGCTTGAATTGGTAAATACTTCTTCATTTGAGGGCAATTACTAGTAAATGGAGTCGGTTATTGGTTTAGTCATATTAATATTTTTATGGATGTTGTGTATTTTGTCGATAATTTTTGCTGTTAAAAGTATCTGTCTTAACTATATATTTCTCCATGGCTAAACATGTTAACATTGGACGAAAATCGTCATTGTTACTTCTTAAACGAGCAAGTTGATTATGTCTGGCATATTGGTACTTCTAATGATCTAGTAAAGCTGGTCGACTTTATTGAAAAAGTTTCTGTCAATTGTCAGTCTATTATAAAAAGTAAAATAACAAAAATACCGAACTCCAAGGGATATTCAAAACGGAAAGTCCTTTATTAAATGGCAAATTCAAAAGCTCAAACACATCAATCGAATGGAAAACAAATGCCGTACGCCTGACTTGGTTCAGGCATTTCCTTGTGTAGAAAATGGTGGATTAAATCATATATATTTCAAGATAACTGACAAATTCTCTTAAATTTGTAAATTTAAAGCTAATAACTCGCAGAAGGAGTCAATTAATGGTTTGAACCTGAACGCATTTTTGTAGATTTTGTAGTTATCAATCTAGCTGGTCGCAGTTTCTGCCTTTTTTGTGTGTAGTTTTTTGTGCATAAAGCTTAAAATTGGTTAAAAACGTCATATGAGGGCAAACTAACTCATATTAGGTGTCGTATGACAATTTTAAGGTACACGGAGGGTATATAATTATATCTTTGCATTGATTCTAAACAAAATTTGTGGATTTTACCGTTATTCATTATTTTCAGCCATGGCGATCTGGTTTGTTGATGGAGCAAAATAATATTAACAAAAATGAACTAAACACCCTGTATAAATTAATTCTTTGAAGTTTTTTTTTTTTTTTTTTTTTTTTTTTTTGGACAAACGACGTTTTATATCTTTATAAAAGAGGCGAAAGATACCAGAGGGACATTCAAACTAACTCATAAGTCGAAAATAAACTGACAACGCCATGGCTAAAAAAGAAAAAGACCAAGAGACAAAAAATAGTACACAAAACACAACATAGAAAACTAAAGACTGAGCAACACGAACCCCACCAAAACTGGGGGTGATCTCAGGTGCTCCGGAATGGTAAGCAGATCCTGCTCCACATGTGGCCCCCGTTGTGTTGCTCATGTTAGTACAAACCCGGTAATAAGTCTTATTCGGTAGGTCACATTCGGGAAAACCTTATACTTGCCTTCGGTCAGATTAGTTAAAAATGACATGTGGTAGTATTGCCAATAAGACAACTATCCACCAGACTTAAAAAGAAGGGGTAGTAAGCAATTATAGGCCACCGTATAGACTTCAACAGTGAAAAAAAAAACGCATACAGTCTAGTCGGCTAAAAGAGGCCCCGACATGATAAATGTGAAACCCAAACGAGAAAACTAACGGCCTAATTTATACAAACAATTTACGAAAACAAATACAACAGACATGAACCAACGACAACTACTGTATTACAGGCCCCTGACTTGAAACGGGCAAATAAAAATGTGGTGGGGTTAAACATGTTTGTATACGCTCAACCCTCCCCTAACCTGGGACAGTGGTGTAACAGTTCAGCATAAGAACCAACTGTAAAAATCGGTTGCAATTTGCCTAACTCAAAAGATCGGTACGGGGCACAAAAACAACTTACATACAAACAATAGACTCAAAGCAACGAAATAAGAGTACTCGCAGTTACTGAAAGCTAGTTGAAAAACCAAACACAACTAATAAATGAATCATGTTCGCTAAGACAAAAGACCTTCTTTTATCTCAGATAAAGAAAAAAACTTACCTGAGGTAAACTAAATAAGGCACTGAGTATCCAAGATATAATTATCATGATTTTAACTCGTTTTGGAGCTTTGTGACGACTTATAGGGTCCATAATCACGCAACATCGGTCCAGACTGATCACAACAATAATATATGTGGACGCAAGTAAACCAGTTGCTGTACCAAATTTTACAATTTTACACATAACGTTTCCGGCTAACCACTGGACTGTTGAAGCCCAAACGGCATCAACTCCCATTATAAAAAATGTAATTAATAAATCGGCTACTGCCAAATTGACAATTAATGTATTTATTGTTGATCTTCTCTTCCGTATTCTGTACATTTGGATGATGGTTGCCGTGTTTCCTATCAGGGCCATTAAAAACAGAAGACCAAATATAATAGTCCTTGTCATAAATGCTTCATTGAATGTTGGTGGCTGCTCGGTTCTAAGTGGCCATTTTGAACTTGTAATAAATGTAACGTTTTCACCAAAAATACTCGTAACATTGTACGTAAAATTCTTATCCATGGCACTAGAATGAAGAACTTTTTCTTTAAAATTGATCAAATACTCTTCCCAAAGAAAACATGTTATGTAAAACTAATCAAAGTTTTCTAACAGAAGTTGTAGAATTTCTCAGTGTTGGATGGATCTATTAGTTTAAGTGAATACGTTTTCTTCTTCAAGTTAGCACATTTAGATTCTAAATCCGATCAATATGCTTTAGATAATAAAAAGAGGAAATAAAATATCCTGTATGTTAAATCATATTTATATTCTTACACTATGACAAGCCATTGATTCGCTACTTAGTTTTATTTTCCGTATAAGGCTTATGTATAACGTTATTGGTCAAATCCTATAGCAGCTGCTTGATTGACATAAACCACGTTATTTCATGCCAGTTAATTAGAGATCAACCGTATGATCAAACAAACGAACAACGAACAATAAAACACCTAACACGATGTCTTTCCAATGTCACTACTAGAAAGGTTGATATAAACATTACAGCAAGTAATTGTCTCTTGTAATATAAATGTGTGAATGAAGTACGACCATCTTATTATAATTAAAGTTTGCAACAATACAAGTACAGACAATAAACAGCCTCGATTACTGAAGAAAACATGTTTTAAAACGTCCTGTAAATTTGTTGTTAGGCGAAAGTATTTCTTATTATATTAGACGTACGGATTAAAACAACCTTAGTTATGAATGTTACTTTCATGTTATTGATATATAAAAAAAAAGATAGACATGATTGCTAAGGAGACAACTATCCGACATGTATGTATTTATGTTTCACACTTGTTTCAAAATGATCGTGATGATCATAGAGTCTCATGTATTAATGTACGTAACAATCACACCAAACTTTACCGATCTAAGCAATTGGTTAAACACTTTAAATAAAATCAAAGGTCTTATTTTGAAAGTACGATATTTACATCTCACAACAGGAACTTGTGTGTTTTCAATATAAAAATTTTATGACATATGACAAACTGACACGTGACAAATCATCAACTCTAGATCTGTTTCATTCCGAGTACCCAATCCGCTATACATGTATTACGAAGCATTGAGTTGTAGATTTGTCAAATATTAGACTTTGTAAATTTTTTATCATATATTTACAAAGATTTTCAAGTTTCAATCTTAATTAAAATATAGGTTATGGGTGTATTTAATATAGTCTGAAACTGATTTTGACACGACTTGTTCTAATAACAACAACTAGAGGCCCAAAAGAGCCTGTGTCGCTCACCCGGATCTATGGACTAAAATCCCTTTTTTGTTGATCATGTCTTGCTGATCTATACGGTTTGCAGAAAGTTGTTGAACAAGGGTTATGTCAAAGAACTCTCGTCCTTTTTCTAAAAAAGTTCATCGGAAGGTACCAAGACCTTGTTGACAAATGTTCCGTATCAACTTCACAAGTAATACATGATGGTCTTGAAGTATAGATTCTAGGTACTGACGTTGTTTATCATCCTAATTACGTGTTGTAGTGTTCTTTCATTTGTCTTTGTAAATGATTAACCCTTACTGTTTAGTCCATTTTTTGTAATATCCTTTTGGCGTGGATCGGTATTTATGCACTCCGCCAAAGTGTTGTTGTGCTGTGGTCATTTTTTTTGTATTCTTGTCTTTAATGTTTGCTTACATGCTTTGTCTAAAGTGTCTATATGTCCTTTTGTTTTTTCTTTGTTGACATATTTGTTTTTTTTTATAGTGATTAAGATTATATATAACACAATGTGGACTGCTGTACCCCTATTTTTGACATTTTTACCTATTATATCTTTGTTTTGTTCACACATTGTTGTCAATATAATGGAATTTTATGCGACTGTCATACAAGTGAGAGGTTTAGCTAGCTATAAAACCAGGTTTAATCCACCATTTTCTACATAAGGAAATGCCTGTACCAAGTCAGTAATATGACAGTTGTTTTCCATTCGTTTGATGTGTTTGAGCGTTTGATTTTGCCATTTGATAAGGGACTTTCCGATTTGAATTTTCCTTGGAGTTCGGTATTTTTGTTATTTTACTTTTTTCTCTCCAACTTTAATTATTTTGGCCAAAATGAAAAAAAAGGTAAAAATCGCCATTTAAGGGCCACTCTCCTATAAGGAGTCGACTGACAATTTCGGCTATGTTGACATATTTGTAGACCTTATCTTGCTGATAATGTTTGCTGTTTACAGTTTTTCTTTATCCACCAAAGTTTTCGCCCAAAATGGAAAATAGGTAAATTCAACATTACATGGCAATGACTGACAATTCGACATTGTTGACACATTTGTAGGTCTTGTCCTGCTGACCTTTGTTTGCATTTGAAAGTTTCTATCCATTTTAGTTTCCGAGATAATTAGAGGCAAAGACTCGAAACTTTGGATTTTGTCCACGTTGACTTCTTTGTAGATGTCATGCTGATCATTTTCTCTTTTTTAAATTTCAATCTATCTGTTATAGGTTTCAAGATGACAGGCAAAACATAGAGGAAACAACTGTCATTTAATGACAATAACTAATACATGTATAAAGAGTCGATCAACGATTTCGCAATGTTGATCTATTTGAAGATATTTTCTTGCTGATCACTTTATCTATTTACAGTTTTACTGTCTCTATTATAGTTTTCAAGTTTATAAACAAAAAATCATGGTTTTAAAAATAATGGACAAAACCCCCATGTTTTATTTTTACGGCCATATTAGTTAGCAAGCGGGATTATCAGACATATTTTTAAAACCAGATACTCCATTGATGATTTTGGCCAAGTTTGATTCCAATTACCCTTGTAGTTTCCGAGGAGAAGTTTTTGTTAAAACTAACGGAAGACAGACGACCGATGCCAAACGACGATAATAGCTCATTTGACCCTTTGGGTCAGATGAACTTAAAATGTGAACAATCATAAGTATATATTAAAACACAGGTTTCACCATACCAAAAAGGCAGATCATATTCCAGCAGACACACAACACGGTCTTATTGATCCTAACAAATGAAAGGGTTTTTTTTTCAATAATTAGTCACAAGTAAGAACGGAAGATTGTGTCAGTGAAAATTGTAACCTTTGATTTTTGGCGTCACGTAAAAAATATGGGAGCAGTCGTAAAATATAGAGCTATATACACATATATTAAGTCAGTTGTAACTGCAGTAACTGTTCTTGTTATATAACGGTCTTACATAAGCGTCTCCTATCAAGGCATTATACCCATGCTTATGAGGGATGGATGTCTGTTTGGCTCTTTGGTATAGATGTCTGTTTGGCTCTGTGGTATGGATGTCTATTTGGCTCTGTGGGATGCATAAATAAGCAGTCACGTCTGGTCAGACAAAACTGTGCGAGTTGCACTATCTGCACATAAACTTTTGGCAACTTTTCTTTTGCAGGGTCTGTGGGAGGCCTGTTGCAAGACAAAACGTCCTTATCTAAAATATACCATCATTTTCCATTGGCAGTCTCAACATTTCCGGCCTTTCATCCAGTTGTACTCGTTTGTAGAACCTTCCTTTTGATTTGTTGTTTATTTGGAGGTTGAAATCAAGTCTATAATTTAAATAAATATAAATTGCACATTGTAAATTGAAATAATACTTTATAATTTTAGTGCGTGCGAATCCCTTTTTGTGAATTAACTTTCTTCAGAAACACTCAAACCAAAATATTTGAAAGCCAAGGATGTAAAAAAAAACAACTTTAAAAAGGTGAGTTTTGTGAGCACATAAAACTAGTTTAACTCTTCAACATGTTGTGCTTGTACCACTTAAGACTATCTGGTCCATTTGTTTGTATGTCTGAATTTTCGGAGGAATCATGTATTGATGGTTGATGTGGTATGTTGTATTATACGGTATGTTTGGCGATCCCTATTATCCCTATTTATATATAACTAGAACACGCCCGCGACACCGCGGATCCGTGACCTACAGTGCGCCTTATTCATAGTCTGGATTTTAATTCACTTGCACTTATAGAGGTAAATAGTATTCAATTACGGTTTTTGCATTTCTTAATTTTTTTAGGACAGTAATATTTTATGAAGGAATGCATATACCCTTTTTGTTTTAGTATTTAAAAGTTCCTAATGCTTTATTTCTAAATAAGAAGTATTAAAATTAAGAAAGGTCTTTTAATACCCGTGTGACAAAGGTGCTCCGACAACGGAGGAATTTACTAAGATCCGCACCTGATTTCTGGTGTTTCCGTGCTCAGAACCAACCCAATATATGAGTAGGCTGAAAATTTTATGCATTAATATATGAATGAGGGTGGGTCACATTCCAGCCGCACTTCGGTACCCATTTTTAACCGAAAACTGAAGTAAATACCCCGCCCTTGTCATGTTGAATTGATGCGGTTCCCCGGAAGGAAAAGCTCTTGACGTGTAAAAATCTGTTGTTAAATTGCTGAGAGCGTCAAGGGAATGTGTATCACAAAGTGTTTCAGTGTAAGGTCAATATTTACTGTATCTGCTACGAAATGAAATTTAATTTTGCCGGGCAATGACAGAAATGATGACGGCACGTAAATTTCAAAGCCGAACGTCGTAAAGGACAGTCGATCCGAACTGGCTTTTTCCGATTTTAACCCCCAAATACCCCCCAAAAGATCTTGAAATGAACACATAATAAACTACGCTGGTCATTTCCCCTTTGTGGTATAAAATATTATTCGTGGATTTTATGTGAAAGAAGAAAACGCGACACCCAATTTCAACTCTATTCATTTAGTAAAATAGATGTATATTTATTGGTTAACACTTTAAATTATTTTACTTACAAATATGTTTAGTTTAACTACATGTACAATGTATCTGGTTGAACAATACAGTCTTTTTTTTAATTTGTGGTATGATAGATAAGGTCTCGATTTGGTCCAGAACTGGTTGAAGGATGCCCATTTTTAAACTGCATGATTAATCTACTAATGATATACTTAAAGAAAATTTGAGTACTCATAACAAATCTAACATCAACACGAGTTTATTGGCGCAGCCTTAACCAGAAACCTCGTCTAGACGTATAGCTGCCGATTTATAAATGTGTTTGTGTATTTACAGCGTTTTCTATTTACTAAATGTTTAATCTTCGAACGTTCTTTCCTGTTAAATAAATTTAAAGGCTGTATAGCCATTGTGTATAACTTTTATTATGATTTGGATACGTGTTCATTGTTGTAGTCCGTAAACTTATCTCCAATTGTCTGTGATTCTTGGAATGCCTGATTGTGGTTTACCCGTAAGCTTTATATTTTATTTGACAAAAAATAAAATTGTGAGGCATGAGACATCATCAAAAAGATTAGAAAAACAAAAATAAGAAGCATGATCAAAAGTTTTTTTTTTTTAACAATTTCGCGCACTTAACTGCCCCGAGTGCAGACAAAGATCAAAAATATATCTCCTAAAAATAAATTAAATAAATCAATGAAGGTTATTTATAATTGAGTACAGATAGACTACAACTTTGGCAGACATATTCATCTTTTTGTATCTTAAATTGCAGACGCTGGACAACTATGAGAAACATTTAATTCTAACAAAAGCCAACAAAAACAACGTTGATAACATTATAATTTTATTATACACTAAAGGCGAACAAGATTTAATTATAGGCTAAAATGAGTTCCACAGTTATGTGATCTCACGTGTCACTGGTTATCAAGCTTAAATGCAGACATTTGAAAAGTTATCGGCGCATACTCCCTAAAATGTTTCTAAGAAAGTGAGATGCTACTTTTCAGATTGTTAAAATTGACTTTAAACTAAAACAAAAATAAAAAATAATTAAAATGCTAATAAATATCCAGGTTTTACCGCAACAAATGAGAAAAGGGAGCGAGTCCGACAACACTAACATTAAGAAACAATAATAAGGAAAAAAATAATTATGGTATATGAAAAATTGGAACTCAATTTATTGTTTATCTGGATAAAGAGAATGTGCAACATCGTATACATAATTAATATGATTAATGAAAAATGCAAAAAGAAACAAATCAGGAAAACGGTGAATTAATACAATACTCAGTAGTAATAACTTCCCCTTATTGGATATCAGTACTAACAATTGTTATATACAAAAGTAATGCCTGTGTTCTTACTCACAACCCTAAAAATACTCCGGGCGTTACAACACTGGTCTCAGTTTCTCCGTTTGAATGTTAGAACTCCCCCAGAAGAAAAGGTTATTTGGCTGTGCGGGATGTATAAATACGCATTCACGTCCAGTCGTAAAGGGGATTTTATAATCACTGTCTCACGTTGGGAAAGTACCACCCTCTGTGAACGTTAAGGAAACATTGCAACAAGTCTTTGAGGGGTAGTAAGGTTTCTGTTGCAAGGCAAAAGTTTTGTCCTTATCCGAAATGGTTTCATTGTCAAATGGGAATCCTCATTTCAACGGTTTTCGCCCTGTTCGATCTACTTTAAAAATACACCTATTAGTTTTGTTGATATTGCCCTTGTCTTGAATATGCAATTGAAACAATTGATAATCTTTTGCCGCGTTCGACTTTTCCAATAAATCCCATTATGTCGCAAATCTTCATTAATTTATCTAGACAACAGAATACAACACGCATACCTTTGCTGTCTGAACTAATTCATGGTACGCTTTCCAAGTAGGCCAACCATAAGCCATACAATGAATTTGCAATGATTTAATATTCAATTTGGAGGTCTACACCGCACGAAATACTATTTATAAGGAGTTTTTTTTTTATCTATTAGTGTCCCCCTGAATGAACATATCGCTCATATCGTTAATATTAAAGATATTGGGATAAGAAATCATACATTGATCGTTGTTCGTTTTACGTCTAGAAGCAAATATTTCATTCATGTTCAGGAAGAGAAAAAAATTACAATTAAAACAAAAGATTTGATTGTTCAAAGTCTGGGTCGACCAGTAAATTTGGACTGTCAATGAAAATGAGGGTTTGTTGGGTATGGAGTGAAATTTTGTTTTGCAAAATGCCACTCACGACCCCTCAGATAGCAGTTACAAGGGTTCTCAAACGTACACAGAGCGTTAAATACTCTCTATACAAGGATATTTTAGATTTCTAAAGGTAAATATTATCAGGTTTTGCAATGTTTAATGTTAGCGAGAAAATTGACAAATTGGAATCTTCGACTTTTAATTTGAATATTCAACCATCACCAATTTATTGAAAAAGGGAAAAGTTTGCTTACGGTTAGAATACTAAGAAGGCGTAGCAATAATAATTCATTTTTTTTTTTTTTTTTTTTATATAATTTTAACCTTTACTGTTTAGTCCATTTTTTGTAATATACTTTTGGCGTGGCTCGGTATTTATACATCCCGCCATTGTGTTATTGTCATTTTTTGTATTTTTGTCTTCATGTTTGCTTATGTACTTTGTCTATAGAGTGGTTAGATGCCATTTTGTTTTTCTTTGTTGCAATAGTTATTTGTTTTTATAGAGATTAAGATTAACTTGACTGCTGTACCCCAATTTTTGACATTTTTACCTATAAATCTATTTGTTTTGCTCACACATTGATGTCATTGTATTGGAATTCTATGCGACTGTCGTGCAAGTGAGAGGTTTAGCCAATCAATGAACAGTTATAAACAGAATGGAAAAGAAATCCCTATTTGGTCTTCAGCTTTTCAAAAATATACAATTTACAAATACAGAAAAAAAAACTTATTATCTTTTAATAAAACCTCACCAAAGATGACAATAGCTCATTTTTTATAAGGCTACATGATATTATATATTGTGTTTTATAAGATTGACAGTAGCATACATAAAGAAATTAGTCCATAAATTACCAAGCTTTATAAGACTGACAGTGAAATGTTTAGTTATGAAATAGTATGTGAATACGGCACATAAGAATTCAACGGATGTTAAATTAAACAATTTTCTTGAAATACCTTCCATTTATGAATTAGTAAAACATTAATATTCTAGCATGAACTGAACTATAAAATAGACTGGTGACTCAGTTAAATAGAACTTAAATTAACTCTGCAAATTTGAAGTAAAAAAAAAATCCAATTTTGATTAACTTTCTCTTAGAAAAATATTACATAAGAAAAATCAAGATTGCTAAAACTGATCCTAAAAATTACATGCATGTATCCAGGCTTTTACTAAACCATCATGATAATGATATCTGCGAGATGTTTCCCATGATGCATTTACTATTTACATTCCATTTTACATTTTTGAATTCAACAGCCATGAACGGTTAAGGATGTTCGCTTGTCATGTTTTGGAATTTTTGTCAGATTTTCGGAATCCTCTGGTTTTATCCATGTGAATGCCTTAAAAAATTTTGCCCATTGACCCCCATTTTTCTTTTTATAAATCTTTTACATGTATAATTATAAGCAATCTGTAAAAGTCTTATAAAATCTTTGTTATTTTTTAATAATTTTTGAGAACTTGAACAATGATAAGGCTATGAAAAATCGAGAGAGAACATTTTCCCGCCAAAATTTCAATGGCTAATATCTCGAAAACAAGCACATTGACCTACATTTTTATGTTGATTTTTTGGTTCCTTAAATAATCCCCTATCAATTTATACTAGTGTTATGAAAAGCTTGTTATTTTGAAACTGAGTAGCGAACCTCCTTAAGGGTAGATCTCAAATTTGTTTTTTACGTTTATATAAATATAAATGTGATATGATTGCCTATGAGACAACTCTCCATCAGGGATCAGATGACGTAAAAATTTGCAACCATAGGTAAAAGTACGGACTTCAACAAGGAGCAAAACCCATGTCACATATCAAGCTATCAAAAGCCCCGCAAAACAATTCACATTGGAAAATTCACGGCCTGGTTTATGTACAAAGTTGGTCACTTGATAAATTTTACGAAAAGCGGTAATTGTTTTAGACAAACAATAATTTAATAAACTTACTCTACTTAAAAAAGTAGAATTATATCGTTAAAATCCATAAATAATTTTTCCATTACAAATCTAGAAAAATACCATATAGCATTATAATCCTACATCATTTGCAGAAAAACCACTTGTCTAAAATTCAAAATTCACGAAGAACAAATACGCCATACTTTGTAAACAACAAATGTAAATCATTAATGCAACCAATTTAAGCAAACAACTATTACATTTAATTTTGTGATCATGATTAACTTCAACCTCAAGATAGAATACAATGGTCAGTCATCACTATCATCTTCATCAGCATCATAGGTAATTGGACTATGTTTGAGATCTAAGACTTCCATTGAATTTTTTTATGGTGGTTTTGGTTCCGGTTTTACACTTGTGATAGAATATGGATTACTGATCAGAAATCCCTGAATCTGCGGTTAAAATGTGTCAGATATCTTACGGCATTATTACTTTGAAAGAAAAGCGTTGATGGTACATTGGTTATATTGGATAGGAATATGGAAACTGAGGTAGACACACGGGACGGAATGTTCCAGGATAGAATCTCTTTTGCGCTTATTGCAATTAAGAGCCTGTGAGAAATTCAAATGTCTCTTCCATTTTTAGTTGCTGCTTCACCCTTAGAATACATTTTTAAGGCAATCAATATGGAAAAAAAGATACCAGGCTGATTATTTTGTTCGCGAAACGCTTGTTATATATTTTCTAGGGTTTGTAGGTCTGAGTCTTTCCCTCATATTGCTGATGAAATCAGTTTGTTTTCTGTTCATCGTGTACGTATCAAGCATTCTCTGCTCCTCTGTCATTTTCGATATTTCCGCTTGAATTATCCAACTTCCCCTTGTTTTCTCCTTTTTTCTATAATATACTCCAGATGCTTGTCAACCTGGCCATAGTTACTTATTTGTCATGTATGGCAGTTTTCTACAGGGTTGGTTGGTTGTTCTTATTTCCGCATGACTTGTGTCCTGTTTCCTGGCAACGTGTGCATCTTTTTGCTTAATGTTTTGCTTTTTCTAATAGAATCATGGTAATAAGTTCTGCTTCTGAATGATCTAGCTGGCGTTTTAGTGAAGTTACTGTTGACTAGATTGCGTCTGAAATTTTGCTCATACTTGGCTTTTTAACTGTTTTTTTTTTGTTTAGTGGTAAACTAATTAGACAAATTAGATGATTCATTGACATCTTTCTAAAACGTTAAAGCATTTTATAACTGTCTTTTCTTGCCGAACATCAAATAAATGTTTGCCTATTTGAACATAATGGTAATATCCTTATTTACACGAATACAACTTAAACTACCAATAGTGTCAAATCCATTTTCCTGATTACTGATGCATACGACTGAAATTCTGGACCAATTTGGACTAAGACTTCTAAACACTTAATCCATCCATTATCAGTTTAAACTAGAGCACACAAATAGTTATGTGACAATGAGTTGACAAATGAGGAGTAACATAGTAACTCAGGTTACAGAAAAGCCAAGTGCAGGGCTAACTATGCTCTTCAAGTTCTACACTTACCTGTTTTAAAATGTTCTCATATTCATTGAAAACTATTTTTATTTTATAGACAAAGGAAATAAAACTAACCATTAAAGGTAAAGAGAAATTAACTGATCAAGCTCAGGCTAAATTGACTTGTTTCTTCACAATATTGAAAATATTAGTCCTCTTTAAAATACACTGTTTTGATGAAGTTTCAGTCATTCTAACAACTGGTCACAAGAGAGATGGATACTCTTTCGTGGTGAGGGAGTTTTGGAAATTAAACGTTATGCATCAAAAGCAAATAATACCAATAATCTAATGCAAAGTACGTTTGGAATTGCATATTTTGACATTACTGATGGTCCTTCAAACGGATGTCATTGACTCATTGCATGAAACCGATGTACACGTTAATGTGTTTCTGACTCCTGGCTATGCTGATGTTATGGATAAGTATGAGTGCCATCATTGGCGATTTACCGAAGCTAATCTAAGGAGTATTCTTCTTTTTTTTATATTTTTCATATTTTATTGAAATCTGTACAAATCAACAAGTACAGGTACCTTATCCCGGCCTCGTTAAATTTAGTAAATAACATATCTATATAAGTATTTGTTAGTAATATATATACATACAATTTTATATACTTAAAAGAATTATATACCATGTTAGTAATATCAAATAAGAAGCTAACCCTTAAAGATTATCAAACATGATTATCTAATACAACAAATTCACAGGTTATACAAATATGGAGTGTGTGTTTTTTAGTGGTAAAATGTAATGATATATATGTTTTAAGTATGTCTGTAGACCAAATAACCTCCACTTTTTTTTTTAATTTTAACAGTTTAAATACATTTCTTTTTAACTGACATTACAACAGCCACAATAAAGTAAAGATATATAAAATCAGATTTTTACATCCTTACATGATTATCAGATTTATCCAATTGAAATAGTTAAATTATCTAATCTTAAAGTCTGTGTCTTGTTAGAAAAAAAATCTTTTACCTGAAAACCACACCTGTACTTCTTGTTTGGCATGTGTGTTGTTTTTTTTATACTAATTAAACATGTATATGGTATTTCAAATTGTTCTGTTTTTTTTTTGTTTTTTTTTTTTTTTTTTTTTTTTTTTTTTTGTTACTGCCGTATTTATTTTGTATTTCTGTCTCTTCTATTTTTTACTTCTATGTAATAGTGTATTTTCTACTTTATTTTTTTTTTATTTTCGTTGCTTTTGATTTCGTTTGCTTGTTTGCTAAGTTCAATTTTTTGTTGTTCTCTAGTTATTTTTATATAAAGATATTTTAAAATAATAAAAAAAAGTATATATTTTTACCAACACATAAGGATACACATTTTAAAATATAACAGTTCATTACATAATTTAAGTTCATTTATATTTATATACATATATAGATACACCATATAACAGTCAAGTACAATCATTTGGCAAAACGCGGCTTTGTTCTTGCAGCTGCACTTTTGGTCTACGTCGTTGACGCTTCACATTGGGAATGACGAGTTTCCCATTTGATGAGGTAACCATTTGTCTGTAAAGTTCTTGTTTGCTAGCAGCTTTTGAACAATTTATCTTTTCCTCAGGTGTTTTTGTGCCCCAGATGTATGGAGAAGTATTATATATAATAGTGTTTTAGAAACATTGCAGATATAGTTTGTAATTTCTTTGACCATATAATGATCGCCTTTATCAATGAAATAAAGTTTTGTAACGTCGTATATTTTGGTCAGCACTTCTGGGAGAATCTGCGGCTTCCAGTCTGTTGCAATTTTGAATTTGTGGTTCATACTTTCACAATTCTTGTTTGCCCACAATCGGTCGAGATTTGATAGCTTTTTTAACGGTCGACTGACGAGGTTAAAGAGTACTGACGAGGTTAAAGAGTCTGGTTTTCAATCTTTTGGTGTAATAGTCTGTGATGATGGGATATTTATTGCACAAGTTTTCCGATTATCAATTAAAATCAATAGTGTCAAAGACACCAAAGAATTTATTTCCAAATCTTAAAATCATAATTCACCACTGTTGTCCAGTTCTTTAGCGTCTCTTATAATGACAGAACGGACGGTGGAGTCATATGATTATAGGCGATATGAATTTCATATATCAATTTTAACATATTCTAATCAATTTTGTCAACAGTATGATTCCATAAATTCACAATTAATAGCAAAATATATCGAAAAAGTACATTTTTTTTTTGGGGGGGGGGCAATTTTGATGGAATTGACAAGTACTTTTATCAATGAAAAAATAAGCTAAAGGCGAGTTCAAGATAATTATCTTGAAACAACAAAATCTTTTCAAGAAGGGTCTCTTATACTCAATTCTTGTAAAAACTTCTGTATGAGCGTTAAGATCCGTGCAATGGGAAAGCCGTCAGCACCTGACCGTCGGATGTTAACCCCGTCATACCATGCCTACTTGCAAAGATACTAGCAAACCTATCCTCAATTAGTACTTGTATGATTATACCCTGAAGAGTCGGTTTGACAGTCCCCTTCCCGAGGATCTAGCATAACTCCGCTCAAGGCAGTGTATGGCGAATTGAGTTTATAAATGTTTGCTTGTGTCTGTGTTCTTGAAAGATTTAGTTCGCCACCAGCTTATCAAAGTGCAGAATAGTTGCACAGTTATTCCTAAAGATATTGTGGAAAATGGTGTTACAATCGTTTGATCTTGGTATATATAAATTACAATTTTAAAGTTTAATTGCTCCCGTAAAAAATTTCTTTTTTTTATTATTTAAACACAATTAGCGACGTTAGCGATTTTAACTCTTTATTTCTTGAAATATAAATTGTACACGTTCAATATTGATTCAACTCGTTTTGAAATACTAATAGTTTATTTTAATGTAATATCAATTACGCAAATTGAATAAAATTGTATAAATGAAATAAATAAATGTCTAATTAAAGATAACTTATATGTGTTTCGATAGTTATAGAACGTTGAATTTTGTTCAATCCAAATACATGTACCTAATTTATACACAGTACTAGATTTACTAAAATGAAGGCAGTTATGATTATTCTCTTTTTGAAAAATACAGAAAAGTTTGTAATTTCATAAAACAGCATTTACCTCTTGAAGTGCATATTTTGACATTACTGATGGTCCTTCAAACGGATGTCATTGACTCATTGCATGAAACCGATGTACACGTTAATGTGTTTCTGACTCCTGGCTATGCTGATGTTATGGATAAGTATGAGTGCCATCATTGGCGATTTACCGAAGCTAATCTAAGGAGTATTCTTCTTTTTTTATATTTTCATATTTTATTGAAATCTGTACAAATCAACAAGTACAGGTACCTTATCCCGGCCTCGTTAAATTTAGTAAATAACATATCTATATAAGTATTTGTTAGTAATATATATACATACAATTTTATATACTTAAAAAATTATATACCATGTTAGTAATATCAAATAAGAAGCTAACCCTTAAAGATTATCAAACATGATTATCTAATACAACAAATTCACAGGTTATACAAATATGGAGTGTGTGTTTTTAGTGGTAAAATGTAATGATATATATGTTTTAAGTATGTCTGTAGACCAAATAACCTCCACTTTTTTTAATTTTAACAGTTTAAATACATTTCTTTTAACTGACATTACAACAGCCACAATAAAGTAAAGATATATAAAATCAGATTTATCCAATTGAAATAGTTAAATTATCTAATCTTAAAGTCTGTGTCTTGTTAGAAAAAATCTTTTACCTGAAAACCACACCTGTACTTCTTGTTTGGCATGTGTGTTTGTTTTTTTTATACTAATTAAACATGTATATGGTATTTCAAATTGTTCTGTTTTTTTTTTTTTTTTGTTTTTTGGTTTTTTTTTTTTTTTTGTTACTGCCGTATTTATTTTGTATTTCTGTCTCTTCTATTTTTTACTTCTATGTAATAGTGTATTTTCTACTTTATTTTTTTTATTTTCGTTGCTTTTGATTTCGTTTGCTTGTTTGCTAAGTTCAATTTTTGTTGTTCTCTAGTTATTTTTATATAAAGATATTTTAAAATAATAAAAAAGTATATTTTTTTACCAACACATAAGGATACACATTTTTAAAATATAACAGTTCATTACATAATTTAAGTTCATTTATATTTATATACATATATAGATACACCATATAACAGTCAAGTACAATCATTTGGCAAAACGCGGCTTTGTTCTTGCAGCTGCACTTTTTGGTCTACGTCGTTGACGCTTCACATTGGGAATGACGAGTTTCCCATTTGATGAGGTAACCATTTGTCTGTAAAGTTCTTGTTTGCTAGCAGCTTTTTGAACAATTTATCTTTTTCCTCGGGTGTTTTTGTGCCCCAGATGTATGGAGAAGTATTATATATAATAGTGTTTTAGAAACATTGCAGATATAGTTTGTAATTTCTTTGACCATATAATGATCGCCTTTATCAATGAAATAAAGTTTTGTAACGTCGTATATTTTGGTCAGCACTTCTGGGAGAATCTGCGGCTTCCAGTCTGTTGCAATTTTGAATTTGTGGTTCATACTTTCACAATTCTTGTTTGCCCACAATCGGTCGAGATTTGATAGCTTTTTTAACGGTCGACTGACGAGGTTAAAGAGTACTGACGAGGTTAAAGAGTCTGGTTTTCAATCTTTTGGTGTAATAGTCTGTGATGATGGGATATTTATTGCACAAGTTTTCCGATTATCAATTAAAATCAATAGTGTCAAAGACACCAAAGAATTTATTTCCAAATCTTAAAATCATAATTCACCACTGTTGTCCAGTTCTTTAGCGTCTCTTATAATGACAGAACGGACGGTGGAGTCATATGATTATAGGCGATATGAATTTCATATATCAATTTTAACATATTCTAATCAATTTTGTCAACAGTATGATTCCATAAATTCACAATTAATAGCAAAATATATCGAAAAAGTACATTTTTTTTTGGGGGCAATTTTGATGGAATTGACAAGTACTTTTATCAATGAAAAATAAGCTAAAGGCGAGTTCAAGATAATTGTCTTGAAACAACAAAATCTTTTCAAGAAGGGTCTCTTATACTCAATTCTTGTAAAAACTTCTGTATGAGCGTTAAGATCCGTGCAATGGGAAAGCCGTCAGCACCTGACCGTCGGATGTTAACCCGTCATACCATGCCTACTTGCAAAGATACTAGCAAACCTATCCTCAATTAGTACTTGTATGATTATACCCTGAAGAGTCGGTTTGACAGTCCCCTTCCCGAGGATCTAGCATAACTCCGCTCAAGGCAGTGTATGGCGAATTGAGTTTATAAATGTTTGCTTGTGTCTGTGTTCTTGAAAGATTTAGTTCGCCACCAGCTTATCAAAGTGCAGAATAGTTGCACAGTTATTCCTAAAGATATTGTGGAAAATGGTGTTACAATCGTTTGATCTTGGTATATATAAATTACAATTTTAAAGTTTAATTGCTCCCGTAAAAATTTCTTTTTATTATTTAAACACAATTAGCGACGTTAGCGATTTTAACTCTTTATTTCTTGAAATATAAATTGTACACGTTCAATATTGATTCAACTCGTTTTGAAATACTAATAGTTTATTTTAATGTAATATAATTACGCAAATTGAATAAAATTGTATAAATGAAATAAATAAATCGTCTAATTAAAGATAACTTATATGTGTTTCGATAGTTATAGAACGTTGAATTTTGTTCAATCCAAATACATGTACCTAATTTATACACAGTACTAGATTTACTAAAATGAAGGCAGTTATGATTATTCTCTTTTTTGAAAAATACAGAAAAGTTTGTAATTTCATAAAACAGCATTTACCTCTTGAAGTCTTTCTATAAAACTTCGTAATCGGGTTTTAAAGAACTTACTCTTAATGTCTTTCAATGTATTATGGTAGTATGTAAATTCTTGTGTTGTAAAATAAGGAAATGAAATATCAGAAACATTTTTTTCTCAAATTGTAACTCAAAATTGGCTTTAAAAAAAACAAAAAAAAAAAAAAAAAACAAAAAAAAACAAAAGAAATTTATTTAACAATTTCCCTTAATTCAAAATAAAACAAAGGCATCGTAAACATTAAATCAAATTTTTAATTCTTCTTTTATCAGTTTGAAAATATCCCACGCTAAACCATTAGGTTTATTCAACAACTATCATTAACTAATCAATTAGTAACGATCAAAAGACAATTGTTTATTGGATAAGGTTGATTGAACATGATGATTGGGAATTAGCAATAAGCCATGGGCCACGTGCCGAGTGACACGCGCTGATTAAAAAGTCATTTAACTTCAAAATCATAATATCTATTGATACCAAATTTTATGTTTATGAGTTACATCCCAACTCCTTTGTTTTAACAGGGTTGATCTGAGTCGGATGACCCCTACCAGATCACTCTACCTTGTGTTTCTTTGTTCTGCATGCTTTCTTTTGTTCTGTTTCATTTTGGCGGGAATTTTGAACACAATAAATTTAGAAATATTTAATCGGAATAAAGACATAAAACTTAGAAATATGTAATCGGAATTAAGACTAACTTTCAAAATAATGTAGAAAAAAATCCACTAAATTTCCAGTGTTTAAGTAATAGTTATACACCGAGGGATAGGTGTGTCTGGATAAGAAACCCCGATAGCCGGAGGCCGGAGGGGTTTCTTATCCAGACACGCCTTATCCCGAGGTGTATAACTAACTTGCACCCCATTCTAAACCCTATATTTCTTAACATTAATTACTACATGAAAAAGAATGGACAGCATATTTATTTACAATATCAAACCCTAATTTATAGATTTTTTTTTACATGAAACCCCACTAGTAACCTTACTTCGTTCAAACTTTGACAAGTGAGTAGATTTGACAGATGTCAAAGTTGCTGTTTTGCATATTCCCGTTAAATCCATGTGCTAATATGGATCAGCAGGTCAAGGTTGACCGTTTCGTGCATTCTTATTTAAAAAAAATACATCATGCTTCTGGTATACAGTTGTCAATTTGGACGGGTATAAGACGGACGACACTTTGTGGCAAGCGTTGGATTTGGTAGAAGAGACTAAAGATGAAGGCAATATTATACCCCAAAGTACTTACCTGTATCATAACTGTATTTTATATCTTACGATTTTATCAAAACAAAGCCCGCCCCCTCAACCACCTCTTCTCGAGAATAAACAAAATTCATATTCGAACATACTAAGGGATAGGTGTGTCTGCATTAGAAACCCGACTACCAGACACGCTCAACATACAAAATTTAATGTAGAGGAACTCCCTTTTTGGGGGTGTCATCCTGGTTTGCCCACTTTTAATTGCAGGTTTATAAAAACATAGGGTGTTTTGTTGTTTTAACAATTATAGTTTATTTCTGAATTAAAGTCATTTATTTTACCTTTATTGTACCTGTAAAATTTTATAAAAGATACTTAATTCTGCTATTAACTCAAGGTAAAAGTACAAAATATTTTATATTTTATATTTTTTAGCAGGAAAATGTATTGAATTTGTCAAATATAAAAATTCTGCAATTAAATCAAGGAAAAAGTGCAAAAATATTTTATATTTTATATTCTTTCAGCAGGAAAATGTATTGAATTTGTCAAATATAAAAATAAAAAAAAATAGACAAAATGTATACAAAATGTTTATCATTTTGACAATTTATCAACAAATTATTTTAATTGTTGGTACATTCTGAAAAACAAATATGTAAAAGTAAAATAATGAAACTTAAGATTAAAATAAGTGTCGTTTAAGTTTCTTTTATTTATTCACCTTATTTTTTTTTAAATTTTAATGAATACACTGTTCTGACATTTAATATACAAAATATCCAATTAATTCTAGTAAATAAAATATAAATGCAACTGTTCAGTAGCCAAGCTTTCCAAATGTCACAATTTGAACAGTAATCTGCATCCAAGCTAGCATTTTCTTCTTTAAAAATTATGGTTCTATGTTCCCACTAGCAAAATATATCGAAAAAGTACATTTTTTTTTTGGGGGCAATTTTGATGGAATTGACAAGTACTTTTATCAATGAAAAAATAAGCTAAAGGCGAGTTCAAGATAATTGTCTTGAAACAACAAAATCTTTTCAAGAAGGGTCTCTTATACTCAATTTTGTAAAACTTCTATGAGCGTTAAGATCCGTGAATTGGAAAGTCTTCAGCACCTGACCGTCGGATGTTAACCCCTTGCCTACTTCGTTCAAACTTACAATGATTTCAATGTAACTTGTATGATTATACCCTGAAGAGTCGGTTTGACAGCCCTTCCGAGGATCTAGCATAACTCCGTAGGTGTTATGATTATTTAAAATGCTTGTGTCTGTGTTCTTGAAAGATTTAGTTCGCCACCAGCTTATCAAAGTGCAGAATAGTTGCACAGTTATTCCTAAAGATATTGTGGAAAATGGTGTTACAATCGTTTGATCTTGGTATATAAATTACAATTTTAAAGTTTAATTGCTCCCGTAAAAATATTCCCTTTTTTTTTTAAACAATTAGCGACGTTAGCGATTTTAACTCTTTATTTTTAAATATAAATTGTACACGTTCAATATTGATTCAACTCGTTTTGAAATACTAAATAAATTTAATAGGAAACCCAAATTGAATAAATTGTATAAATGAAATAAATAAATGTCGTTTAAAGATAACTTATATGTTTTGTTTTAAAATTATATTTGTTCAATCCAAATACATGTCCTAATTTATACACAGTTAAGATTTACTAAAATAAGGAGTTATGATTATTCTTTTTTGAAAATACAGAAAAGTTTGTAATTTATAAAACAGCATTTACCTCTTGAAGTCTTTCTATAAAACTTCGTAATCGGGATTTAAAGAACTTATCTAATGTCTTTCAATGTATTTGTAGTATGTAAATTCTTGTTTGTAAAATAAGGAAATGAAAATAAAACATTTTCTCAAATTGTAACAAAATGTTTTAAAAAAACAATTACAAAAATATTTAATTAGAAATAAAAACAAATTTTTAAATAAAATAATTAAATTAAATAAAAAGGCATCGTAAACATTAAATCAAATTTTAATTCTTCTTTTTTAAGTTTGAAAATACCCGCTAAACCATTAGGTTTATTCAACAACTATCATTAACTAATCAATTAGTAACGATCAAAAGACAATTGTTTATTGGATAAGGTTGATTGAACATTTGAAGAATTGCATCAAGCCATTTGCCCGTGCCGAGTGACACGCGCTGATTAAAGTCATTTACTTCAAAATCATAATATCTATTGATACCAAATTTTATGTTTATGAGTTACATCCCAACTCCTTTGTTTTAACAGGGTTGATACTTGAGTCGGAAACAGTACTTACTTTCGAGCTGATCAATCGCATGGACTTTGTTCCCTGGTTTCTTTTAGGCGTTTTGAACACAATAAATTTAGAAATATTTAATCGGAATAAAGACATAAAACTTAGAAATATAATCGGAATTAAGACTAACTTTCAAAATAATGAGAAATCCACTAAATTTTCCCCAGTTGTTTAATATGTAGGATAAAGTTAGAAGAGAAACCGTTAGCCGGAGGCGGAGGTTTTTGACCAGACACGAACTGTAACTGTGACTTTTAATATAATGTTTTCTACTTTTAATATTTCTTAACATTATTACTACATGAAAAGAATGGACCATATTTATTTACAATATCAAACCTAATTTTAGATTTTTTACATGAACCCCACTAGTAACCTTATATTTCAAACTTTGACAAGTGAGTAGATTTGACAGATGTCAAAGGTGTTTTATATTTGAAAATCATTCTAAATTTTTATTAGGATCCGGTAAGGTTGACCTTGAATTGTATAAATTATTAAAAAAATACTTGTTTGGTATACAGTTGTCAATTTGGACGGGTATAAGACGGACGACACTTTAGTGCAGATATTTGTAAAAGAGATAAAAGATGAAGGCAATATTATACCAATGTACTGTCATTAAACTTTGGTAATCATAACTTTTTACTAATCTAATTTTATCAAAAAAAGGCAAACCAGGGTAAACCTTTGGGGCAATCAGGGCAGCCGGGGTTCCCAACTCAAGAAAAAAAAGGGGGTTCCAACCATTCAAATACATTGGTCTTTAAATAAAAATAAAAGTCGGTTCCAACCATGGAACCCCAACCCCGGATCGGCCACTGGGTAACCGGGGGATCCGGAGTAGAGACATATGACTGGGATAAAAAAATTACCTTCAAGCAAAGGAGTATTTTAAGGATTGTTTTGTATTCCATATAGATGCTTATTGAATTTCCTAAAATGTGTTTTCTAATATCATGAAACAATTTGTAGTGAACACTATTAGTAATTTCTTATGTTCATGCTATTTAAAAAATAATCAATTTTTATTGTTACGAATAACAATGGACTTTGTTTGCGGGATGTAGCTCGTCACACCCTGTGGTCAAAATCCATTGTTATTCGTAACAATAGATCTATTCAATTTACACTTGTTTCAGAAATAGAAACTATGAAGTATAACAATAGAACTGGGGTGTAAGCGGGGAATCGAACTCAAGACCTTCAGCATATGAAGCCACGTTTCATACCCTACACCAGGACGACTGGATACAAACTCACTGTTAATTTAACATATTAAAACGTTGTATTCGGGGCTCATAAAGGGTATATAGTAAAATATAAAGTATATTATAATTTTTGTACGTCATTTTGAACTAGACTTTATGAAGCGTATAAGTTTTTTCATATAGTCTAGAAGAGCTGGGATGTAAAATAGTTATCCCACTCGGACTTGGTGTGTCAGTGTAAGATCACCCTCCGGCCGTCGGGGTGATCTTACACTGACACACCGCGTCCTTATTGGATAACTATAACTTTTATACTTATATATTCTTATGTCCATGTTGTTTTTTGTGGTCTTTAAACATTGTTTTAGTGTCCTTAGTGCAAAAACTTTGTTCTTAGTGCACTTAGAAGTCCTTTGCGGTATTTCTACACACCGAAATCAGAAATATATCTATTCTTATTATAACTATATCAGAAATATATCTATTCTCATAATAATTTGGGATGTATATATATATATATATATCTAAAAGGGATAAAAAATTAAAGAAATGATTAAAATTATTCTTCTGATTAGGAGTAAACTATGAAGTAATACTTCCTGCTTGGGGCACACTCATTAAAAAGATCACACCTGGTCAGAGAGTAATAAATCTTAAATAACATCCATTGAAAATAAAACAACATCCTGTAAAACTTAAATCACAAGGCCTTTTGAATTCACAAGATAAGTGATACACGAGTTTTAAGAAAACTAAGGTTTTCTTTTTACCTGTAAAATACATCTGTACTGAGGTCATTAAAACTTATTAAAGTGCTTCTTGTATGCCATGTCTTTAATTTTGACAAAACTTAATTAATCAACCTAAATTTGTACTGCAACTTTGGAACACAATTCCTTAAAAGCTTATCAAGGATTGCTATGGAAGTTCTATTATATTAAATTCTTGGTTTTACAAAACAAAGGTGTCATTTGAAAAATTTATTAAGTTGCCTTATATACAATAAAAAAATATGTTCACTGCGTTATTAACTAAACTAGACTGACACCATAAATCTATACCAGGCTAAAGTAAGTGTTGACAATTTTCCAGTAACCATAAAATATATCTAAAACATTAAAAAAAATTTGAATACCATTTAAGATATTTGAAAAATGGTCAAAAATTCTAGTATTTTTGATGTACATAATGCAATGTAAACATGTTATCATGTTTATAAAAATGAATTTAACCGAAAACTTAATTTATTACATGATATGTTTTAATCCCACCAGAAATTAAAATGTACTTCCTTTGATCATCTTATTTTATTTTTATTTTAAAGGTGATATACATTTTGTTAAATTATACTTTTTCACTTTTTTGGTCTTTTGGAAAATGTTGTTTGTGCTGTATTTAGACCCCTCTACCAAGAAATTTGTTTTGCTTGCACACGTGATTATTGCGGTTTTTTATCCAACGCAATCATAGGTTTGAATGTTGTTTTTTAATTTAGACTTGTTTGAGGGGTCTAAATACAGCACAACCAACATTTTCCAAAAGACCAAAAAAGTAGTATAATTTAACAAAACGCATTTGACTATCAGGTCGAACAACGGATGTTCTTAAACCCTGCTGACTGCCATTGGCGATTGCCAAATAAACGGATCACCAGATGTAACAAAATGGATCTTAACTATTAATTTAATACCAAACATCTCAATAAATTTGCGGAAAAGATGGTAGGTATACCGCAAACAAAAGGTGCAAAAATTAGTACTCTATATCCGGATTTCGACAATTAATGTCTCTTCAGTGATGTTAGAAATCGAAACGGTATTTGGAAGGCCATATAGTTTACCTCTATTTAGGATAGACTCTTAAATGAAGAGTCGAAATAGGATGAACGGATCATATATATATATAAATATATGTAAAAGTGTTGATGAATATGGTTGATGATTATATTATGTTTATTGTAAAATTTTGGTTCAATGCTATATTAAATACATTTTGGATTTCAAATTGTTGTTCAAATTTCTAGCCAAGGGAAATAGCTGTTGTAAAAACAGTTCCCAAATTGATGAAATACAATAGATAGATACAAACAATAGGTCAAGGTTGGTTAAGACTTGGTCGAGTATGGTTCAGACTAGGTCGAGTATGGTTCAGACTAGGTCGAGCATCGTTCAGACTTGGTCAAGAAAAGTTAAGACTACGTCGAGTATGGTTCAGACACGTATAAAATGGTTAAGTACTGGTCGAGTAAAGGTCGAGTACTACAAGTTCAGACTGCTAAGTATGATTCAGAGTAATATCAAGTGAATTTCAGACCAATTCCAACTGGTCGAGTAAAAATCAGTACAGTCGAGTACAGATATAGGCCATTTCAGACTTTTACTGGTTTGTAGTGATACATACATACATGGTATATTGATGCAACAAACACATGATATACTGACAACCCTTAGATATAAATTTAATGACTTTGCGAAATATAAGACTTGGTTTACAGTACATGAAATGTGTAAAAAAAAAAAAAGAATGTAAAGTTAAGAGTGAATATAAAATCAAGTTTTCTTATATGTCATTTTATTCAATTGACAATTTTTATCGCTGGAATTATTTTTTCATGGTAAAAATATATATGCGTTTTAGCAGTTATATCAAGGATAGATAAATCATGATCACTTTTTTTCATTCTCAAAGTACTGGTATAATTGTTCAGGGATGGTTGTGGAAAAAAATGTCAGTCGGATAACTTCAACTCACATATATTTTTTATGCATAATTTCAAAGGCTAAGGTGACCGTATAATGATCAGTGAATCCTCGTAACTCAATATAAATTTGAGTTGTTTAGCTATGTTCAGCAATACCTGTGTGTTTGAGCACATAAGAAAGTTTTTGTCAAATAGAAGATTGATTTCCTCGGTTAATGGCTCAAAAAGCTTGGGTTTGTTTCCTTTTCTTTACTTTTAAAAAAAATGTTGTTTGGGTTCTAATGTGTTCCTGGTTAAATTAAATGATACATTTTATCATCATCTAATATATTTGTATGTCCATATTTTATGATATTTTTATGTTCTGTCAATCCTACTGTAATTTCCGGGTAGTGAGGATCGCTCATTTTATTCCCATCTTTTTTCCTGGCTGTTAACAAGACATTTGCCAGAACATATACTAGAGACCATACCCATGTCAAAGGCAGTTTTATTATAGTATTTTTTATTTTGTTGGCCATCAATGAAGTTTCTACTTAATTCCCATCCATCTTCAAAACGGACTGATAAAACTGGTTTTGGGTACATTGTACCAGCAGCTGTTTCACTGTTTGGAATCAATGTTATCTACATACATTTTGATGTGGATGCAGATATTTCTATGTTCATTAAAGAGTGTTCTGACAATTATGTGTCGTCATCAGACTGAATTATATGGAGCAAGATTAATTCTCAGATAAATCCTCATCATAGATATCCTCTCAACCTGATTCATATCGTATAGCTCGGACCATGGACATTGGAGACGGAAATTTGGGAGCTCATCCACTTCAAAAGCCCAATTGAAGCAGAGGATAATAATGTATTTATGACTTATGAAATATAAAATTAATTGAGAGGAAGACATGAATTTTTAATTTCTATTTCATACTACTTTAAATAAATAGTAAACAACAGAAATGTAAAATTAAATCACAAGGCCTTTTGAATTCACAAGATAAGTGATACACGAGTTTTAAGAAAACTAAGGTTTTCTTTTACCTGTAAAATACATCTGTACTGAGGTCATTAAAACTTATTAAAGTGCTTCTTGTATGCCATGTCTTTAATTTTGACAAAACTTAATTAATCTAAAATTAAGCCTTAATTTTTACAGCAACTTTGGAACACAATTCCTTTTTTAAAAGGTATCAAGGATTGCTATGGAAGTTCTTTTATTTTAAATTCTTGATTTTACAAAACAAAGGTGTAATTGTTAAAATTTTATATACAATGAAAAAATGTTCACTGCGTTATTAACTAAACTAGACTGACACCATAAATCTATACCAGGCTAAAGTAAGTGTTGACAATTTTCCAGTAACCATAAAATATATCTAAAACATTAAAAAATTTGAATACCATTTACGATATTTGAAAAATGGTCGAAAATTCTAGTATTTTGATGTACATAATGCAATGTAAACATGTTATCATGTTTATAAATAGAAAATGAAAGGATATGGAGTAATTGTACATGGGACAAAATCGCACAATACATAGAAAATTATCAATGAACAGGGCTTTTATTCCTGTTCTTCATCTTGACAGTTGATGTAAGGCCTTCAACAATGAACAAATCATTCATACCCTACAACAAGGTCAAGACGGTAGCGTCGACTTAAGCGGTACTATTGATAAAATGAATTTAACCGAAAACTTAATTTATTACATGATATGTTTTAATCCCACCAGAAATTAAAATGTACTTCCTTTGATCATCTTATTTTATTTTTATTTTAAAGGTGATATACATTTTGTTAAATTATACTTTTCACTTTTTTGGTCTTTTGGAAAATGTTGTTTGTGCTGTATTTAGACCCTCTACCAAAGAAATTTGTTTTGCTTGCACACGTGATTATTGCGGTTTTTATCCAACGCAATCATAGGTTTGAATGTTGTTTTCAATTTAGACTTGTTTGAGGGTCTAAATACAGCACAACCAACATTTTCCAAAAGACCAAAAAGTAGTATAATTTAACAAAACGCATTTGACTATCAGGTCGAACAACGGATGTTCTTAAACCCTGCTGACTGCCATTGGCGATTGCCAAATAAACGGATCACCAGATGTAACAAAATGGATCTTAACTATTAATTTAATACCAAACATCAATAAATTTGCGGAAAAGATGGTAGGTATACCGCAAACAAAAGGTGCAAAATTAGTACTCATATCCGGATTTCGACAATTAATGTCTCTTCAGTGATGTTAGAAATCGAAACGGTATTTGGAAGGCCATATAGTTTACCTCAATTTAGGATAGACTCTTCAATGAAGAGTCGAAATAGGATGAACGGATCATATATATATATAAATACATGTAAAAGTGTAGATGAATATGGTTGATGATTATATTATGTTTATTGTAAAATTTTGGTTCAATGCTATATTAAATACATTTTGGATTTGAAATTGTTGTTCAAATTTCTAGCCAAGGGAAATAGCTGTTGTAAAAACAGTTCCCAAATTGATGAAATACAATAGATAGATACAAACAATAGGTCAAGGTTGGTTAAGACTTGGTCGAGTATGGTTCAGACTAGGTCGAGTATGGTTCAGACTAGGTCGAGCATCGTTCAGACTTGGTCAAGAAAAGTTAAGACTACGTCGAGTATGGTTCAGACACGTATAAAATGGTTAAGTGCTGGTCGAGTAAAGGTCGAGTACTACAAGTTCAGACTGCTAAGTATGATTCAGAGTAATATCAAGTGAATTTCAGACCAATTCCAACTGGTCGAGTAAAATCAGTACAGTCGAGTACAGATATAGGCCATTTCAGACTTTTACTGGTTTGTAGTGATACATACATACATGGTATATTGATGCAACAAACACATGATATACTGACAACCCTTAGATATAAATTTAATGACTTTGCGAAATATAAGACTTGGTTTACAGTACATGAAATGTGTAAAAAAAAGAATGTAAAGTTAAGAGTGAATATAAAATCAAGTTTTCTTATATGTCATTTTATTCAATTGACAATTTTATCGCTGGAATTATTTTTCATGGCAAAAATATATATGCGTTTTAGCAGTTATATCAAGGATAGATAAATCATGATCACTTTTTTCATTCTCAAAGTACTGGTATAATTGTTCAGGGATGGTTGTGGAAAAAATGTCAGTCGGATAACTTCAACTCACATATATTTTTATGCATAATTTCAAAGGCTAAGGTGACCGTATAATGATCAGTGAATCCTCGTAACCCAAAATAAATTTGAGTTGTTTAGCTTTGCTATGTTCAGGAATACCTGTGTGTTTGAGCACATAAGAAAGTTTTGTCAAATAGAAGATTGATTTCCTCGGTTAATGGCTCAAAAAGCTTGGGTTTGTTTCCTTTTCTTTACTTTTAAAAAAAATGTTGTTTGGGTTCTAATGTGTTCCTGGTTAAATTAAATGATACATTTTATCATCATCTAATATATTTGTATGTCCATATTTTATGATATTTTTATGTTCTGTCAATCCTACTGTAATTTCCGGGTAGTGAGGATCGCTCATTTTATTCCCATCTTTTTTTCCTGGCTGTTAACAAGACATTTGCCAGAACATATACTAGGTAAATAGCTCTATCCTCATTTTTCAACTTCATAAAGCCAGAGACCATACCCATGTCAAAGGCAGTTTTATTATAGTATTTTTTTTTATTTTGTTGGCCATCAATGAAGTTTCTACTTAATTCCCATCCATCTTCAAAACGGACTGATAAAACTGGTTTTGGGTACATTGTACCAGCAGCTGTTTCACTGTTTGGAATCAATGTTATCTACATACATTTTGATGTGGATGCAGATATTTCTATGTTCATTAAAGAGTGTTCTGACAATTATGTGTCGTCATCAGACTGAATTATATGGAGCAAGATTAATTCTCAGATAAATCCTCATCATAGATATCCTCTCAACCTGATTCATATCGTATAGCTCGGACCATGGACATTGGAGACGGAAATTTGGGAGCTCATCCACTTCAAAAGCCCAATTGAAGCAGAGGATAATAATGTATTTATGACTTATGAAATATAAAATTAATTGAGAGGAAGACATGAATTTTTAATTTCTATTTCATACTACTTTAAATAAATAGTAAACAACAGAAATGTAAAATTAACGATAGTTCACTTAAGGTCATGCAATACGCCATTAAAATGCATATGCAATTCAGAAAAATACATGTCACGCAAAACGTCATTGGCAAAAGCATATGTAGTCTGGAAGTGAGCGGATCCTCAAGCGATAAACGTAGAGTATATAATTCTGCTGGGTTGTTAATGTATATCAGGACAACCAATTGCAGGATAAATATTAATCACGACGTTAAATTACATGTATATACGTTTAAATAGATATGTCTGCATCTGATGTCAAAATTATATGTTGCAATTTGACTACCATTTAATCATGTTAATTATCCGTATGATCTCTTATACTAGATTTCATTTTGGTTTAAGAGTCTTGTTGAGTTGCTGTCTAATATGAAAGACTTCAATCTTACCAATTCGACTGAATATGTTGCAAAAAGTTATGTTTATACATAAATAAGAATGTGCTCAAATTAACTCTCGTCTGAATTTCTTAGGTTAAAAAGGTTACCTACCATATGATAAACGAAGACGACAGTAGAGTACCGATGTTCAGATCTCGTTAATCGATAAGGAAGAGACAAATCAAGGTTTCAAACAAAACTGAGTAAATCGCATGTACTCAAAAAAAAAAAAAAGCGAGACCGGATGCGTCGATAGGGTAATCGTCTCCTGCTATGAATGCATCACCCGACATGCAAATTCACATGTAGTCAAAATGTCTTAATCGGGAAAAGAACATAATCGCTAAAATGATAGATCAAACGACTTTACTGGTATCTAAAACCTTCTGTTGAAGCATGGAAGTAATATTTAAAAGGAATAACAACGACTAATTAGCATGTATTAACAGCCTGCAGAGCTCTGTACTAAAGTCATATGATTTTATCGAATTATAATCTCAGCGGCAAGACCCTTTGGTTACTATCTGTGATACCGCGGTTGTAAAATGGCATCTGGAATTTCCTATCAGTCACGTGATTTTATCGAGTCCGTAATTATAAAGCACCTGTGTGAAATCCGAGGTTTATTAATAAGAAGGTGGCGCTGTATCATATAAAACCTCTACCTTCAGAAAGAAGTCGTATGATGTAAAAACTTGAAAACGGACGAGAATTGTTCAACCTACAACAGTTTAGCATGGAAAATTGTATTTAATTTAGCATATTTTTGCTTTTACCATTTGTTTTAAATTGTTTTAAAAGTATTTTCCGGTTAAAAGCGGATCCCGAGTAAAACAGTTAAATACCGATGAATCGATCAGGTTTCACATGATGTTTAACAAAATAATGTAGACAAATCTAGACATAGATTTTTTACTGTTGAAATGTGCAAAGTTTATCGAGAAGTATTCTAAATTTATGTATATGTCATAAATGTCATTGATTACATCAGGAACATATATATTGATATACTGTTCCCAGATTACATTATTGAAACTGGACAACTAAAATAGGGATAATATGGTCGTAAACATATATTTTTTTAAAAGTGTTTATTGTGGAATACTTGTATTAATATAACAAGCTACAGCATAATTAAAACAAACCGACAAAATGAGCTTGACGCTATCTGTCTTACGGCAAATTCATTTTACACGAATTAGTTTATGTATCAAGAACTATAAATTAAAGATTAGAACCGTTTAGAATTGTGAATATCTTAATTGACTAATACACGAAAGACTTAGATTATTCGTATTTAATAAAAGGGGTCCGAACGTATTTTTTTACAATCATCTTCTTAACTTACGGAAATGGTTTTTAACTGTCTGTAAATATTGAAATTGAAAATGACCCAGCCTTGTTCTCCAATTTCATATGTGATAGCTGTCGGTACTATTAAGATCGAACTAACCAGAAATAGGAAAATTGGACTAAAATAAAATTGAACGAATGACTCTATTCGCAGCGTACATCAACGGAATGTAACGAATGGACTATTCAGGTTACTTAGACGTATATACGACAAAAACTTGTCTGTTCGTAGATAAAGCTCTCGTCTGAATTTCTTAAAGCTAAAAAGTTTACCATATGGTAAATTAAGACGACAGTAGTTTACCTATGTTCAGATCTAGTAAATCGATTAGGAAGAGACAAATTAAGGTAACAAACAAAAACTGAGTAAATCGCATGAACTCCAAAAGAGCGAGACCGTATGCGTCGAAATGGTAACGGTCTCATGATATGCATGCATCCCCTGATGTGCAAATTCACATAAAGTCAAAATGTCTTAATCGGAAAAAAAGAACATAATTGCTAAAATAATACATCAAAGACTTTACTGCTGAGAACTGGGAAGTTGACAATTTGAAAGTTGAAATCATCTCGTTTGTCATAGATTATAGTTCAAAGTGACCTATCGTTGTCAATTTCGAGTAAAACGAGCGACCTTTCAACAGACCTTTTACTGTCGGTTGTATTGTTTCTATAGGTCACTAGGATGTATGAGATGTAAGCATTCATTGAAATGTTGATTATCGAGTGAGTGAACATCATCAATATATCTATTTTTGTTTTTGAAAAGGTTCTGTATGAATTCTGCTTCATATGAGTACAAAAATAAATCGACCAGCAGAGGTTCCTAATAAGTATTCATTATTATACCGACTGTTTGCTGAAATTTAAACTCGTGATAACTGGATACAATTTTGTATTTTTTGTGACGTTTCGTTGCTATTTTATAAGACGTAAATCCTGTATCATCTTTTATTATTTGTTATCATAATTTGACAAACTTTTCATATTCTTGCCATTTTCTATTTGAAATACAAAATATATTTGATCGGCTTTTCAATCAGACAGCAATTCATCAAGAACGTTAAGTTAACCAAAGCAGACGTCTAGTACATCCTCCAAAACGGAGCAGTGCACGAATCGTATGATCAGACAGAGTAAATTATACATCCTTCAACAACAGAAAAACGTCAGTGCCTTAAAACAGATAGATTGAATTGTGAAGACAAGTTGTAAATAGTGATAATTCAAACGAGTCTACCAAATATTTTTATAAATCTTATAATAAATTGTATCAATGGCAATATTCACAGCAGATTCCTCCTTGAGGGTATGATCGTGATCTGCAAATTTATAGCATTAATTAATAAGCTGGTCGTTAACCTTAATGATAACAAATCATTCTGGTTATCAAAGAAATCAACATTATATTATGTTTGTCCCATTATGATGACACCTGACAAATTCACACAATTGGGGGGAAAAAACCCAAAAATCACGGTACATTATGACATACCGGGTTTAATGTAAGTTTATCTTAGCAAATATACGCTAAGTTTATTTCATTACCAGGTTTGCGTAATATCTAGGATTACTTACCAAATAGCCATCTTTATACATATTGTACCAACAAATATGCACAGATTCAAGGAACAGTTTATGGAAGTTTGCAGTTGATGTATGCCAGTTAAGATTAACTTATTTTACCATTTCAAATACTGTCAATTCGGAAATCATTATGATGTTTTTATTTATGCGAATGATGAAGCTGCTTTACGTTTGGAATAATATAAAATAGCATTCTGATATCTGATACACATATATGCAAGCATTTTTTTCTGAAATCGCTATGAATAATCTCGCATGTTTGTCCTCTTCAAAAATCGCACTTATAAATGCACGCAATTATTTCTGTATTCACAGCACACAGGTCCTTGTTTGGTTCCAATGAAGAGTTAAAAGGAATTCGGCAATATCCAATTGTTTATACTTGTTTTAAAAGGATAAAACCCACGAAGCTTGGGTCGGCATACCAAATATGTTCTTGATTTTCCCAATCGACTAATTTCATCGTAAATGTCACTTGCATTCGATAACAATAAGTTAAGCAATTACATTATGGTCGTGCCCTTTCAATTAGGATGTACAAAATATTTTGACAGATATGTTAATTGGAAAGACTTTTAACTTTCTTTAAATAATCACATCCAACAGTTTCATTTGAAAGAAAAGTAAATTATCAGAGGTAATACTAGATATCATTGAGATGGGAGCCATCTCTGTGGGCCCCGCTGTGAATAATGTGTGGTAAAAAATTTGTATCTTTACCATTGGACATGGGGTTGTCAACTGAAACCAAAGTTTTTGACCTTGACCTTTGACCTAGGAAGTTGTGCATACATTATGACACACCCTCTGGTGTTGGTTTATATACATGTCAAGTATAAACTTTGAAATCATAACGGTTCTCAAGATATAGAGCGGACACGATCTTTACCATAGGACATGGGGTTGTCAACTAAAACCAGTTTTTGACCTTGACCTTTGACCTAGGAAGTTGTACATACATTATGACACACCCTCTGGTGTTGGTTTATATACATGTCAAGTATAAACTTTGAAATCATAACGGTTCTCTAGATATAGAGCAGACACAATTTGTTACGGACGGACGGATGGACAGACTGATCACTATAGGGCGTCCGCCATTCGGCGGGGCCCTAATAAATTCATCGGAAAATTCTTTTTACAGTAGAAGGATTCTGATGCTTATTTCCAGTATAATCTTTTGAGGAAAAATAATTGTCTTCCTCTGGAGTAGATAAATTATTCGCGGGAAACAAATTTTAATCATGTAGTCTTATAAAAAAAAGTCGAATACTGTGGATTCATTATCATTTGTTGGGTACCAATTTTCACGGATTTCCTGGGTACAGGTAAACCACATTAAATGTGCAACGAATTATAAATTTTCTATAAGGTTGTATGCAAATTATGGCAAAACCACGAAATTGAATATCCACGAAAAGTCAAGTTTTCCTCAAACCACGAAAATTGGTACCCATGAAAATAAATGATTCCACAGTATCAGATTTTCCTGAATATTTTAATATCATGCTAATCAAATTGAACTCATGGATATCACATACTTGTATCTTACGAATCGGGTCATGTACATGCAAAATGTACGTTATTATTATGTATGAAAACAAATCGCGGCTCACAATTGATAACGAGTAGCAAATCGGGAATATGGCAGTTGTTTTTCACGTGTTCCATTGATAGATAGCGTTTGATTTTGTCAGTCTTTATGGGCTTTCCATTTTTGAATTTTCCTTGGAGTTTGGTACTTTTTCATTGTATAAATTACTAAACATTTTATGAAAAGTGTTGATCGTTATAGAATATGGATAAAAGAGATGTCCGGTATACGTCAATTCTACAGTATCCACATTTCCATTATAAATACAGAAAAAAGGTACATGTGCCTTTATCAAGTTTGTTTTAACTCCAATTGTCCCGTTATAATGGGGGGATGACAATTCCAATTGGACATTTCATTAAGTCTGTTATCAAGAGCACCATAAAAACATATAAGTTTTTAATTGTCGGATATACGTCAATGAGACAACAACCAAACGACACAAATAACCAAAAGACATTTACTCGTATTTCAATGAGCGAGTCTTTCTTCATGTATTTGTTGACTAGGTTGTCCAAAACGTTTTCTCTTTTTATCAGTTTCATTTCTCCTGTGTAAAAAAAAAGTTACCTGCATTTTTTTACATGAGTAACTATAGTATTTTACTTTTGTTTTACCCCAAAACGTATAAAAAAGTGACGGGATGAATAATTTGTTTCAAAAAGGGTAATCCAACCAACAAATACCGGCGGTCTATTTAAACTTTAGATAAGGCGATGGATGATTAGTTACGTACTTACATTCATTTTAAATCATTACATTTTTGTGAGATGATGCTGCATGGATATTTGTTTTCCTTTTCACGCACAACTTTTTCAAAAATATTTTGGGTCATGATATTCCTTTTCTAGATGCCTTTGATAAGATTATTTATATTCGATAGGTCATTTAATTTCAACATACTCCTCTCCGCTCGTCGGAATATGAACTAAATGATTGTCCCCTTTCACATGTCATCTTAAAACTATACGTAGGCTTAATTTACATTCTTTTTCGGTGTCTGTGTTCTAAGTAATATCCATAAAATATACACGTACGAAAATTATCAGTAACACGTGATAATGTGTAAGCATATTAACATGTCAACATAAAAACCCGTCAATGAACACATTTTTTAAAAGATTGGATGGGCGTGTTTTTTTGTTTTTGTTTTTTGTTTTCGAACAAATAAAGTTGTATACATATTTATTCATTATTCGTAAATTGGTTAGTCTATTGTAGAATGTAATTTATAAAGTTTGAGTTTAGAATGTGCACTAAAAACGTAAGTAAAACAAAACAACTTGCAAATTTGTAACGTCAACAATATATTTGTAACCCTCAAGACAAGATTAATTTTAAGCATTAATTTATGTATAACTCTTGCTGTGTACTTAAGCTGACGTTGAAGTCGAGTGACACTGTTCATACCCATTGGCCCCTTATTTGATGTTCAAATTTTGAACTTAGAGATTAATGCACTAAAAGCAACGTGGCTGCACAAATGAATGAAAGAAGATGTGTATATCGTTTATCATCTTAATTACGTGCTTTAGTTTTCTTTTTATTTATCTTGTATATTTTAACCTTTACTGTTTAGTCCATTTTTTGTCATATACTTTTGGCGTGGCTCAGTATTTATACATCCCGCTATTGTGTTATTGTGGATTGGTCATTTTTGTATTCTTGTCTTTCATTGTTGTGTATGTACTTTGTCTGTAGAATGTCTGTATGCCATTTTTTTCTTTTGTTGACATAGTTATTTGTTTTTATAGTGATTAAAATTATAACACAATGTTGACTGCTATACTCCAATTTGTGACATTTTTACCTATTATGTCTCTTTGTTTTGCTCACACATTGTTGTTATTATAATGGAATTCCGCAATTGACGGTATCACGTGCAAGTTTAATGAAAGAGATCCAAAAATAAAACTAATAACTATTTATGACTGGGACATAATATAACAATTGGTAATATTACCATGAATATTCCAGTTATGAAATCAAAATCACGCAACATTAAAAAAAAAAAGATGACGTAATTAATGATATTGCGAAGCACTCCGAGCAATGTTTATATGTAAAGTATTTCCTGTGATTTGTTATTCATTGCAATAAGTAAAACGGTTTACGTCTTGTTGGCTGTAAATTGTGCTCGTGCACGCTTATAACCAATTACGACCAAACAGTGGAAAATATATGATTTCTTGTGATCGTAACGAAACGCAGATCTCTTGATACGATTATAAAGAAACTATCTAACTTCTTCCTCCTGTTTAAATTTATAATGAATCTTAAGGAACTTTAAATTTTTGTAGTCAATTTGGACTTTAATTTGTTTACATCCTATTTAGTGCAATAACTTTTTTCAAGTTATTATAATTATAGATAAACGAATTAAACATATAAACTGTGGTTTAAGTAAAACAAAATACTCATCTGACCTTTTCTTTTACACAGCGGTTCCCTGAATACAATGTACACTAAAACCTCATTCAGACTACTCCTAGGACTAGGGCACACAAGGTCACAAATTAGTTGACATAACTTTCTATAGCTATAAATGCAAGTGACACAAAGTTAATCGATATGTCAAGAATAGAGTTATATTGACAGAATTATACAAGACGTTTACAATTAATCAGACGTTATTTTATGAAAATGAATAACACGACTGACAGCTCGAAATTGAATTTTCTAGTAATCTAAAGGTTGCCGGCTTTCGTGTTAAGTTTTTGTTCTTTCCCTGCAAACTATTATATTGTAAAGTAAACCAATACTATATTTAAAGCTGCAATTCACCGGGGTTTTAAGTTTAATTCTTTCATAAACCATACCCGTTAGTGTTAGTCTTGTTCCAATTCAAACCTTATCCTTCTGACAAATCGACAATTTGTGACAATTGTGTAACCGTTCCGAGCGTTAAAGTCAGGGTTTGATGAACTCTATTTGATTTGAATATTTATATTTGCAAATTCCCTACTTAACCCTGTAATTAGTTATCCATTTGTACGAGTGTCTTTAAGGAAGGACATATATGTTCATTGACAATAAAGATCTAGTGAAAAGAGCAATTTAATATGTGCGTAATGAGCGTAATCTTCATGTTTTACTAAAACGTAAGTAAAACAAAACAACTTGCAAATTTGTAACGTCAACAATATATTTGTAACCCTCAAGACAAGATTAATTTTAAGCATTAATTTATGTATAACTCTTGCTGTGTACTGAAGCTGACGTTGAAGTCAAGTGACACTGTTCATACCCATTGGCCCTTATTTGATGTTCAAATTTTGAACTTAGAGATTAATGCAATAAAAGCAACGTGGCTGCACAAATGAATGAAAGAAGATGTGTATATCGTTTATCATCTTAATTACGTGCTTTAGTTTTCTTTTATTTATCTTGTATATTTTAACCTTTACTGTTTAGTCCATTTTTGTCATATACTTTTGGCGTGGCTCAGTATTTATACATCCTGCTATTGTGTTATTGTGGATTGGTCATTTTGTATTCTTGTCTTTCATTGTTGTGTATGTACTTTGTCTGTATAATGTCTGTATGCCATTTTTTCTTTTGTTGACATAGTTATTTGTTTTTATAGTGATTAAAATTATAACACAATGTTGACTGCTATACTCCAATTTGTGACATTTTTACCTATTATGTCTCTTTGTTTTGCTCACACATTGTTGTTATTATAATGGAATTCCGCAATTGACGGTATCACGTGCAAGTTTAATGAAAGAGATCCAAAAATAAAACTAATAACTATTTATGACTGGGACATAATATAACAATTGGTAATATTACCATGAATATTCCAGTTATGAAATCAAAATCACGCAACATTAAAAAAAAAAGATGACGTAATTAATGATATTGGAAGCACTCCGAGCAATGTTTATATGTAAAGTATTTCCTGTGATTTGTTATTCATTGCAATAAGTAAAACGGTTTACGTCTTGTTGGCTGTAAATTGTGCTCGTGCACGCTTATAACCAATTACGACCAAACAGTGGAAAATATATGATTTCTTGTGATCGTAACGAAACGCAGATCTCTTGATACGATTGTAAAGAAACTATCTAACTTCTTCCTCCTGTTTAAATTTATAATGAATCTTAAGGAACTTTAAATTTTGTAGTCAATTTGGACTTTAATTTGTTTACATCCTATTTAGTGCAATAACTTTTTTCAAGTTATTATAATTATAGATAAACGAATTAAACATATAAACTGTGGTTTAAGTAAAACAAAATACTCATCTGACCTTTTCTTTTTACACAGCGGTTCCCTGAATACAATGTACACTAAAACCTCATTCAGACTACTCCTAGGACTAGGGCACACAAGGTCACAAATTAGTTGACATAACTTTCTATAGCTATAAATGCAAGTGACACAAAGTTAATCGATATGTCAAGAATAGAGTTATATTGACAGAATTATACAAGACGTTTACAATTAATCAGACGTTATTTTATGAAAATGAATAACACGACTGACAGCTCGAAATTGAATTTTCTGGTAATCTAAAGGTTGCCGGCTTTCGTGTTAAGTTTTTGTTCTTTCCCTGCAAACTATTATATTGTAAAGTAAACCGATACTATACTTAAAGCTGCAATTCACCGGGGTTTTAAGTTTAATTCTTTCATAAACCATACCCGTTAGTGTTAGTCTTGTTCCAATTCAAACCTTATCCTTCTGACAAATCGACAATTTGTGACAATTGTGTAACCGTTCCGAGCGTTAAAGTCAGGGTTCGATGAACTCTATTTGATTTGAATATTTATATTTGCAAATTCCTACTTAACCCTGTAACTAGTTATCCATTTGTACGAGTGTCTTTAAGGAAGGACATATATGTTCATTGACAATAAAGATCTAGTGAAAAGAGCAATTTAATATGTGCGTAATGAGCGTAATCTTCATGTTTTCAAAATCTTTTATTAATATTTAATCTGTTGTTAAGCTAAACATTTTTGGTATCAATAGTTAGTTAAAGTTGGTTGAAACGCGTAAGAAAACTTTCAAATTATCATGATTCGCATGGGAAACAGTCGGTTTTCCGGTTTGAACCAGTCTAAAACTGGCAAAGGGAAGCAACTTGTGTGAACAGGGTGTAATAACAGCATAAATTGGTAATTGACAAATATAATAAATGTGTTTGAATATGAAAGAGTCTTAATGACACACTAAAAAGGTATTTTTTTTATAGTTTTCTTATCCATCCATACATAGAGGTGTTGTTTTCATTTTGTATACCCTTTTATTTATATTATATTTATGATAGGCGAAAGATACCAAGGGGACATTCAAACTCATAAGTACATTATCTGGAAAGTGAATAATTAGGTCATTGAAATTTGCTTTAAGTATGTCCTGTTGACTACAAATACGTTTTTGAATCTCAATTGTTGCCAAGTTAACCAATTATACAAATAAGAAGAGGTAGTATGATTGCCAGTCGGACGACTTTCCAACAGAAACCAAATGGCGGTATATCTGTTTTGGTTGCTCAAACAATTTTATCAATATCTCGGAACTATAAACAACTATTATATAAATGGGAGGTTAAGCTATCTTTAAAACCAGGTTTTCTTCGAAAAAAGTATGCACCAAGTCAGTAATATGATAGTTGTTTTCTATTCGGTCCGTTGGTTGCTATTTTAGTCGAGCTTTTGATTTTCTGGTTGTATGGACTTCCCTTTTTTGAATTTACCTTGGAGTTCGGTATTTTTATAAATACTGTTTTGCGGAGCCAAAAATGAACAGACAATATTGTTACTTTATAGCAAATTTAACACTTTTGCTGGTAATATCAATTAAATTGCATATTTTCTTCTGATAAAAATCACAGTCTGGCTTTGGAATGTCCATCTTATTTTATTCTTTAAGTTTAAAATACTCAAAATGAACAAAAATATAAAATGTAAATGTGAGTGATATTTAAACACTCATAAAGTTCTAAAAATATGACATTCTGTTGTTTGAACCTCCCCATACATGCATGAAGATTCAATATGAGAATTAACATTGAGTGTAGAAAGTTGAGTTGATATGATATTATCACTCTTGGTAAACCATCAAATCTCAACAAAATGGTTAAGCGAGAAAATCTTGACTGGCACTTCCTGCTGAGCTTTTCTGTTACAAAATATAAAAATTATAGATAGGGTAGGTCGACTTTTCATCAATCTGTAAAAATTTTGTAAACTAAGAGAATGTCATGCCATAAATAACTAAATGAGAGCTTCTCTCGTTTATTACTCGGACCAATGTAATTTTTAAAATGACATCGGAATGACTTTTCTCCCGCAGGTAAGTGCGGTCAGCTCAGTGAGTTTTTACAAAATGACAGTGAGTTACGTACGTATCAGTATATAAGTGTTAATCGATACAAATGTATAGTAACAGTATTTTTCTACTTCTTAACGAATATAATTTTATTAGGCTGAATATGTTATACTGTCATTTTGTCAAAAACTCGGTGAGCTGACCGCACTTTCCTGCGTGAGAAAAGTCGTTCCGATGTCATTTTAAATTATATTAGTCCTAGTAATAAACGAGACAAGCTCTCATTTAGTAATCTATGGCATGATATTCTTGTTTTAACAAACTATTTACAGATTAACAATAGATTTATGAAAAGCCGACCTACACTATCTATTTTTATATTTTGTACCAGAAAGCTCATCAGGAAGTGCCAGTGAAGTATTTTCTCGCTTAACCATTTGGTTGAGATTTGATGGTTTACCAGGCGTGATTGTGTTTAAAGCGACTTGTCATTATTTGTGCATCGATAAACACAAACGAATAAATTGAGATCCGAATATTCATAAATCTGAAAGAATCCCCAAAACGCAGTGAAGTGCCCCTCCCCACCCCATCCACAAACAGTTTAAGCAAATAAAGATCAAATAATGACTAGTGCTTGGATCTGATAAGGAATTAAATATATTCTAAAATTGAATCAGTTCAAAAGGGACAAAAACATATATGTCAACTGCCCATCATTATATTTGTAGGGTTGTATAGATGATCATTTCTCCTTGAATTTAATAATTGTGTTTTGCAGAGTATAAGAACTAATTAAGTATGCTGGTCAATTGCTGCTGTGATAAGCATTCTGATTATCAAGAAATCAAGACAAATTTTAACAATTTACATTATGACAGCACCTAAAAATCTTCAATAATAACCAAGCAGTATGGAATCCTCTGAATGATCAGTGTCGACATTAGTTTATCGTAGAAATAAAAGCTATTTCACTGTTTAGTCTCGTCTGTAAAAATCCAATTTTATTCTGTTATCTTAATTATAATTTTGTGGGTTAGTTTGAGGTATCATAATGATTGTCTTACTTTGTGATAGATGTAAAAACAAGAACAAAAGCGATAGTGCTCGGCAATATTTTCTCATATTTCATGCAGTGAACGTATAACATTCCAACCTGTTAAGAAATCAATACTCCCGTGATGCGTACCACATATACAACACCGAACAAAATTATGATGTTTAGCTCACATTGCTCAAAGGGTCGGTATTTGCTATTGCAATCATTTGGCGTCCGTCGTCTATTAACTTAGACTTTCCACTCTTTAACTACATGGCTTATTGGAACTGCACTTGCCCAGATACATCCTTAGAGTATTTAGTCAAATATGTCTTCTTATTCCACTCTCAGACCAACGTGGTCGGCATGGCTAGCAATACAACAAACGATAGAATGCAAGTAGCAAATTAGCTTTTCCATTAAATAGACACTGTAGTAGCAACAATGTCAATAAAACTGAAATCATAGGAATTATTGCCCTCACTGATTACTACTGAAAAAATGTTAACGTTTTGGCTTTTATCTTAGAAAATAATAATACAATAAAAGACACTGTAAACTTCTAAAAATGAAAAGAATGCAAGAACTACAAACTATTAATTGATTGAAACCATCAGTTTCGTTCTTTGAGGAGTTATTGTCCTGAATCACAATTTTGACCAATAGATATAGGAAGATGTGGTGTGAGTGCCAATGAGACAATGTTTACATTTTAGTCCAATTGCATTGAAAACCATTATAATACTTAGAAAGAAACTTTAAACTGCATAATTGACCAGCAATACAGGACCAACAATCACGTCAATATGAATCGAATAATTGACTCCTTGTATGAGGTATTCGCCTTAAACTACGATTATATGTGTTTACCAATTTTATTGTCGTATACGATTTTAAACCAATTTTGTGTTAAACACTAGAATCCAGGAAATTATACTAGATAAACGGAAATGTAAAACAGCAGAATTTATCATCGAGGCAAGACATACAAATAAGTCACATTACCAAAAAAAACAATCAACAGAGTGTTCATTGTAGTTATAAACCTTTTATGATGATATATATTTTTATATTTTGATATTTTCCCTGTTGTTCAGATCAGAGGTACCAGTTTTTGTACTAAACCTAACTTCTGGGAACCAGTGCGGTCTGATATGCAATTATGTTGACTTTTTCAGCACAAGTCAGGATAAGGTATAGTTTTGACATGGAGTGAGTGTCACTTTATTTGAACTTAGGACAAAATAGTATGAAGGTTTGAAATTACAGGATTTAACATAGAAAGTAATGGGGCTATGAATTAGTGGTTTTATTCCTAAAGAAATAAGTTGAGGATAGAAGATTTTATGAAATATGATGATTATCCTGATGTTGACGTTAATAACTAATGTGATCCTGGTACTGAAGAAGGAACATAATATATTAACCTTGATGTTATTGAAATGCACTCGAAAAGCTGTGTATTTAAAATTAAGCAAAAGAAGATACGAAAGATACCAATGCAAAATTTAAGACTGCGTTGTATCTTTATCATTATAAAGGATAACAACATTTATCAAAATCGTTCTAGAGAACAACAGACCACAGCGTACACCAACAACTGACTCCTTCCAAAAAAAGACGTACAAAGAAAGACAAATAACAACGTGCAACAAATCGTTCAGGCACAAAATGATGAGATTGATTGTTTAACTTGTGCATAATTGCCAATCTAGATCATATATTTCAAAGTAAAACACGGAATACAAAAACAGCAAGAACAGGTTGACAAATAGTTTGAACATGTAAATGAAAGACAGTACATTGGTTAAAAATGCACTAGCTAATGTAGCAACATATGTTGATCAAAAATAAACAAAACACTTTATTTATTCATTAATTTTAACAGAAATCGGCAGTTTTTTTGAGAGGCCAGTAAGTATTTAAACTCATCAGACCATAGGAAGAAAAACATTTTTTTATTGAACTTGTCATTGTACTCTTGCTTTTGCTTTTCCGAGTTTAGATATATCATTTATAAATGTTTTAGTTCTTTAAACGACATTACAATGCAAGTTAGGTGTGAAATGTCGTATACTATTATTGTTTTATGAGAAAATTTCATATTTGCCAATTGGTTGCTGAAAAGCTTTTTGTTGTTGATGATAGTATTCAAACATATGTGATACCTGTAACCCAATACAAACATATGTGATACCTGTAACCCCATACAAACATATGTGATACCTGTAACCCCATACAAACGTATGTGATAACTGTAACCCCATACAAACATATGTCAAACATATAACCCCATACAAACATATGTGGTACCTGTAACCCCATACAAACATATGTGGTACCTGTAACCCCATACAAACATATGTGGCATCACAAGTGTTACGGTTACCACCACAAAATTGTTCACCGATACGACGTGTCGGTGTTTCTACTCACAAGAGACACATTTCTTTCTCCATAGTTCATTAGATACCAGAATAGTCGGCTGATGTGTATAATTTCCGAATGTGTCCTATTCTCATTTTGACAAAGTTTGGAGTCGAATGGCGGTTGATGCATAATAGCAGGAGAAACTTACCCTGTCAACGCACCCGCTTTTATTCCGTTTGTTATTCATCCTTTTTCCATAGGTTTTGTTTAGTAATATTCATTGGTATTTTCTAAATAGATTTACGAGATCAAAATATCGGGAAACTATTGCCTCGAATTCATCACAACTTATTCTCGTTAACCGAATATAAGTTGTGAAATGTACACGTCATAGGATGTAACGTGAGGAATATTGCCATATACAAAGTGAAGTGTGTCTGGCAAAGGAAAAAAAAAGCATGCTCTGTTGTCGTATATTCCATTTTTTTCCATGTTGTACCAATAATGTTGTGTCTAAAAATGACAATTAATTTCTGACTTTTTGTTTTCATGCGTCTTAAAAGTTATCAATTAGGTCTTATCTTAAAAACAAAAACAGACAGTGATATGAACGAACTGATCGTTATGATGATTGGTCAGGAGTTTTATTCACTGTTCTATACAACTTAATGAAGTTCATCTTTGTCAGGTGACTGTCATATGTAATAGTTAGTGACAAATAAATGGCTGTTGATATCATGATGTGTACTTTCTGTAGTGAAGTACTTATGACTGTAAAGACATAATGGGCAACATTTTAATTGATAAAATATAAAATAATAATATACTACAGTAAGAAAATTGCAAGACACAAGTCAGCTAACACAAATGCAAGTTTGATTTTAAAAACGTTTTTATTAAATACCTCAAACGAATTAAACCTTGTTAATAATTCTTCTAGGAACCTTTTAATTACTTCACCTAAAAAGGAAGAATGTAATAGTTTCTATACTTCATACTGGCGAAACACTGCAGATATAATTCAATTACACATTTTAAAAGTAATATTAGACGAAATACACAGTAAAAACATTGAAAAATATTGTCAGAAGGAATGCTTGCAGTTGCTGATATCCTTTTCGAAGTACATTTTATGCTATATTGAAATGATTGAAACTGACACTTTTAAATAGTCTAAACCGAATAGTCATATAAAGAATCCATAGAACACTTGCACTTTTTGACTCTAAGAAAATCTTTCTTTTTTCATTGTTTTCCAAAAATCGTTTGAAAGATCCCATTAATTTGCTGAATTATAAATTAATGAATTTACAGAAATAAATTGGAAAACTGGAGGCACGATTGTAAATTCATTTATTAGTTTTCTTTGTTAATCTGATTATGACAAAGTTCTTTCGTTTATTTGATAATCAAACAAGGCAGTTTTTTTATTACGATCTGTCAGATTGTGCCTTTCATTCTTGTAAAATATCAACTTTGATATTTAATGTGTTAAAATATGTGATTTATGCATAAATGCAACAACCAAATAAAATGATCATTCATTGTTAAAACAAAACCATAGAAGACGCATGTACTTAACTGAATATGTTTAAAAGTGAATCAATAATCGATAAAAGAGAAGCGAAAGATACGAAAGGGACATTCAAACTCACAAGTCGAAAATAAACTGACAACACCATGGCAAACAATGAAAAAGACCAAACAGACAAACAACAGTACACAAAACACAACATAGAAAACTAAAGACTGAGCATCACGAACTACACCAAAAACCGGGGGTGATCTCAGGTGCTCCGGAAGGGTACGAAGATTCTCCTCCGCGATAACCAGGGACAAATACACGAGTCACAACAAAACAGGTGTACGTATTAACACAAACAGCATGCACTTGAAACTTAATCTAAACTCCAACTATAGCAGGGGAACAGACATTTGGTCAACAAGACCTCTTCCATCAGCACAATAATTAGCGACCAAGGTTGAGTGTATGTGCAGAATGCATGAATATGCATAGAAAATGAAACGATATGGAGTAAATGTACATGGGACAAAATCGCACACAATACATAGAAAACATAGAAAATTATCAATGAACAGGGCTGTATTCATGACATGTATCATTTAGAGTGTTAATTCTTAGGCGCGAGACCAGAAAAAATTTCATATTAAAGAACCAGACAGTAAATAAACTATGGAGGACAGCCATAGGAAATAGATTGCAAACTTTAATATATGTTGCCTCTGAATACTTCCGACACTTCGGAAGTGTCGCAATTTCCTGTTCCGCTAATTACAAGCCGATTTACTCCTAATGAACCACGAACTAGATGACCTATATCCTAATGATGAGGCATCATATCTAACCGAAGACATTATCAAATTTACATGTAAATTGTCTGAACCTAAATCTTGTGAAAATTAAAAAAAAAAAAAAAGTAATGTAGTTTAAGAGTGTTTTAAAAATTGATTAAGAACTGTTACATTGTAAATGTATATATAACCAATAACAAAACAAACAAAGAATACAACGAGTACTATAGAAACAAAAACTAGTCCAATATTAGAACATGGTAAAAAAGAGACAGAAAATACCACGGAAAAACACAAAATCAAAATCGAAGAAAACATACAACACAATAGTCAAAATGTAAGACGACTAAAACACATATAGTATACATACCCTGCCACGTCCGGTCTGTGTTTTTGTTAAGTGTCTGCTTTGTATCGATCTGATGTGTTAAGCCCTTTTCAACTTATTTTTTATAGTTTGTTCATATGTTGTACTGTTACACCACAACCCCAGATTAGGGGAGGGTTGGGTGCCCGCTAATATGTTTAACCCCGCCATATTCTGTATGTGCCTGTCCCAATTCAAGAGCCTGTAATTCAGTGGTTGTCGTTTGTCGCTGTATATCATACTTGTATTTCGTTCATTGTTTTTAAATAAGTTAGGCCTTTTTCCGTTTGAATTGTTTTACATTTGTCATTTCGGGGCCTTTTATAGCTGACTATACGGTATGGGTTTTGCTCATTGTTGAAGGCCGTACGGTGACCTATAGTTGTTAACTTCTATGTCATTTAGTCTCTGGTGGAGAGTTGTTTCATTGGTAATTATACCACATCTTCTTATTTTTATATTGTAAGGGCAGTAAGAGTAGTTTCTGACGTGAATTGTCTAGCAACATCACGTTCACGTATTCCTGCCTGCAATATTTTTTTGACTTGATTCAAATTTTCCTTGTTCAGACTCGGCAATATGGAAATGCAACATATTTTAAATGATTTAAGTGTGGGTTTGGATTGAAAGAATTGTTTCAAGAAGAAGAAAACTTTTTAAAAATCATTTATGGGTTTCAAATATCGTTTTAAAACATTTGTGCGACTTCCATAATCCGACATGTTCAATTACCTCAGGTAAGTCAGGTATTGATTTTTTTTAAAACAGAAAGAAGTATGGTAAGCATGAATAGTAGTTATATGAGGATCAATCATGACTAGGTAAAAAGAATTATAAAAATGGGTGTTGCGTTTTTAAATTCCGTCAGTATATAATAAAAACAATGTTCTCCAACTTGAGGGTCTGCATAGGGTTATAGACTAGAGAATAATGGGCAAAATAAATAATAAATAGAGAAATATGGCCTAAAAAATTAAAGAATATAGTAGACACGTAGAAATAAATAAATAATAAATAGAGAAATATGGCCTAAAAAATTAAAGAATATAGACACGTAGAACACCCATCCAGACCGTCGTGATTTAACTTTGTTGGGAGTTCCTCATCTTAATGCCTTTAAAATATAATTATGTTCTGTATATCTGAAAACAGGTTAGTTTGCAGTTCGTTTTACAAACATGTGTTCAGTGATTTAATTTACCATCAAACTGAAAACTGGACGAGTACCATTTTGAAGAAATGCATTAAAATATATTTTACGCACGTTTCCGCAAGGTAAAAAGCTTATATGTCTAAACAAAAAATAGCATTATGTTCTCATTCGTTCCCCAACCGAACATAAGACTTAGTATTCTATCCCTAAACCACAAAACTAGTACATAAAATAGAAACACCATATCATTATGGGACCAGGTGCCAGGTATGCAGCTAATTTTATCAACTGATAATTATCAACAAGAAAGAAGAAGTTATAGACTAAAGAATAATGGGCAAAATAAATAATAAATAGAGAAATATGGCCTAAAAAATTTTTAGAATATAGACACGTAGAAATAAATAAATAATAAATAGAGGAATATGGCCTAAAAAATTAAAGAATATAGACACGTAGAACACCCATCCAGACCGTCGTGATTTAACTTTGTTGGAAGTTCCTCGTCTTAATGCCTTTAAAATATAATTATATTCTGTATATCTGAAAACAGGTTAGTTTGCAGTTCGTTTTACAAACATGTGTTCAGTGATTTAATTTACCATCAAACTGAAAACTGGACGAGTACCATTTTGAAGAAATGCATTGAAATATATTTTACGCACGTCTCCGCAAGGTAAAAAGCTTATATGTCTAATCAAAAAATAACATTGTGTTCTCATTCGTTCCCCAACTGAACATGAGACTTAGTATTCTATCCCTAAACCACAAAACTAGTACATAAAATAGAAACACCATATCATTATGGGACCAGGTGCCAGGTATGCAGCTAATTTTATCAACTGATAATTATTAACAAGAAAAAGAAGTCCGTCACATATAACATTTCCTCTGGCCGCTGCCATGTTGAAAAATCTACAGGGACACAACAGAAACAGTCAGTGTACAAATAAATGGAAAAAATATATATATACATTCCCCAATACAGACATAAAGGTTTTTGAAATTCTTGAATTTCTTGAATCATAACTGCTAGTTATCCTTTGTTAATTAATATGTTGATCATTGTCATTTTGCTTAGTTTCTTCTATTTCCTATTCTAATATCGGACTCGGACTTCTTTTAAACTGGGTTTTACTGTACGTATTGCTGTGTATTTGTTTATTCCACATTGGCTAGAGGAATCAAGGGAGGATTGAGATCTCACAAAATAAGTTTACCCCTCCGCATTTTTGCGCCTGTCCCAAGTCAGGAACGGTACCTCTGGCATTTGTTAGTCTTGAATGTTTTTAATTTTGTTTCATTTATTTGTTTTGGAGTTTAATGTGGCGTTAATTTCGTTGAACTACTATACATTATTGTTTAGGGGCCAGCTGAAGCCTGCCTTCGGTTGCGCGACTTTTTCGCTGCGTTGAAGACCCATTGGTGGCCTTGGACTGTTTTCTGCTCTATGGTCGGGTTGATGTCTCTTTGACACATTCCCCGTTTCCATTCTCAATTCTATTCATACAAATATTGATTTTAAACATATGCACGTGTATTAGATAACAGGAATAAATACATGTATTAAGCTGTTATCTTTCCAATCTAATTCAAATGTAAGCTATGAATTAAAGCAGTCGAAAATGATCGATCTGTCTATTTTTGCACATAAAAAGTCAATTTGATCATTTTAAGGCATGGTTCGTCTACCTCACACAATCTTGTTAGGTACTATAGTTGAAGTAAGATTTTGATGTCTTTGAGTCAGTAGTTCTTCACTGAAAAATGATTTCGGTAATGAGGAAAGATTGTAAAATAATAAGAAATGTGTCGTTCAGTTGACACTAACAAATAAATTGTTTAAATAAAAATAGAACGATGCTTGATGGTAAAATAGGACACTCAAATATTATAATTATAGTCGTATTGAAATTCAGAGAGGTAAAGTGATACATTGTTAGTCTAAAAGGACAGTTAATGTACAGAGAAATAAGATTATAGGAAAAATCATTACATTGAGATTTCACTATTATCAAATAAAATGTTACATAACTCTTTAATAAGGAAATAACCCAGAGCCATCAGTAGGGTAAAACCGACGTCTTGGAATCCTAGTAATCTGAAACTTTAAATATGCATTCATTATACCAATTTATTTTTGAATATCTGACTGGAAATCATTTTCAAATATAAAGATAGACATTATTGCAATATATTGTTCCAACGAAAGAACTTTTATTGCAGTGGAAAATAATTATACATGATAAGTGTAATTTTTGTAATCAATAAGAACATTATGAACACTATTGTCTGTATTGTTCATACTTGACTAGATTTAGGCAAAACATTTATGATCTCTCAAAAGAAGTAACATAGATTTTTATTAGATCTAATATTTGGATATAAAATCACAGATAGTAAATTTTTACTTTTTAAATTATTAAATCATAAAACTGAGTTTTTCTATCTACAAGTCATACTATTACTACAAAAAATGCTGATGTGTACAGAATGTTTGCAAATAAAGAGGGTAGACACAAAAAGATATAAAACAATATGCCTTATGTTATTGTCAATTTAATTTTTGTTTTATTAACAATGATTAGACTTATTCAACTGATTCTTTCTCTGAGTAGTAATTGTAGAAAAACAAGCAAGATTTGATGAATAAATAGGATAGTTGTTAAAAAGTGATAAATTGTTTCTCATTGAAAAAACAATACATTATGGGCAAACACAAACATTTTCTTGTTTGTGGTTACAAAGATTACAAGCTTGTTTTTTTTTCTGTTGTTACCTTCTACGAAACTTATAGATTACATGAACGTCTGCGACTCTTTTGACAAAAATTCTTACGATTAAAATTGATTGTAAGTTAAACTGAAATGTTCATGACTTACGAGTATTTGTACTCGTAAGTCATGAACATGGTAGAAGTAAAATCCGTAGCAATGCAAAAGTTCAAACTTTCATAATGTTATAGCGGGTAGCAGATTTGAAGGTCTGTGTTAAGCATAATCAAATACAACAATATCAAAATGATGCAAATAGATATGGTCAACACCAACCATTACAAGAACACATAAAAACAAGAGTAACTAACAAGTACAAGGTAAATGTTTCTCATACATGTACTGATGTATCTTCCTTTACACCGAGTTAACTTTCAATGCAAATAGCGAAAAACAAATATTACACCGACTGAACTTCAAATGGGGAAAAAAAAAAAAAAAAAACCTAATTGAAATTTTGCTGAGTGACACAAATTTCTAAATATGTTCGTTCCAGGACAACATAAACACTAATGACTTTCAATCTTATTTTATTTGTGTTGGTAAACAATTTTGATTTTTCGATGCATTTTGACGAGAAGCAATTAGATCTTTATAATAACAGCTACTATAGTTTAATTGAATTTATGTTATGATTATTTTCAGGAATAGTAACTTTCATTGCTTTAAAACGTCCCCAACTCTTGATTAAGGGAATGAAATTCTGACAAGAGTATGGCAATGATTATACACATTAACGTTATATTTCCTTTAATTATATTCATGACCATGATGGTTTCTTAAGAAATAAGATTTGTTAACCCTATACGTACCTTACATACGCTTTTATATTTGACTTAGAAAAAAACACTCAAGAAAAACTAAACTGTTTAAACTAGCCAGCTTAAAGTCCGGCAAATAGAGTGTCGTAATGTCCAGATAATTAAAAACGTGATATTGGAAAAATGTTAATGCGTTCGACCCTACTTTCAACAGTATCTGTAGATATTGAGTTAACATATATTTTTATAATCTAGATTTTAAACGTACTTGGCAAAAAGTATATAATACATCGCCATCACTTGAGTAAATCGGTTTTCCGTAAACATACGATGGAAAAACCGTGATGAAAGAATGTAAATAAACGTGTACTGGAAGTTGATTCTGAAAGAACAGATGTAATATATCAAACCAAGTCAGGAATATGACAGTTGTTTTCCGTTCGTTCGATGTGTTTGAGGTTATTATTTTGCTAGTTAATAAGGGACTTTCCGTTTTGAATTTTCCTTGGAATTCGGTATTTTTGTTATTTTACTTTTTACTGTTATGTCAAAGTTTAATTAACAAATGGAAACACACGGAAAAAATAAAAATAATAACATCGCTCAATCAACATGTAGATTTAACGTGCTCCGTTATTTTATGTCGATTTGGTCACGATCGATAAACTTCGGAAACAAACCCTAAAGTTAATTAGCAGCTATAGTTTTCTACGGAAGCCCATAGGGGACCTACAAATAAATAATATTATATCGTTATCTCAATATATAAATCGTTATTTCGATATAATTAAATCGTTATCTCGATATATTTATATCGCTATCTCGATATTTATATCGTTATATCTATTTCGTTATCTCCATATATTTATTTCGTTATCTCGATATAATTATATCGTTATCTCGATATAATTATATCGTTATATCGATATAATTATATCGTTATCTCCATATATTTATTTCGTTATCTCTATATAATTATATCGTTATCTCGATATAATTAAATCTTTATCTCGATATTTATATAGTTAAGGTGGGGTGGGGTTATTGCACCTTTTTTGCAAATAACTCAAAAACTTGTACATACATGTATATCAAAATTCTAGCAGAGGGTAAAATTGATTAGTACATAATGATCTGTATCTGCCAAAATTTAAGTTTAGGTTGATTGGAAAACTTATTAAAGAGCTATGGGCCTTTATTTGCAATTTTTTTTTCAAATCTTCATCTTAGTTTTGACAATATCTTGAAAGTCGTAAAAGCTAGAGCCTTTTTTAGTTTTTCATCAATATTCCAAAGTATTTCCTGTTTACAATTATCTTACTCTTCTAGGTAACAGACTAAGGTTCCCTGTTTACAGAAATGTCATCTATCCAGGAGCAATAGAAAGCTATCAAAGTCCACTTTAACCTTTATTTAACATTGAGTTTAAAAGAAATACATAGTTCCCAAGCATAATGACAAGCACATACAATATCAAAAAATATAAATGCATGATAATTACATAAAAGCTTTCATTGGTAGTAGATATGGAAATATAGAAACAGTAATTTTGAAAATTTAGGCGAAATGTATTTCTAACTCTAAAAGAAGTATATAAATATATGCAGTGTTGTATATATATATATTTTAAAATACGTCTAAACATCAGCCCAACAATGTTAAGTCTGTAAATTTGGTCTCGCAAATTTTTTGTTCTTCCCTCGCCGGGATTCGAACTCATGCTTCTGAGATATCGTGGCACCAAATCGCCTTGCACTATGCCCGACGCGCTAGACCACTCGACCACCTAGGCTCTACAATAATAAAGCTTTCGGTGGCCGGATGTTACTTTTCCTCGTCGTATATTTTAAAATATATATACATATACAACACTGCATAAATTTATATGCTTCTATTAGAGTAAGAAATACATTTCGCCTAAATTTTCAAAATTACTGTTTCTAATTTGTTTTATCGATCAAATCAAATCCATTCAATTCAAATTTTAGATTAAAAGCTAGAGCCTTAGTTTAAATTGGAAATTGTTCAGATCATTAAGAGCTACAGTAAAGTCTTGTGGGCAAAACTTTCAGATTTTGCTTCTCTTAAAATACCCAAATTTGCAGATTTTCGCATATTTTTGCTTATTTATTGAAAACTAAAGGCCCCAGGTTTGCTTGAACATTTTTTTTTTATAATATACACAAGGTCAGTAACTCGACAAATCAAGAATATGGTCTTCGTTTTCTCGTTGTATTTTATTTATGTATAATTAAATTGAGAATGGAAATGGGGAATGTGTCAAAGAGACAACAACCCGACCAAAGAGCAGAAAACAACTGAAACAATGTGTCTTCAATACAGCGAGAAAATCTCGCACCCGGAGGAGTGCTTCAGCTGGCCCCTAAACAAAAGTGTATACTAGTTCAGTGATAATGGACGTCATACTAAACTCCGAAATAAATAAAAGAAACTTAAATTAAAAATCATACAAGACTAGCAAAGGCCAGAGGCTCCTTAATTGGGGACAGGCGCAAAAATGCGGCGGGGTTAAACGATGTTTTGTGAGTTCTCAACCCTCCCCCTATACCTTTATCCACTGTAGAAAAAACAAACACACAGCAATACGCACAGTAAAACACAGTTTAAAAGAAGTGCGAGTCCGATGTCAGAATAGGTAACAAAAGAAACTAAACAAAATGACAATGATACATAAACTAACAAAGGAATACTAGCAGTTACTGACATGCCAGCTCCAGACCTCAATTAAATTGTCTGGATCAACATCTTAAAATTTTCAAAGGTATATTCCATTTTCTTTAAAACGATCCATAAACCGACGTTTTACATGTAATAATAAAAAAAATTATGCAATGAAACATCTCATTATTTGAACCTATTTACCGAGATCGGATAACTATCGGTCAGCGCCGGCTAACACCACTGGGGGATTAATCGAACATTCTTCATTTCGCGCGCTTCAGATGGATGCCAAACCTTGAAAGACATTAAACAGGCTTATTTTTTTTTGCGCTGGCAGTTTGATCCGCTTGCTTGATATGTCAATTTCTGTTTACATTGATTGATGTTTGCTTAACGTCCAGTCGCAAATATTTCATGCATAATCAGGACGAAAAGAAGAAAGCGACAGACTAGGGAAGCCGATCGAACTGCCGGTGCAAAAATGTAATGTCGTTAAAGTTTTGTATCAATCTGTAGCTGACGCGAAAATGCGTAGAACTGTCGATTTTCAATATAGGTCCCAGACACGCTTGAAATAGTATATATATCTGTAATATACACGAGGTCGGACAACTATCGGGGAGCGTTTGCTAACCCACTGGAGGATCAATCGACAGTTACAGTAACTCCTAACGACAAACCATTATATTTATATTTTCCTGTGTACATTTTTTTTATTACAATAACACCACTTTGTCCCAGGAATGAGTTGTCTTATTAAATCTCTTACTACATCTCATTTATTACGACCTCGTGTATATTAAAGATATATATACTAGTTGAAAGCGGGCCTAAGACATTTAAAACTTAATGTTAAATAAAGGTTAAAATGGACTTTGTTAGCTTTCTATTGCCCCTGTATAGATGGCATTTCTGTAAACCGGGAACCTTAATCTGTTACCTGGACGACTAAGATAATTGTAAACAGGAAATATTTTGGAATAATAATAATGAAAAAAAGGCTCTAGCTTTTCACAATATTGTCAAAATTATAAAAAATTGAGAAAAATTGCAAATAAAGGGCCATAGCTCTGAAACGAATTTTCTGATCAACCTGAACTTAAATTTCGGCAGAGGCAGGTCATAATGTACTCATCAATTTTACTCTCTGCTAGATTTTGATATCTGTATAAGTTTTTGAGTTATTTGCAAAAAGGGGCCATAACCTCACCCTAACTATATAATGATATCGAGATAACGACATAATTATATCGAGAAAACGATATAATTATATCGAGATAACGAAATAAATATATCAATATAACGATATAAATATATCGAGATAACGAAATAAATATATCGATATAACGATATAATTATATCGAGATAACGAAATAAATATATCAATATAACGATATAATTATATCGAGATAACGAAATAAATATATCAATATAACGATTTAATTATATCGAGAAAATGATTTAACTATATCGAGATAACGATATAAATATCGAGATAACGATATAAATATCGAGATAACGATATAAATATATCAAGATAACGATATAATTATATCGATATAACGAAATAAATAGATATCGAGATAACGCTTTAAATATATCGAGATAACGATTTAATTATATCGAAATAACGATATATATATTGAGATAACGAAATAATTTATTTTTTTTGTAGGTCCCCTCTGGGCTTCCGTAGTTTTCGATCATCAATCACCGAATAAAATATTTTTTGTCAATTGTACGTTACGGATACATAATAAATGTGAAGAAAAAAACGTACTAAGAGGACTTAGTTAGTACATATGCATGCATTGGTTCAATAATTTCCTTAATATGGTAGTTACTTGTTTCATACGACTTTAATACCTGTAATGTACATGCAATGTAAATGTTATGTACAATATGTTACTTATATGGAAAAACATGCTGGAATTAAGCTCAAACTAAGGTTCCATTATATGGTTTTAGCTTTTTTAAATGTGTTAAATAATTGTTTACGTCTCATTTTACAAATGTTGAACGTTTGTATTAGAATTTAAATTTTGACCTTGAATCACCACAAAGAGGCTTTTAACGAAAGATAAGAGACACAGTAGTATCATACTGTTTTATTCACTTTTCATCTAATCGATGTATCATAAACATCCAGGAACAAATCATTTCTGATGTCCATGTACTGCTGTGTCAGACAGAATAATTATTGATTTGATAAAAGCAAAAACAATTTGTGTCGATTTTTAGTCGAAGTCCAAAATTCGTAACAAAACAAGTTTTTGGTACCAGTAAAAACCTCAATGCCTGTTCAATTACTATCTTTGTCGCCATGGCTGTAAACATTCTCGGGGGGGGGAGGTGAATTAACGAAATCTTGTTGCATGTAATAATTGATGCCCAGACTTGAAAGTCATTAAGTTTATGCTGACATATTATGAGTTTCACAAGATCAAGTGAACAATTTAAGCAATTTTGTTTAAAACAATTCATTTCATTCTCCGACAGAATTTGTTGAAGAAGATTACATTACCAATTTTTTTAACTGTAACTTATTTAATGCATTAACTTTTCCAGAGATATACAATCTGTAAAAATTGGCAACAATTTAAGAACCTCATCAAAAATTCAGTTCAGAGCAGTTGATTACAGAAAATTTGCTATTTTAAAGTGCTTGCTTAGCTGGTGTCTTTTAAATCCCAATTGTTTCGTCAATAACGTCTTAATATGCATTAAAGAGACAGATGTAGGGAAGGTCTATCGTGGGTGTTAATGTTCGCTGAACATCCAATTATCCAAAATTAGAATGAACTAGTAACATCTGTTAAAAAATGAAAACAAAACTTTATAAATTTCATGCGTCTGAAGCGTTTTTCTGGGTTTACCTTCATAAGACACGCTCAAAGCTGAATATTTACTTCCCAAGGATGTCTAAGAATCTAAATAGTTGAAGACCTATATGAACATAAAGGACATAAACAAATAACAAAATCCATCTAAGATTGAGATCTTACAAAACACGTTTAAACCCGCCGCATTTTTGCGCCTGTCCGAAGTCAGCAACCTCTAGCTTTTGTTAGTCTTTTGTGTTTTGATTATCTATATATTTCGGAGTTTAGCGTGGCGTCCATACACTTCATTTGAACTTTGATGGATAGTTATCTCATTGACAATCATATGAATTGATTATATTCATCCAATTTGAAACAATATCTCAGCTTGCGTTTCCATCATGAGTTACTAGGTAGATTATTGTTGCTTACGAGGAAGATATGGAAGTTATTCCAGCGATAAAAAATGAAACCAACACATTATAAACATTATAAAGCAATTACAGGCAACCATACGGCCTTCAACATTGAGAAAAACCCATACCATATAGTCGGTTATAAAAGGCCCCGACATGACAAAAGTGAAACAATTCAATTGAAAAAACTAACGGTCTAATTTATGACAAAAATTTTTTATAGAGCCAAAAAACATCAATTGGAACCATAACTTTAAAATAATTATGGATTCTTTTGAGGATTACACCAGAGCATGGGCAAAACAAGAAAAGTTTGAAATAGACACTGTCAGAATAGGTTAAATCGATTAGGTCGCTTATACCACGTAGAGTCCACAAGTTGAAACATTGTGTAAATGTGCGAACTAAGTCCGTATACCGAATATTAAGTGATCAATATGCTGAAATTTCTTACTGACATCATATTTGTTTAATTAAGATATAGAATTTTGTAGAATTTTCCAACAGGTTGTCAGTATGTCTATGGGACTCAGCTGTGAACCTCTCCTGGCCGACCTTATCTTATTTTCATATGAGTCGGAGTTCCTTCAGACACTTTTAAAAAACAAGACGATCAAAGAAGCTAGATCATTTAATTTCACATACAGGTATATCGATGAGGTTCTTTCCGTTAACAAGTAATACTTTTCTGATTGTGTCCCATTAATATATCCCCCTTAAACTGGAGAATACAGAACCCACAGATACAGCTTTCCTGGCCTCAATTCTAGACGTGTACTTCAAATTGACTACAGTGGTCATCTCAGTGCCGGAATCTATGACAAACGAGACAATTTCAACTTTGAAATTATATAATAAATGTCTTCATCTTAGAAGCAATATACCAACTTCACCGCGTATGGAGTATACATTTCTCAATTCATACGATATTCAAGTGCTTGCAGCTTCTACTTAGACCTTTTAAAACGTCATCGCTGTCTCAGCAAATAATTAATGAACCAGGATTTTTCAAAGAACGTCTCGTCCTTTTTCTTTAAGAAATCCATCGGAAAGTACCAACGCCTCAATTAAAAAATATGTCATTGTCAAATTTATTTTTAACTACAATAACTGTTTTGTTGGTGTCTTTGTTTGATTTACTTGTACGTTTTTTTTATGTTTTAGTTGTGTTGTATGTTACTCAGTTTTAGGTGCTGGATCCCGATTCTTGACACATTAACCTATTATATATATTGAGTTGGTCACCAACTTTTGTCAGTATAACGGAACTATAAACAATTGTCATACAATTGGGATGTTTAGCTTGCTTTAAAAACAGGTTAACTGATTCGACCCCGGGAGATTTCTGGAAAATCAGGCATTTTCAAAAATTAGAAAAAAAAGGCAAATTAGTTGACGCTTGATATTGTAACTGAGCTCTAAAACTATGCATTGATATGCATTTATATTTGGGTCCCCACGAGTGACTGAAGAATAGAAATATGGTCACCATTGGTCTTCTCCGACCGGCAGTAGAACCCTCGCCAAAGTGGGGTGTCCGTTTGGCTTTGCGGGATGTACAAGTTCGCAGCCACGTCCGAGGACGTTAAATCCGATGCCTCGTGGTAATGCTCTTTGCACATTAAGAAAACTTGCAACATATCTTTGAGGGGTCCGTAGGTGGCCTGTTGCAAGGCTAAATGTCTGTCCCTATCCAATATGACCTCGATGAGAGTCGGCAGAATGGAGGGTGTGATCGAACCCACCCAAGCTGCACAATAGTCATTTTCAGTTTATTTTACTTTATTTTGATACGACCTTGAGAGGTGAACATTTACAGAACTGTGTTTCTTTTCATTCAATTATATGTGTTACAGTAACCCTCCCATGTTGAAAGGAAGAAAATGTGACTTAGTTGTATTGCTTTTGAATTGATAATGGGAAGCCAGGTCTGCCAAAATGTCTGTTTTTACAGATTTCTGCCAAAGAAGTGACCGACCTAGTTTTTGCAGACCATATTTGTTTAGGTCATATGATAGATACCTCCTTGTGTTCCTGAAGAACCTATGTATGCATTTAGGATAAAAGTTGATACCTGCTGTCTCTACTATTAATGTAATGACCATCAAATGACTCCCACCCACCTGATTTTGGCTACTTTTCACAGTTTTCCAATTTTTAACCCCAGGAAGGTTGTCATAGTATTTTCACATCTGGAAAGCGGTTATAGACATTGAATTGCAAGATGGAACCCCCTGCTGTCAAAACAGTTCACCTGTGGCAGTTCTAAAAAGTATAGAGGGTCATATGGGCTTTAAATGAATAGTTGCTGCAATCAAGAGTACAGGCGGGATTGAGGGCGAAGGATTTAAACCCACCATTTTCTTCGGGAAGTGCCTGTACCAAGTCATATGACAGCTGTTTTCCATTCATTGATTGTTGTTTTCATATTTTTCAATGGCAAAAATAACATTTACATACAGGACCAGAACAAGTGGAATTATACCAATAGTAGGGTCTGCAAAGTGAGTCTTCCCATATAAATATCAAGCCCTATCAGACTCTAATAAAAACTGAACAAAAATGATCATGACGTTGTCATATGAACATCTGCTATTAAATTATGATATGATATCAAAACGGCACCTTGTGGTTTATCTTGTTGCTGTATTTGACAAAACCTTTCGGAAAAGTTGGTCCTCAATATACTCTTCATCTTCGTACTTTATTTGGCATTTTCAACCTTTTTTATTCGAGCGTAACTGATAAGTCTTTTGTAAATAAAACGCGCGTCTGGCGTACAAAAGTTTAATCTTAGTGTCTATGATTAGTCTATTTATTACTTAGTACTAAAACTTTTTTGATAAACCTAACCTTCCATGACTGTAAAACCAAAGTAATTACTTATTATGCGTGACATTAACGTATTAGAACTGCCAGTCATTTGCTTATGTTTTACCAATATTTCTCAATAAAGATTTATGTACCAACCCACGGTATAGGGATGTTCATGTCCCTAGTTTCTAATTTTGTCCTGTCTAATTTATTTGGTAATCAGATAACATCTCAATAGGAGACAAGTAATTACATTAAAACATTAAAATGAAGATAGATTTGAAACTATGTCCTTGTTGACAGAATTCATTAGTGTTTCTTATATATTAACTAGTCTGGAAGGTTACATTGTTAACAGAACTTTAAGATTGGCTAAGCGTTTTATATAATTCCATCTTAAATGTACATTATGTACTGTAAATTTTTACCAAAAAGAAAACAAAATGATTCATTGGTACGATAATTGAAAATTCGTCAACAAAGTGAATATTGATGAATTGACAGATCAAGGTACCATACCTTTGTCATACATGTACATAATTGAAAGATCAGGGTACCATTGCTTTGTCATACATGTACATAATTGAAAGATCAGGGTACCATAGCTTTGTCATATATGTACATATCGTTGGTAATGAAACAACTGCAACTTACGTGAATTTCTTTGTCTTGCACCTGTCAGCTTGAATACACGATGTTTTTATTGTAGCAGATACTTTTGAAAAATATGTACAAACATTACAAATTGCCACACTTCACTAGAAATCTTGAAATTCAAATCGAAATTAAATTAATTTATCAAAAAAAAAAAAAAAAAATTTTGTTCTACTGACTAATGCTCTTAATATCGACAAAGAATCATATCAGTTTATTTATTTTTTTTCCCCTCATAGAATTTAATCCCGAACCCGTTGTACTGCTCGGTCGGTTTCGATGCAGGATATGTAGATATTTCTGGAGCATCTGCTATAACTCCCAGTCTTAGTTGGAGCTCATATTGCTAGACCTATAAATCAAAGTTTACTGCTTGACAATAACTGTTGTTTTTGTGTCATATTGTCATTGACGTTTACCTCAACCTCTTTGAAAATTCGCAAGAAATGACAACTTAAATAAGCATCATTGGTATTACATAAAATTATATCTAAGAAAATATAAAATTAAATAAGTTATAAAATAAAATTACATGTGCAGAAGCCACTAACCTCTACACTTTATACAATTTTTTTTTAAATTAAACACTGAAAAATAACTCGCGCCTCGCGGGTATGAAGCAGGGTCTGGATTAGTCTCCACTTCACTACTCTTATTTAGTTTTGTTTTGCATATTTCTGTATTTCTGATTTCATCACTCAGTATTATCTTTTTTCTGTATTTAAACACTGCATAACATATAAAGAGATGAGGTATGATTGCCAATGAGACAGCTATTCACCAAAGTTGAAATGAAGTGGATGTAAGCAATTATACGCTCTATTATTTCAAATATCTTGCTATGGGGTTTTTTTTCAAAAAAGATTTCCTATTTGTCTCTTTTCTTAATTTTCCCTCCATCCTTCCATTGTTTTCTTTTATTTTAAAGCGCAAAGATCCGGTTGAAGGTCATTTCAGATGATGTCCTCTCACTTAACAATTCAAAGTTTGGTGACTATGTTGAATGCATTTATCCCATCGACCTTAAAAATAATGTCTACCATAGATTCATTTCAGTCTGCTTCATATCTTGACTTCAATCTAGAAATTGACAATGATGATCTATTGAGAACAAAAGTTTACGACTAAAGAGATGATTTTAGCTTCCCAATTATAAATTTTCTATTTCCATGTATTAACCTACCAGCAGTGCTTCTGCTTCACAGTTGATGGATATGTTCCAATTTTTGTAACCACAATTCTTTCCTCTTTTCCTCGCATGTGACTTCACCGTATGAGATTTATTACCTAATTTGTACTAAAATGAGCAACACGACGGATGTCACATGTGGAACAGGATCTGCTTACTCTTCTGGAGCATCTGCGATCGCCCCAGTTTTTGTTGAGGTTTGTGTTGCTCAGTTTCAAGTTTTCTATGTTGTGTTTGTATACTGTCCACTGTGTTCTACATAAGTAAAAATGCCCGTACCAAGTTAGGAACATTCGTTTGACATGTTTGATGTGTTTGAGCTTTTTATTTTGTCATTTGATAAAGAACTTTCCATTTAGAATTTTTCTTGGAGTTCAGTATTTCTGTTATTTTACTTTTTATGTACAGACTAAACAACAGTTAAAAACACGGATTTCAGAATATTCTATGATTGAGAATTTTCTTTTCAACAGTGTATACTTAATACATTTGTAAATTAACAATTCCGGTTAAAACTTCACGTTACAGTTTGTATCGTTCTCGTGACAAGATATGTTTGACTCCGATCTAAATTGAACAGGATTGTCAGTTTACTGGCAAATGGTCGGTTATTCCCTCCGACTTCCTTCACCAATAATACTTGCCGCCATGACATAAACTAGAGTGTTGAAAGTGGCGTTAAACACCAACAATTAATCAATACATCACATACCAGTTGTACTTATGAACAAATCTCCCGCCAGTAAACACAGACAATAAACTTTTTTAAACACTGATATGGCTTAATGCAATATTTAAATGTAAGAAAATAAGACCAAGAATAAATTATCCACATAAGGTATGCAATACGTTTTTTTGTATGTTTGCGTTGTATATTTCTTGTTAAGATGTTCAGGGTTGATTCTCTAAGTAATTTAATTTGAGATATCGTTATATAAATGTTATCCTATTCCTTTAATAATGGATTTCGCTTTATAGATCGATTGGGATGAATAAAAGGAGAAATTAATAGAATAATCATCCATTACTCCCAAAATAGGCAGGAATGACATTTAGAGGTCAACAAACTGTTTTCAACATTAAATAAGTGTTTATATAATTTGTCAGATTCCTACTCGCCCTTGGTCTAGATATAGCGTGTATGACATCAATATAGATCTATTGTCAACACTAGTATCAAAAACAAAACACTCAAATAATACCAAAGACAAACATTGACCTGTAACAAGCACAATTACGTGTTGACACTTTTAGTACTTAATATTCCCATATTCCTTTGAATTGCTTAAATAGAAAAAAAAAACGGTTTACAAAAATACACTACAATAAAACTTGTTAACTCTTCAGGATGTAGTCAGGTGAACTAAACAAATCTGGAATTTAAAATTGATACTATAAATCAGAGAGCATTAGTTCAGGAACAAAATAAGTTAAAAATATTAATAGGTTGTGGAACTCTTTTTCAAGATATTTGATTTTTTTAAATGGCGGGAAAAGGCTGACTCGGACTTTTATCTTATATTTAGCATTGGCAAATTTTGGTTCTCAAGTCGTAAGAAAAGAAATCTAGAATCTGCTTCAATTTTGGTTATGACCTTTTATGAGCTATTGAAATCTTCTTTGGAAAGAAAAGTGGGTGATATGGGGCAAAATAGTTTACCCTGTACCGTAGGAAAGAACCCAAGGAGTCCGAACATCTGACAAAAAATTTCTACACCTGAAATGACTTTACCCTTTACATTCAATAACTGAATGACTGATGACAAGAAGACAGGAACAAATGAGAAAACTCTTAAAAGAGAAAATTATTAGTTCATGGAAAAAAATATTCAAGTAAATAATGCTGGTAAAATCATACATAACATATTTAGCTTCAGTTTCCAATATTGATAACGAGTTATAACCTAAGTTTAAAAATTTATTGATGACTTCATTTAGGACTAAAAAATCTAGAAAAAAGCAAAATACATTATATATGAATAAAAATGAAAGAGGACCTTGGAAGGACGATATTGATAAGTTGATTGATGCATAAATATTATATGGTTCAAAAGATTAATGGAAAGTAAACAGAAAATTGAAAAATTATTCCACATTTAACTTTAACAAGTATGGACCAAATCTTTTGATATTTAATATGAATCGTGATAGCTTAAAATCCATAAATTTCAAAACAAAATATAAAAAAAACCCCACTCATTTGTACTTTGAATGACTACAACTAAGGGTAGTTATGTAAGTCGTCAATCTATCATACCAGAAAAATTTATAACCACCAAACAACAAGGATATGGGATACTAAATATGTGAAGATACATTGGCAAAGCCTGATCTTTAATCATTCGATAAAATACAATACAATCTAGTATGTAAATGACATAATTGATGATAAAGGTAGAGTTTAAGAAGAACAAATCGTACAGTGAAAATTAATCAAAATGTACCTAAAATTGGATTGTACTGTAATACAAATAAGTAAAGGTATATCAAATAATTGGAAAAACATATTGACTCAACAAAATGATTTACTCTATTTAAGCAAGATTTGTTAATGATGATGATTCACAAAAATAATAATATACAACTGGTCAACAAGAGGGGAATGGTCTTGGGTAATCTTTAGACGTTTATATGTTGGTCTTTTGTTTAGATAAAAACTAATTAAATGCAAACTGACCGCCACGAAATAGCAAACAGTGCTGAAAGTAGTGTTGAATACATATCAATCAATTAACCTTTATGTCTAGAAAAAGTCATAATATTATAGGAGCCTCAAAGTATACAGATGAGGATCTCTGATATACTGGATATATAAGTAAAAGATATTTCTGAAATAGTTATTAAATTCGCGTTTTCAGACAATTTAAACACATGTATATTGGTTATATAAAGGACTTTACAACATCGTTCTCCTTTATCTATGTATGCGGGTGCGGGAATTTCTCGCTGCATTGAAGACCTATTGGTGACCTTCTGTTTTTGTCTGTTCTGTGGTCGGGTTGTTGTCTCTTTGACACATTCCTCATTTCCATTCTCAATTTTATGCATACATATCATAATGAATGTGAATTACACTTTAATAATTTCGTGCGTCGCAAGCGCCTTTCTGATTTTATCTTCATCAGGAACGCTCATAACCAAAACATTTAAAAGCAAGAGATGTATAAAAATGTAGAAACCATAGAAGCTTTATTACTAAAGGGACATAAAAAGAGTGGCAGCTTTGCTTGAGGGAGGTGGGATAACATTGAAAATTAAACGCCTTTTTATAACGTTAATTGTAAAAAAAACATATTTTCATATCAAAGTTTAAGAATTATTATCAAGTTCCTTGTTCTGTTGTGCGTACAAAACTACAGTTACTTGATTATAGTATTACATCAAACAAGAAAGCATTTTGAGATAAGTGTGGCAATATTGAACCTTCTGTCTGGATATATCAAATCGGTTGTGCAACATAACCCTTCCTGAACTTTATATTAACAGATAATTGTTCATATCATATTGACAAACCTCTTAAAAAAAATTGCCAGTCTTCCATTGATTAACGTGTCAATTAGAAATACATAGTACATCATTAACATTCAGGTTTTAGGACTTGTCGAAGGACTGTTTACATGTAAACAACGGAGGAAACCGAAAAACCAATACTGCTACAGTAAAGATCGTTAAATCCAAGATCAAAGAAACGTTTTATAATTTAGTGTTGATAAATCTGACAAAGTAGATTCTGGCCAGACAATGATAAGTGCATTATATGTGTTGATACGACTCACCCGTCACAAGCTATCCGACCTCTATTAAAAAAAGCGTATGTCTTAAATTCAGTGAATATCAAACCATCAACATTGTTATGATAATATTAAAAATTTCTTTAAAAAAACCAACATTTTAGTACTGCCTCAAACCACAAGTAAGCTAAGTGAGTGAACAAAAATAGCATAAGTCTAATTTTGATCCGTTAGTCAATTATGGCATGGAAACAGTATAACAATATTACCCTAAAGAGCTGGATGCGAAATTCAAATTTGTATTAAACTCCTAGGCCTGCAACTGGAATCATACTTAATTAGAAAATCGTTTGACAAACTTTCTATATCTCTATCCGTGAAAATCACCTCAAAGACAGGAAATTTTATTAATAGGAACTAGAATTTTAGGTTAGTACTGACACTATAAAAAAAAAGGAAAAATATACCAAAGGGGCATTAAAAAATCACAAGTCGAAGAAAAACAGAGCATACCATTTTAAAAGTAAAAAGGATTTAAAGACAAATAAGTCTATCAAAAATTGGCAGAAAAAGCAAAGACTTGGGAACATAAACCAAACCAAAAATTGCTTAACTCAGGTGGTTCGGAAGGGTAATCAGCTGCTGCTCCACTAGAATTACTTTTTCACAAGGCAAGTAACATTTCGGTAATAAATCGCATTTGCTGCTGTTGCAATCAAAGATAAGGGGACGGAATTGTGGCTTCTACAATTGGGACACGGATATTTCTTGAATTAATAGCTTCCTATAAGTTCTACTTTATTTCTGGACATACCCTCAGCTATAGACACCACATAACTTACAGCGATTCATTTTGTTTTCAATAGAGAATATCCGTTTTTCTAACCAGCGATATATCTAAATCATCTGTATATTATGCCGTTGGTTATTTTAAGTGTCATCCACTACAGAAGCTTGAAAGTGCACACTCACTATCACATAAAGAACTCGGTAGTAGTTGTGATTATAATAAAGTGATCATATTGTTTATATTGGCCAATTGTCCTACTGTATATTGCCCTTTAGACATTTGTGTCGTTGACATGATACCACAATTATGTCTCTTGAAGTATTCCCCACATCTCTTTTTAATAATTTTACTTGGAGATCTGTTTTTGTAAAATATATTGTATTTGGATAAACAGAAACATTTCATGAATTACTGGTACTCTCAGTATCGGATTGTCAAACACACAATTTCAGCTGGGTCTTGTAAAACTTCAAAAAAAAAATATTATATGATCCGATTACTGATCCTTAAAATAAAAATCTCTTAAGTAAAATATAGTCTAAAGGTCATGTTGACATTTGTCGAGGAAGGTTATATCAAACATATTGACAGCTTGAGATAAAAACCGTGGTCATAATCGAGCACGACTTCTTGTCAATTACGAATCCTCTTTACCACGCACAATCTCGTAAGACTCATTTACTTATTTTTCTTCATTACCATGTGACAAATGAACTTCGTTAACTTGTTATCTTTTGCAAACATCATTTATTCATGTCTACCAATTAGATATGGAAAGATTAAATGTAGATAAGTGTTTGATGCAATTATTAAAGTCTATGGAAAGCCTCAGCTGTCATATATTAGAGATTTACAAAACGTTATGCTGAAGCTTAAAATGTAAAGTTAAGACAGCGTGATGTTGAATTGAGTCATCAAAATGCTAACTCTAAATTACAATATGCTAAGTTGAATCTGCGCAATGTTGACTTGCAATGACAAGTGCTTTAGTCGTGATAGTATAATGATAAGTCACGATGTTGTGATGATATGCCAAACACACGTAACGTTGGGTTTAAAGTACATGATGTGAAGTTGACGTTGCATGATGTTAGCTTGCAGATGGATACTGCTCAGTCATCCACATCGACAGCTATGATAACAAATAAAATGAATAGCTAAAATGTATGGTGCTGACCTGTTATTAATAAATGTTGAGCTGAGATAGTACGATGTTATATCATTGTGATATTACGATAGGTCTATCATGCAATCTGTTGATTTAAAACACCATGATGCACAGTTGAAAGTACATGATGTTAAGTTAAGATAACACGATGCTACACCACTATATTGAAACGAAAGGCTTACCATACAACTTGTTGACTTAAAACAACACGATGCAACGTGTTAAGCTAAGATGCTCACTTGAAACTACAGGACGTACAGTTGAAATTTTGTAATGTTAAGCTACAATAGCACGATGTTATATCATTATAATGTCACAATAGACTTATTATACAATTTGCTCATTTAAAACTACTAAGATGGCATGTTGTTATATCATTAGAATGTCACGATAGGCTTACCACACGATATGATCGTTTAAAACTACACGACGTACAGTTGAAAGTACGTGATGTTGAGCTATGATAGCAATATCTTATATATTAATAATATCACGATAGGCTTGCCATACAATATGCTCATTTAAAACTATACGACATACAGTTGAAAGTACTGTTGTTCAGCTAAGACAGCACGATGTTATATCATTATAATGTCACGATAGGCTTATTATACAATTTGCTCATTTAAAATTACACCACGTACAATTGAAAGTACGTGATGTTAAGCTAAGATAGCAATTTGTTATATCATTAGAATGTCACGATAGGCTTACCACATTATATGCTCATTTAAAACTACATGATTTTCAGTTGAAACTAGGTGATGTTAAGCTAAGATAGCATGTTGTTATATCATTTGAATGTCACGATAGGCTCACCATACAATATGCTCATTTAAAACTACACAACGTACAGTTGAAATGATGTGATGTTGAGCTATGATAGTACGATGTTATGTCATAATAATATCACGAAAGGCTTGCCATAGAATATGTTCATTCAAAACTACACGACGTACAGTTGAAAGTACGTGTTGTTGAGCTAAGATAGCACGATGTTATATCATTATGACGTCACGAGAGGCTTATTATACAATGTGTTGACTTGAAACTACACGATGTAAATTTGAAGTAGTTTGGTCTTGACTTGAAACAGTAAAATGTTAAGTTATAAAACAGAACGTAAAGTCAAAATAAAACAATGATAGGATGACATATACTTGTGCAGAATTGAAGATTTTTGGTGTTGACTTCGAATATAGTACAAATATTAGATTGTTTTATGTTAAATTGAAAGACAATAACGATGCGTAAAACATTACAGAATTGTGTGAATTGAAACTGCAATTCTATGGAAAAGAATGAGGACAAATCCCAGGATTTTTCATCTTCATTTGCAAGTTGATGAATATTAATGAAATTTAACTCCGGAGGCAAAATAATATACAAAGAAAGTTTTCCATAAATTCATAAAGCAAAAGAATTACCCATCGCTATATATTACACTTGAATACAGTTTTGCCGTAAATTTTACATGTTTAAGATATAAGAAGATGTGGTATGAGTGCCAATGAGACAACTCTCCATCCAAGTCAAAATTTATAAAAGTAAACCATTATAGGTCAAAGTACGGTCTTCAACACGGAGCCTTGGCTCACACCGAACAGTAAGCTATAAAGGACCCAAAATTACTAGTGTAAAACCATTCAAACGGGAAAACCAACGGTCTAATCGATATAAAAACGAGAAACGAGAAACACTTATGAACCACATCAACAAAGGACAACTACTGAACATCAGATTCCTGACTTAGGACAGGTGCAAACAAATGCAGCGGGTTTAAACGTTTTAATGGTACCAAACCTTCACCCTTTTTCTGAAACAATAGTGTAACATCACAACATAGAAAGACACAATATAAAATATCAACTGAAATAGCTTAACTCAATCAAAGGACATATTAACACCATTGAACATACACTGAACAAATAAATTTGACCTATGATACAATGTAAATACAAAATAAATAAACTAAGGAAGAATAATAAAAGTAAAATGTTATATCGGTATGAAATGTTAAACAATTTAAGAAAAACAATATGTTCGAACAAAAATATCAGCCATTTGCAATAACTTTAAACAAGGTAAATGAAAATAATTTTGTTGTTAGGTATACGTGTACAGTTACAATAGAGAAAGGAAATATTTTACAAAATAAATAATTTTGATGTTCATAGTACGAAGTGGAAATTTATATTAGTGCCAAACACTTATCAAAGCTGGTATGTAGACCAGATATAACCTTGAATAACATTAAGTTTTACGTAATTTATGGTAACGAAATCCCTGACTTAATAATTTACCAGTGATGCATTGATTACGTTCGTTAAAATCTATGACATCACTACACACACGGGCATAACGAACGAGTTGGGATATATACACACCGTATGATGGAGCCAAAGGAACATCGCAGTCTAAAAAGGAAAATTAACAATAGGGAATGAAAAATCGTCTCTTTTGTCGTAAATTTTCGTATAGAGTTTTCCTTTAGAGATTGAAATGTCCAAGTCCAGAAAAGGACAACTACTGCTGTTTATGTTAGATTTAGTTAAAGTAAGTTCTGTTGGGTAAATTTCGGTAGTATATTTAGAGAACTCTGGATTATTTAACGAAAAATATCATCTAGATAACGGAAGGTATTGTTGAATGTATCAACCAAATGTAATATTTTATGATTAAAACCAGACTTTTTATGAACAATGTTTAAGAAAATATTTATCTATGTTGTGTGTTAATATATACAACATAATATTGTGCTTATAAGACTTATGACTGTGAGGGTCAAATTTTACTCATATAAAATCACATCTATGTAAGAGTTATCGGAGAATTTGTATTTACCACTCCCGTTTTCCACGAAATAGAACATAAGAATCTGGAGTCTTAATCTTAAAAAACAAAGATCAACTGATATGACAAATAATACGCTTAGCGTAGGACTGAGAGGGTCAGAGCTATATCAGAATGTGACCCCCCTCCCAGTCTTGTTAGAGGTATCTGAAAATTTGAATTTTCTTTTCCACGAAATAAAACCAAAAAATCTGGACTTAATCAAAACCGATGCTATTTGGATTTCCATAGATTGTCCGAGACGGTTTGTCAACTAGTTTGTTAAAAATTCGGCTAAGCAAGCAAAATATGTCTTGCACAGAGCCAAGACTTATTCATATTCATATCACACTTACATATTCTCGTCATTATATGCATGTAATATTTGCCACTGTACACTAAATACAAATACATTTTCATTAATTCTTTTTATGAAAAGGAGCCTATTTTAAGCACGTTCATCGATTTGACACCCTGTAGTTCATGTTTTTCGGAGTTCCTCGAAAATTATAACACATTCCTTCTTTATTTGCAAAATCGCCAAGTGACGGGTGCCACATATGAAACAGGATCTGCTTACCCTTCTGGAGCACCTGAGATCACCCTTTTTGAGGGTTTCATGTTTCTCAGTTTTGGTTTTCTATATGTTGCGCTTAATATACTGTTGTTTGGCTTTTGATCTTTTCTCGTTTATTTCGGCTGATGAGTTTTGTCATGACAACAGAAACCCTTTTCAACAAAAGGAAATCTACAAGTAACTCGACGTGACTGAAATTGTAAATTTCTTCCTCATTAGATATATTGCCCTTAGGGTAGATTGGTTGTCTTCCGCCATCTTAGGGAGCTACCATTTGATTTTTATTGGGGCTAGGATGAAATTTGAAAAAAGGCAGGATGAGCAACTTGGATAAAAAAGGCAGCATGACAATTTTTCATCCTAGCCCCATAAAAATCACATGGTAGCTCCTTAGATTCTCATCATATAGCACAGCACAATCGGTCTAAATCTACAAAAATATACACATTTTGAGAGAGGAATGTTATTCATATGTAATACTTTTCATCTTGATGAAGAAAATTATGTGATTTATCTGATTAAAACGACTATTTGTTTTTGAATACAGACCGTTTATTGCATATGTTTTTCAAAATTTCCATATAGGGGAGATAACTCGGATAACATTATTTTTTGTCGTTTTTTATTTTTTTAAATTTTTTGCCATGGCATTGTCAGTCTGTTTTCGACTTATGAGTTTGAAATCCCTTTGGCATATTTCGTCTCTAATGATGGAATGTATAGGGACGTTATCTATTTTGTTTTGTAGACAGAAAACGAGTCTCGTGATCCCAATTTTTATTTTTATTTTCTAACATTGAGTTTTCCATGTATAGTTTATACAAAATCTGACAATACTGCATAACCTGTATATAGCTTGCAAAATGCTCTGTGGCCCAAAATTTTATTATGTTTTCAAAAAGAATAAACTTCATTTTGGCAAATAATTTTAAAAATCTACCGATTTTAATTTAGACCACACTCATGAAAACTATAGAGAGAGAGAGAGAGAAACTGTTGACATCAAAAACATATCTACAAATTAATCAAAGCAATACCAAAATAGTTCATGGACTTTAACAATTTGTAAAGATTTTGATTTTTCTTTTCTTTGAAAACACATATAGATAGAGAGAAGCTGCAAAGAACCAAGAAAATCACTATGGACAAGAAAAAAGTGAAGGAAATCATTAATTGTCTTCTTATTATAAGTTATAGGGTCATTGTCCATTAATGACTTTACCTATTTAAAAATAAAATATTCTCCGAGTGGATATATAAATAAACCTGGGCACTATCTTACTTGGTGCTGAAAAATGGTTGGCACTGCTGTAAATGATGTATTTATTTTTTTTTGAAAGTTGACAATTTAGACTGGAGGCTCTAGGTCAAATTGCATTAGGCTTCATATAGACTTCATGTATGAGCGAAAAGTATACAACAGAATCTACCATACTTTATGTTTGGGTTGGCCCCATGCAGTAGGATTCTTCCACCTATCAATTGTTTTGTTTGATTTCGTGGAAAGAAAATTCAAATTTTCAGATACCTCTAACAAGGCCGTGGGGGGGGGAGGGGGGAGTCACATTCTCATATAGCTCTGACCCTCTCAGTCCTACGCTTTAGCGTATTATTTGTCATATCAGTTGATCTTTGTTTTTTAAGATTAAGACTCCATCCAGATTCTTATGTTTTATTTTGGGGAAAACGGGAGTGGTAAATACAAATTCTCCGATAACTCTTACATAGATGTGATTTTCTATGAGTAAAATTTGACCCTCACAGTCATAAGTCTTATAAGCACAATATTATGTTGTATATATTAACACACAACATAGATAAATATTTTCTTAAATATTGTTCATAAAAAAAGTCTGGTTTTTAATCATAAAAAAAAATCCAAACAAAACATGTAAAATATACGGCAAAACTGTATTCAAGTGTAATATATAGCGATGGGTAATTCTTTTGCTTTATGAATTTATGAAGAAACTTTCTTTGTATATCATTTTGCCTCCTGGGGATTTGTCCCTCATTCTGTTCCATAGAATTGCAGTTTCAATTCACATAATTCTGTAATGTTTTACTCATCATTATTGTCTTTCAATTTATCATAAAACGATCTAATATTTGTACTATATTCGAAGTCAACACCAAAATCTTCAATTCTGCACAAGTATATGTCACCTTATCATTGTTTTTTTTACTTTACATTCTGTTTTTATAACTTAACATTTTACTGTTTCAAGTCAAGACCAAACTACTTCAAATTTACATCGTGTAGTTTCAAGTCAACACATTGTATGATAAGCCTGTCGTGACGTCATAATGATATAACATCGTGCTATCTTAGCTCAACAACACGTACTTTCAACTGTACGTCGTGTAGTTTTGATTGAGCATATTGTATGGCAAGCCTATCGTGATATAATTATGACATAACATCGTGCTATCATAGCTCAACATCACATCATTTCAACTGTACGTTGTGTAGTTTTAAATGAGCATATTGTATGGTAAGCCTATCGTGACATTCAAATGATATAACAACATGCTATCTTAGCTTAACATCACCTAGTTTCAACTGAAAATCATGTAGTTTTAAATGAGCATATCATGTGGTAAGCCTATCGTGACATTCTAATGATATAACAAATTGCTATCTTAGCTTAACATCACGTACTTTCAGTTGTACGTGGTGTAATTTTAAATGAGCAAATTGTACAATAAGCCTATCGTGACATTATAATGATATAACATCGTGCTGTCTTAGCTGAACAACACGTACTTTCAACTGTATGTCGTATAGTTTTAAATGAGCATATTGTATGGCAAGCCTGTCGTGATATTATTATGATATAAGATATAGCTATCATAGCTCAACATCACGTACTTTCAACTGTACGTCGTGTAGTTTTAAACGATCATATCGTGTGGTAAGCCTATCGTGACATTCTAATGATATAACAACGTGCCATCTTAGCTTAACATCACGTACGTTCAACTGTACGTTGTGTAGTTTTAAATGAGCAAATTGTATAATAAGCCTATTGTGACATTATAATGATATAACATCGTGCTATTGTAGCTTAACATTACAAAATTTCAACTGTAGGTCCTGTAGTTTCAAGTGAGCATCTTAGCTTAACACGTTGCATCGTGTTGTTTTAAGTCAACAAATTGTATGGTAAGCCTTTCGTTTCAATATAGTGGTGTAGCATCGTGTTATCTTAACTTAACATCATGTACTTTCAACTGTGCATCATGGTGTTTTAAATCAACAGATTGCATGATAGACCTATCGTAATATCACAATGATATAACATCGTACTATCTCAGCTCAACATTTATTAATAACAAGTCAGCACCATACATTTTAGCTATTCATTTTATTTGTTATCATAGCTGTCGATGTGGATGACTGAGCAGTATCCATCTGCAAGCTAACATCATGCAACGTCAACTTCACATCATGTACTTTAAACCCAACGTTACGTGTGTTTGGCATATCATCACAACATCGTGACTTATCATTATACTATCACGACTAAAGCACTTGTCATTGCAAGTCAACATTGCGCAGATTCAACTTAGCATATTGTAATTTAGAGTTAGCATTTTGATGACTCAATTCAACATCACGCTGTCTTAACTTTACATTTTAAGCTTCAGCATAACGTTTTGTAAATCTCTAATATATGACAGCTGAGGCTTTCCATAAAAGTCGACAGGATTTCTAGGATACATACGACAAACATTAGCAGCTAATAACATTTTAAAGTTGAGGGCGTAAGGACATTCACAGTCTTACCAAATTGGTTAGTAGGACATGTTCTGGAGAAAGGTGATACAGGCAATATCGCATGACGGGCGTTGTGACAATTAAAATAAAAGAAAAGATATATATTTGCTGAATTCCTTGTAAAATCAGAAGATGGTTGACTCGAAGAAATTCTATTGTGAAGTTAGAATATAGTAAAGCGCTCTTGACCAATGAAATTGTGGGATTTGGTGTTTCTTAATTTTGAAGAATGAATGAAAATCATGTTCTTAGTAAGGGATTATCCTATTGTTTATACTTTTTTACAGTTCAAAGCAAAGATTTTCTATAAGTAAGTTACAACTGCCTCGAAGCACATTAAGCAGATTGCAAGGATTTGTGATTGAAACTGACTAAAAGTTGAATTCTGAAAAAAAAAAAAATCAAAATAAGTTGATGTTTACCTACCGAATTAGACTATTTACCGGATTTGTAATAACATAAGCAACACGACGGGTGCCACATGTGGAGCAGGATCTGCTTACCCTTCCGGAGCACCTGAGATCACCTCCAGTTTTTGGTGGGGTTCGTGTTGCTTAGTCTTTAGTTTTCTATGTTGTGTCATCTGTATTATTATTTGTCTGTTTGTCTTTTTATTTTTGGCCATGGTGTTGTCAGTTTGTTTTCGATCTATGAGTTTGACTGTCCCTCTGGTATCTTTCGTCCCTCTTTTACTGGTGTAGTAAAATTGGTTCCGGTAAATTATTATTAGAATATTGATAACTTCAAATTACTAAAAAAAATTAAATAATATCTAAGCAATGCAAAACAAAAAAAAAAAAGTTTAAAATTAATATAACCTAAATCTTTAGCTAATAAGCTTACCAAAACTCAGATTACGGGATCCGTGCTTGGTTAAAATTAGTAATTTTCAATAATTTGATAAGAGGAAAAAAAAAACAAGAATTCAATCTAACTTTTGAATATTTTTAAAACTTATAGAGGCATTGTAAAAAAACGAAAAGATAATTCCTCACTTAAATATTACATAATTTACATTCATACAATCAGGAAACATATTCAATTCCTACCATATCATTGTATACTGTTGTGTCATCTAATGTCTAAAACACAATTTACTATTTTTCCCTAAATTATAAGAAAGTCCTTACATCACTAAAACTATTCCATAAATGAAATGAATGCCTAAAGAGGAAGTCATGCATTAATTATAGACATTGCACTGACAATGAAACTAATTCTTGAATACAACCAATTAAGAGATCATTTTAGCCTTGAGCACTTTACAATATTCTAAGTTTGTAAGAGAATGATAACCCCTTTCTTCATGATAAGTACTCGCTAACGCTCGTACTTAATCACGAAGAAAGGGATTATCATTCTCTTACATATACATAATTTTGAGCAAACGTAACAAAATGTAATAACGCTTGTCTTGCTAACGGATTATGCTCTGGGTCATTTTTATGTAAAATGCATATATAGATTTTCATTACTGCTATAGGTTGTCAAGTAAAATTGTTTTTAAAAGGTTTTGTTTCAGATTGTATATTCACTAATTTACATTTTTTGTTCTATTTTTTTTTTATTTTTATTTATTTTTTTATTTTTTTTTTTTTTTTAAACCAATGTTCTGGTTTTACTTCTACGCGAATGTATGAATAAAAGAAAATCAGAAGTATAGGTCAAATGGACGGCAATATAACGACACATATAACCAAAGATATCTATTATTGTTACGATTAAAACGAACATACATTCATTAAATATTATTATACTTCACGTTAAAATGCCATATTTTGATTGGCTAATACGAGGGTGTTAATTTACTCTATTACCCTTCATGGAGACGCTTGATCAAGTGTGCGCTTTATTAAATACAGATGGTTGTTATGTACAAGACGTCATAGTTTATTACTTTGAATTTGAAATTTAATCGACAGTAATAACAGAACATTCAGTATAATAAATTAAATAACACATATCTGAGAGGGTGATAGAGCAGATTGTTACCCCTCGAAAAGACATTGTCAACCTTGGCTTCGCCTCAGTTGACAATGTTTTCTCGGGGTAACAATCTGCTCTATCACCCTCTCAGCTATGTGTTATTTATATATAGACAGCTGTCTATATAATATATCAAGTTCTTAATCGCGTAAAGGCTAAACAAAAATGTAAATATATTGAACAGAAACTATCAAGGCTTACACATATATATTACGTATTAGTGTTTCATAAGGACTGCAATTGAACTGGCGTTTTACATTGATTGTATGCATGTGATATATTCGATGTTTGATACTATTGTCTACAAACATTTTTATGTTGGTTGTATTTTACTACAAACACGATGTAACCCCATGATATTTACAATGTAATGTCATATGATTTTTAATGTATTGTAGAGCAAAGTGAGATCTTTGAAAACTGACAAAAATAAACTACGTTAAGGTACATTTTACTAGTTAGACTCTTTCTGAGACGCATGGATACAGGTATTTAATTAATATCAAAATCAAATTGAGAAAGAACTGACTTTGAAAACCACAGTCAGATTTGGTTCTTTTTTAAAGTGGGACTTTCGTTTGAGATGCACACTAATCCTCGTATATTTTGATTGACTAAACAAGGTACTGGCTATATTGAAAGATTAAATGCTTTTAAATACTAAAACAAAAACACAAATACTTTTTTTTCAAGTTACAAGGCGCAATTTAAGGTAGCATTTTCTCTCGAAAATAAGATAAGACAAATGTTTTTTTTTTCCAAACAGAAACTATTTTAAATAACCATCGTATTTGCAGTAACTCCAAATGTATTATATAAATGGTCCAAACAAATTGTGCATAATATTTCTACATATTTACTCTCAACAATACTTTCCACCTCAACGTTTTCCTATTGATCTGGATCTAGTGGAACGAAAAAAAATTTCGTTATTAAATATGAATGTTGATAAAAAAAAGAACGAATGCACGAACTAACAACAAAGGATTTTCTGACGACAAGAACGCATAAACAAATAAGACATTGAAAAGAATAAAACGGTAAATATTACCATGCCAACAAGGGAAGAGAACATAAAACTCAGCTAATAATAATACTATTCTGCAAATAATATATATGCGTTCTTGTAAATCGTGTTTACAAATATTTCGGCTTAACAAATAGCCTTCGTCGGTGTCTATTTAAAATAGTTTCTTTATTCATCTCGATTACTAGATTGAAGAATAGTACAAAAAGGATATATAATAAAAATCAACACTAAAAAAAATTAACTTAAAAAAAAAAGATTGGTACAAACAATATAAATTTCGATGTCTTTGACTAGTTTGTATAAATAAGAAAATGTGGTATGAGTGCCAATGAGACACCTCTCCATCAATTTCGATGTCTTTGACTAGTTTGTACCTTTTACTGTGTTTGATTTACAATAAATAATCAGAAGCCTTACTTGTAAAGCTTGCTTATTTAGTTTTGACTGTTATTCAAGTCTGTATCGTGAGATATCAATGTATAGATACTTCAACTTTATGTTTTATTATGACTAGTCATACATCGATCCGGTCTTGTAAGACTTCAACAATAATTTTATAAGATTATGTTTTTATCTTTATGGTAGTTTCTTTTAAATTATACAAGTGTCCGTAAATATACAAACATTGCAAGGAAAACATAGTCTTAAGTTTGAATTATTATTTGTTGATGATGCCAATATCAAAGAATATACAAGTATATTAAGTATCCCTTCTATCAATCGCCAGCTCGGAAGACTCGTTAACTTTATTTTTTTTCATTAGTTTGTTCTGAATGACCTTCGTTAACCTGTTTTTTTTTTTTTTTTTTTTTTTTTGTGGGTTATATTATTTAGTATAGTCTACCAATTAGATGTGATCAGATTAAAAGAAGTGAAGTATCTGATGCAATTATAGGAGGTGACAGAATTTCTTCGATACATTAGATAAAAATTAGTCGGTTAATAACATCTTAAAGTTGAGGACATCAGGACATTGTTGACTGCTGAACCCTAATTTTTGATATTTTTACCTATTATGTCTTTGTTTTGCTCACACATTGTTGTCAATATAATGGAATTTTTTGCGACTGGCATACAAGTGAGAGGTTTAGCTAGCTTTAAAACCAGATTTAATCCACAATTTTCTACAGAAGGAAATGCCTGTACCAAGTCAGGAATATGAAAGTCGTTTTCCATTCGTTTGATATGTTTGCGCTTTTGATTATGCCATTTGTTAAGGGACCTTCCATTTTCAATTTTCCTTGGAGTTCGGTACTTTTGCTATTTTACTTTTTACAGTATACTGCGTACAGTCCCTCCCTTACTACTATCAAAGAACTTGTTATTAACTTTTGTAATAAAGCTTATGAAAATAATGGTATTAATTATTTTTCGAGTGTTAAAAATTCTTTAGAGGTTTTAGATAAAATACATGCTTTTGATGGTCCTTTTAATTCTGTTGACAGTTATGATTTTCTACTCTCTATACTACACTTCCACACAATCTTATCAAGAAAAAGTTTTCATATTTAATTAAATGGTCTTTTGAAAATCTCATTACAAATTTATTTGCTGTAACTCATTTAAAGCCTTTTTCTGTAACGAAAAGGAAAGTATGCTAGATATCACAGATCGAATTTATTCGTTCATAGTGTGTTAATTTACGTTTTGATTGAGTTAAGCTTCCAATTGATGTTTTATCGTGTGTTTTTCTATGTTGTGATGTTATACTATTGTTTCAGAAAAAGGGAGAAGGTTTGGTACCATTAAAACGTTTAATCCCGCTGCAAATGTTTGCACCTGTCCTAAGTCAGGAATCTGATGTACAGTAGTTGTCGTTTGTTTATGTAATTTATACGTGTTTCTCGTTTCTCGTTTTTTATATATAATACTAGACCGTTGGTTTTACCGTTTGAATGGTTTTACACTAGTACTTTTGGGGCCCTTTATAGCTTGTTGTTCGGTGTGAGCCAAGGCTCCGTGTTGAAGGCCGTACATTGACCTATAATGGTTTACTTTTATAAATTGTTATTTGGATGGAGAGTTGTCTCATTGGCACTCACACCACATCTTCCTATATCTAGATACACTTACTGGAAATGTGAAGATATTATTGAAGCTTTAAATTTTCTCCTGGACAACATATATGTACGTTTCGGCGATAAAGTGTATCGACAAGTATTAGGTATTCCTATGGGCACTAACTGCGCCCTTTAATAGCAGATTTATTCCTGTATTGCTATGAATCTCAGTTTATGACCAAACTCAGTAAAGACACGTCATTGTTACATTTGGTTGATACATTCAACAATACCTTCCGTTATCTAGATGATATTTTTTCGTTAAATAATCCAGAGTTCTCTAAATATACTACCGAAATTTACCCAATAGAACTTACTTTAACTAAATCTAACATAAACAGCAGTAGTTGTCTTTTTCTGGACTTGGACATTTCAATCTCTAAAGGAAAACTCCATAAGAAAATTTATGACAAAAGAGACGATTTTTCATTCCCAATTTTAATTTTCCTTTTTTAGACGGCTATGTTCCTTTGGCTCCATCATACGGTGTGTATATATCCCAACTCGTTCGTTATGCCCGTGTGTGTAGTGATGTCATTGATTTTAACGAACGTAATCAATGCATCACTAGTAAATTATTAAGTCAGGGATTTCGTTACCATAAATTACGTAAAACTTTTGCTAAGTTCTTTCATAGATACAAAGATTTGATTAGTAAATTTGGCTGTACCTGTAGAAAACTGATTAAAAACGGTATTTCACATCCTAAATTTTACGGTAATATTGTACTTAAAGCGCGGAAATCACTATATGATCCGTGTAAACTCATCGAACCTTTAAATAAACTTATTAGTTCAGGTTATCCTACCAATGTTGTAATTAGATCTTTGAATATAGTTTACATTGGCACTAATATCGATTTTGTCATCAGCAAATTAAAACATAACTAAATTTGTATTCTTTTCAAACGGGATGTTTAAAGACACACCCACGTTCATTTTGATCTATAAAGAGGTTAAACTCCTAACTATCCTACTGTCTGTCGATACATTTATTTTTGGCATTGCACTAGTCATGTCTTCTTTGACTGTCCATGACGTTAAAATACTAAATCCCTGGGATGTGTTTTAGTTGATTTTAGTCTCTGATGCATGATTTTTATTATTAATTGTTTTGGCTTTTAACTAGCTGTCAGTAACTGCGAGTACTCTCAAATCGTACTTTCTTGTTTATTTGACCTGTTGATACTAATTGTAATGTTTTCTTTTTTGTTATTTAATGTTATTCAGGGTTATATCTGGTCTATATACCAGCTTTGATAAGTGTTTGGTACTAATATAAATTTCCACTTCGTACTATGAACATCAAAATTATTTATTTTGTTAAAATATTTCCTTTCTCTATTGTAACTGTATACGTATACCTAACAACAAAATTATTTTATTTACCTGTGTTTAAAGTTATTGCAAATGGCTGATATTTTTGTTCGAGCATATTGTTTTTCTTAAATTGTTTAACATTTCATACCGATATAACATGTCACTTTTATTATTCTTCCCTTTATTTTGAATTTGCATTGTATCATAGGTCAAATTTATTTGTTCAGTGTATGTTCAATGGTGTTACTATGTCCTTTGATTGAGTTAAGCTATTTCAGTTGATATTTTATAGTGTGTCTTTCTATGTTGTGATGTTACACTATTGTTTCAGAAAAAGGGTGAAGGTTTGGTACCATTAAAACGTTTAAACCCGCTGCATTTGTTTGCACCTGTCCTAAGTCAGGAATCTGATGTTCAGTAGTTGTCGTTTGTTGATGTGGTTCATAAGTGTTTCTCGTTTCTCGTTTTATATAGATTAGACTGTTGGTTTTCCCGTTTGAATGGTTTTACACTAGTAATTTTGGGGCCCTTTATAGCTTACTGTTCGGTGTGAGCCTAGGCTCCTTGTTGAAGACCGTACTTTGACCTATAATGGTTTACATTTATAAATTTTGACTTGGATGGAGAGTTGTCTCATTGGCACTCATACCACATCTTCTTATATCTATGTCGGACATGTCAAGAAAACAGACGATGAAAATATTAAGAAATACGGGCTTTAATTTGACCAATATTACAAAATAAACCAAATATATATTTTCTGATTTCATTTGTGATATGAAAGGAAAAAAAAACCAGATATTAGGTATCGTTGATCAGTTTTTACATCGCTAAGTCAATGCCATGGCTGTTGGACGTTTCGTTCGCGACGATATCACTAGCCTTTTGTTTTGACATTGAATATCATTCATATATTCATTTTCTGTAAATTTGGTGTATGTAAAATTTTGAAATATTCCAAAAACTTAGTTTTGTTCTACCCCAGGCATAGATAATCTAAGTCGTTTTTGTTTAAACTTTTCGGAATTTTCAGTTTTAAATTCTCTTTATCTATGAATATGGTTTCGCAGTCAAACTATTTTGATTCAAGCGCTAATAACAAACCACGCGTCTGGCATACCAACTTATAAGAATGGTATCTTTGGTGAGTTCTTATCTTTTGAGATGAATTCCTGCAAGAATTATTGAATGTACTATTGCTTTGCTAGGTCATAAGTTACACAAAGGGACATTTTTATGGAAAGTTCATAATGTATAAATAAGGTTTAAAAATAAAGTTATTTTAAAAATTTATTCTTAATATTATTGTTAAAATTTTTAAACAATCTTTTTGTCCTTTGTTTGTGTAAAATTGAGAATGGAAATGGGGAATGTGTCAAAGAGACAACAACCCGACCACAGAACAGACAACAACAGAAGGTCACCAATAGGTCTTCAATGCAGCGAGAAATCCCCGCACCCGGAGGCGTCCTTAAGCTGGCCCCTAAACAAATATATATACTAGTTCAGTGATAATGGACGTCATACTAAACTCCAAATTATTCACAAGAAACTAAAAGTAAAAATAATACAAGACTAACAAAGGCCAGAGGCTCCTGACTTGGAACAGGCGCAAAAATGCGGCGGGGTTAAACATGATTACGAGATCTCAACCCTCCCCCTATACCTCTAGCCAATGTAGAAAAGTAAACGCATAACAATACGCACATTAAAAGTCAGTTAAAGAGAAGTCCGAGTCCGATGTCAGAAGATGTAACAAAAGAAAATAAACAAAATGACAATAATACATAAATAACAACAGACTACTAGCAGTTAACTGACATGCCAGCTCCAGACCTCAGTTAAACTGTTTGAAAGATTATGTCTTCATCATATGAATATCAGGCACAATCCCTCCCGTTAGGGGTTTAGTATCATGCCATCATAAAATATATAGCAATACAAAAACAGGTCCGCAATAAGTGGTGCACAGTTAGTCCCCATTGGAATTCCGATAACCTGACGATATACGGAATCTCCAAAGCGAACAAAAATATTATCTAGTAAAAATTCAATGGGCAGATATAGTATCAAAGTATCAAAGCATGTCCATTTGTTTATTGCTACTAAAAATGACCTAAAAGAGTTAGAACATATGTATTCACATTCTGACTTTTTGAATGCCCATTTAATTAGGTGTGTGAATTTTTTCTTAATGAGAATTTGAGGCAATGTGGTATACAGGGTAGAAAAATCAAAACTTATTTTCAAAGAAATGGAGTGGTATTTTGAATTAAATGCACTGACATTAACTTCTACGTATAAGTAGTAAAGTGAAAAGACAGAGGAAAGTATGAAGAAAGAAGATATTGAGTAAACGACAATAAGATTCCATCTGAACGACATATATATAACAAGTGAACATCTCGAGATTTACATAATGATTAATATAATCTGAACGACACATAAAACAAGTGTACATCTCGAGATAAACTTCATATGAACGACACATATAACAAGTGTTCATCTTGAGATTAACACAGTCTTTAACAATAGACAATATATCAGTCCCTCATTCGGTACCAGACTAAACCCGGTGTGAATATATTGTGACATAATAGACACACATTTTGGACATATGTGGTAATAAAATTATCACTTAGCTTGTTTGCTCTTAAAAATGGTAAACTTTTATATATCAATATTCATACTGTGGGCTACCTCAAACATTTATCCGGCCAGCTATTTAGTATGATGACTGTCAAAGTGACCTCTGTTATATTTCGGACATTTACCTATAAAACAATTTGACCCTATCTCGGACAGTTAGCATATTTTGTAATTTTTAAATTTGCACTACTAAGAAAATTTTGTTGCCGTAACATCCAGGTGGGATGCAATACAAGTATTAAATTCTGCATAAAACATTAGGCTTTAATAAAAAAAATGTATAGGTGTCAGTCGATCCCTGCATGCCTCTACACCGGCTGCAATGCCATATATTAAAACGTCCTAGGCATTGTCCACAGTTAGTTTCCCTACTCTGTCATCCTAATTATACCAGCTCTCACAAAAGACGTTCATCTGTGGATAGTTGTTCTTCTAGTGAGAGTTTGTTGGTAATCAACGGAAAACTAACTTCAAAGACAATCATTCACAAATACATCTCATATAGCAACGGCTACATAATTGATACAATAAATGGTGGAAGATCCTTCAAGCTGACAGAAAACATCTACTTGGGACGCTGATTTAACATCCACATCCAAACCAAGAAACATGCCAGGATTCTGACCATTCGCACCGGAATATTAACAGTTGGATTTTGTTCTGTTTCTTTGTTTACTTTCTACTTTTTATAGTGTTTGTTTTACATAGAAGTCTTAGTTTTGTACCAGTCTTTGACATATGTTCAAGGCTGTATCGTGAACTATAAATGCATAGATATTTTGTATTTCATTACAGCTAGCTGCACATAAATCATCTCCCCGGTCTAGTAAAGCGTCTAAAATAGTATTATTAGATCCGATTTCTGATCTTCAAAAACACAAATATCGCAAATAAAACTTAGTCTGAATTTCGTTTTAACATTAATGTATCATGCGAATACCAAACATATTGACATCTGGACGTATACACATTGGTCGTCAATGTGCAAGAGATTGAGTAAAACAGTTATCGACTCTATCACTCACCCTCTTGTAAGACTCATTCACTTCATTGCTTTTCTTCGTTAATTTGTTCAGAGTGGCATTCGTTAATCTTTTTTTTTTCGGGGCAAATATATCATTATTCATGTCTACTAATTAGATGTGAAAAGATTAAAATATAGAAAAGTATTTGATGCAATTAATGAAGATGATAAAATTTCTATGATACATTAGCAGCTAATAACATTCTAAGTGGATGATATCAGGATATTATATTGCTTACATTTAGGACGACAGAAACGACGCGATACAAGTAATAACATAAAAAAACTTTGTGACAAATATCATAAAAGAAAACATATATATCCGGACATATTTTCAAAATCAAGAACAGTTTTACATGTGCATCGGAAAATCTGCTATACATCATCACTTTCAGGGTTGTCAAGAAAATTATATTGGACAAACCGGCAACACCATTAGAAATCGTATGACAGTACATAGACAGCAAATTCGAGTGCCGAGCACAAGAAAAATCCCACTTAGCGAACATATTGATAGATGCGCTGAATCAAATCATCCAAATTTCTTCATTTTTCCATTTTATCAGTGTTCAGGTAATACAACGGAAGCAATGAGAATTAATAAAGAAAATTATTTTATTAAGAAATACCGTCCGAAATTAAATAGATTTATTATATTGGTAGCATTGAGTTACATTGACTTCCCAGTCAAATAAAACCGATAATTTCACATGTGAAATAAACGTGGTTATTTCGCTCTCTGACGTCATACAACAAAAGGCGTTGTCAAGACGTCGATAACGTCCGATCAAAACAAATTGTGAATGCGTAGAAAAAGATATACCACCGACATTTTCGACATTAATTTCAAAAACAAGCCATTTGGCAATTAAGAAAGAATCTAATCACCCGCACGATCGAAAATTTCAACTGACCAAACAACACTGATAATTAACTGGCTACGCGCATTCGTGAATTAATGTGTTGTTCGGTCACTCATTGAATATTTTTCCACTCGAATTCTTCGATTAGTTATTCTATAAGAATTGAGAATCTGGAAGGCATTTCTTTTTAATTATGTACTTTCATTTTCGTTTTATATAGTACCTACGTTGTACTATATTATGACGTTCAGGACTAAATAATAATGTCGCTAATAGACGCTACCCTGACGACGTCGCCAGCAACCATATCCTTGAAGATCTGTTAAACAGTGAAACCGGTAGGATACTATTGAGGATACTATGGAGAACATTATGGACAATTTTATATTGTGAAAGACAAAGTGTGAATATTCATATTGAACACAAATATTTGGTGCATTTTCAGCCTTATTTTTACTATATATATATATATATATAACTCGTCTAAACATCAACCCAACAATGTTAGATCTGTAAATTTGCTTTCGCAAATGTTTTGTTCTTCCTCGGGACTCGAACCCATGCTACTGAGATATCGTGACACCAAATCGCCTGCACTGTAATAGACCACACGACCACCTGGGCTTCATAAAATGAAGTTCGGTGACAGTGTTTTTCCACGTCAGTTTTAATCTAGCGTCGTATACAGTACATGATATATAAGGCATGGAGATGTTATTTTACAGATCAGCTAAATTATCTATAGTAAAGGATCCTACAAATTAATGTAAGATACAGTCACAGAAAATAATTATATTTATAAGTACGTCTGAGCCAGTGACAACTCTACAACAGATTTATCCATCGGATCACCAGCAGTGATGGTGATACATGGCTTGTACATTATGTATATACAACTCGTCTAAACATCAACCCAACAATGTTAGATCTGTAAATTTGCTTTCGCAAATTTTTGTTCTTCCTCGCCGGGATTCGAACCCATGCTACTGAGATATCGTGACACCAAATCGCCTGCACTGTAGCCGTCCCGCTAGTACACGACCACCTGGGCTTCATAAAATGAAGCTTTCGGTGGCCGAGTGTTACCTTTCCACGTCAATTTTAATCTAGCGTCGTACTACAGTACATGAATATAAGGCATGGAGATGTTATTTTATAGATCAGCTAAATTATCTATAGTAAAGGATCCTATTAATGTAAGATACAGTCACAGAAAATAATTATATTTATAAGTACGTCTGAGCCAGTGACAACTCTACAACAGATTTATCCATCGGATCACCAGCAGTGATGGTGATACATGGTTGTACATTTTTATATACAACTCGTCTAAACATCAACCCAACAATGTTAGATCTGTAAATTTGCTTTCGCAAATTTTTGTTCTTCCTCGCCGGGATTCGAACCCATGCTACTGAGATATCGTGACACCAAATCGCCTGCACTGTAGCCGTCCCGCTAGACCACACGACCACCTGGGCTTCATAAAATGAATATATATATATATATATATGTGTGTGTGTGTATGGACTCTGAACCACGATGGTACTCCGAACCGCGATGAGCACGCTGATGTGCGATGGTTTGACGCTGAAGTGCGTTTTTGATCACGCTGAAGTGCGATGGTGGCATTGTGGCGCTATCTTGTTGATAGCTACGCCGAAGTGCGATGGTTGTAAAGCTAAAGTGCAATGTACTACATTTACTATATTTTCAATGCTTTTCATGTCGATGTAGAAGTCCATTTGTTTGTTAGAAGCAGTTTTTCGGGTTTTTAAAATAAATAAGAGGCTTATACACTTTTAATACTACGGGAAACGGGGTACGATTGGTGTAGATGGGAAAGTTAACCTTCTGTAGTGGATATTTTTTAGAAATCTACACAACGTTCTTTTTTGCGTACGATGGGGAGTGGCATTCTCTAAATACATACTGGTCCGCAGACTCTCCTTATTATAATATAACAAATATAATATAACATCGAACTTTTTGTTTGACCATCTCACTTCAGCGTCCCCATCGCATCTCCGAGTCCTACATATATATTTGCTGATTTCTGTTGTTATATCAAACAAATGGCAGATACATAGCTCACACATTTTGACAGAGATGATATGGAGCATAAACTATTGAATATAATGTTTTTTTTTTTTTTTTTTTGCCATAGGTAAGACATGAATGAGTAATATAATAAAGTAAATTTTCGTTATTTTTAGGGTATTTTTGTGGATTATTTTGTGATTTTTTTTTTTTGTGTTTATTTTGAAAGAAATGCAGTGGCATTAATTAACGAAAGGCACTTGTACTTACGTCAAGGTTTCAGTAGAAGAGAAGTAAAAGTATGAATATAAGGTGACTTAAAGTGTGCGACAGTGTGACAGCAAACTAGCTACACAAATAACCAGAGCACATATAAATAATAACATACAGTTTCCAACAGTAAACTTTGTCACCACAATACATTTAGCCCTGAGTCACTCCGAATCTAAACAAATCTCACCAAAGATACATGGCTTATAATTTGGTACGCAAGAGGCGCGACTCTACTACATGCAATGGCACTTTAATACGAAAATACTTCCTTAAAAAACTAAAATCTGAGCAACATGAACTACCACAGAACTGGGGTTGATGTCAGACGCCCCTACAGAGTAAGCACATCCTGTTCCAAACGTTGCACCCTTCATGTTGTTCATGGTAATAACAAATTCGGTGTTAAGTCTCATTAGGGGATGCCATAATCAAAGAAAGGAGGACGGGATTTCTGTAACGACAATTGGAACATATATGTGGTCATCTGTTACATACAAAGTCCATAGAATTTATATTTTGGTAATTAGGACAACACTCTATTGATTTAATATCTACCTTAATCAAATTAAGATTATTGATTCGGATTCGAAAGTAATTATAGAAAGGTCACCACTAGACATATTTTACATAAGACCCTTCGAAATGGCGATGAAAGCTTGTTTGATAAAATCATATGTTTGTTTGCTATGATATTAACATAAACTTGTAAGAAGATTTTCTTACATTTTCCTAGGAATTGATACAAGAGTCGTGATATCAACGTTGATCTCTGATTAGCAAATTGCTGACCATTTTCAGTGTAGTTTCGGTTTATTGCGCTAGGTACTGGGTATATTGAGACTCGGGTATCAACTGTTAAGAGTAATTCAAATTAAAGAAAGACAGAATTTTTTTCTACAGTTGTGAGGCGTAATTCTAGGTAAATTTTTCTCTTGAGCCTAAAACGTGTCTGTGTATCTATGATGAGTTTGTTTGACATTATCTCAAATAGAAACTGTTTTGAATAGACAAGGTTTTTGCAGTAAAATCTACTATGCTAATATTATTTTAGGAAATGATCTATGGAAAGAGTGATTAAAGCTTTAGTCTGAGCTTTCTATAAACAAATCTACACTTAATAATAAAACGGACTAATGAAAAGATGAAACAAAAACATTCTGAACCTTCAAAATTTAATGCAAATTTCGGACTTTTCTATATTCCAGCCCTCAAGATAAATTAGAATATCACCTCAATCTGTACTACATCAACAAGACTACGTTATGAAACCAAACGTTTTAACCTGAATATAATTCGTACAATATATTCACTGTGTCTTGTTACAAGAATAACTAGAATGAAATACAATTAAGGGAAAAGTTGTTCTCGTCTTTGGTAGCATTGTACTGTGGTATCCTGTATTCACCCTGGCAATGATGAACAATACCACCTCTTTACAGGTTACGTCTCAAGATAATGAAAAGAGTAAAATTAAGTATAAGGTTCTAGACTATGACGGTATGTATAGTTTTATGTTGAACACTCTCCGTTATATATTTGCAGGATTAATAAACACAATATTCAGTCATGAAAATAAAAATAACACTTTATAATTCTGGTGCGACCTGATCGCCTTTTTAAAGATTTACCTTCATCAGGAACACCGCTCTAACCAAAACAAAATGTAAATCAAGTATGAATAAAAACATGAAAACGTAAGGAGCTATATGAGCCGAAGGGAACTAATAAGAATACCAAAAATTATCTAAAGGCGACATTTACTAGGAATTTTTCTATCCCAGGAAAAGATTACCTTGCTGTATTTTAACACAATTTTAATCTTCGTATCTATGACGAGTTCGTTTACAACACTTGGGTCGTTGCCACTGCTGGTGGAGGTTTCCTCCCCGAGGTTATCACCAGCCCAGTAGACAGAACTTCTGTGTTGACATGAGTAATTGATATGATCATAATTATAAATTTACTGTTTACAAAACATTTAATTTTTCTAAATACTAGGGATTTTCTATCCAAGGAATAGATTATCTTAGCTGTATTTGTAAAAACCTTTCGGAATTTTGGGTCCCCAATGCTTTTCAACTTCTTATCTTATTTGGCCTGTTTGATTTTTGTTTTTTGTTTTTTGTTTTTGTGACACTGATGAGTCTTTTGTAGACGAAACACGTGTCTGGCGTACAAATTTAATCTAAGTATATATGACGAGTTTGCTTACTGAGAAGTTCTTATAATTCATCAACGGAGAATTTAAGAGAAGTACAAGAGTATGTTATAAATCTAGTCAGTACTGAATCAATGGCTGCAGAGCTGATAATACACTTGAGGACTAAAACTCCGCCAGCAGCATGAAATACAGTGTATATAAAGTGCGAATCCAGTTAGTTCATTTTCACTGTTGTATGCGAGTATGTCTATTGTAGAATAAAGGAGGATGGGAAAAACTGCGTTTGCTTACTTTTTGAAAATACAAAATAATTGATTTGAATGTATCTTTTAACAGAATTTCATTAGAAGGTAACATTTTAATGTATAATAACAGGATTAAAGTCCAAAAAAGTGTAATTTAAGCAGCAGAATCCATAATATTGATTACTGAATGCGATTCATTTTAACTATAAATGCGATGAATTATCACTGTAAGTGCAATCATTTCTGATGTGGAATTTTTGGAGGTGCGATTAATTTTCATTGTCGTTTTATATGATAATTCGACATGCAACAATTGAAAATAGTTTTTAAATGACTTTAATATTGATGATATTTACAATTTGAAATGCAAGCTAGTCGTAGATGCTTACTTGAATATACACGGGTATAACAAAGTTTATATCATGCATATTCAAATATTGTTGGTGAGTTTGCTATTAGCTTGTCATGGATCCAAAAATTTACTGAAGCAGAACATCAATGAATATAACGTATTTCTACGACGAATTTTCCTTCAAAAGTTTTAGAACTCGCTTAAAAAAGCTTTGACAATTTGTCACGCCGTGTCATACATATTTCTACCATATAGATAGGCTTTTACACAACGAACAGTACAAGCTAAGAATGTACAACGAACGGTACTAAAGGAAAGTAAACAAACTACAAAGAGAATGAATCGTACAGTGCCAAAATTCTGAGGTCAGTTTTTCAAGTAAATGTCTTCAAATAAAATTAAAACAACGGGTTTCTCATTCGAATTATGTATTTTTAAGAACAACAAAGCACAAAATACACGGTCGCATGTAGTGTAAGAGCCAACAAATTATGCTCTTTTTGTAGTTTAATCAAGTTTGAGTTACACATAGTGTTTGTTTCACGATGTTTACAAGTAATTCACAGACCTGTCTTTTTTAAATAGTCACATGGTGTTCATGTAATATAAATGATACACAATGCTGCCAGGAGCAGTAAACTTTGTTTTCATAAATATTGAATACTTAACTGAACAGTACGTCCATTAGTCTTTGGTGAAAATATTAAAAAAAAAAGGGTCTATCTACCAACATCGCTCCGAGATGTAGCGATTAACGTCCGGAATCAACTGTACCGCGGTTATACCCTGTGGTATAGAACCATTTAAACATGTAACAATAAACTGTTTTCATTATTTCTTTGTATTCTTACAATTGCGTATTTGCTTATTTGTAACACCGACTTATTAGACATTCAAGCATATTTAAGGTGACTCGAATGTTGCTCGAACTTTATTTACTGTATACTGTATACACAATGGCATGATAAATATCAATTATCCAGTTATCCAAGCGTCAATTGTTTGTGCAAGATGAAAACGTCTCCACTCACTCAATTGTAAAATGAAGATCGTTTTGTGAATGCTCTTTGTTATCTCAAATGTATCCATTGAAGCTATTTTCCTAACGCTTGTAGTTTTAAGGTTTGTTTGGCTTGCTTGCTTTGTTTGTATACATGTTTGCTCAATCTTAATTACAATGCTTAAGCAAACATTTACACAATCAAAGCAAGCATTTCAACCACACCTTTAAACTACAAGCATTAGGAAAATAGCTCTAATGACGTTTAATTTTAATTATTAGTATGCGATGTAGATTTAGACCAAAACAGAAACTAAGCTTTTTCGGTGACGTGGATTGGCTTAACTGTCCAAGATATATGTATTTAATGATGGCGTGTCATAGGAGAGGATAAATCTTATCCTACATATAGATCTGGATCTGGACAAACTATCTAAAATAGAATTGACTATATTAGCAAAAAATACCATTTATTGATATATTACCTCAGACTTTCACTCACTAAGTATGCATATATAATCAATCCTTCTGACTTCATAAAGTTTGTAAGAGAGTCGGCTGAATTAAGACTTTATATAATGAAAATGAATTAATTTCCTTCTGTAAAAATGCATCGCATGTACAATAGAAATGAATCGCCCTACAGTGAAAATGAAAGTCTAACAGTAAACATGAATCGCATAACGAAAACAGCATAGTGGTATTTGTTTCAATATCAATAAGCTGAATAACAAAACCTGTTTTAAGTTAAACAACATTAATAATTATGTTAAAAGGTTCATTTTTATGCAAATGAAACTCAACTGCTACTTTTAAATCTCTTGCTCGCTCTGTTCGTGAACTATTCTTAATATTTATCTATTTGTGTATCAATTTTGCACCTGGATGGCTGAAGACGCGATGAAAACCCGTCCGCCTCTCATACCTTTATCATGAATTTATAAAAACAGTACACATTGTATATTATTTCTTATTTTATTCAAAAATCATGAATTTGTCGTCTGTTTATCATTCTACAACAGAAATTCATCACGGATACAGTAAAAATGACATTTCAGGATTCGCACATTACATATACTGAAATACCATTTTTTACTAATGGATTGATTGAATTAACTATGGTGTACAGGAATCAAAACACATATTATACAATCGCACGACCAATAATGCTTGAATCACATGTCGTTCTGGCCCTTTATTCATTGAACGTTTTACCGCTACCAGCTTAAATTCATCATACATGGAGTTATGTTTTATACTTGGCCATTTTTAATCAAATGATGATTATTCAGTTTTGTGGTGATACCTTTTGCATATAACAGACATCATGAATAGTTTTGGGAATGTAGAAAATTCGGTAAATTGTAAGTTTATGTATGACGTTAAATTCAAGAAAAGCACAATCTCAGTTATCCTACATTATTTCGGTCGACGTCTTTGGCATTTATTGGATAACAAAATTCAGATATGGTAATTAGGTTTGTCTGGACAAAAGATAAATGGATAAAGTGATAAGGAAAAACGACAAATAGGGTTGTTTTCAAGTCATTAACACCAGTTAATTGTTGACTGAAAGCAATCGGCGAAAGACACAATAAACAATTAATCGAATTACTTAACTCTATCAATAGTGGACTACACCAAAAATTACCATATATATGTAGGTTGACTCTTTGGACGACAAATGTCAAATATATAAATCGTCAAACTCGCATATTTTCAAATATGAATACATAGATAGCGAATCGCTACACTGTGTTGCCGCGACATCGACAGGAAAGGGATAAATACGAAAATAAGTTTGTGCACAGTAATTCCTTTGGGCATAGCACAAATACGCGAGATGCAAGATGCACTGTCAATACAGTTGTTATATAAAATCTACGCGGGAGTATTGCAGATTACAAATCAGTGTCGGACGGCATGATTTAGGCAGCTTAGGTATTTGAGCAGCTAAGGTATTTGAGCTTACCATCATTAACTACGAATAATGTCTTTCATCCTATATAATTATTGTTTTACTTATTGTCTCTCATTCATATATGTTTTTTTTTGTATCTGATTTATATGGTACATTCCTCTTCAATGTGCCTTTTGATCGAGATAAATAAGGATGAGGATAAAACATTCGTGAACTACCAGAATTTACAAAACAGTAAAACAAAACTGTAATTCATAAATTCCATCCATCCGCAGAGCTTTTCTGGATTTTCCTTCATCTTGAACGCTCAAAGCTGAATATTGAAAGCCAAAGATGTATTAGAATCGAAACAGTTGAAGAGCTATATGATCAAAAAGGACTAAACCTGAAAGCCAAATCCGTCTTAAGTCAACTTTGCCTAAAGAAATTGAAATTTCTGAATTGATCATCGGACAATTTGAGAAAGGTTTGTTATAAATTATTTCATTACCGAAGTACTGACTACTGAGCTGTTGGAAAACTGATAAATGTAGCAGTTATACTTCAATAGATACAATCAATTTTATATTTGCAAACAATATTATAAAATTTTATAGCACCGGAAAATATTTTTTCTGCTTTATATAGTGATTTCCCGAAAACTATATCACCATGATAGTTACATCACCAAAAATAAGTAAAAAAAAAGGAATATTGAATAATAATTACAAAACTGGATATTTTAAATAACAAATTTTTTTCGTACTTTATTTGGCCTTTTAAACTTTTTGATTCGAGCACCACTGATGAGGTTTTTGTAGACGAAGCGCACGTCAGACGTACACAATCTTATTCCTGGTTTTTATGATGAGTGTATCCTTCATCAGCATACGTTTTCTAATGTAAAAAGGTGACGTTTATACCTAAAGATATGTATACATATGTATTTGAAAATTGAAGCCTCGATAAATCTATTAAAAATAGTATACAGTTTTTTAGATTTACCATGTCGATATATAAGTACTCAAACTCGCATCAAAATAAAAACATCTACAAAATGGAAACACAAAATTATATAAGTTATGAGTTATAAAAAAACATCGATAGTTTTACTTATAGCTTTTTTATGCAGGAGGATGTTTTAGTCGAGTCATACTTTGTCAGGGTACAGCTATTTTGGCGAAATTGAAATAGATTTTGAAACAGTATTCTAATACATTTTATGTTATCAATGTATTTTGTTTGTTAATTTACCTACTCTCAAACCCACAATTGACATGAGGCATATATACATATGTCAAATTTCTCAATTTGAGTGAAAGTCCGTGTTGAATTCTAGAGACCCATCAATTCTTCACAATTTAACAAAAAATAGATTTTAGTAAAATGGAATTTGTTCTTTTTGAATTTGAATAATATTGTATTTGTTGATTTGTCAGCATCAATTGATGATTTGAATATTATAATAACCGTATTTTTTCTAATTCCACAATGATAGTGAAAACTCTTAAAATATACTACTAGTTCTGTGATTCAATTAATATAATTATCAATATTTTAACGAACAGCGAAATTAAATATGTAAATATTCAATGTAGGTCGTGAATTGGTGTTCTATACAATGTATTAATACAGGTGAATTAATGTTAAATCAACCATTTACCTTTCGTGTAATTGTTGTTTCGTCCGACCATGTTGCTGGAGAAGATATTTGGAACATAGTTGATAAAGATGTTGACATGGACGAGGAAACTCTTGCCGATCCAAACTCAACATTTACACCAGCTGTTAATCCTCCAATCATTTCCAATTTAAACGAGAAAAGTGCGCTAGTCTTTTCAGTGCTGGACTTGCCAACTTTGTATTGGATGGTCTCCTTGTGCTCTGCTGGTGGATCAATTACCATATTGACAATTTTCCATTTTCCAGTTAAGGTTGGTTAACTGTACACTAGAACTTCTTTGGTGGTATTGTATGGAGATACATATTCAAACTTCATCGCATAATGTTGATCTTAATAGAGAATTACAGCGGTTTCATTTCCTGGGTTATGGCTTTCGCCTTTCAGATGAGCGAATTTTCCTTTTTTGTTAATTATGATGTAATTTGCACTTTCGATGCAGAAGAGGGCGCCACCATGACAATCCTGATGTAGGACCAGATTAGTGTCATTTCCTGGGTTCATACTGCCGTCATAAGGATCTATTATTTTGCCGCTGGTTACGGGTCATATGTAACCCCATTACCCATCTACAACATCAAATGTAAAATGCATCTATTTATGTGTACGTTGGTATAGAAATAACTGGGTATTGTTAGCCTGATTTTCATCGCCCATGTACGGATGGAAAATTTACCACTAGATTTGTGCTCAATGACAAATCTTGCCATGATCAAAACCTTATAATCTGTAGTAAATAATAAACGACATTAATTAAATCCCCTGAATAATTAATTGCTAGTCTTTGTAAGAATCAGGAAATTTAGGAAAATTTCAAAACATGGCCGAAAAAAACCAACCGACCTAACCATCCTATTTTGAAGTTACCCTCATCCTGAGTTAGAAATGGTAGGTCTTTCATTTCTACATGACTGGTAATTCAAGAAATCTCTAGATAACTTTTGATTAGAATAATAGCAAATTATGGAGTTAGATCCCCTTAACTGTTAATTTCTAGTGCATTTCAAGATTCTTAGGCAGACTGGCACTTAATGTCTCTTCAATGATGTTCAACGCTAAAATAGTATACAAAGTTGAAGCAAGATGCTTTATCGCTGACATATTGTTAAAATACGACAAACTATATACTTTCAGGATCACAAAATTAAGCGAAATGATGAAGATGAAATAAACATATACAATAACAGTTCGCTTAGCCTAAATGAGTCGACAGACAGTTTCAGTAATAGTGCTTGCAGCAACAGCAGTAGCAAAGGAAGACAGTGTTACAACAGCCCAACAAAACGAAGGCCGTCATTAAAAACAACAGTTGTAAATACAGAAGTGCAAAACTAGGGTGATTGATGTGGGTAAAAGTGAAAAGGCACCGAATAGATGTAAGGTGTGTGGTATTGAGCATGAGAGTTAGGATGATATAGCGACAGATTCGAGGTGAATTGGATGTGATTTTATGAGTTCTGATCTAAGGGAGAAAAGAGTGAATGTGAATATTGGGTGCATGAGAAATGTATCGGTTAGTATGTTGTGAGTGGGAGAGATTGTGAGTCAAAGAAGGGCAAGGGCAAGAGTAAGGGTAATAGTAAGAGTGGAAGAAGTGGTAATGTGGATGTAAACAGATTGTTTAATTGTCCAGAACATAGAAAAAAAATTAAATAATATCATCCACTGCATAATATTTTGACAGCATGCATCTGAATACCTTTTAAAGTTTATATTGATATCTACAAACTCAGTACCATCTATCTTCGGTTGGAATACCAGGAGGCATTTATATTCTTAGCCTCAAGGATAAAGTCCCCTACTTCCCTTTTGCTAGGAAGTCCAGTAGAAGAAAATGACTTAATTTGGGCAATTAAAGTTTTAACAGCAGGTGACAAAGTAACTTGCATTATTGTGTTCCTACATTGAAGTTTTTGATAGTTTGTCATATTCAACGAATAAAACAGTGGGGAAGACTTTAGACAATTTACCCCTATTTGTGACATTTTTACCTATTGTTTTTATTTGTTTTGTTCACACATCGTTGTCAATATAATGGAATTTGATGCGACTGTCATACAAGTGAGAGGTTTAGCTAGCTTTAAAACCAGGTTCAATCCACCATTTTCTACATAAGAAAACGCCTGTACCAAGTCAGGAATATGACAGTTGTTATCCATTCGTTTGATGTGTTTGAATCTTTGATTTTGCCATTTGATTGGGGACTTTCCTTTTTGAATTTTCCTCGGAGTTCAGTATTTTTGTGATTTTACTTTTTTCATCCGTGACTCCAAAATTAAAGATGAATTATTACGCCTCACAGCAGCTCTAAAGGGGTAAAGACTGAGGAGGTAGGTGACAGTGACTTCAGAAGTAAAAATGAAATTTTCGTGTTTCAAATCAGCAAACCAACCAAATTATTCTTAAACTGATGGTGAAAGTTTATTACGTTTACAGTACTCGCAATATTTAGAAATCAATTCATCGGTAAAACCAAATAGTGCAATCTCTATCATTTGCATCGCTTTGTGGTAGTCTGTTGCTATTTGGCAGCAAGTTTGTGCCTTAATGTTTCGGCATCCAAGTATGTTACCTAATTCTCTGAGAAAAACATGCCAAAGCAATTTAAAGCAACCTTTCGCCATGTTAATTTCTATGTGACCAAGTCCAGGTACAAGCAAAAGCTTACCATAGGTTCTACTTTCGCTTATATCCGATTTATCGAGGCTTTCTTTAACATGCTTTTGGAAGGCAGATTTATTGTTATAATCAGAATTGCAATAGTTACATGTAGGATTTATCCATAAGTCTCGATCTTAAAATATACGGCGAACCATCGCAACCGGCTACTAGTATTGACCATTTTCTTGATTTACATGATGTCTCTATAATACGGGTTAAAACATGTTTAACGCAGTTATAGGAAGAAGGGTTTTTCGTGATGGGGTCTCCTAGGACCAAAGAAGACGGATGTTTGCTACATAAGTCATTAATAAATTGGTACTTTTCGAATGACTTTTCGACTTCGGCTTTACGGTAAACAGTGGATTCACTCAACACGTTCTCCCTCACCAAGTCAGGTTCGGCCCAAATCGCATTTATTCTCTGAGAAATTAATTCTTTTCTGTATTCGCAAATTAAATTATCACAATGCTGATGAAAGTTTTCAATGAGAAGTGAAATTTCTAAAGTAGTTTTATTATAAAGCCACGAAGAAGGACAGAGTTCCGGAAGATTTTGAAAAGTTGTCGGTGAATTAACAAAAATATGAAGGTTTGTAATAACGCTAGCTGTACTCTTGTGGTCAAAATTTACTCGCCAAGTTCTTTGAAAAACCTAATTGTTATCGAAAAGTGTGATTAAATCATTATCTGGTGGTACAGTGTTTTCCGTATTGCTTCGCATTGTTTAACCAATTCAGGATGGAAGAATAGCTACCACTTGGAGAAACGGCGTTGCGGATGTCACTCACAGTCTTACTTCCAGTTAAAAAATATGTCATCAAATTTGAATTAAACGAAAATGGAACAATTACATTGCTAGTACAACACGAAAGCAGTTGTTCGTAAATTTTGACAAAATATTAAGTTTTTCTTTCGTTCAAAGGAAATGAATCAATGCCACAGAGATTATATAAATTCAACGTCTACTTTATTTTGTTCATTTAACCATTTATTTGGCTGATAATTATCGAAAAAAATCATCATTCTTATAATGTTGAGAAGCTCGGTTGCCGTCTGAAATTAATGATTCACGCTTCTTTTTGCCTATCATCGACACTTTGCGAATTAAATCATCACCCTCTATGACATTACTCTCAATCAATTCTAATGTTTCAACATAATGACTGCTATATTTAGGACGCTTTTCTTTCGGCGGAACGACAAAGTTTTCATATGCACAACTGCTACAAGCGGTACATTAGTATACAGCTCTATCCGACAAAAAACCCTTTTCTACTAAAATGTCATCTAGTTGCTTAGTGATTTTTGTTGCTGACCTTCTAGGTATAACAAAATCCGTCTTTTGATAACTTCTCATGTTTTTTACAACTGCATTGTGGTTTTCTCTGTCAAAGCAATTAAAAAAAAAAAAAAAAAAAAAAAAAACGATTTACTTGAAAAACAACAAAGCAAAAACTTATTTTCTACGCATTTATTTGTATCCCCAAGTCCTTAATGTGCATGAAATATTTGCAACTGGACGTTAAGTAAACATTTGACATAATTTTCATTTGATTTATGTTTTATCATTTGATATAATGTATTTACTTGATAATATTTATCTTAAAGTATAGTTATATTTAATGACGTATGTCTTAAAAGCATTGAACACTATTTTAAAATATATCAATGGTTATATCTTGTTAAGCTCGCACTCCATACATTTTTAACCCAAATAATGTGTATTGACAGAAAATATTAAACTCACTCACCAGCATCGCATCAGCAACTATATATGCACTTCCTGTCAAGAGTCAATGTTGTAGGTCACGGTAGTATTTCCTGGCCCATAGGGATAATGATAGCCTTTTTAGAATTTTCACCACTTTCTAACAATGCCCAAAAACCTACATACACTTTTAACTGAAGTACTTTCATTATAATATTCAGAAATGAATTTGAATATGTATGATGATACTTTTTCTGCTATCTTTATAAACCTAAGGCAACTAGTGCTTTAAGGTATTTTAGTATGCAGTGAATACAAAATTTAAAAAAAGATCTCAAAATTTCATTCTCCCCTGTATGAAAAATTATCTCATATTTCTCTACACCTGATTCATTCATCAGTTTGGGAAAATATGTTCAGTAGATACTGTATTTTTTGTCCAATCACAGTGTTCAGATACATTGACTTAAGAAGGGTACACAAAAGAGCAACCTAAATTCCAGAATGTAAATACTACCGTGCCACCAACGAAGTCGCTCATGAAAAAAACAGACAAAATAGTGATATTTTATATAAGAAAAATGGCCTTTTTTATAAAATAATTTAAATACCCCCTTTTATTTTATTACCAGAATAAACAGATTATTGTTTTTACACTTGAATTGATAAAACTGTAACTCTAAATTTACCTACCCTCATTTCCATTATTAACAATGTTAAATCATTGCAATTATTATGTTCTGAATTTTAGCTCTATTCTTTGAAATCAATATAATAATGCAGTTAATCTCATTTTTTTCTCTATTTAGCTGTCTAAACTATATTTATTTTATATACTCACTGAAATTTAAACTACTTCAACAATAAATACCATTATAGTTAAATTAATATATGTGATTAATTAAAAGGACAAATATTTTACACAAAAATTAAACATACGTGTTTTGGTGAAACCCGCCAAAATATGCCAATGACAAAATATCCCCATTAACTGTATATGTTGTTTGAACTTTTATCTTCTCAAAAGAGACTATTCAGTTCGAACACCACATATTCAAAAACAAAATTCAAGTTTTGAAAGAGAATTAAACGCGGGTTTGAATTCAATTGAAGATATCATTATTTCATTAAAATTGATATATAAATGTCTTAATGCCTTGTAGAATTTTAAAGGCAAGGCATATACACATGTTGTTATTCTTTTCGAGGACCAGTAGACACTTAGTAGATCTTCGTGTATATATAATGTAACCACGCTCACCAAGCTCACCTTGGCCTAGGACCTTTCCAGTGGAAATTCGGTATAATCTGATAGTTCATTCTATGTTAATCAACTAAGAAAAAATAAGAGAAATATCCTGACTGATCTTAACCTTGTCATTTGACATCTGCCTCGACTTATTATTGAAGACCGTGTTAAAAGTTATAGACGTTCTTTCTGCTGCTAGGCTGATGTCTTATTGCCGTTAACTCAATAATATCTTCCTCATATATAATTCGTCTCTCTATATTTTCATTTCATTTCCTTAAATATACGATCATATAACATTATCCGCAATCAGCCTTGATACAATGACAATTATAATTTGCAACTGGATACGTTTTGGATACTCGTTAGGGTAATGCCATTATATAAGGGATAAAGTGTAATATCAAATTTCAATCTTAATGATCATAGCTTGTCAAATTCACATTAGGGGATTCATACAGATTTCCCCGTATTATTTTATGTTTCTAGTTTTGACATATACTTTATACATGAAGATAAAGTTAAGAGTGATGTGGTATATGCGTTAATACGAAGTTGCTGTTCTTGAAAAATCTAAAGATTTACTTCAGAATCTTCAAATACAATCTTTAAAATTTTGCAGTAATAACAAAACCTTTGATTTTTCTACGCTTTCCCATGCTCAATTGAAAAATCAAATACATCGTTTTATTCAACAGAGCTTTTTCTACAAAAATGGGGTTAGTAATTAGAAATTTCTTGTTTTAGGCTATGAAAAAATCCTGTTTGTGAGGACCAACACTGATTTTATCATTAAAATGCTGAACTTTTTGATCGACCAGATATTTGTTCAGTTTGGTGGATTTTGTTTTATGTTTTAGCAGACAGTCGGTATTCCAATGGGTACCAATTGTTTACCACTACTAGTCGATTTGTTTGGTACTCATACATGTATGAAGCAGATTCATCATTCATAATCTTTTCAAAGGAAAATATAAAAAGCATCTTGCAAAATTCTTTAACTTCAGATTCATTCAGTATTTGTTCGTTATCTAGATTTGTATTTTCTTACTCGATTTATGAGATTTGAGCATCGGTAATCTATTGTTGCCTTAATCTATCTAGCATTAAAAAGCTTGACCATCTGTTAAAGGAATAAAAACATATTTGATATTTATTTGTTATAAGAATAACTGAATGATTTTACAAACTTGAAAAAAATGATTTCTGACAGGAAAACTTAAAAATGTAATTAATCGCAAATACACAATCATGTATTTATCGTACTTATGTAAAAGAAAAAGTACAGGTGAAAGAATATTCAAAGTGCATCTTTTTTGGTCACAATATTACAAATATAAGGAGACGAGGGATGATTGCCAATGAGACGACTATCCTAAAAAGTTCAAATGGTGTACAGAGTAGAAATATCATAAATGTCAACCGAATTGAACGGACCATTTAAAGGATGGAATGTTTCCAAAATATTCGAAGAGTTTTTGACAAAATTCCATTATTTGCATATGCTTTGTTACAAAAATAATAACAAGTTCTTAAATATTTTCTAGAAGACGATATAAAACGAAATTTCAACGGGTTTCTTTGTAGTTAAGAAAGCCAATACATAGGAGGGACCTTCAAATTTTCAGAAGAGGCCTTATGCTGAGCTGTTGTAGTGAGAATAATTTACTATTTGACCCTCTATTGATTGCACGGCATTGAATGTAGATGAATGTATAATTTCATTCTTTAGAACTTAAAGTAATAAGTAAGAGTAATATTTACGTCATAACCACACCACATTGTTGGCTGCTTTGTCGGCCTGTACGAATACAAAATCCTTTGCGAGTCCTTGAATTTTGATTTTATTTCTAGAAATGGACGGATAACTTTTATTACTTTCTAAATTATTTTCGAAATGCGGTATGCAAAATTCACAATAGACATTTATTTTAAATAGGAATCAAGTGACTTTCTGTCAGATTTCTCCCATTTACACCAATTTGTAAAATAGGATGAAAGAGCATCTTAAATAACCTGAAGACACTCCTTCCAATTTATTTTCGACGGTGACCGATTTTTTGGTCTTTTCCAACAAAGATATTACCTCTCAGTCTTAAACGATATGCGGGTTCCCTGTAATTGCATGCCAAGAAGAAGCATTGTTTTGTATATTGACGTCTGATTAAAAATTTAACTTCTGCTGTTAGTTTTTTGTTAAGTATAATAAATTATTAATGGTTGTTCTATGTAATCAAAATATGGAGGTAGTTTTGAATGGTAGAGTAATTAAGATTTTTAGAAAAATTGATAAAATCAATTCCTCTGTTAATGTATTTTATTTTGAGAAAAAGCCTTCTATGATCCTAATGTTTGTCAATACGAAGGAACAGACTAAAATTTATGACAAACGGGACGATTTCAACTTCCCAAATATCAATTTCCCATTTCTCAGCAGTAACATATCTTCTGCCATCGTATGGTGTTTACATATCTCAGTTGATACATTATGCTCGTGCATGTTCACACTATAAGGTCTTCATATACAGGAGTGTGCTCTATACACAGAAACTGCTCAAACAGAGTTATGAGGAGGAAAGATTAAAATGGCACTCCGTAAATTTTATGGACACCATCACGAATTGATTGATCTTTACGATGTGTCTGTGTCTAAACTAACTAACGACATTTTTGCCACGTCTTAGGTTGTGGTTAACCATCTACGTCGTCTGGTCTGCTAAATACCGAACGTGACCTATTCCCGAATATGACTGTTTTTCCCGAGTGTGAATTTGCATTGCTATTAGACGTGTCTCGGTATTCATACATCCAACGTTCATATATTTAGTTGTGATTTTTCGTTTGTAATTCAGGTTCGATATTGTGTTATGTCTTATCGTTTGTGGTTTGAATTCTATTTTATTTTTATTTTCTGCATGTATGTAAATGTTAAGATAATTAATCCGCTAGTTCATTTATATGATTTTTAGTTTAAAGCTACTATATGCACAGGATTTATTTGTTTATACAGCTTTGATTTAGAAGAAAAATCGGTTAGAAAATACATATAATTACAGCATTACTAACAAAATTCTATATTAATATTCTTGTAGTGGTTAGAGAATACATAAAATAACGCCATTACAAACATAATCCCAATATTATTCTATTTTTAGAAATTTACCTGTGACGTCACTTTTTATGGCGTTGATACATTTACAGTTCATAATTCTATTGTGGTGTACATGGGAGGTGTCCGTTGTTATTCTGTGGTTTACATGTTGTAATGTACTATTATATTATTTATTTATGTATGTCTCTGTCCTGAGTGTTCTTGCGTTTAGTTGTAATGTATTCCTGTCACGTAATGTTGTCATTTTAGCGGTATTTTTAACATTGCCATATAAGCGGGAGGTTTGGCTAGCCATAAAACCAGGTTCAACCCACCATTTTTTCTTAAAATGTCCTGTACCAAGTCAGGAATATGGCAGTTGTTATCAAATAGTCCGTTTATATGTATGTTGGCGTTTGTTTTTGTAGCAGTTCAGTGTTTATGTTGTTCCGTTGTTTTCCTCTTATAGTTGATGTGTTTAGTTTGTGACCCGGATTTGTTTCAGTTCAATCGATTTATGACTATTGAACAGCGGTATACTACTGTTGTCTTTATCTATGGTGATATCAATTTGTTATGATGTGTTTACACTCACACATTGTATGTTTTGATCTACTAACGGTTTTTGAATGGCCCTTGCTATCTTACCTTTCGTTTAGGCTCAGTAAAATACTTTTTGAGAAATTAAATAAATAAGACTTCATTGAGTAATAAAACTTCAGGCATATTGCATGTTTGCTGGCTGGGTAGTACATTTTTAGTTTGCTTAGTTTATTTGGTGGTATTACTTGATTTCATGATGAAGATACAAAGACAAATCAATATCAGTCCAATCTAAAAAATTCAAATCTTAAAAAGTGTTAGATGTTTTAAATGTTCTATACTCAGTGGATTTCCCCGACAAACGGTATCATATCTTTTCGTTTTTGTTATATATTAACTGCTACTTAATCCTATTGTTCAAGCCAACTTCGGGTTAATCCCATTGATAGAGCCAACTTCCGGTTTTTAGCTCACCTGGCCTAAATTAAGTTTTTTTTGTCCGTCGTCCGTCGCCGTTAACTTTTACAAAACTCTTCTCCTCTGAAACTAATGGGCAAAACTTAACCAAACTTGTCCACAATAATCATTAGGGTATTTTGTTTAAAAAATGTGTCCGATGACCCCTCCTGTCAACCAACATGGCCGACATGGCTGAAAAAAACATAGGAGTGAAATGCAAGTTTTGTCTATTGTCTTAAAAACCGCTATGAATAGAGAAAAATGTGACAGGGCAAAATTGTTTAGAATGATGAGATCTACATATTGTCTATTTACTTCAAAACTGTCAGACAACTTCTCATATGAGGTGTTGCCCTTAAATGACGAATTTTACCGATTTTTTCATGTTTGCCTAATATCTGAAAACTATGATACAGAAACTTTTGCGTTTTTGTCCAATATCTGAAAAAACTATTATAGATAGATAGAAACTTATATCAGAAAAAAATGATCAACAAGACAAGATCTACAAATAAGTTAACAGTCTTGAAATCGTCTGACGACCGCTTATTGGAGTTATTGCTCTTTGATAGTAATTTTTACCATTTTTTGGCATTTTTGCCTAATATAGAAAAAAAATAAAATAATAGATAGATAGAAACATAATTAAGCGAAAATGATCAGCAAGACTTGATCTACGAATAAGTCAAATAAGGGAAATCATCAGTCGACTCCTTGTAGGAGTACTTGCTCTTTAATGACGATTTTACCAATATTTTACGTTTTTGCCTACTATCTTGAAAACTATAAAAGATAGATAGACACTTTAAGTAGCAAAAATTATCAGCAAGACAAGATCTACACATAGTAGAATTTTGCCGAAATTGTTGATTTACTCTTTATAGGATTGATTGCCTTAAATGTATTTTTTTTTTAACGTTTTTTGTTTTTTTGGCAAAAACTAAAGAAAATAAACAGATACTGTAAACAGAAAAAAATATCAGCAATACAAGATCAACAAAAAAATAAGATTTTTGTCATGAATTTTATTCTAGTCCACTTTGTTGGAGAGAGTCCATTGTTGAAGATTCTCGTTGACCTAGGTGAGCGACACAGGCTTTTTAGAGCCTCTAGTTCACTATTGCGAAAGACAACTGCCGGTTAATTCTGTTGATAAAGCCAACTTCCGGTTCATACTATTGATTAAACCAACGTCCTAGTACTTTTTAAACACATGTTATGTAATTCAGGAACATAGATTTAAATTGGAACTAATATTATACAACAGATAACAAGAATAATGGGTGTTTCGTGATCCAAAATAATTTTAATCAAGAAAGAAATAGGATTGAAAATATTTTTGACAAAAACATTGAAAAGTTTTATCCGTATTAGGATATAGTTCAGTAGTTTTACATATATTGATCAATTTATGCATACTAAATGTTTTGTACATATCTGTAACTTCATAGAAAACGTTTAGCATGTATCTAAACAGCATTGATGTCTCTAGGACGAAGACTACAGCTTCCGACTAGTTATATATTACTGTTTATAAAACTTTGAATTTTTCGAAATACTAAGGATTTTCGACCCCAGGAAAAGATTACCATAGCTGAATTTGGCAAAACGTTTAGGAATTTTAGGTCCTCAATGCTCTTCAACTTCGTACCTTATTTGGCTTTATTAACTTTTTTATACGAGCGTCACTAATAAGTCTTTTGTAGACGAAGTGTGTGTCTGGCGTACAAAATTTCAAAACTGGTAACTATGATGAGTTTATTTTCGTACATTGTATTTCAAGCGTATTTCAAGCGTCTTAAGAGAGTCTCGAATCATCGAGTCTTGAGCCATGGCATTGTCATCTTGTATTCGAATTATGAGTTTGAATATACCTTTGGTATCTTCCGCCTTTTTCGAAATTAGTTTGTCACATTTGTTTGCATCTAGTCTTGTTCCGTATAAGGCTTTCAATCACAAGTGATTAATGAGCATATTACTGAATGATTACTGAATACCTTTTCTTTTGACTCGTTTGTCTGACTTCAATTCCTCCAGGTTGACTGGGGAATAGAAATATGGTCACTACAGATCTTCTTCCGACCGACAGTAAAATCCTTGCCAAAGTGGGGCGTCCGTTTGGCTATGCAGGATTTACAAGTATTCAGCCACGTCCGGTCAAAATGGGGACGTTAAATCCGATGCCTCTTGTAGAAAGACTGCCACGCTTTCTGAACGTTAATAACCGTTGACTCTTTGAGGGGTCCGTAGGTGGCCTTTTGCAAGGCAAACTTTCAGTCTAAATTTCCACGACTTTCATTCCGGACGGCCTCTATCACAGGACCTATCTTTTGTTTTTATTGTTAATTGTTCTCGTCTTGAACATGCATGAAATATTTGCCACTGGACGTTAAGCAACCAACAATCAATCAATCTGAGTTCAATTTAATCTGGCACAGTTCATATAACATGCTCTCAATATTAAGACCAAGTTCATTAGCATCTATTTACTGCAACAGCATCTCGTTTCATCCATTCGTAATTATATAAAGAATGTAAACGGAGAAATTATAATACGAAAACCGACAGGCAACACTAGACTAACATAGGGAAAAAGACGAAAAGACAAACAGCAATCCTCAAAAAGCTAAAAAAAAAAAAATAATAAAAGCAACATAAACCACATCCAAAACTTGGGTTGAATGCAGGGTCTTCAGAAGGACCAACAGTTTCTGATCCTGGAATACATATAGCAAAACATTTCAAGTCAAATAATCTCAATATCTTAAATTATCTACACTTTTTAGTTGTTCAATTATTTGCACTTGTTAATAAAAACGTAAACAGTACATAATTAAGTTCTTTCAGAAATAATTATAAATTGACTGTCGTAGTACATGTTGTTATATAATATTCTGAACATAATATCAAGGAGATATAGTTACGATACTGTTGTCTCGTATATTTTATAATGGTATGATACTAAACCCCTTGCGGGAGGGATTGTGCTTGCTTTTCATATGATGAAGACATAATCTTTCAATAAGTTTAATTGAGGTCTGGAGCTGGTATGTCAGTAACTGCTAGCAGTCCTTTGTTAATTTATGTTCATCATTGTCATTTACAATGTGCTTAGTTTCTTCTGTTACCTATTCTAACTTCGGACTCGGACTTCTTTTAAACTGAGTTTTACTATGCGTATTGTTGTGTATTTGTTTATTCCACATGGCTGAGCTTTAGGAGTGGGTTGAGATCTTACAAAACATGTTTAACCCCGCCGCATTTTTGCGCCTGTCCCAGGTCAGGAACCTATGGCCTTTGTTAGTTTTGTATGTTTTTTTTAATTTTTGGTTCATTTATATGTTTTGGAGTTTAGTGTGACGTCCATTTTCGCTGAACTAGTATACATTATTGTTAAGTGGCCAGCTGAAGCCCGCCTCCGGGTGCGGGATTTTCTCGCTGTGTTGAAGACCCATTGGCAGCCTTGTGCTATTTTCTGCTCTTTGGTCGGGTTGTTGTCTCTTTAACACAAACCCCATTTCCATTCTCAATTTTATTGGATACAAATCATAGAAAAATAGAATAGTCAGTTATGGCAAAGAAATGCATCATTTGTTGTTTCGAAATTAATGGTCTTTTGTTGGGCAATGTATGACAAATATATGTTCAAAACCTCGCCCGTAATTATAAATTATGTAATTCATTGACCGCTCCCGACATGTGTAACTTCAAGGCATATTTTAGCGGCGATCGATGTCTTTCAAAATTACTTTATTTTTATCAATAGTACCGCTTAAGTCGACGCTAGGGGCCGTCTTGACCTTGTTGTAGGGTATGAATGATTTGTTCATTGTTGAAGGCCCTACATCAACTGTCACGATGAAGAACAGGAATAAAAGCCCTGTTCATTGATAATTTTCTATGTTTTCTATGTATTGTGTGCGATTTTGTCCCATGTACATTTACTCCATATCCTTTCATTTTCTATGTATAATTGTTGAAATTATGAATTGAATTACACAACCGCATTACAGTTTGTACAATATAATAACTGTATATTTTAACAAATATTCTCCTACACATACGTTAATGTTTTTGAAAGGAAAGCACCCAGTTCGAAAAACTTTATCAAAAAAGTATTAACGAAAAAAAAGAAAACGCCAAGGTAAATTCAAAAAGGGGAAGTTCATAAATACTGACAAAATCAAACGTTAGACTATGTCAACCAACGGAACGATTACGAGCAACTGTTTTATTTCTGACTTGGTAAACCATTGCTTGTGTTCATTATAAGTAGCATGGGAATTTTGGTTTTCATTTGTACAAAATATTGCATTGATTGCTTCAATACATCAAATGGCTAAAACAGTTTTTGGGCTGATGTGCCTTTTTCACATTTTAATTTTGTGATGGATGTTGTAAACAACACTGTCTTTTGTTCAATCTTTGGTTCATTACCTAGATAACCTAGGTCATATTTCAGATAATGAAGAAAGAAAAACAAATAAACATGATTGATTACTGCGGACATTGTACGTAAATTGGTCGAAACGCATCCAATACTGTTTCAATGTTGGATTTCTACGTTAATCATTCTTAGTGAAGTATTCACTAGGGGCCGTCTTGACCTTGTTGTAGGGTATGAATGATTTGTTCATTGTTGAAGACCCTACATCAACTGTCAAGATGAAGAACAGGAATAAAAGCCCTGTTCATTGATAATTTTCCATGTTTTCTATGTATTGTGTGCGATTTTGTCCCATGTACATTTACTCCATATCCTTTCATTTTCAAAGAATTGCAGACATGGAATACATGTTGGTTTGAGAGATATCATCTAATTCAATTAAAGTATTACAACAAATTTCATCTCAGAACCTGATCCATGTGGATATAAAGATGTTTAATAAGTACAATTAAAACCAACATAGCAAAAGCCTATTGAAGTAAAAATTTGTTGATTGTTTAACAGTAAGGGAAAACTGCAAACATTAATCAATGACATAAATCACAGTTATCATTAATGTCAACTTGTAAGTGATAGTAAAAGTTCAATGATAAGTTAATGTTGATTAAATGACCTCCGAACAAAAAGGGACGGTAAGATCTCCGAGCCCGAATGGCGAGGCGATTTAAACAGCCTTTTTTGTGAGGTCTTTTAACTTGTCATAAAACTTTTATTGACTAACAAGCCGCCACAAACACAAGAAAAGTACCAACAACGCACTTGCAGAAGCCTAATTCCCCTGAAATGGACGAGTCTAAATATATTCAATTTAAATGATAGTTAAACAGTACTCTGACAGATATATACAAATAACAGTTACTTAATTGCATCGAAAACGGACCGATTAAGTGGCAGTACATCAATTAATAATTAATTTGTTATATATTGTGTAGCTTTAAATAAACGTCATTGGATAGATTTTATAAAAATGAGGGGTAAATTAATATTTTTAAATTCCAACTTTTGAAAATAAAGAATTTTTATTTTATAAATGAGCAAGTTAAAACCCTATACAACTCTCATTTACAACTGACCAATGAATGTTCTGCACAAAAACCTCTTGTTACATATATTTGATGTTTTAATCTCGGTAATCATGAAATAGATTCGAAAAGACAGGACCATATATCGTCTTAAAAACAGTAAGTAAACCTCTTCCAACAATTAGTTATTTTAATAGCTTGTTACAAAACCTTTAATCGAACAGAGCTAGATGCAAAAGGTCCTTCAGAATATTCAGGTAAATGTTCATTTTGGTTTTGATTATGTAATTTTCCTACACTACAATGTACATGACATGCAAATAAAAAAAAAACATGCCTGTAAACTTCAATGAATAAAATCGAATTGAAACAGTTAAAAATATAACATCTTCAGAATCAAGGAAGGTTTGAGTGGCTCGATCAAATCTTGATAAATATGATGTTTTGACAAGGTTGATCATCATTCTTAAGTTGAAATACAACGTATTGCATGAAAACACACACTTTTATTGTAGTCATCCGTCATTGCCTTTACACGTCTAAATGAAGCATAAACCCCTGAAAAAAAAACCTTTCACCTTACTTAGATCTAGAATTGCCTGTATTAACCACTTATAATAAACCACTTATTACATATCATAATAAAACAGTAGATAAAAACTATACTAAAAAATATTCAATAAATAAAAAAAAAAAAAATACATATTATTGTTCAGTCATGAGGTAAATTGCAAAACAACAAGTAAATTGAAAAAAAAAAAACGTAGAAAAGTTTGCATTATTATCGAGTGATTTTATGACGTGTTGTTTTTATTTTGTATAGCACTGGGTCGATACCTCTGTTGGTGGACTATCAGTCCCCGAGTGTAAACTATCATCAGCTCAGTGGTCGGTACTTCGGTACTGACATGATTTACAACAAACGTTTCTAAAATTGTCCGTTTTTAAATTTTTAAATTATAAAGAAACCAAGGTTTCAACTCTCTCAGACAAAGTTGACCTTAGATGGATTTGGCTATTTGTATGTCCTTTTGGATTATATAGCTCTTCAACTATTTCCTTGGACTTTATTATACTTATATTTCATTATTATATTATTTGCTGTCATTCTCCGCCAATGAAACAAACTGTTTGTAATTATAAAACATGTAATAATTCACTGATGCTATTATATTTGTATTTATATGTAAAAATTCTATAAGCTGTATTGCTTCTGAATAAAAGACTATTATTATTATTATTAAATATTCGGCTTTGAGCGTTCCTGATGAAGGTAAATCCAGAAAAGCGCTTCGGACGCATTAAAATTTATAACGTGTTGTTTTCATTTTTTAAATGCAAATTTTACATTATAACATTGTACAAGAACTTGGCTTCGTGTACTGTTTACATGGAATAATTTATGAAGTTGATTGATTATTGTTTGCTTTACATCCATTGGCAAATATTTCATGCATGTTTATGACGAGAACACATCAATTTTAAATACAATATATATATATTACTCTAAATATCAGCACAACAATGTTAAATCTGCAAATTTTGCGGAAGCAAATTTTTGTTCTTCCTTCGCCGGGTTTCGAACTCATGCTATTGAGATATTTATTTATTCTCGTAAACCATGGTACAATGGTATGGAGACAAATACAAATAAATTAACATACATATTATAAAATTAAAGTAGAAATGTAAAGTAAAGACATAAAGTGGTTACCCAGGAGATTCTAGGCATTCATTAATTAATCGTATAAATTTGCACAACTTATTTAGTTCAGATAGGTTCTTACTATTCATAAGATCTTGAAATTTTAAAATATTTGGTCTACTTAAAAGGCGTTTATCTACTTTCGTTTATTGCCGAACATTCTAAAATAAAATGAAACTCGTCGCCAATATCACCGGAATTACATGAAGGATAAATACGCCTAACGGTTTTCTCTCTGAATATTTTGCCATCTACCAATTTCAAAAGGAATTGTGTCGTCTACAAAGAGAAGCAATATTTTTATCATCTAGAATATTGAAGTAGGTTTCAAAATGTAGACTGTTTTGAATAATCTATAATTTAATGCTTTTGGGGAGTTTTGTAGAGTAGCATACCATGTCTGTCTAAACTGGTCAGCTATGTTTAATTTAACAGTATTATACAACCAGTTGTTAATCATAAAATATTTAGCGTTCCATTTATTTGATAGTCCACTATTATCATGCACAGATTTAACATTCCTACACCAAGCTATGTTACCATTGTAACTACCAGTAACAAGATTGTATAGAATAACAGGAAGTTTCTTTTCTTCTCCGGTTACAAGCTTTGCCCAATAATAAATAGTTCGTAATTTGATAGAAAATATCCAGTGGGTATCGACCAAGTTCCCCATATATCATCTGGTCAGGTGCGGAATCTTTTAGATTAATCAGTAGATTACTAAATTTAAGATAAACACGTTCTATGACAAAGGTGTTACCCATTTCCCAGACTTCACACCCCTACAGTAATATCGGCTTAACTACTTTGTCAAATAATTCTAATTGACATTTAATAAAGATATAAATGCTACTGGAAATTGAGGGTTTCTTGGATAAGGACAGAAATTAAGCCTTGCAACAGCTGGTCACATCCGGACCACTCAAATAATTGATCTAAAGGTTTTCCATTTGCAGAGAGCGTTGATGTATGAAATCTACTCTGAAGTCGGCTATCGATATTTAAGTGTAGTTTCCAATAATATCATTTAACGTTTCTAATTTAGGTAAGATACTTGTAGCTCGCTTTAGTAACTGTGAGAATTCTATGAAACTGTATTGTTAATTGTACTTGAGAGTTTTGGTATGATATTCTATACTACCGACCGCCTGGGTGGTTTCGGTGGACCGTGTTAGCCTCCAGTGCGGGAGGTCGTTGGTTCAACCCCAACCGGGTCAAACAAAGACTCAAAAATTGGAATTTGCTGTTTCAACGCTAAGCACGCGGCATTTAGGAGTAAAACCAGAGACTGGTCGGCTTGGAGTAAGAAATGTGTCCGGGAAGAGTAACTTTTCTTCCTGCGAATTGTCACCTTGTGAACTAACACGTTAAAAATCCGACTCTTCGTATCGGTCTTGTTCAAAGCAGAGTTAATATCAATATTATATTTACATGTACTCGTCATGAATATGCATTTAATTTGCCGCTGGACTTTAAGAAGCCATCCATTATCATCATTTATTTTACAGTAACAACATAGTCAAGTGTTTTCTTCTACTGGTTTATATTACACCGTCTTTGATTTCCACTGCTCGAGATTAAAAAAACAAAAAAAGAAGGTAATACAAATGTATTTTTGGACCACATACAATGTTCTTGTGTCTGGTGGAATATCTTTGACGGCTAATATTATTAAATTAAATCCTTATGTTTTAGTCATTGTGCGGTTTTGAGCTTATTATTCTGTATTAAATCACTTAAGACTTTATGTTGACTCTAAACGTTTTGATTTGTTTGTGTCGTTGGGTTGCTGTCTTATTCATTAATACCTTTATCTTCTTTTATTAAAAAGATTGACTTGGGTATAGAAATATTGACATCTCTGAACTTCTCCCGTCGAACAGTAAACCCTTGCTAAAGGGATACGTCCGTTTGACTGTGCGGATGTATAAATACGCAGCTACGTCCGGTCGAAATAGAGATGTCGTATATTCGATGCCTCGTGTAGTGAGAGTTTCGCGCTATCTACACGTTAAAGAACCATTTAAATAACTCTTTGAGGAAGAAATAAGATCTACACACAAGTTAAATGATTTAAATGTTTAAACAGCAACAAAGGTCAGCTAACTCTTCAAATAAGTCACAATGCTGATTTTAACACATTTTTGGACCTTTTTCAAAGACAATTGTAGTTGAAGAAAAACTTGAATAACACAAAGGATTAGTAAAACATTATCTACAAATAAATCAAAGGGCTAAATAAGTTGAATCCTTATATAAATTGTTGCCTTTTTATTCATTTTTGCTGTATAAAATTTTAAACTATACCAGACAAAGAAAAACTTGAAACAGCAAATTTTGTCACCTAGACAAGACTGAGTGTCATCGTTGTTCGCATATATATGAAACATATGTATAGGATGCAATTTAATTCTAATGTCGACTATGTTATTGAATATATATAAAAAACAAATATAAAGAGACAAATAATAAAGAAATGCTAAAATTTACGTTAATTGCAGATCTTCTTGCTATTCGTAAAAAACATTCTAAAATGAAATCATAAAACATCGAAAGTCCTTACACTGTTCAGTTATGATTCCATTCTTGATCTTCAAACAACATACTATTAATCAATCCCATTGTCTGTCACTCTTTTACCATTCGACATTTTTGTTTACGCATTGGTACAATTGAAAATCCGAATTAAAGTTTGAAGTATACAGCTGAATGTTTAGTTACCTTCATAAACCTTTTATTTCAGATTAAACCGAATCGATCGTTTTGATTTTAATTTACAAAAAATATTCAACGTATTTTTCATATGTAGGACCCCCTATCATAGAAGTCTTTAAACCTGTACATGTAAATTCTAATTCAAAGATTTCATGTCTACTGAAACCCTCGCTTATAAAATTAAAACTCTAAAAATTGGAAAACTGTATGAGACAATTATCAACTGAAGACTTACGATTATACATCACTAAATGATGATGATTAATTGCTCCCTTAACGTCCAGTGCCAAATATGTCATGCATATTCATGACGAGATAAAGTGGGTCGACCTGAAACAAATGTTAACAATTTTAGAGTGACACTTCAATGAGATGGAGCCTTGGCTAGCGGCAAAATGTATGCCGTACTAGAATAAAGTTAAACCATGATCAAAATCAACCCCACTTTTTTTTTCTCCACGGTAGACGAATGCCAAAAACAAAACGAAATGAATGTCCAAGCAATAACAGCCTCTATAAGTAAATGAGACATGCACTTAAATAAATAGATAAAAAAAACTTAAAGACCTGCACCGGGTTAATAAGTTCGAAACTACTTACAATAATTATACAAAAGAGATCCTTTATGAAATGAGATCCTCCAAGGTATATTAGATAATTATTTTGCGTTGAATAACAATGAAAAATACACGAACAGGTTTGTAACTACAAATAAGCAAAAATCCGTTGTATTTAAAAAAATATATATCGTCATTTACTGTATGATCTCTAAATAGATTTTTATGGTGCCTGTATGTGGGGAACACGCGATTTTTCATGTTTAGATAATTTATAAAAGCACACTGTACAATAGCAAAACGAAATATGACTGACAAATATACAGACGCCAAGAATATATTACACAAAGAACTTAAATTTAATGAAAATGAGCATTAACAAACTATCATGATCCGAGATTGATCAGCAGCTCAATGGATGACACTTGTATTGCTGATAAAAAAATGAAAATTAGGGAATAAAGAGTATTTGATGATAGTATTGTGGCATCATCAAATGAAAATGGTATATGAAACAGTGATTATTTCAATACGGGCATATTTGTACCCGTATCGATCAAATACAAATGTATGTCATGGTGGCATTCGTGAATATTAACACTATCTCAGTAGGTTACTTAGATTTTGTTAATGAATCTTCATACAAGTTTATATGGTCTGCAAAATAGTGCTTTTATAACAAATAAAATGCTTTATCAAAATTTGTGTTTTGCCACTAATGACCCAAAAGACATAAACAGTAAAAGCGTTTGAATAAAGATATTTATTAATTTCATTAATTTTTCTTCCCAATACTCTATTGAATAAGGAAAGCAAAAATCACAAATCTGTTAAAAGAGAAGCGGATGATACATAGGTGGAAGGCAAACTTATAAAGCCACTGCAATAATTATCGAACTCAGAAACATCATCAAATTCAGTCATGTTAATTTTGTAATCCTAAAACTTGATCGAAAGTGAAATTTTCAACATTTAAACATGTTTTTCTTGACAAAGGATAAACAAGAATGTTACCGGTTTAAACAACACATACAATGAAGATTAAAAGCACAAAGAACAACATTTAAAACTAAAGCAACATGAACCCCCTTTAAACATCACTAGCGGTAATATCGGGTGCTCCGTAGGGGTTAGTATATCCACAGGTGTAAATGGCGATTAGTTTTCTGGTAATGGGTAATTATTTTATAGGAAAAAGCATTTACCTAAAAATATAGTTTTTCGGTTATAGTGCATAGAAAATTTACCTTGCAGTAAAATTCAAATAAATGCAAATACTATTCAATGTGTAATAAGTTATCAATATTCTCATTAACGATCATATAACAAACACATACCACAGATGTAGTATGGCTTATATTGGGCTTGTGAATTTTCATTTAATCAAGTCACCAGAAACGATTTTAAGTTTTTTTAAGTCTCCCACACTTTGCTTGAAAACATTTATCTCCCCAATTCTACTTTTTACTATCATTTCAACTTCTTTCTCGCACCTGGACTTATGCGAAGCAGGTCAGATGTACTTAAAACGAAAATTCATATTCTGTATTGAAAAGGTAAAATAATAATATATGTTCTGCAAAAATCTATTACTTTTCTTCATGAGTATACAACAGGTGTCAGTGTTAAAACAGGAGAGGCTTACCCTTCCAGAGCACTTGGTCTTTGACGTGGTTCGGTTGCCTTATTTCTGTAAAATATCATTTTTTGGCATATTTATTGTACAGATGCTCCAGTAAACATTTTGAAACGGAATTCGGATGTTAAAGTTAAAAGGAAGCCTATAGAGTGTTAATTACATTATGCTTACACAGATGTATATAGTTCAGCACTATTAATGAGCAAATGCCCCCAGACCAACCTTCAAAAATGTTTTGAAAGGGGTTCCAAAAATGAATTTGTTGCTATCTGGAGGCCTTGCAAGTTGAAATTACATTATGTATTACAAAACTTGTTAATTTTTCAGCATATGATTTTGCAAATCAGCCGGGTTATGATGAATATTGCCAAATTTATTTCAACTTTCAATAACTATATAATAAACGTCAAGGTCGAATAAAGCGATGAATGTAATCCTTTTTTCTGCTTTTCTTGTGGGTCCTAAAGTAGGTCATATCGATAAATCAACTGCATTGTACCAATAAATATCTAAGTTAGAAAAATGGTGAAAGAGTCAATAACCTTTTAACTAAATTGGCCAGTAACGATGACAAAATAGCACATTTATCTTTGTCCGTCATATTTGCCTCGTGCAATTAATGTTTAAAGGTATTCATTGAAAGAATGGATCATTTTTCATCATAGCCCTTTTGCAGTTCTGACAATTTTGTTCTTAAGGAATTATGTTATTTATTGATACTTTCGTCGCCAGACTTTCTACTAGGGATAATAAGCTGATTACTCTTAGATGGTTTACGTAATTCAGTTTCTGTAGGCTTGATTTAAATCTCATTTTATCATGGGGCAATGGACAGGCAGCAACAAGGATTTATCTTTAAAAAGAAAGAAATGTGCATCAATTCTGACGTGGGTTTATTAACTTCAGAAGTCTAATACTTCCTTAAGGGTGTATGTAGCTGATCGTGTCCATTATTTGGGTTAAATGCAGCACAACAGTTTTTTTTGTTTTTTTTTGTTTGTTTATTTTCTATGTGTAAAGTTTTCGTTAACTCATAATGTACTTTTGGAGTAAACAGTATTGAATACATAGTTATAATGCATTAACTTGTTCTAGTAATATTAATGTTATTTGAAGGTCGAGAAACTAAAAGTCTGCATTAGTAACTCAGACGTTTTAAACATTATATCGAATTATCGACGATATCCTACTCAAATGTCTGACGGAGGTCTTCAATAAAATTATAAAATCCGAATAAGTTTATATAACCGTTCTTTTTAATATTATTTATCCAGGGTTTGATTCCTGACGAAATTATTTCTGTATAAACATGCAACGCATTGATTGCTGTGCTTATTTAAAAAAACAAACACATATAGATATGTTTTTGAAGTAGTTCTAAAAATAAAAAGTCGAAATTATATACGAAGAAAGCAGTGTAGCGCTATAAGTTTTAGTTTTTATAAAGCATATAGATTAACTATGATGGTTCAGCAAAAAATAACACCAATCATAAAAACATTTGTCACAGAATCGCTTAAAACTATAAAATCTCTGAGATGTCCATTGTCATTATAAAATCTCTGTCTTTAGATATCAGAATGACCTTATTCTTTATCAAAGTTGGGAAGTTCTTCACTTAACATTTTCAAAATTATAATCTCATTTTGTAATTTTCCATGTCAGTGTGTAATATTTAACTCCATGTGTACATTTTTGAACTTTTTTTATTTGTGTAACTTGTATAACTCCCAGTGTGTAATTATATTTCTTGGTGTGTCTTTTTTAAGATGTTTTTATTCCCAGCATGTTTTTGTCCTTCGTCAATGTATCAAATATTTGTTGATTTGACCAGAATGGTATGACATAAATGTAGCGATGTCAATCGGAAGAATTAATTTCTGAAATAACCAATGACAGTTGGTCTACTGGCTAATTCTAGGATTTACTAACCATATGTTATAAGGGTATTGGCTAATTCGAGGATTTACTAACCATAGGTTATAAGGATATTGACTTTATATTGAGCAGACGTCTACATTTATATAAAATGATGATACTAAGAAGTGGGTTACGTGTCTAAATAAAGGTAAATCTTCTTACTTAAAAAAAAAGCACATATACAATGGGAACTAACTGGTATTGTTCTAAATAGGCTATCAGGCATATTTTGGTGCATGCAGTTATGTTAATAAGGAAGCTTCATATTTGAGTTGCAGCTGGGACTATAGTAAACATTTTCTTGCTTTTTACTACGTGTTACATATTGTGAATAATATAGAATAACTTGTACTGCACAAATACAATACGAACTTTAAACAATACGGAGTTCCTTTTTCAACTTTGAAAAAAATACGCATCGGTCAGCTACAGTTCTTTAAGGTTAATTACGTTAATACTTTATGCAAATTTCTTATATTATCCATTCATTTCATTGGACAAGCGGCATTTGTTATTTTTTACTTACTTTTCATAAGCCCCGCCCACCCATAGCAACATGTGATTTTTAGCAACGGATGTTAATGCCTAAAATTAACACCCGCTGAGCCCTAAGATTGTCGATACAGATCAATTAACACCCGCTCCGACCGAGGTTTAACGATTATTATTGCGTGAACCCTGAGGGTTCACGCATATATATATATTAATTCATGTTGTTGTCTTTCGGAATACCGGAAATGCCTACTGTCTTTTCGAAATACATCTGTTCTTTGGCCGCCTGCGTAATAGGTAATTAATTGATCTAATGAATATGTATTCAAATTTAGCGTTTCACAGTTGCTAAAGAGATAAGTTTGTTTCTGTGGTGTTAAACATTAAAACATAGGTTGTTTACTACCCCAAGAAAATTGCCATCATGAAGATTTAATGAAATTATTTGATTTTTACCCCTTATATCATTGTGTCATACCATTTATTTGGCAGATAACATAGCCTGATGTAAACACTGCATAAACTCACAAAAATCCCATTTATTATCTCAAATGAAAGTTTTATACCTTAAATTTTATTGACTGATAGTAAATCAAAACAGTTAAATGACCATGACTGCACTTTTGATCAGTTAATAGTCCCATTACTGACACCAGGTCCAAAAAAAAGGGGGGTCAATATTCCTTGACTATTCAATACCTTGGATTTTTTTACTAAACTCATTGTAAAAATTGTGGAAAGTCTTTAAAGCAGTAGAACAAACAAGGAAAACTCAGACAAAACTGATCTTGATATTGAAAGTTTATGTTCCTGTAGTCCAAAATGAATTCTTGAAGTATTTACTATCAAAGTCATACATTACAGTCAGTTTAAATTGAGCTGTGAAATTTTTAATATAAGTCGCATTATGCTCAGATAGGATGTTTTTAACTACAAATTGACTAAGGATTAAGAATAAAGCAAAACAAAAGATTTCTGATAAACTTTTTTGGCTCTTTAGGTGTCAGACCACCAATTACTCCCTTCAATTTAGAACGTATGTAAAAGTAGCCCTACTCTGACACAAAATAGTGCTTTTGATGTCCTTGTTTACTTAAACTAACCAACAAATTTGCAGAAATAAAACTTTTGGTGAAAGAGAAATATATTTAGACCATTTTGAGTCAAAATTTACTTGTCTATGAGTTTGCATTAAAAATTGAGGATTAATGCGCTCCATAGTATACTAATTTAAGATTTCCAGAAAACCAGGGGTTATTTTTCGAGAACCTCTATTCGAAGGTCAGTTTCTTTATTAGAAGGCTTTAAAGGTATGTTGAAAATTGGCATGTTGAAAGCTGATACATATACACTTCAGGATATACCTGGTTTCTATGAAGTTAAACTTAGGGTAAAATATTTAGAAAGCTGTGAAAATTGCAAAATTTGGTTGAACAGATAGGGATTTTTAATTGGTGGTCTGACACCTTTAATCGAGGCGGACTGATATCCTACATCAGTAGTTAATTAAATTAGCGTCGCATGTGTTAAGTTTTCTATATTACAAACTGGGTTCACATTGCCGATTAAGTGACGGTCAATGAATGGGACGTTTTAAAACAGCCATTTTAGCGCGATTAAAAATGAGATAAGTCTGTTTGAGCAGCAATTAAAATTCTACGCCCAGGAAAGATGCGAAAAAACAAGAAGTTTCTAAAATTGTTCCTATTTAATTTAAAATAGCAAAAAATTTAAATGGAAATAGAAGTCCATTACTTTAATAGGTAAAATATTGGAACAAACTTTCTTTTATCAAAATACAAATTTAATTAAAGAAAAAATAAATCAAAGAAAAAAAAAACTTAAATTAGAATCGTTGAGATGTGTACAATGCAGATATAAGATGCTACAACGAAATATTGTATTTTTAAGTTATAAAAATATTTTTAGCGGTATGATGACGATTTTGAAAGATTAAAAGTTTGGGCATACATGTAAGGTCTGTGATGTCGGATATTATGCATCTGCAATCATGAGCAGTGGTGACATACATTTACTAATAAGGGTCAGAGATATAAAAAAAAACAAAAACAAAAACAAAAAAAACAAAAAACAAAAAACAAAAAAACAAACCCGAATGTCTTTTATAGAGACTGAGTGATAACAAATACAGTCAGAGATAATATAATGAACTTCTATTTATAGTAATTTTAAAAAGCTCTACATTTTTATCAAAATATAAATAAGGGAACCAAAGCAATAACAAACGACAACTCGATGACATCAGGCAGTTAGTTTTCTCATATGAATTGTTTTACATTTGTCATTTCGCAGCCTCATATATAGCTTCTTATAGGATATGGGTAATGCTCATTTTTGAAGGCAGTATTATGACATATTGTTGTTAACTTCAGTTCTACGTCATTTGGTCACTGATGGAGAGTTGTCTCATTAGCAATCATAACACATCTACCTCTTTTCATATATAGAGAAACCATACTTAATCTTATTAAAAAATGCAAGGTAGAATAATTCTATTGATATGAAACGATTTTAAGACACACTGATTGATATTCTAGGTGGTATTTGACACCCACCCCACCCCCAACCAACTGAAAATATCATACTTAAAGTTAAAATAGCAGGTGCACAACTTAATGTCCAACCTGAAGAAGAATCAGTGCAAGTTTCTGGGAATTCCGTCAATTTGTTTTCAAGGAGTTGAGACAATCTCTATTTATAGGCGAATTTAGAGGATCTATATAAAAATAAGGAGTTTTTGTATGATTGCCAATGAGACAACTACAATGTATCCACCAAAGTTAAACAGAAGTGGATGTAAGGAATTATAGGCAACAGTACGGCCTTTAAGAATGAGAAAAAAATCATACCGTATAGTCGGCTATAAAAGGCCGCGACATGAAAAGTATGAAACAATTAATTGAAAAAACTAACGGCCTAATTTATAACAACACAATTAACCAAAAACAATAATGACAGACATGAACCAACGACAACCACTGAACTACAGGCTCCTGACTTGGGACAGGCACAGAAAGAATGTGGCGGGTTTAAACATGTTTGTGAGCGCTCAACCCTCCCCCTTACCTGGGACAGTGGTGTAACAGCACAACATAAGGACAAACTATAAAAATCAGTTGAAAAGGCTTCACTCATCAGATCGATACAAAGCAGAAAAACATCAAACAAACACACAGACCGGACGTGGCAGGGTATTTATCTATCCCTCATCCCTATCAACAGAGGCCTAGAGCGTTTTTGGCGAAAAAATATGACGATATCTTTACAAATTAGGCGATACAAAAATGTTTGTATTCATAAGCAAAAAATGCACATCTTAGTAACAAATTATTTTTCTTAAAATCAATATTCGTATTCAACGGACATGCGATTCCTAAAACAGGATTTTTAAATTGCGTACTGGACATGATCTATACTGAATTGGCACTGTTATTCCTGCTTTCTTCTTTCTGTCACACAAAACAACAAATCAACAACTTCATTATATTTTGGCTAACTTACAAAAGGACAAGTTATGAAATGAAAAAGTGGGATTTGTTTGAACAAACTAATTAAAGTATAAAGTTGAGGCTTCAAATTGTTTCTACTCAAAATGTCTGATTGGAGTTTGTTGCCTTTAAAATTGAGATCAAGCATGTCTTGAATATGATAGCTGATGACCAGACCATATAAACCAGTGTAATTGGTTTTCCAGAACGCGTTTTAGTACGGGATTAACATATAAGAATATAGCTTAGGGTTTTGAACTATTTTCAAACTTGCTACAAAAAGAAATAATCATGATTCAGTTTTTTAAATTTCTTCAAAACAAAGACTGTTTTGACATTTACATGTAGACTTTGGCTAAGAAACTACCTCTAATTTTCAAAACAGTGTTTCAAAATGGAACATACAGTGGTTGCCTCCTTTTTAGCATGTTGTAATGTTATCTTTCGGAAGAGGGAGGGATAGGATAGTTTAAACATATTTTATTGTCCAAAAACATTGACAATAGGACTGGACACAAGTTTTGCAACTTAGAACGTCTTCTCCATTACATACAAATAATAAATAACCGAACAAAATAAAATACATAATAATACCTTCATAAACAGTGACTGTATTAAATGGAGACATGAAATTAACAAGAATTAAACGACATGGCTCATCGATTTCTAAAAGTCGAGTTGACCGTAAATTTATTTATGATAGACCTAGTAGGTTGTTTTAAATTTGGAATAAATATTCACTCAAAAGGTAAGTTATTATTTTCAAGCAATTAAATTAAATTGTTGTTATCAACTGATAGGATTTTATATATAAAATCAAATTGATGATCCATGTCTTTGGAAAAAATGAGCAAATTCATTCGAAGTCAACAAAAAGTAATTACATTATTATTGTTATATATTTAACCATAATGTCTATACACTATGAAAAGCGATTGGTCTCTTTGATATAATTCTGCACTTTTGTAAAAATTAGCGTGTTTGTGTTCATATTAAACATATCATTACCGTACATTAAAGTTTCCAAGTCAGTAGGTATATTTTCTTTTCTAAGTTCAAAAAATAAGATATTCCTTTGAGCTGTATAATTTTTACATGAAAGGAAATAATGTTGAGCAATTTCATATAAATAACCATATTGACACATTGCGTTAGGTTTAATATTTGCGTGATACAGATCCATGTTAAGGGCACTGCATTTGTTTCTTAATCTTGCGTGCAAAACATTATCTATCGCCAATAGTGAAATATGTAGGGGGTGATTTGTTTTTATATTATTTCTGTTTAATTTTTAATTTAAACATATTTAAAGACAGTTCATTTCAAATACTTAAATCGAGCGAATTCAATTGTTTAATTCTAGATGGAATAAATGATTCTTGATAAAGGGACAGTCTGCTAGAGGTTTGGTATATATTTTGACTGTTTCGTAGATTGTAATTGTTTGTTTCTGCAACTGTAGGAGGTATTAAATCTAATAAGTATTCTGGAGCGTCCTCGTTCATAATTTTGTAAAATAAAGTTAATTTCTTAACTTCCCGTCTAATCTTTAACTTTTCCTATCCCGTCTCTAAATGAAGTGATTGAGTGCTAGCATAGCTCGTTAAACCAGTGACAATACGTGCTGCTTCCAGTTGTAATTTTTCTAATCTTTCAGAATTCAACTGTCCGCAATTATCCCAAACTTCAGAAGAATATTCTAGAACGGGCCTAATAAAAGTTAAATATATTTTTTCTAAATATTCCCTTTTAAGTCGGAATTTCAAACGTCTAAGAACATTTTTTTGATACCTTTTCTATTAAAGAATCAATATGCTTGGTCCACTTACAGTCACTGCCAAAAAATACACCTAAATGTTTGTGATAAGTAACTGTATCTACCTGAACTCCGCCAAAATTAAAAAATCAAGTTATTTTTTGAATTTTTGTTACTAAACAACATGATATTAGTTTTATTTGGATTGAATTTAACTAGCCAATCATTTGCCCAGGAATTAATATTTTGTAAATCGATATTTATCATAGATTAAAGAGTAGTTTCATCTGGAGCAGTATGTCCAATAGATGTATCGTCTGCAAACATTCTACTTAATCCAATCATATCATCTGCAATGTCATTAATGAATATTATAAATAAACGACGACCCAGTACCGAACCCTGTGGAACACCAGCTTTAAGATTACAACCCTGTGGAACACCAGCTTTAAGATTACCTAAATTCGGAAGTCGCCTCTTTTAATACTACCCTCTGAGTTCTATTTGTTAAGTAACTTTCAAGCCATATTAACAGATTGCCTTTTATACCATATCTTTCTAACTTGTGTCTAAAGCATACACGATAGAATAGTACATCTCAAAGTAGAAACCCTTATCCAAACTCGATCGAATGCCTTGCTTACATCAGCAAAAGTTAAACTTGTATAAAATTTATTGTCTAAAGCATACACGATAGAATAGTACATCTCAATTAGTTGATGAAAAGTAAAGCAGCCGGGTATGAAACCAGACTGAAATTTATACAAAAGTTTATTAGAAACTAAATGATTGAACATATGTTTATATATTATTTTTTCTAGTACCTTGCTCCACAAGAAAGAAGTGATACTGGACTATAATTAGACGGCATTGACTTATCTCCATTTTTAATAAAGGAATAACATATGCCAATTTCCAACCATTAGGAAATATATTTTGAGAGAGCGATGTATTAAAAAGAATACATAAGGGAAGTGCAATTTCATTTTTTACTGTTATAAGTTTTCTATTACTGATTTTGTCTGGACCAACAGCTTTATTTGGATCTAAAGTAGAAATAATATCTTTAACGTCTTCTAAAGTTACAGTAATTTCTGACAAAACGTTAATACCTCTATCATCGAAGTCGGGCAAATTTTTGTTTTCTTCATCTGGACTAGCTATTGAACAAAAATATCTATTTAGAATATCAACTTTTTTTTTTTTGCATCATAAGAAAATTCAAAATTATTACTAGGGTTTTGCATTGGTGGAATATCATTTGAAGATCTGTCTTCTTTTAATAAGGAGTTTATGATTTTCCAATATACTCTACTATTTGTTTGCTTGAGTTCATTTAAGTTTTCATTAATATTTTCATAAAAGTTTTGTTTAATTTGTTTCTTCAAATTATTCACTCGATTCCTTTGGTTTTCAAATTTCTTTTCGTTTGTAGTCCTTTTATTTTTTAAAAATATTTTCCGAAACCTGTCTCGTTTTCTTATTTCTTTACGGAGATTTAAATTAAACCGGATTTTATCATTAGATCGAATAATTACTTCTTTTTTCGGAATGCAAGATTCAGTCACTTTTAAAAATTCGTGCGTACATATATTGCAAGATTCATGGATGTTAATATCATTATCCAGTAATTTTTTCCATTCGACCTCTGAAACCATCTGTTTCATTAAATTATAATCCCCCTTTTATAGTCCCATATTGTACGTTTGAAACTCTTCGAGTTACTGAACCCGCTTCTGACTGTTATGTAAGTACCTTCATGATCACTTATGTCTCTATTGATAGGTATAATACCAGAGTCAATAAATTGAATATAATCAGTTATTAATATTGGGTCTAATAAGACAACGAACCAGTTCGTGAATTAAAATGAGTAGCATCGTTAATTGTATTAAATAGACCATTTATACTTAGTATATCACTGATACAGTTAGGTAGGTTGAGAAAGAAATTTTTATTTAGATCACCCAAACAAATAATATGATTAGTTTCGTCTAATGCCCTTTTCAATATCATATCTTATATAGCGACCAAAAATTGGACGGTGAAAAGCGCTCAGATCGATAAGTAATGTTTTTCAATATCACGTGCAATTTTGTTTTCAACTCAAACCACATAATTTCTAGACTATCATGCTCCAAATCCAGGCGCCGCTTTATTTTAATGTTACTTTTATAATACATAATAACTCCGCCTCCATCGGAGTTCCTGTCTTTCCTTATTGGTGTTTCAAATTCCGGGAGTGCTATTTTTTCGTTGGTAATAAAAGGGCCAGATGAGTTTCTGAAAAAAAAAATATGATATCGAATTCTTCTACAACATTTGAAATATAATCCAGTTTGTTTCTCAAACTGCGTATATTACAGTGGAAAATTGATATACTTTGGTCTGAAATGTCAACTGTATTCGCAGGGCCTGGATTTGATTCCAAATCTCCTGCCAAATTCAACATATTTACATATATAAGACAAATAAACAAGAATGATAAAATGTTTTTCAGCATGGATAATTGGTTTTTAACTAAGCAACAAAGCCATAGTATAAATGAACAAAATACATCATATATATTGACATGTTTTTTATCGCTTTTCTTGTAAGTACTCCACTAATTTTGCCGTAAAATAGCCCTGTTGTTATTCTATGTGTGATTGCGTCACTACCCATTGTCAAAAATTGATCTGACACACATGTTTAAAAAGGGCTGTATAAAAAACTAAACAAAGAAAAAATGACTTAATAGTTGACTTCGAATAGTAAGAATGAAAACTTATGAACATATAAAACAAAAAACGGTGTATGTACAAGGAATACTTGCGTTCTGTAAATCGATGTTTGTTTGCAAATATCAAAATTGAAAAAAAGGTTATAATATACTTTTTTAACTGTAGATTAAATCAATCTATAAATGAATATATCTATTGATACATTTTTTGTACTTGTTGAAATTTGTATAGTAACTAAATTTCGAATATCTACATTAATTTTAATTTGACTTAGAAGGTCTAAAACTTTGAATTTGTGATCAGACAACACAGCCCAGGTAAGTCACTAAAGAACAAATCAAAATTTCCGGTTGAGCGATTTGAGATTAATAATAGAATTGATATGTCGAGAACACACTAGTATCTATTTTAAGACAAGTTTGTAAACAAGGATACACGCGTAGCGTTTAACAGTTTAATAATCGTCGTCCTCATCGGAAATTTCATCTCCTAAATCTCTAATATCCTGGTTACGCGAAATAACGATATAATCCGATTCTGGTGTTTCTTTAGCTATGATTTTACCACCATGAGTCCAAAAAGAATGTATTTTTTCGGTGAATCGTAGGAAATTCAAATGTTTCAGGAGCCCATAGCGGTATTTTGTTAGGTTTTCTGAGATGAAAAGTTTATCTTCGTTGTTTTTTAGTTTCTTTTTGTTTGAGAATACCAATTGACGAGTTCTATATGACAGGAAACGAACTATAACAGACATTTTACCGTTCTTGACCTTTCCTATTGGATGTGTTCTACTAAGATCCTTTAAATTAATAGCAAGACCTAATTGCTCATTGCAGATCTGCAAAACTAGAAAATCAGCATTTAATCATTGGTTTTATTATTCTACCATTGCCATTTGTTGGTATCTTGATGTTGTTGAAGCGAAGACTTGTTCTTCTTGAGTACTGCTCTTGCTCTTCTACCCTTTTTCCAAGATCAGTTACTTTGGTTTGCAACTTGTTGATTGTATCTTGTTGATCGATTGTGTTTTGTGATGTTAAGGCTTGTTTATTTTGTTCAATTGCTTCAATAAAAGGTTGAATTTTGTCAGATCCCATTTGCTCGACCATGGATTTTATATCTAGAAGCACTTTTTCTAATACCATGGGAACTATTGCCTAGAAGAACTGAGGGTTGTTTATTACTGACAGTACCACTTCTGATAGCTGAAGCACAGTCTCGCTCTGAGCGGATATAATTGTAGGTTGTGACATCTCGGAGACTTGTAAGGAGGAATTTGGAGATGGTGAATCTGGAATAGTTTTTGCTGATTTACCTACTTGTATTTGTGAAGGAGAAATATCAGATGGACTAAATGAGAGTTCCCTTCTCAAACCTGCTTTATTTGGGGGGTATATGAGGGATAGGAGAGATAGAGAAATGATTTCGTTCACAAGAAAATAATGCCCAACATTGAACAGAAGTTTCATTAAGAATCCATGTCAGTTTATCTCATCTTATATAAAAAACGAGGTAAAATCATGCATCTTTATATAACAATTACCTAATCTTATATACCAAACAGGCATTTAGGTTCACGATTGCATTTCTTTTTTTAAAGAAAGTAACTTGTTTCTACATCATTTCCGTCGTTTTGTTGTTGTTATTAGTAAAATATGTTAATTTATGACTTTATTTTTTTACAATTGTCCTTCTAATAACATAGTGCATACTTGAATCATAAGGCAGTCAGTATAATAAAATACATACTGCCTTTGGATGAAGGTGTTAGGGTGATTAACACACTCGGTGAAAAAATTATCAACCGCGACTTTGTCTTGGGTGATAATTGTTTTCCCTCGTGTGTTAATTTACCCTAACACCTTCATCCAAGGGCAGTATATTTATAATAATATTCATCTATAATGATATATACACTTATATGGGGTGGGGGGGGGGGGTTCCTTCAAACTAGTTAAACCCCGCCATATTCTGTATGTGCCTGTCCCAAGTCAGGATCCTGTAATTCAGTGGTTGTCGTTTGTTACTGTTTATCATATTTGTTTTTCGTTCATTGTTTTGTATTTAAATCAGACCGTTAGTTTTCTCTTTTGAATTGTTTACATTTGTTATTTCAGGACCTTTTATAGCTGACTATGCGGTATGGGTTTTGATCATTGTTGAAGGCCGTACGGTGACCTATAGTTGTTAACTTCTATGTCATTTGGTCTCTTGTGGTGAGTTGTCTCATGGGCGATCCTACCACGTCTTTTTATCTTTATATACATGTACTTTAATGGTTCATGAACTTTTAGATAAACTTAAAGATATCAAAGGGACATTCAAACTCATAAGTCAAAATAAACTGACAACTCGATGGCTAAAAAAGAAAAAGACTAACAGACAGACACTAGTACACAAAACACAACATGGAAAACTAAAAACTGAGCAACACGAATCCCACCAAAAACTGCGGGTGATCTCAGGTGCTCCGTAAGGGTTAGTAGATCCTGCTCCACATGTGGCATCAGTCGTGTTGCTCATGTTAGTACAAACCAGGTGATACGTTTAATTCGGTAGGTCACTCGGGGAATAGGGGACGGAATTGTAGTTACGACAATTGGAACATATCCGTTGTCCTCTGTGAAACGGATATTCCATAACGATCAACCAACTCGTGATGGCATCCGTAAAATTTACATAGGGACGATTTCAACTTCACCACTTGGAACTCTTGGTTTAATATCTTCCTTGTGAGCAGTCACCCTATATCAAGGAAATCATGATAGGAAATACAAGCCCTGGAATATCGTATCAACTGGGAGATATATAATACTCCATATGCAAACGCTGCTGGAATGTTACTACATAGAAATGGAAAGTTCAAAATTGGGAAGCTGAAATCATCTCTTTTGTCGAAAAAATTTGTTTTCAACCGACCATCATTGTCAATTTCTAGATTTAAGTCAATATATGAAGCAGCCTTAACTGTATCTGTTGTATCCCTTTTTATATCTCAAGTTCGATGGGATAGATGCATTCAATATAGTCATCAAATTTTGAATTATTCAGTGAGAGAACATCATCTTTATAGCGGAAGGTGAAATTAAAGGATATTGCTAGCATCTTTTCTAAGAAGTTCCTTATGAAGGCAGCCTCGTACGAATAAAGAAACAAGTCGGCAAGAAGAGGAGCACAGTTGATTCCCATGGGAATGCCGATTGTTTGCTGAAAAACACGTCCTCCAAACGTAACAAATATGTTGTCAATCAAGGAAATCAAGCACCTTGATAATGTCAGTTTCAAGGAGTTTTTTGTTTGAATCAGAGTGATTTTTTTACACGTACGATTGCTAAGCTAAGCAATGTTCGCAAAATGGCACTTTCTTATGTACATTTGTAATATAATGACTCATCACGACTATTCATTTCAATTATTGTCATTTGATCCCCCCTTTCTTCGCCAATGTCTTTGTGTGTAAAATACCGTGAGAAGATTAAGATCAGAAATCTTGACGGACTTATATCTGCAACTACTACCCCTTGCGGCTGATGAGAACTCTAATTAGTGTGCTGTTTCTGATATGCTAAAAGATATAGGAATGAAAATAATTTGTCAATTTTTCTCCATATTGAATGAAACTAACATCCTTCACTGGATTACAGATTCTTGACATAAGTGAGTGTAAATTTAGAAGTACATGGACTGTAAGCTCTGCTTTGTACTGATTGGACTTGGTGTAAAGTAAGTGAACTGAAAGCAGAGTTTACACAGTAATAAAGGCTTTTAAAAAAAACAAAAGTAAAGTAAAATCAATCTTTGTTGTGTTTATCGGTTCTAACATTGATTTTGTTTTGATAAATTGAAACATAACAACAAATGTATTGCTATACATTTATGAAAATTTATGGTTCTACATCCTGTCAATATTATAAAGATATTTTTTTGTATTGCACGGGTTATGCTTTTCTCAGAATTTTATGACGTCTTTCACTAACTTCGTCGGATGGGTTCAGATTGGTACCTTTGTCTAAAGGAACATGATTTATATATGAGTTACATGAGATAAAACTAGCTAATTTAATCGTTGTTATTTGCTTTGAACTAGCTCGCAGACACTGCGAGCACCCTTAGATCGGTACTTATGTTAGTGGAATTTTTGCATCGTGCCGTTCTAATGGGACAAGTAATTTCCAACTAATTTTCACAGTTTGCTTTTAAGTAGTGATGTTACACCACTGTCCCAGGTAAGGAGAGAATTGAGCGATCACAAACTAAACATGTTTAACCCTGCCACATTCACTCTGTATGTGTACCATGTCAGGAGCTTGTAATTTAGTCCCTGTTGTTGGTTGCCGTCTGTCATATTTGATTTTCGTTTTCATTTTGTTTTGTACAAAATCTGGCCTTTTTTTTTCGTTTTAATTGTTTCACCATTTCTAAAGTCGGAGCTTTTTATGGATGACTATACGGTATGTATTTTACTCATTGTTGGAGGTCGTACGGTGAAATATTATTGCTTACATCCACTTCATTTTGATTTTGATAGTTGTCTCATTGTCAATCATGCCACTTCTGTATAAATACTGACCTAATTAACTTGTTGACGCCAGAAAACCAGGCCTACATCTCGTCTCCATTAACTTGCCAAGTTGAGACAAAAGAAATGATCGGATTTGTATGAATGTTACAATATGAATTTATGCGCGATTCACGTTTCCTTTCTTTTTAGGGAATGTACGTAGTTACATCGATTTTCAAGTATGAAAACGACTTGATACATATAACTTCCAATTATGATTATTTCCATGATTTGTACTAACATTTTTTTTAATGAATGTCTTTTCCCGGTAATTGTTCTGCAAGGATCCGTTAACAGTTATAACTTTGACAAAATTTTCCAAAACCGTATAATATGTCTTTTGAATTTAGGTCATTGTATCTTGAAGTAATGACTCTACATAATGCGTTCAGTGACCGAAATACAACCAGTCATTATAAAGTAAATGAAGTATGTTTCTATTAATTAATTGTCATCCGGACGTTCAGAAAATTATTACAAGACATTCTACACATATCGAAGTCGGCTTTAGTGCATTTTCTATTATTTGTAAAACAAGTATTTATTTTCAACATTTTTACTGACAAAAAGAGCAACATACAATGTGTATAAGTAAAAGGTAATATGATGCGTATGCTAGCGTTTCAAAATGTTAGCGAGTACAACGCTATTTAGGTAAATAAATCAAGCTGTAATCATGATCATGTAACCGATATTTGACATCAACATGAGGGTATCACAAACAAAAAGATATAAAAGGAACTGTTAATTTCCTTCTTCCAAGAATTAAAAATAATAAAAGTGTAAGTAATACTCACTACAAAAGTCAAAAAGTCTGAAAAGACCAGTTTTGTCTGAATTTGCATGAATTTTACTCGACATTCTTAATTTGTCTAAATAATTTTTAAAATTCTTGACATAGTATGAATTTGTCTAAGAAGGTTCTTGATTTTCTTGACAAGTGTCTTGACAGTATGAACATTGTCTTAAAATTTCTCGACACTTCCTGTATCATCTGATAAGAGTCTGGATTAGTCTCGACCAATTCTTGACTGTCTTAAATTTGTCTCGATCTGTCTTGACATATTCTTGACATTCTTGATAATGTCTGAATATGTCTCGACATATTCTTGACATTCTAAATAATGTCTGAATATGTCTCGACACATTCTTGACAGTCTTAAATATGTCTTGACACTATCTCAACAGTATAAATTTGGCCTGAAATGTGAACAGACTTATTCTGCACTGTTTATGACATTCTATTGCTCTTATTTACTCCTTTTTATTATGGCTAAACTAAACTTTGAAGAATCAAGAATCAATAAGAAACCCTTTTGGTGCAACTAAGTTGGAATAACCTGAATAATTAATTCCCCATGTAGTTTAATTTTGATTTATTTTAGTTAAACATTTAATTAATTGTTTTCACTTGGAATATAAGTCAAAGTTACTAACAAACAGTATTTAGATTTTTGTCGTTCGCAAAACTGCCAGTCAAATTTGCTTTACTAAAATAGGTGTCTTATAGGCAGTTTTAAAATATGACCATGTGTCTCTTTTGGACCCCACAATTCATCTTTTGGGTTTATGTGGATAAAAAGAAGGGGGAGGGCTTTCGTTTAGGTCAAAGAATTTGTTCCCATCTTGATTCAAAACCTTATTCATTTTTAGAACAACCCAAAACATTTTTATTCAAATTTTAGTGTTGAATTCTATAATTTTTATCAAAAATAAATATTTGTGATAACTCCTTCCTGAAAAGAAAACGAATGTTTAGAACTATATTGTGCATGTCTGTTTGAGATCCATTTCATAAGACCAATGATTTCTATAGAAATCATTGATGGAACCATTATAAATACATTTTTTATTATTCCTGGAGTAGATAATAATTTTCTTTTAATATTTGGGAATTATTCAATTTGTTTTATGTTAAAATAATTAACTTAATAATTTTGATGAAAAATCCATTTTAATTCAATTTTTTCATCAAAATGATGATTTTCATTTTCATCTATCAACAAACTTTTAAATTGTAGTGGCATGTTCGGTCAACTGATAAGTTGTATGGCTGATTACAGGTAAAGCAGTAATTTCTATTTGACAGTTGCGTGTACTCTTGGGTGTGGAATACCTTAATTTTATGGGAACATCCTGTCCATGTGTAATACTTAATATATATTCCAACAGATGACATTACACAAATTTTTCTTCTGTTAAATGAATGATTTGTATATCATCATAATTTGCTATTTATATAAACCACATTTTGGTATAATAATTATTTACCATATCAACATTGAATATTATGAATGTAGAATGAAATATGTCTACAGTATGAATGGTTTTAATCATTTAATTTATAAGATTTAGGAATCAAAATTTGTAATTATTTAAAACCCACATTCAAATTGTTTTATATCAACACACCCTCATTTGAATTATTTTATACTTTAGATTTCATAGCCATATTTGCATTTGTAAAATATTTATATACCCAAATTTTCAATTATTTTACATGCCCAACTTTTATTTTTGTTGGAAGAAGTGTAACTTGGAACAACAGTATATCATATAAAGAGAAATAAAGATTAAAGTTATATCATGAATAATGGTCATGATTTGTAAAACTCAGAACTGTCAAGTAAATTTAAGACACAATTTAAAATGTTCAGAATGTGTCAAGCCATACTGAGAAAAATAAGAATGTCAAGAATATGTCGAGAAATATCAAGACAGTATTCAAATGTCAAGAATTTGTCAAGAAATTTTAAGACCATATTCAGAATGTCGAGAATATGTCGAGTAAATTTCATACAAATTTAATATAAATGAGAATTTGTCAAGAAAAATTAAGACACGAGTCATACTTTTGGAGAATGTCGAGTAAAAGTTCATGCAAATCAAGACAAAACTGGTCTTTTCAGACTTTTAGACTTTTGTAGTGACTAGTACCAATTTGTATGGCCTTGCCATCTAAACGGATTGTTCGATCTCTTACAACAAGCAGTTGTCCCGTCTTAATTTGCTAAACCTGCAGTTATTGTTCTGATATTTTGGTATATTCCATTTAGTCGGCAGTCATTTACCGCTGTTAAAAATCGATTATAAATAGACAAATCAAAGTAACAAACAAATACTGAATGATCGAATCGCATGAACTCTCAAAGAAGTGAGAGTCGACAGGGTAAGCGTCTCCTGCTAGGTATGCATCTCCCGCTATGCGAATTCAAACTTACTTACTTAAATTTAGATACGATCCAGGTAAACTTTAATCCTTTAAATAAACTTATTCTAAAAGGTTACCTATACAACACTGTAATTAAATCTTTGAATATTGTTTTTATTGGTATACATATTGATTTTGTTATCAGTAAATTAAAACCATACTAAATACTAGTATATCAGTTGTTTGTAAAACAATTGAAAGGTCTTTCCCTTAAGGTTCACGTGGACCCTTTGGCTAAAATGGCTGCATTTTCACCTCAAAATTTACTCTGAGTACAGACAAACCTGTGCGTCTGGAAAAGTTTTAAGGCATAGCATGCCCTAGATAAATAAACTTCTAATGCATTGTATGTTTTAGAAAATTTAAAACTTAACTGGATTTTGCAATGTACTTTTTTTCGTCCATGCAGAAGATGATAAAATTAACAAACAGTTGAGTTTCACTTGATATGGTCCACTCAGGTACACAGTTTACATCACCAATTATTGTTAGGTATCTATTGTCCATCTATTGTTCATGTCAATCAATACAGTTCACTTCAATTATTACCTGTGGGGAAGTTCTCAAACCTCTTTCCCAACTTAGATTATTTTGGCACCATCTGGAGGAATGAAAAAAAGTGCATTGCAAAATCCGGTTAAGTTTTTAATTTTCTAAAACATAAAATATATTTGAATTTTATTTATCTAGGGCATGCTATGCCTTAAAACTTTTCCAGATGCACAGGTTTGTCTGTACTCAGAGTAAATTTTGAGGTGAAAATGCAGCCATTTTAGACGAAGGGTCCACATGAACCTTAAATATCTGATGTTTTCGTAATGCACTCTTTACAACCTTCATTTTGATGGGCGATAATCAAACCTTCTCACACTTTTCACTTTTTGCACTTAATGACCCCATCCACTTAAATTTTCAAGATCGGATGTATGATATTTGCTATGTAGACCAAATGACCTTTCATTTGATATCCGACAACATCATCTTCTAGAAAGATTGAATTTTGCACTAATTAACCCCATCCAACTCGTTTTTGGAGGACAGGAATTAGATATTTGAAATGTACACATTATGACCTTTCATTTGATATACGACCTTACCATAGAAGACAATTTATTTTTTGCATTTAATGACCCCATCCAACCCATTTTTGGGGGACGTAAATTTGATATTTGAAATGTACGCTTTATAGACTTTTATTTGATATGCGACAACCGAACCATCTGAGAAGTTTTGAATTTTTTGCACTAAATGACCACACCCTTCCCTCTGGGATAAAAAAGGGATTTAAAATTTTCTTTTTGAGTAGAGCTTATTTAGACGTTCAATTTGATATACTAAATGACCCCATTTGGCAAAGTGCCAATAATGATGCAATATCAATAATTGTATAAATATAACTTATGAAACTTACAAAGTCAATGTAAAACATGAACATTTCAAATTGATTTTTGATTTTTTTTTTTTCATTGAAAGTTTTGGTTATTAGTCAAATATTTAACTATGTTAAACTCTTCAATTTCTAAAAAATATATGGTAAGCTCTTGTTGATTCAGAAATACATGCCTCCACTCGCAAAATTTCAAACTGCATTATCTCTTAAACGACAACAGATATCTCAAATCTGCTAAGTGAAAAATGATCTGCAGTTGAAGTTCAACATTGTAGAAAAAATGGGACAATTTTAAAGTTCACTAAGGTCACAATGAATAATCAAATAATGATGCAATACCAAACTTAAGAACCGGAGGACGTAGAGACATGGGACTACCACCATTCCATTCAGGATCACTTGACCTTTCAAATGTCACAAGGTCAAGGTCATAGTACACTTTGATGGTCAAGGTAAAATTTAATCATGACCTTGATATTGACCTCAAATTGAAGGTATTGAAAAATGAAGAGCTTTTCGAGAGGAACATTTTATACGCTAAATGTATGCAGCAATCTCTTATCGTTTTCTTAATATGTAAGCTTGAAATTGCAGCGTTAATTTTTGTTTGCACTCAGTGACCTTTGACTTTGGTGCCAATGAAAGGTCAAATGAACCTAAGATTGTTGGTGAAGGTCCAAAGTCTCTACGATGGTCTAAATTTGGTCTTGATAACTCCAATAGAAACGGGGGAGGGCATGTCAAAAAAATGTTGGAAGAAAAAAAAAAACAAAAAACAATCAGATCTTTCCTAACGTAATGGAAAGACCTTAATTACACATATGTACTTTCACGGTACTACAATCTGTCAATACCTATAGTTTGGCATTGCACAAGGTCATGTATTTCTCTGACTGTTAATGATGTCTTTACAATAAATCCATTTGATGTTGGATGTGTACTGATTGAAATTTTAGTTTTAGATACATGATTTTTTTTATTAGTTGTTATTGGCTTTGAACTAGCTGTCAGCAGCTGCGAGTAGTCTCAGATCTGTACTTAGTGTCTTTTTTGTTGTTAGGGATGAGGGGTGGATATATACCCCGCCACGTCCTGTCTGTGTTTATGATTGATGTTTTTCTTTGTATCGATCTGATGAGTTAAGCCTTTTTCAACTGATTTTTATAGTTTGTTCTTATGTAATGCTGTTACACCACTGTCCCAGGTTAGGGGGAGGATTGAGCGCACAAACATGTTTAACCCCGTCACATTCTTTATGTGCCTGTCCCAAGTCAGGAGCCTGTAGTTTAGTGGTTGTCGTTGGTTCACGTCTGTCATTTTCGTAAATTGTTTTGTTATAAATTAGGTCGTTAGTTTTCTCAATTGAATTGTTTCATATTTTTAATGTCGGGACCTATTATAGCCGACTATACGGTATGGGTTTTTCTCATTGTTGAAGGCCGTACGGTTGCCTATAATTGCTTATATTCACTTTATTTGAACTTTGGTGGATAGTTGTCTCATTGACAATCATACCACATCTCCTTATTTTTACATCCAAATGTCACAAAATGTCACAATCGTGAATAGGACAGAATCGGTTAAATTCAAATCAGACGACAATATTGGCACCTAAAGATCTAAGACCACAAAACATGTCGATAGTGAGTTGAGACGCCGACACATCTCACCAGTCAACCAATTTATGGTGGTGACCATAAACTTATGTTGTGTCGCTTTCAATTTCAGTCGTTCTTCCTTATAATTCTGTTATTAAAGCATTTTTCATTGTAATTGTGTAAGATGCACTCTCCTGTTAATAAAGTCTGTATGGTGTGAACATGCAAGAGCGAAATGTATTAACTAGGATATGTAAACAATATACGATGGAGCAGAGGGTATGTGACTGCCGAAAAATGGAAAGTTGACAATTGAAAAGCTGAAATCAACACGGTTATCATATATTCTAGTTTGAAGTCGTCCATCCGTGTCAATATCGAGGAGCGATCACTTTAAGAAGCAGACTTTCTCATTTCGAACTTCCAAACGCGAAAGATTGAAATTTCTAAAGGGAAAAACGTTGCATCAAGGAGGATTAAACCTATATACCTCTCTTATTAAACTTAAAATGATGTTTAAATCCCCTTTCATGCTGCGTTTATGCTGTGAAATAAAATTGCAAATTATTTTAGAATTTCTCTTGGTTCCGTTATTATATGAAATAACAAGTTTAAGAGTACAAGTAAAATTTAAACTTCTTTAATTTTGTCTATTTACTTCAATCATTCATATAACCAGAACTTTATTATAAAATGCGGCAGAATAATTGTTCAGATAAATAACGATCAAATTTATAATCAAGTCTTCCCATATAAAAGAAACATGATGAATTAACACGTGTGACACCTCAATTTCTTAAACAATGGTAATGTTTCTCGAAAGATATGAATTTGGCATTTTCTATGACATAATAATTTAATATGCAATACAGAACTGCTCTTTGCATATAATCAGGCCAGATAAACTAAACACGATTAATATAGATGAAAACTACTTGTCTCTGCAAATGATATCTGTGTCTAGGTTTTAGTTAAAGTAAATTTGAAAATGAAGAATTGAGCAGAACAGGACGATTTACTCTTAATTGCTGCTATTTAGTCGATACCACTGATAGCGAAGAGTATCTATCATATTATAGCAATAAAACATACCAAGGAAGATACTCAAATTTTTCAGACCGGAATTCCTTATTTGATGTCAAGTTTTCTATATACAATGTATGATGTCTTATATTGATTTCTACCGAGCATTTTCCAAATGCAGGGGTTGGAAAACAATGCGTTGTACAAATGCTATGAACATTTATATTTACGTTAATAAAGTGTTTATGTGATGAACAGAAATTCTTCTTAAAATAGCGAAGACATATTTTTATATAATTGAATGAGCAGCAATATTGAAGTAGTAAATATGTGAATATTGACAACAAAGACAGTGAAAGGAAATAAAAAAAAAAATGTCTTACGATTTATATCATAGTATGCTGAATTACTTCTAATATATTAGCTCTAGTTAATATGCTTAGGCCAATAAAACTAGAACATGTGTTTCCGCTTACTCTACCGACCCTTATTTTAAGTTACCCTAACACTTTTATGGCATTTTGGAACAAGCACTGTTAAAGTCAGACTGATTCCCTTGTAGTAACCAGCTAAAAATGTTTGCACAATAAAATGACATTGCCTACCTACCTACCCTTTTTCAGTACGTTAGCGGAATCAAATAAAAAAAAACGGTATATGTATTTTCGAATACTCTGCAATTTTACCAGCTTTTGCTTTCAAATATGCCAGGCAATATACAAATACACTTTTTGAATACGATTCTTCAAAATTTGTTATGAGTGTGTTGAATATCTCAAATTCAGCTTGCATGTTTTGTAGAATTTTATAAGGTCAGTCAAAGTATATCTGAAAGACAAGACAGAATTTTTCTTTCGATATCATGCATTTTAATTTCGGTTAAGAGTGTTGATCCTTTTCATTTTGACGATAATTACTTAAAATTTATATAAATCTAAGACCCTGTTAGCGCAAACAATAAATATCGATCGTTTCTGAGACCGCCGAACTTTAGTATAGCAAAAATGGGAAAGATCGATCTTCAATCGGACTTAAAACGACCAGATGTGGTTTTGAAAAGAACGATTTTTTTATGAATCGATCTTTCTTCAAGTGTAAACGATCGCGATCTATTTTTCTAAAATTCAAAGTGTTATATGTAGATATGAAAATAAATCTGTGCATGGTCAGTTTGATATATTCTCATAAAATTCAAAGTATATTCATTCAGCTGTCATACCATGATTTTTTTTTTTTGTTCATATGCATTCCTATTTAATTTTTCATTTCGACAACTGTTAAACACAGACACGATTAAGGTTTTCTATACAAAAATTGCGCACCTAGTACCTAATTATATAGATGTTTCATTTCACAAGCGTTCAAACTGAGCAAATCGGAACAGAATGGTCAAATAAAAAAACCTACAATGTTATACGCGCGTATGTTAATTTCTTTAGATGCACGGCTTTATTTTACACGTATGCGTCGTTGGGTTACTGTATTGTTGACGTTTATATCGAAATCTATTATTATATGCGTGTAAAAATGTAAGCGCCGTACATATTAAAAATACGTCAGTGCAATTTGCAATATCCATATATATATAATTTATATATATCTATTTCTATTGATTTTCTTACTTTCTTAATGATTTGTTGAAATATAAATACAATTAAAACCTACTATAGAGATTGACTCTAACGAACAGATTAGTCCATACATGTAGGCAGTTAAGGTAATTAGTATCACATTATAATTTGATTGGTCCATCTTGTTGTATCCAGATTAGGTTTCGTTTCTCGACAGTCGTTTTGTGTGTTTTTTGTTAGGTTGCTGTATTGTTTAGTTGACTCTTTTTATTCATATTTTTATTATTTGCTATTTTGTTGTTTGTTTCAGATACATTAAATTCACATAATTATACATTATTTATTCATATATCCAATTCAGGAACACGTCTCATGATTATATAAAACAATTTCATTTTGTTCTCGACAAATCATCCTATGATATCAAAATGATTGTCATTCTCTCCGTCGGTTCAAGAGGAATAACTCTCATAAACGTTTCCAGTTCGCGAAACCGCGACGTCATAAACCGCTGACGGCATAGTACTGTTGCGCTTGTATATGCGCACAAACAATAGAGGATTTGTCTTTAAAACATATAATGCAATATTTCATCAAATTAACGTCTGACATTGATTTTTATCACTAGCTTGAGTAAAAAATTGGGAGGCTGGTAATTTTAAATTTAACAGAACAAGAAAATGTATTTATATTGTCTATTCTTTAAATATACTTCATATCATATAAACAAAAAGTATTGACGTTTTATACATGGGGGTGATGTCAAATATGTACGATTGCAGGTGCTTGGTTGGGTAAAATGATCTTAAGGGCATACGATACAGAAAAAAATCTCTCATTGATTTTCACTTAAATTTTGACAAAAATCAAATTTTGATTAACTACCGAAATATAAAAGAAACATCTACATTTTTGATTTACTTTTCGAGATATTTCAGTTTGAAATTTGTATGTTTCATGTAAAAACAAAAACAAATAATTTTCCACTTTTTATTTATAGACTTTCAAGTAAGTTTCTTAAATGAAGGCTGAATGCGATGAAATTTTTGTGGAATTATACAATTATTGGTAGTAAAAGAAGAAGACAATTTTCTTGCCAATAAAAAAGGATACAGAAAATAATCTACCGTTGCTTGTTTTTTTTGTTTTTTGTTTTTTGTTTTTTTCAATTTCGACATAACATTCTGAAACTCATTTTGTTGCTAGATATAGAAACCTTTTTTTTTTTTTTTTTTTAAATGCTGGAAATCCCATAAGCAAGTTTCTTTTTTGACGCTAAATATCTCCTCAGTGTATTCATAATGAAACATCGTCGTGCAGCTACTCCCGCCGTACATCAAAACGCTATACGACTTCCTTTCATAAACCAGTTAATAATGGTATACAAGTAATCAATTTTCATCTGCCTCGAATTTTATGGCCCCGCAGTTAATTCCATGTGCATAAATGTATGACATGTTCGTTTTTCTGGCATAAACTTTCAAATTATTTTGAACTGATTTTGTGACGTTAATGGTTATTAAGCGAAAACGTTGTGCAAAAACATCGCTTTAAATTTCCAGTTGGAAAGCAACTTATAGGAAACGTCCTGTGTCGTCAAGCTCTACCAGCTACAATAACTAAGGGACATAATTTGGAGGCGATACAATAGTCGGCGACAAAAAAAAACTCAATCGGCTTAAAAATCGACATTTAAATTAATTGTTAACTGATCATGATTTTACCATATTGAATTATAAAGTTTGTGGGTTTGGTGAATAATTAAACGTCAACATGACATCCAAAATTTATCGAAAATAAATTTAATTTGCTGTTACTTCATCGTGCTAGTTCTCATATGAACTTTTAATATATTAAATGGAATGGGATCCTATTTTTACATGTACTTATTCATGAAACCATCATTTTACTAAAGTGCTATAATTTCAGTGAAGACCCACGTGTCATTTATTTGCTGTTTTTTTTTGCAGCGTTCCTAGTTCAAACATTGATTTATCGGCTTCATTACGTTAGGACTTATTTCAAAGAATTCTAAACAACTGATGCTGGTAGAGATGTTAACCAATGATTAAAGAATTGTTGTTTTTCACAATTTCATACGATAATAAGATTCACCATTCATGACAGCACGTGCTGTTCATGACAACTTCACAACAAAGCATAGGAAAAAACTAAAAAAAATACTATAACTGGTTATTCCATGGGTGAAGCATAAAAATGTAATTATAAGAATTCAACGCTTCTTTTTGTAATTCTATAGGGTTGTAAATAAAGACAACAGTAGTATACCGGTGTTCAAAAGTCATAAATAGATTGAGAGAAAACAAATCCGGGTTACAAACTAAAACCGAGGGAAACACATCAACTATAAGAGGAAAACAAAGGAACAACAGGAACACTGAAGTGCAACAAAAACAAACGCCAACATACATAGAAACGAACTATTTGATAACAAATGCCATATTCCTGACTTGGTACAGGACTTTTTAAGAAAAAAATGGTGGGTTGAACCTGGTTTTATGGCTAGCCAAACCTCCCGCTTATATGACAATGTTAAAAAATATCGCTAAAATGACAACACTACGTAACAGAAATACAGCACAAACACACACAAGAACACTCATCACAGAGAAACGCACAAACAAATAATATAATAGTCGACACAACATGCAAACCACAGAACAACAACGAACATCTTCCATCAACGACAGACACCACAGGACATCTCAAACAGTGACGCACTTGCGTAACGAACATGCAATCTCGAACTTTATACAATTATTTTCACAATACCAGTCCAATCACGTTTCATGACAATGATGGTATTGAAAGGCTGTTTTATACTTATTTGGACTACAAACGATAAGACATAACACATCATCCAACCGAAACCATAACAGGAACATCAAAAATAAATACATGAAAGTTGGATGTAAAAATACCGAGACACGTCGTATAGCAATGCAAAATTCACACTCGGTATAACAGTCATATTCGGGAATAGGTCACGTTCGGTACTTAGCAGACAGACGACATAGATGTTAAACCACAATCTAAGACGTGGTAAAAATGTCATTAGTTAGTTTAGACACAAACACATCGTATTTAAATCAACCGATTCGTGATGGTGTCCATAAAATTTACGGAGTGTCATTTTTTTTTATCTTTCCTCCTCATAACTCTGTTGGAGCAGTTTCTGCGTCAGAAGCACACTTCTGTATATGAAGTCGGTATAGTGTGAGCATACACGAGCATAACGTATCAATTGAGATATGTAAACACCATACGACGGAGCAGATGGTATGTTTCTGCTAAAAAATGGGACATTGATAATTGGGAAGTTGAAATCATCCCGTTTGTCATAGATTTTAGTGTGAAGTAGTCCATCTGTGTCAATAGTGAGGAAAAGATCAAGGTATGAAGCAGTCCTTCTTGTATCAGAAGTATCCTTAATTTCAAGTTCACTGGGATATATGAGATACAAGTAGACTGAAATATGGGTTATTCAGTGATAGGACATCATCAATATATCTGAAAGTAAAATTAAAGAATTTTGCAAGATGTTTTTTCTTTTTGTCTTTTAGAAGGTTCTGAATTAATTCTGCTTCATACGAGTACAAAACAAGTCGGCCAGAAGGGGTGCACAATTAGTATCCATTGGAATACCGACTGTCTGTTGAAATATCAATCCTCCAAACTCAACAAATATATTGTCGATTAAAAAGTCCAGCATTTTGATAATATTATCTTCACTGTATTTTCTGATAGAATTAGTGTGGTTCTTCACAAAATAAGAATTATTATAACCCAAAACAAGAAATTTATATATACGATCCCCATTTTTATAGAAAAAGCTCTGTTTAATGAGATGTTGAAGTCGATCTTTCAATTTAGCATGCGGAATAGTAGTGTAAAGCGTAGAAAATCAAAGGTCTTAATGTTGCTGCAAAATTGCAGAGATCGTGATCTAAGATTTAGCTGTAGATCTTTTACTGTAGAAAGAATAGTAGTCAACACTTTAGAAAGATATTTAGTCGAACACCTTGATGATCCAGCTATGTATCGTTCTTTATACGGAGTTATGTGAACTTTTGGTATCCAGTATAATGACGGTAGATTTTCTTCGTTTTCTTTGATGTTAATACCAAATGAAAGAAGAACAGATTTGTGATTTTGTAAAATTTCATCCTTTGTAAATGATGTTAAAGAATATGTAGGATTACCAGTTGTTCTGTTTATTCCAAGCTCTTTGTGAGACATTGCAAATAACGTCAAGCTCTACCAGCTACAATAACTAAGGGACATAATTTGGAGGCGATACAATAGTCGGCGACAAAAAAAAAAAACTCAATCGGCTTAAAAATCGACATTTAAATTAATTGTTAACTGATCATGATTTTACCATATTGAATTATAAAGTTTGTGGGTTTGGTGAATAATTAAACGTCAACATGACATCCAAAAATTTATCGAAAATAAATTTAATTTGCTATTACTTCATCGTGCTAGTTCTCATATGAACTTTTAATATATTAAATAGAATGGGGATCCTATTTTTACACGTACTTATTCATGAAACCATCATTTTTACTAAAGTGCTATAATTTCAGTGAAGACTGACGTGTCATTTATTTGCTGTTTTTTTTTTTTTTTTTTGCAGCGTTCCTAGTTCAAACATTGATTTATCGGCTTCATTACGTTAGGACTTATTTCAAAGAATTCTAAACAACTGATGCTGGTAGAGATGTTAACCAATGATTAAAGAATTGTTGTTTTTCACAATTTCATACGATAATAAGATTCACCATTCATGACAGCACGTGCTGTTCATGACAACTTCACAACAAAGCATAGGAAAAAACTAAAAAAAATACTATAACTGGTTATTCCATGGGTGAAGCATAAAATGTAATTATAAGAATTCAACGCTTTTTTGTAATTCTATAGGGTTGTAAATAAAGACAACAGTAGTATACCGGTGTTCAAAAGTCATAAATCGATTGAGAGAAAACAAATCCGGGTTACAAACTAAAACCGAGGGAAACACATCAACTATAAGAGGAAAACAAAGAAACAACAGGAACACTGAAGTGCAACAAAAACAAACGCCAACATACATAGAAACGAACTATTTGATAACAAATGCCATATTCCTGACTTAGTACAGGACTTTTTAAGAAAAAAATGGTGGGTTGAACCTGGTTTTATGGCTAGCCAAACCTCCCGCTTATATGACAATGTTAAAAAATATCGCTAAAATGACAACACTACGTAACAGAAATACAGCACAAACACACACAAGAACACTCATCACAGAGAAACGCACAAACAAATAATATAATAGTCGACACAACATGCAAACCACAGAACAACAACGAACATCTTCCATCAACGACAGACACCACAGGACATCTCAAACAGTGACGCACTTGCGTAACGAACATGCAATCTCGAACTTTATACAATTATTTTCACAATACCAGTCCAATCACGTTTCATGACAATGATTATTGAGGCTTTATCTGCTGGAACAACGATAAGACATAACACATCATCCAACCGAAACCATAACAGAAACATCAAAAATAAATACATGAAAGTTGGATGTACAAAATACCGAGACACGTCGTATAGCAATGCAAAATTCACACTCGGTATAACAGTCATATTCGGGAATAGGTCACGTTCGGTACTTAGCAGACAGACGACATAGATGTTAAACCACAATCTAAGACGTGGTAAAATGTCATTAGTTAGTTTAGACACAAACCTGTATATGAAGTCGGTATAGTGTGAGCATACACGAGCATAACGTATCAATTGAGATATGTAAACACCATACGACGGAGCAGATGGTATGTTTCTGCTGAAAAATGGGACATTGATAATTGGGAAGTTGAAATCATCCCGTTTGTCATAGATTTTAGTGTGAAGTAGTCCATATTTGTCAATAGTGAGGCAAAGAGGATAAAGCAGTCCTTCTTGTATCAACCTCCGGTTTCTGAATGGGTTACAAACCCTTGTGCTCATAGTACATCGTAATTTCTGAATGCAAAATTAAGATAGAATTAGTGTGGTTCTTCACAAAATAAGAATTATTATAACCCAAAACAAGAAATTTATATCTACGATCCATTCAGACAAAGTGTCCAGTTCTGGTTCGGTAAAAGCGTTGATCGTGCACACATTTTTAGTATAAAGCGCTTCCGCGCTCCACAATGTGCTTCTGTCAATGCTTGTAACCCCAATAAAATTACAGTAAGATGCATTCAATTCTTAAATAAATATTTCAGTAGAAATATCATTAGCCAAAGATGTAAATTTAAATCAATTCAGCTTGTTTTCCAGGAGACATTTCTTGATTTTTTTTACAAATTTACTGTCTTTTAATCTTGCCCTCTCTATATTATTGACAGAAAAATATATTTGTCTCATCCGTAGTTTTACAATATTTTTGCGGTCAAGTGATTCTATTGTTGCTGATAGACTTCGGGTCAAACCGTGACCTGTTTTCAATTGTTTGGACGTATTAGTATCTGTCCTAGCTAATGTATCGTATGCTCTTAAAGTACAGATTAAAACACAATATTTTATTCTGAAGTCTCTGTATTCATTATACTTTATAATATGTAGAATGAACGGGAAGTAAGCAAAAATATTTGTCTGTTTTGAACACTTCAATATGAAATTATTTCCTGCAATTAAAAGCTTATTGTATTTATTATGTATTTATTCAACACCAGGCAGACACAAACATTACCAATATATCATAGACATAGAAAGATAACAATTTTGATTATAAAATCAAAATATTTTAACAGAATCGTAAACCCGGGATTGCGTCAGGGTACTAAACCCTTGTACGTAACTTTAGAATGGTGAATTTTGTATTTTGCTTTGATCAATTTAGCAGTCAGTAAGAATGAGTATATATTCAATTGTCGCTTTTAATCATGCATTTTTAGTTTATTACAAGCATACATGAAGCAAATGAAACCGTACATGTATGTATCAAATCGCATACAATTTGTACGCTCCGTTTATATGGAGCAATGTACTCTCCTTTTGAAAAAAGAAAATTAACATTAAATGATACACTAACAACACAAAATATCCAAATTGGTCTTGACCTCCAACGACTTTTTTGGGAAGTACTTAAATATTATGGAACGCTTACACGTTAGTCGTGGACAGACAAAATCAGTGTTTAATTCTTTTCAGTGAAACATACACAAGCAATTTCATTTCATGGAGATACATTAAATGGAAAACAATTCTTTTTACGATAAGTACAAGGAGAAACAAACAAAGATGTTTTTCGAACATCGACGCGAACCCGGAGGGATAAAGTGTATCCTGCTGTACCTCCTATGACATTCGCCACATTACACCCATTTCAACTGAGTCTAAATTGGAGTTTTAAAAATAAGAATGTTATGCAGCTTAAATTCGAGTTTTGTTTTGTTGCTATATATTCGATTTGTCTAATTCTTACTCAACTATAAGAGTGTAAATTTCCATGAGCCGTATAGATCTGTAACTTACAATGAGGCTTCCTGATTACCTCACTGTCAATTTAAAGATAAAAAATAAATTGAAAAGCAGTTTTCCTTTTATTTAGGGTTATGCCATGTGTCAATTATAACAGATTCTCAAAAGATATCAGGCCTATAATTTTCAACGCCAGATGCGAGTTTTATCTACATAAGACTAATTAGTGGTACTTGAATAAATGAATGGACTCCGTTTATCCCTTTCATATTGATTGAAATTGATACAATTTAACATTTTTTTAAGGATGAATGCATTATATTTGCTTCACTGATGATCTACACACTGGGCAATTACGGTCAAGTATTGACTAATCATTAAACTTGTCTCGGGATTATTTATGTGATGGTGGAGAATGTTTGCCCTACAATGTATTGGAACACATAAATTCGACCTTTAATGTTGAAATTTGTTTAGCGTTTTGTGGACAGTTGTCTGTTCGTCTTTATTTATTTCACTACGTGTTGTATGCCCTTTAAAATATCTTCAGCTTAAATATCTTCTTTATTTTTATTTCTATAGCAAAATATTCACATTTAAGTAAACATGTTAATCAGACTGTGGGTTTTCTCGTTTGAATTGATTTCTATTTTGTGATACCAGGTTCTTAAATAGCATACGATGCTGTATGGGTTTTGCTCATTTATGAAGACCTTGCTATGACGATTACAACGATCCTCATACTTTGGTCTCTGGTGGATATTTTTCCATTGGCAATCATCCGACATCCAATATCTTTTTATTACACATGACTTGTTTACCAACTAGAAATAAACTGAAACACCTGTCTCGTCCTTTTCCGGTCTTATGCTGAAATATCTCAATTTTTGATAAAGAAACAAACATGATTTCCAATCCAGTTTTAAGTTTTAGATTGTACTGTGCGCCTTTTAAAATGTACGTGGACGTTTAAATTAACCATTTTCATTTACCGTGAAGAACGTAGATTCTTTATTCATTAAAAATGTTAGACATCTGACAGATCTTCCCTCAGGAAATAAAGTAATTCATTCATACTTTTTGCTTCGCATCACGGTGCGGAGCTATTAGTTTCAGTCGATATACACGCCATCTTGAAATAATTACTTATCACATACAGATTCTGATTGGTTGCTTTATGATTAGGCTGAGATACAGCAACAGCTATTGGCTTAAATGAGATGAAGAAATACAGACAAACAATAGTACACAAAACACAACATAGAAAACTAAAGACTGAGCAACACGAACCCCACCAAAAACTGGGGGTTATCTCAGGTGCTCTGGAAGGGTAATCAGATCCTGCTCCACATGTGGTACCCGTCATGTTGCTCATGTTAGTACAAACCCAGTTATAAGTCTAATTCGGTAGGTCTCATTTGGGAAAAGGGGACGGGATTGTAGTTTCAACATAAGGAACATAATCGCTATCATCTGTGAAACGGATATTCCGTAACGGTCAACCAACTCGTGATGGCGTCCGTAAAATTTACGAAGGGATGATTTCAACTTCACCACTTGGAAGTCTTGGTTTAAAAAGCTTCATTGTGAGCAGCAACCCTCTACCAATGAAATTATGATAGGAAATACAAGCCCTGGAGTATCGTATCAACTGGAAGATATATATACTCCGTATGCAGGCGCTGTTGGAATGTTCCTACATAAAAATGGAAAGTTCACAATTGAAAAGCTGAAATCATCTCTTTTATCATAAAGTTTTGTTTTCAACAAACCCTCATTGTCAATTTCTAGATGTAGGTCAAGATATGAGGCAGACTTAACTGTATCTGTTGTTTCCTTTATCTCAAGTTCGATGGGATAGATGCATTCAACATAGTCATCAAATTTTGAATTATTTAGTGAGAGAACATCATCTTTGTAGCGGAAAGTTAAGTTAAAGGATACTGCTAACTTCCTTTCTTTCTTCCTAAGAAGTTCCTGTATGAAGTCAGCCTCTTATGAATAAAGGAACAAGTCGGCAAGAAGAAGGCACAGTTGGTTCCCATGGGAATGCCGATTGTTTGTTGAAAGAACACGTCCTCCAAACGTAACAAATATGATGTCAATCAAGAAATCAAGCATCTTGACAATGTCAGTTTCAGAGATTTTTTTGTTAGAATCCGAGGGATTTTTTACAAAGTAGGATTTATCCATCCCTAAGAAAAGATACTTGTATCTACTGTTACGCCAGAAAATCGCCTTTTAATTGTAGCCAACAAAAGACACAAATCAATAATAAAATTTAATAAGATTTATCATACACAAGTTTACAAGAAGTATTACACAAATATAAATGTCAACTTAACTGTCAAAATATGTGTCCAATCTTTTATCTTTTCTTTATCCGGAAATCTTCTCGGAATCCACAGAATATTATATCCAATAGGTCACAATCTAGTATGATGTAGTTTGTAAATAAAAGTGTCAATCCAACTGCTGAGAATGTTGATGTCTATCGATGTATAAGTCTATTTATGTCTTTAAGGTCTGCATACTTATATATATACTCAAACGGAAACTTCTAGACAACGCTAGAAATTTAAATTACGCATTTTTTGTTATGATCCTTCTGGAAACGTTATGTAAGTGAAATAGAAAGTTCTAACCATTCCATGAGTAGCAATGATTTTTCCAGTGATTTCTAAACTGCATAGTTGTAACACAATGTGTTTTATTTTGTACACAATGTAAAAACATATAATAGGCCACACAAAACAAATAAGGCCAACTAAATAAATATAATAGTTACAATATCATAACACTACGTTGGCCATTCTTTTTTATGAAACAAAGCAGGACCAATTATTTCAATTTCTCTTTTAGTTTGGAATGGGCAATACTTGTGTAAAGTGTAGAAAAGTCAAAGTTTTAATACTATTGCAAGATGAAAGAGTCTCAGATTGTATTTACTCTAAAAGATCTTTGGAATTTTTTAGTATCCACATCTGATTCACGCCACCTCTAGATAAGGGAGTTTCACAATAACTCTGAAGCCCGGCTTTGATTGCTGATAAAATTGATGTTTATAATTTAAAAAGAGGTTTCGTTGAGCACTTGGAAAACCCAGCAATATACCGTTGTTTGTAAGGACACTTATGTAGTTTAGGTATCCAATACAGTGATGGATGATCCAGTTCTTCATCTTTGGGTGATAATTCGATATAATAATACAGTAACCATACACGCTAACTGAACTAAAACATATTTTAAATTAGGCTTATGAACAAACATGTTTTTTTTCATCATATGTTTCCGTACATTTATCCACTCGTTTGATGTGTTTGAGTTTTTATTTTGCAATTTGATTAGGACTTATATCTAGATATTGACTATGAGGGTCGGTTGAAAACAAAACTTTACGACAAAAGAGATGATTTCGGCTTCCCAATTGTGAATTTACATTTTTAGACCAAGAGTTCCAAATGGTGAAGTTGAAATCCTCAATTTGTAAATTTTACGGACGCCATCACGGGTTGATTGACCGTTGTGGAATATCCGTTTCACAGATGATATCGGATATGTTCCTTATGTCGTAACTACCGTTTCCTTTTCACGAATGTGACCCACCGAGTTAGACTATTTACCGGCTTTGTAATAACATGAGCAATGCGACGGGTGCCGCGTGTCGAGCACGATCTGCTTACCCTTCCGGGGCACCTGAGATCACCCCCAGTTTTTGCTGGGGTTCGTGTTGCTGTTGTACTCCTATTTGTGACATTTTACCTATTGTGTCTGTTTGTTTTGTTCACACATCGTTGTCAATATAATGAAATTTGATGCGACTGTCATACAAGTTAGAGGTTTAGCGCTTTAAAACCAGGTTTAATCCACCATTTTCTACATAAGAAAATGTCTGTACCAAGTCAGGAATATGACAGTTGTTGTCCATTCGTTTGATGTGTTTGTGCTTTTGATTTTGCCATTTGATTAGGGACTTTCCGTTTTGAATTTTCCTCGGAGTTCAGTATTTTTGTGAATAAACTTTTAATATTTTATTTTAAACTTACACTATTTATGTATGTTTTAACTTACTGTGTATACAAAATAAACAACATACATTCTTACATTTAGTCATTCATGATTCAAAACTTTAATAACTCATCAATGAGATTTAATGAACATACAATAAGTGGTTATAAGTAAACGATAGGCAAGGGATACCCAAGGGACATTCAAACTCAAAAGTCGAAAATAAACTGACAACGACATAGCAAAAAACGGAAAAGATCAAACAACAGAATACAAAACACAACATAGAAAAATATAGAATGAGCAACACGAACCCCACCAAAGACTGAGGGCGATCATGATTAAATGTCACAATATCAAGAAGAAAAAAAAGTACCAGTATATGAACAAAAAGAATAAAGCAAATACATAATAGATAAATATACTGTTCATAAAAACAATAGTAAACAGTATTGATGCAGTAACATGGCATGTATTAGTAGATCTAATATCACTGTCTATGAGATAGACTATGTACCGAAAAGATGCATCCATGTTTGAAAAACTTGTCTTTGGTTTTGACCGAGTAACACGTGAAACAAGATTTCATCGTCAAACATGCTTAATTCACAGTAAAGCTGTTCTTGATAATTGGCATTGAAATTGTCGCACCAGACTTCTAACTGTGCACTGGTACTGGGGCTATTGGAACAAGCGTGTACAAAGACATCATGCTAACTCTATCTTCATGTAACACACATAGTACTTGTTTTCTCTGGTACTTTACTTACGTATAAAGTAACAAGATATGAATTTGTTACCTCATTAAAGGCACGCGAGTGTTTCCAAACTTCCGCCATAGTTACTGATTTGTATATATTCCTCATACGTATGATAGAAAAACAAAGGATAGGTGGTATCCATCCATGACACAAAATCAGTACATGCACAGCAAAAACCACACAAAAAGCAAAGGAACAGCGCTTTTAATACTGTTGTTCGTCTCAAAGTTACCGTGAGGCCATCAACACGGAGCAAATAAAAATTTCACCTAACTGCAAGTTTAAGACGGCCCCTAGCACCGGTTTGAGCGAAATTCTTTGCAAAATGATTCGGATAGACTTTGTTAGATGTAACACCACCACATCGGGGCCGGTCAAAAGAGAACATACTGGAAAGTAGTACATATTTAAAGCAAAATAGTTCCTACGCAAAGCCGTAAATATCAAACTAAGTAGAATATATTTTAGTTATTAAGGTATCAAACGAAAAGTATAGGACTGGTGATCCTTGTACAATACATATTGACTGATAATTTTGAATAATACAAAGCTGCCTTCAGAATTAATTCGGTTAAAGCAATTGTTTAACTGTTTCTCATCTACTGCACTATAAATGATAGACATCCAAATTTATATCAAAGGAAATGTTCCATCTTCAATATAACCCAAAAGGTAACTCAGTCCATACTGTTTTAAAATATCAATGACATCAGGAATAAAACCATGGCGTTTCCTTTGAGTGTCTATAAAGGAGGTAAACGCATATACTCGGTCTATTGTCGCACTAAAATATAATACTTTTAAATTTTGTTCTCAGTTAATATAAACAAACACTTACTGCCTGCCTTGCAAGGATTAATATTGTTGCATTATGGCCGATGGTTTTATTAATATCTTTAAGACCTGATTTCAATAGCACATATCAAACATTTTTTTAACCCCACTCAAAAAAAACATACATATTTTACTTACAATATGGCACCTTTAAGGAATTATCATAAACAAACAGATATAATTAGATAATTAAATGTAAACTATTGATTTATGATCCAAAAATCTGTTATGAATAGTCAAAATATTTTTTTGTTACACTCATGATATATGCAGGTGTTTTTTTTCTGCTTTTGCAATTATTGTTTTCAAAACCAAACTTGTATAATAACTCTAAGGGTACAAACTTAATTTCACAAGATATGCGGTCTATTTATTAGATAATTATCACATTGTAGTTAATTAGTTGTAATGTAGTATTTTCAATTCGTCTGTCATTTCAACATATTAAGTAACTTGTACAAATGTGCTACATGTTATATGCATATATATTTGTACATGTACTTCACTATCAATTTCAAAATAATTTGATTATCAACTTAAATCGTAGATTGGTCATCAGTTACCTTTATTAACGTGTATATAGAAAAACAGAAAATAAGGTTCAAACTCACTCAAGCTAAGCTGTCCTTAGACGAATTTGGCTATTTTTAGGCCTTCGGTTGGCATCCACATCTTTTCTCTCACGTCTATGGTTTGTATCGCATTATCTTATTGGTGTACACCCAAATCTTTATCTATTAATTTTGAAAGCGCTACTTGAATAAGTGATTGCTAAAGGAATTTGCTGAAACTTACTTCCGAAAACCTGAATCTGATTTTAAAATTACAATTGAATACGAATTATTTCCCTTGTTGGGAAGTATACTGGTATACAGTTTTATATTTTACAGTGCATACTAATGTTTTGAGGATAGAAAACAATATGTTTCTTTAATTTACAGACATTTTCAGCATTATTACCAAGTTTAATATATATATCGAATTGTTAAAGGTCTTGAGTATAGACAAATATATCTAAATAAAAAGTCCAATATTGCAATGGACTTTTTATTTAGATATATATATATATATATACATACATATCACTATATAAGATATTAGAGAGGTTTAGCATCAGGACTTGTACGTGTGCGTGTACTTGTGGCTAGGGAAACCACCCAATTTCCTGCGTATTACGTCATCGATTTTGCCTGGCGGTGAAACGTACAAGTCGGGGACAACTTGTAAAGCGGCGGCTACACGAATGTAAGAACTTGTGGATTATTTTTTCTTAAAACACAGATATTCGTGAATAAAATTGAATATGTACAGGAACAAGAGAATGTACCCGAAGTATTAAATGTATTTTGAGCCATTAAAACGTTTCTATGACATCAGGATGGAACGTGAATGTGGAACGTATTTGACGGAAAATGGCGGCATATTAAAGGTTTTTCAATTATCAGGCCATCAACACGGAGCAAATAAAAATTTCACCTAACTGCAAGTTTAAGACGGCCCCTAGCACCGGTTTGAGCGAAATTCTTTGCAAAATGATTCGGATAGACTTTGTTAGATGTAACACCACCACATCGGGGCCGGTCAAAGAGAACATACTGGAAAGTAGTACATATTTAAAGCAAAATAGTTCCTACGCAAAGCCGTAAATATCAAACTAAGTAGAATATATTTTAGTTATTAAGGTATCAAACGAAAAGTATAGGACTGGTGATCCTTGTACAATACATATTGACTGATAATTTTGAATAATACAAAGCTGCCTTCAGAATTAATTCGGTTAAAGCAATTGTTTAACTGTTTCTCATCTACTGCACTATAAATGATAGACATCCAAATTTATATCAAAGGAAATGTTCCATCTTCAATATAACCCAAAGGTAACTCAGTCCATACTGTTTTAAAATATCAATGACATCAGGAATAAAACCATGGCGTTTCCTTTGAGTGTCTATAAAGGAGGTAAACGCATATACTCGGTCTATTGTCGCACTAAAATATAATACTTTTAAATTTTGTTCTCAGTTAATATAAACAAACACTTACTGCCTGCCTTGCAAGGATTAATATTGTTGCATTATGGCCGATGGTTTTATTAATATCTTTAAGACCTGATTTCAATAGCACATATCAAACATTTTTAACCCCACTCAAAAAAACATACATATTTTACTTACAATATGGCACCTTTAAGGAATTATCATAAACAAACAGATATAATTAGATAATTAAATGTAAACTATTGATTTATGATCCAAAATCTGTTATGAATAGTCAAAATATTTTTGTTACACTCATGATATATGCAGGTGTTTTTTTTCTGCTTTTGCAATTATTGTTTTCAAAACCAAACTTGTATAATAACTCTAAGGGTACAAACTTAATTTCACAAGATATGCGGTCTATTTATTAGATAATTATCACATTGTAGTTAATTAGTTGTAATATAATAGAGAGGTTTAGCATCAGGACTTGTACGTGTGCGTGTACTTGTGGCTAGGGAAACCTACCAATTTCCTGCGTATTACGTCATCTATTTTGCCTGGCGGTGAAACGTACAAGTCGGGGACAACTTGTAAAGCGGCGGCTACACGAAGGTAAGAACTTGTGAATTATTTTTCTTAAAACACAGATATTCGTGAATAAAATTGAATATGTACAGGAACAAGAGAATGTACCCGAAGTATTAAATGTATTTTGAGCCATTAAAACGTTTCTATGACATCAGGATGGAACGTGAATGTGGAACGTATTTGACGGAAAATGGCGGCATATTGAAGGTTTTTCAATTATCCAAAAATTACAGTATAATAACCTCTAAAATTGTTTTATAGTTACCCTATAGTGAACATGTTCGGGGACGAATAGTTCTGCAGTTTAGACATCATTTCAAGAAGCAAATTAACTGATTTTAAGTTTGTTAAAAAAAGGGGGGCGTGAACTAATGATGCTGTCACATTGTGTCTTTTGCGATTGAATGAGAGGCATGCAAATTCATAAGAATCTTGAAATACTTTCAGATCTAAACTATTAAGGAGAAGACCCGCTTTTGGTGCTTTAAATAAATTTTATTTCAGTGAAAAAGGGGGGTGCTCAACTATTTTTATAACTCTTGAAATGTGTTTGTCCCTTTTTAGAAACTGCAAATATGACATCTTTCACCAGTGGCAGCAGAAAAAAAAACAAGTCAGATTCCAGCGAAAAGATGACCTGGTACTGCTGAGAGAGGTCCTGGCTAAAAATCCATTTCAGAAAAAGTCTGCCTGGAACGAGACAGCATTATCCGTAGCAGATACCAGATCTAATCTGCAGGTTGATGCAAGACGTGTCCGGGAGAGAACACATTTGCTGATAGATCAGCATAAAAAAAGCAATGCTGACTCATTGAAGAGGTATTTATGCTTTTAAGTTTATAACCAAAATGATTTTATGATTTCTTCAAGGTAGAAAGTTTTTAACCCTTTTTTCTCATCCCCTCTCTCTAGGCCCCTTCCGCCTGACTGCTGCTTCCCTCTCCTTATTCCTCAGAAATCACTAATCTAAAGCACTTTTTTAGTGCAAACAAGTCTGTTTAAAAATGTATAGCATATGCAACCATACTACCATTTGTGTGTAGTTTTTTTACAAATAAGTTGGTACATTGAATCTGAAATGTTGCACATAGATTTTGCAATTGTCTACTAATTATGGTATAATCAAGTCTTCATGAACTGTGAAATAAAAAAAATACGATGTTAAATATAATCATAGCAATGTTTATATTATAACTAAATTTTGAAATACTTATAAATCTGGTATATATATATTGGAAATATGAATTCGAAAAAACATTTCTTTTTACAAAATTTGCATGTGACGTCAGTGTTCTTGTTAATTTCATTACAACTTTATATTATTATTCCAGTTCGGGGATTGATGAAGAGTATGGAGAGAAAGAAACTCTACTGGATGAAATTCTCATTGGTGGAGGATGAGGAAAAACAGAAAGAGAAAAAGGAAACAGAAGAAAATCAGGGAAAAGACATTAGAAAAAGAGCAATGGAAAACTTAACTCCTAAGAAAGGTACATACTTCTTATCTTATAACATGACCTATTTGTGTAGTGTTTAAATAATAGTTACTATATCTCTTTTACAGGTTGCTTTTATTTATTGGGAAAGGGAGGGGTAAGTAACTGCATGCATTTCGTCAATTCAAGGACAAATGGCATAGCGCGTAGGTGGGTAACAGCATATTTCATTTCGGGGCCTTTTATAGCTTGCTATTTGTGATGGGCTTTGCTCTTTGTTGAAGGCCTTACGGTGACCTATAGTTGTTAATTTTTATGTCATTTTGGTCACTTGTGGAGAGATGTCTCATTTGCAATCATACCACATCTTCCTCATTATATATATAGCATGTGATATACAGTGATGACACAGTCAGCAAGTAAACATATAGTTTAGGACGGCCCATTAGTCTCGAACGTTAAGGAACAATCACCACTGGGGGTATAGGCTGTAGCTGGTTTGTTCCAAACTTTGTTATCTGCTCTTTGGTAGGGTTGTTGTCTCTTTCACATATTCCCCATTACCATTCTAAATTTTATTAACATCATAAAAATGATCCAAAATTTAATGTCTCTTCTGTCTCCAATGATACTCGTGGACCAACTATTTGAAAGCCAAAAACCTAACACATTTTTTAACAAATTGTGTCTATATTTCAGGTGATGATGATTCTAACGATGCCACCCCATCAAAGAGAAACAGTTCCGGAAATATAGTTGGATATTTGAAAGAAAAAAATGATGCCGAGATGATATATGAAAAGCAAGAACTTGAAGTTAGAAAACAGCAACTTCAATTGGAGGAGGAAAAATTCAAACTAGAGAAACAAGAAAGGATTCAGAAATTGGAAAATGACAAACAAGAAAATACACTTATGCTTCAGCTGCTAAAAAAATGTTTAGGTGACAGACATTAAAAGAGAAGCCATATTTCAAATCAACAAATATAATAAATAAAAATATATTAACACAACTTATTATGAAAAACTGTATCTTATAATATTTGTTTTACCCACGGTTGTAAATGTTAAAAGGGAGATAATCAAATTTACTGGCAAGATAGTGCAATGATACATGTTAATAGTGTCTTAATGTGGTTTACTGTGTGGCCATGACTGGTATGCACAAAGAAGAAATCACTCTAGCAATTTTAATTTGAGAAAAGGGTGGCGCCGGAGGTTTCCTGAAATATTTTAATCACAGTTCTAGTTTGGATAGTGGTATTACATGTTGCTTACTTATAAGATGCTAAGCCAAGAGATACCTATCTACATTCTTTCCGAATTGTAATATGTGTATTACTGTGAATACATCGAGCTATGCGAGTATGTCAAAAGAGAAGTAGACAACCGAAACGGTATTAAAACAAGGTCAATCAATTCTCAAAAAGAAAAACCTTGCAACAAGACACACAAGGACTCATTAGTTTTCTCGTTGGAATTGTTTTACAGTGTCATTTCGAGGCCTTTTACAGCTGACTATGCGGTAGTAGCTTTGCTCATTGTTGAAGGCCGAACAGTGACCTATAGCTGTTAATTTTTTCTGTGTCATTTTGGTCTCTTGTGGAGAGTTGTCTCATTGGCAATCGTACCACATCTATTTTATATTCAATACGTATTAAACTAAAAACAGATGGAAATCACGGACCATGAAAAACAGGAATGATATTTGTTGTTCTGTAAGGGTTATCAGGTTCTGCTTCTTGCTAAAGTAAGACCTCCCTCCGCATTTCTCACATAACGTGTCACTAACCTAGGGGTGTTGTCAGTAAGGTGTCATTCACTAGCCATGGGCTGTTGTCAGTAACATGTCACTAGCCTAGGGGTTTTGTCATTAATGTGTCACTAGCCTAGGGGTGTTGTTAGTAACATGTCACTAGCCTAGGGGTTTTGTCATTAATGTGTCATTAGCCATGGGCTGTTGCCAGTAACATGTCACTAGCCTAGGGGTGTTGTCATTAATGTGTTACTAGCCTAGGGTGTTGTCAGTAATGTGTCACTAGCCTAGAAGTGTTGTCAGTAACAAAACTTGGTCAGCACAAAAGTCATGATCAGACAAGGTACAATTAAATATGGCTGAACTCATTTGATGGACAGTTGCCTAATTTACACCTAAAACATCTTATTTTTAAGAGTGTGTAAAACACAAAGTTGCCGAATGATTTAAAAGCAATAACGATGATTATTTGCCATCTGGAAACATTGGGAAAATTGTCAACCCAATAGGTATTCTTCTAATGCTGATGGTGATACATCGAAAAATATCCCGGTTTCACTGCCATAAAGACAGATATGGCAATTTGTCAGTAGAACTGCTACTTTGTAATACTTTCCCACGGGTTGCAGATATAACTTTAGATTTTTCTTGTAGTCTAGAAATGCAAATAGTGACAAAACTTTTCAAAAAGCCCACTCCACACAAATGCGTACTGCTGACATTCTTTTGTTGAAAATCATTTGATTCCTGGAGATGACTCCGCCTCTGAATGGTGCAATTATATATCCATCAGTCACGGGATATGCCGGGTCACCATAGATGCAAAATATTCGCCCCTCTGGAGTTGTCATTTGGACCCTCATTTGTGTTATAATATCACTTTCACGTAACATTCCTGCGTCATGTCGACGTCTTTCTATAGGACCAAACAAGTTTGAGATGATCCCATTAGGGGTAACAATGCTTTGAAATTTCAAGGCATGTGACCTTTTGTGGCCATTAAACACAAGTCTTTGGTTTTCCTGTGGTCTGCATATTGGTCTAACAGTACCGTCGATAAAACCCCAGCAGCTATCTAAAGGCCCGTCACGATCGAAAACCGCACCTGCAAAACGTTCTAAACACTTATGAGAGCCAACTCATGTTGAAGTCTGAAAGAATGGCAATGATTGTCATATATGTAATCGAGAACTTCATTGATGATGAGAAAAAGTTCTGTTTTTGATCTGCCAAATATATATTCTAGATCTTCAAGGGGACTAGGGTAGGCAAGTCATCGTAATACCATACAAAGTCCATCAATACCCCTTGCTGTGGTGCGATTACTACATACAACTTTCTCTGGTATACGCAGGGCGCGACGAAGAATTTCAATATAATCTTTATCAAATCTAAAAAAAGATCGACACTGTTCATTTGTAAGTTTTTCAACTTCTATACCTGGAAAATTGCCCTTTTCCTCTTTACATAATGACAAAAGCAGTAATTCATCGGAGTCTTCTAAAGCTGCTAACACTTTCAAGTTTTCCGCCATAGTTATCAAACATAAAACAAATACATTTATTGGCAACTATTCTTTGCTTTCAACCAGTGAGATAATATTTTGCATTACGTCTTTTACACGTACACGTATACGTACGACTTTGCTAAACACAACGTGGCATAATAAAAACGTACGGGTACGTGTACTTCTATTCTACACGTACGCGTTCGCGCACACGGACGGTTGCTAAACCTCTCTAACACCCAACAGAAAGTAATACTCTATTACACTCTCATGAAAAAAAGTTCCACAACAATATTATTTACCTACGAAAACATGTTTAACCCCACACGCCCCAGCCCATTAATACCATTGCTGAATAGTGATCCCCAGCCAGTAAGTTCTAGATATAGATTTAAAGTCTAAGGTTTTGTCATTAATGTGTCACTAGCCTAGGGGTGTTGTCAGTAACATGTCACTAGCTTAGGGGTTTTGTCATTAATGTGTCACTAGCCATGGGCTGTTGTCAGTAACATGTCACTAGCCTAGGGGTGTTGTCATTAATGTGTTACTAGCCTAGGGGTGTTGTCAGTAATGTGTCACTAGCCTAGAAGTGTTGTCAGTAACAAAACTTGGTCAGCACAAAAGTCATGATCAGACAAGGTACAATTAAATATGGCTGAACTCATTTGATGGACAGTTGCCTAATTTACACCTAAAACATCTTATTTTTAAGAGTGTGTAAAACACAAAGTTGCCGCAAAAGCAAACTATATGTCATCTCTAGGAATATACAAAGAACACAAAAGGCAACAACAAGTATATGATAATTGTTTGGTTTTTTTTTTAAACTATTTAACATGTTTAAGACAAACTTAACATTTAATTTTTATCAGCTCTTCAATGAAACGTCAGAATGATTTAAAAGCAATAACGATAATTATTTGTCATCTGGAAACATTGTGAAAATTGTCAACCCAATAGGTATTCTAATGTTGGTGGTGATACATCGAAAAATATCCCGGTTTCACTGCCATAAAGACAGGTATGGCAATTTGTCAGTAGAACTGCTACTTTGTAATACTTTCCCACGGGTTGCAGATATAACTTTAGATTTTTCTTGTAGTCTAGAAATGCAAATAGTGACAAAACTTTTCAAAAAGCCCACTCCACACAAATGCGTACTGCTGACATTCTTTTGTTGAAAATCATTTGATTCCTGGAGATGACTCCGCCTCTGAATGGTGCAATTATATATCCATCAGTCACGGGATATGCCGGGTCACCATAGATGCAAAATATTCGCCTCTCTGGAGTTGTCATATGGACCCTCATTTGTGTTATAATATCACTTTCACGTAACATTCCTGCGTCATGTCGACGTCCTTCTATAGGACCAAACAAGTTTGATATGATCCCATTAGGGGTAACAATGCTTTGAAATTTCAAGGCATGTGACCTTTTGTGGCCATTAAACACAAGTCTTTGGTTTTCCTGTGGTCTGCATATTGGTCTAACAGTACCGTCGATAAAACCCCAGCAGCTATCTAAAGGCCCGTCACGATCGAAAACCGCACCTGCAAAACGTTCTAAACACTCTTGTGAGAGCCAACTCATGTTGAAGTCTGAAAGAATGGCAATGATTGTCATATATGTAATCGAGAACTTCATTGATGATGAGAGAAAGTTCTGTTTTTGATCTGCCAAATATATATTCTAGATCTTCAAGGCGACTAGGGTAGGCAAGTCATCGTAATACCATGCAAAGTCCATCAATACCCCTTGCTGTGGTGCGATTACTACATACAACTTTCTCTGGTATACGCAGGGCGCGACGAAGAATTTCAATATCATCTTTATCAAATCTAAATAGAGATCGACACTGTTCATTTGTAAGTTTTTCAACTTCTATACCTGGAAAATTGCCCTTTTCCTCTTTACATAATGACAAAAGCAGTAATTCATCGGAGTCTTCTAAAGCTGCTAACACTTTCAAGTTTTCCGCCATAGTTATCAAACATAAAACAAATACATTTATTGGCAACTATTCTTTGCTTTCAACCAATGAGATAATAGTTTGCATTACGTCTTTTACACGTACACGTATACGTACGACTTTGCTAAACACAACGTGGCATAATAAAAACGTACGGGTACGTGTACTTCTATTCTACACGTACGCGTTCACGCACACGGACGGTTGCTAAACCTCTCTATTATCTTTGAAACAACACGGATAAAAACCTGCTAATTGTTGACTCTGCATAGGGCTTTATAACCAAACAAGGGAAATAATCTACTTCAAATTATAATTTTAGAGTAAAATCCATGATTCTGGAAATATGTTTCTGGAAAGGACTACAATCTTTTACATGAGTTATTAGTCAAACTTTGCTGCACACAGGAGTTATCAATCTTATTTCCAATTCAAAATCACTTGGATTAAAAGTGCATTTTTCATAACTAAGTCACATAAATAAGTGATAATGTTTAACCTCGCCCCATTCTTTATGTGTCTGTATTTAGTCAATTGCCAGTATCTAGTATAGTGGTTATCATTGGTTCATGTATGTCATATTTTTTGTTTTGTTTTTTGATAAATTGGTCGTTTGTTTTAATGTTTGAATTGTTTCACATTTTTCATCTTGCGGACTTTTATAGCCGACTATACAGTATTGGTTTTTCTCATTGTTGAAGGCCGTGCGGTGACCCATAATTGCTGATATCAACATCATTTTAACTTTGAGAGGTAGTTGTCTCATTGGCAATCATACCACATCACCTTAATTTTATATTACTAGCATTTCGTGAAGATGTTCCAGAAAAGGTAAATATTCAATATATTATAATAATTTTATAACGGCAAATTTTACAATTTTCTGGATCTAAAATAATAAATTACTGAATCAGAGATATCAAGTCTCGCCTATATGTTATATTGATAGTAAAATGCAAATGTTGAAATTAAAACTACAATACTTTTACATGTATACCAGTGGCGGATCCAGAGGAGGGCGTAGAGAGCGTACGCCCCCCTTTTTTGCTTGCACTTTTTTTTTTTTTTTTTTGTAAAATGATTAATCAGACTAGACTTCGTGAACTTTGCCATTTCCCGTGTATTTAATTTCTATGCGACAATTCTTTACTTATAAAGATATTTTTCGCTCGTATTTACTGTAATATATTGTTGATTATGTCAAAGTCATGTGATTCTCTACGGTGGAGTTGACCAGTTCGTCGAAAAAAACGTCACTCAGTCATTTTGAAATTCAAATTACAGTAACACATTGCTTAGGCTGAGGATGACAAGCATGACGCCTTCAAAGCGACAAAGTATTGAGCAAGAACGTACTGACTTCTATTTCACAATTCCACCCAACAGAAAGTAATACTCTATTACACTCTCATGAAAAAAAAAGTTCCACAACAATATTATTTACCTACGAAAACATGTTTAACCCCACACGCCCCAGCCCATTAATACCATTGCTGAATAGTGATCCCCAGCCAGTAAGTTCTAGATATAGATTTAAAGTCTAAGGTACGGACCATTTGATCTGAGGGGCAGTCTGAGATATTTTAGAGAAAAATCTGACCCTGATTTTGCCTTAAACAAAATTCTGGCCGTATCTGGATTGAAAACAAAATCTTGTCCACTTTTGCTATTAGAAAAATATTTTCAACAGAATTATTTAACATTAAATGAACATGATGAATAAAAACGGGCGTATTTTTTTTTTTGGGGGTTGCATGTGAATCCCATATCTGACTGGAATGTCTGTTTCGCCGAACTGATATACTGAATACTTTTTTCAAGGCCCGACTACAACTTGCCTGCTGGGTGTGGCCTATATGTCTCCATGTGTCGACCGTCATTCACAACTTCATTGTCATTTCCGACTCATTCGTAGCCTTTGGTTGATTTGGAACCCCTCACTTCCCTTGTTTGGTGAAACATTTCAACCAAACATTTTGATGAAAATTGCTTGTTTGTCTTTCTACGTGTCGGTCGTATTGTAAATTTCATTGAATAGCCGTATATCTTCTTTAAAACAAGAAATCTGTGAGGTTATGCTAACTAATCATACAACAAACAAGAATTTCCCATGTCCATTTTTTACTGACAAATCCCACATCAAATATATTAATTAGTACATAGCTTTGGATCCATCCAATCATTTCATAATAGACAATTGATGGAGAGAATACGGCACCAAAATTAAAATGTCCTACCGCTACACTTTAACTATAAAATGCATTTTACACTTATTTTATGTTTTTTAGCCAAAAAAAGGTCAAACAAATTTAAATACTACGCCCACCCCCCCCCTTTCCAAAATCCTGGATCCGCCCCTGATATACTATGCAAATCATTAAAAAAGTTAAAGAACCATGATTAAACGTGATGGGCCAAATAATCTCAGTGGAAAAGTCAATGCTTATACAACTATAGTTCAAATAGCATTAACTTAACAATGTCCTCCCTTACCATCCACACACACACAATGTTTCTATCGTATTATTAATCATTGGTTTACTATACGCTAAATAAGAATCTTGGTAAAGTAAATAGGATTAAAGTACATCGAAATCTTATGATTTAAAATGGCGTGAAAACCTTCAAATGCAGCGTCCAGAAGATATATAAAATCAGATGAAAAGGTCTATAGTATCATGTTAAACGTAAATTCAATATTGTAGTTAGAACGTTTCGTTGCTTATATCAAATGCAAGATCTTTTATGAGGACTGTTGTTATTACTTGAAAGATTAAATCACTGATTTATCTGTTATGAAAGCATTAACATACACTGGGTCTGGACGAGTTTCAGGACATAGTTACATGAATAACTGAGGGTGTGGATTGGGTTTACAGAATAGAGAATAATGGACAAAAAATATATATATATATATATACATGTAAAGAATAGAGAAAATGAACAAAAAAAAAAAGAGAGATAGAGAATAATGAGTTGCTAAATATAAAGAATAGAGAATCATGGGCTAAAAAGTTTAAAGAATAGAGAAAAATGGCATATAAAATTAAAGAATACAGAAATGAAGGACCCCATCCAGACCCTCATAACTCAAGTAAAAATAAAACATATACACCAGAAACGTGCAGATTGTGCTGTATTGAAAGTCTACTATATCCTTTATGAACAGAATTAAAATTAGAAAACTATCGTCTTATCTCGTAAATTGCCCATACAATTTAATGCTCTTGTAATACTATAAAGGCAACAGTAGTATACCGCTAATCAATAGTCATAATTCGATTAAGCAAAAACAAATACGGATCACAAACCAAAACCGAGGGAAACACATCAACTATAGGAGGAAATCAACGTAACAACAGAAATACTGAACTTCAACAAAAGCAAACGCCAACCTACATAGAAACGGACTGTCTGATAACAACAACCATATTCCTGACTTGATGCAGGAAATTTTACGAAAAAAATGGTGGGTTGAACCTGATTTTATGGCTAGCCAAACCTCCCTCTTATATGGTAATGTTAAAAATACCGCTAAAATGACAATACTACGTGACAGGAATTAAGTAAAAACAAACGCAAGAACACCCAGCACAGAGAAATACATAAACAAATAATATAATAGTACATTACAACATGTAACTCGGAGAATAACAACGGACACCTCCCACAGATTTACGACAGCACACCAGGACACCACAAACGAAATATAAACTGCGCGTCACATGAATGAATACAACAGTTGCTTGTGTCTGTAAAAGAATGTTTAAGAATTTTGATATTTTGTCATCGCACATGTACATTTACTCCATATCCTTTAGTTTTCCACAGAATTGTAAAGTCAGACCAATGTTTATCGATTACCAGCGATGGAGGCAACATGTAATACTTTTTTTCTTCTTTAAAATTACCGTTTCAAAAATGTTCTAACCGTCAATAAAATATAGGTTTAACTTTAAATTATTGATGAATCTATTCAAGTCTTTGAAAATCGTGGACACAAACAAACATTGTATGAAGAACAATCTGAAAATAAAAACGATCATTGCTACGACTAATATGGAATTTAGTTAATTTTAACATTAACATTTTGATTTCAATATAGAACGGCCATGAACATACGTTACTTATTCGTAGTATCAAAACTGGTGTTTTAGATCCGTGTATTCCGGTTTTTATTTTAAATGAAATAGTTCAATGTAACCACAACAGTAGTATATCTTATCATAAGCTCAGTAGTCAGGATTCAGTGCTGACGGATTTATACCATTACTTTCTTAAATTCTCCGTTTATAAATTTATAAAATATTAAGAAGCTAAGGATCAAACTTCCTCAAGCAATGTTTGTTTATACGAGATGGATTATCTTTTCAATCACGTTTGGTCATATAGCTCATCGAGTATCTAATACCTACACATTATTAGCCTTTACTGTTGACTATAGAGTATTGCCTTGCTGAGAAAAATAAATCCATAAAACCGCTTCGGAAGCACCTAGTATATAACGTGTTACTTTAAGTTAAAAGAAAACTTGATTTTGTGGATAGTTGTCTTATCTGCAACTATACCACATCTTCTTGTGTTTACATTAACGTAGTATTGACTTTACTGATGTCATACCATCAGGTTTACCAAAACTAAAACCAATACCTTCGTATGAAAGTAGAAATGTTAGAAAAAAGCAAATTATAAAAATATATTAATGCATAATGGTCACTACCTTTGTGTTCAAAATCTCATGTTTTATTTCACCAGATTAAGAAAATACTAAATAGAAATGAATTAATCGCTTTCAATTAAAATAGAACGTTGACGTATTTTTTAATTTAAATATTCAAATTTGCACAGTGTTGCTCTTTGATGATAATCACTAGAAAATATTATGTTTCATCTGTGTTTCATGCCTTTGGAAAAGACTTGTTTCAATAAATTATGTCTTTAGTCCTTATTATCAAACGAATGACCTTTAGTTTACCTTAATACAAAACACGCAAACATATCAATGTAATTATCTGTCACGAATATCTGTCTTTTGATCTCGGGAACAAAACGACCAGCAGTAAAGGAATACAAATGATTAAAGAAAGTTTAGTTTGGAAGCTTTACTAAAGAGGTAAAAGATAGTCAAAAAGACATTCGCTACAACAACAATAACGTAAACTAGCGCATTAATGAAGGAGTTATTTGACACAAACAAAACAAATAACTTGATGTGTCTATGGAACGCCACAGCTGTCTTATGTGGAACTCTGATATTACTTTATGTTGTTTTATTATAACTTGATGATATTTTGTCTTTACTTAATATGGTTTTGACATTACGTAATGATGTTTTGATATAACTCAATATGGAATAGTCATTACTTAATGATATTTCGATATTACACGATATGCTTTCGTATTGACTTGATATAGTTTTGTCATTACTCAATATGGTTTTGTCATTACTCGATGTGGTTTCACCATTATTTAATGTCATTAGTCAATGTGGTTTTAACATTACTTGATGTGAATGTGACTTAACGTTATGTAGTTGTTTCATTACATGATGTGGTTTTGTTATTTTGTAATGATGATTTGCCTATTCTTTATATGGTTTTAACATTACGTAATGATGTTTCAAAATTTGACGATTTTACACTACATGATGTGTTTGTTTCATTATTTGATGTGGTCCTGTCATTCTTTGATGTGGTTATCCCATTACTTGATGAGGTAAAATCACGTGACCAATTCGGAAAACCTGTTCTATTTTTAGATAGATTTCCATGTTGTATGTGCCTTGGATGAGTGTGGCCGTCCATCGAATTAGAGTTCAAATTAAAGTTCGGGTTACTGTTTGAGTTAAACTTTGAGTTAGTCTTCGATTTCGAATTCAAGTCATTATTAGAATTAAAGTTTTAGTTAGCATTGAGTTTCGAGTTGGACATCGAGTTTGAGTCACATTTAACTGAGGTCGAGTTCTAGTTACAACATTAAATTTGAGTCATTTTTTAAGGTAGAGTTTGAGTAAGATTCGAATTTAAGTCTCATTTAGATTAATTAAGATTTTGAGTTGAAATTCGAGCTATCTTATATGAGTTTGTAATTAAATTTTCTATCGCGGAACAAGGACTTTTGCTCGGGCTTCCGAAAAGAGGGCTCCGGGGTATGCGTACAGAAGATAAACAATGTTACAGTATACAAAACGCAACATAGAAGTTGAAATAAAGTTAGATGTGGTGGATTGACAATGAGACAACTATCCATCAGAGTTTAAATGCAGTGGATGTAAGAAATCATATATAGGCAACCGTACAGCCTTCAACACACCGTAGTCAGCAAAAGAATGTTTAAGAATTTTGATATTTTGTCATCGCACATGTACATTTACTCCATATCCTTTAGTTTTCCACAGAATTGTAAAGTCAGACCAATGTTTATCGATTACCAGCGATGGAGGCAACATGTAATACTTTTTTTCTTCTTTAAAATTACCGTTTCAAAAATGTTCTAACCGTCAATAAAATATAGGTTTAACTTTAAATTATTGATGAATCTATTCAAGTCTTTGAAAATCGTGGACACAAACAAACATTGTATGAAGAACAATCTGAAAATAAAAACGATCATTGCTACGACTAATATGGAATTTAGTTAATTTTAACATTAACATTTTGATTTCAATATAGAACGGCCATGAACATACGTTACTTATTCGTAGTATCAAAAACTGGTGTTTTAGATCCGTGTATTCCGGTTTTTTTATTTTAAATGAAATAGTTCAATGTAACCACAACAGTAGTATATCTTATCATAAGCTCAGTAGTCAGGATTCAGTGCTGACGGGATTTATACCATTACTTTCTTAAATTCTCCGTTTATAAATTTATAAAATATTAAGAAGCTAAGGATCAAACTTCCTCAAGCAATGTTTGTTTATACGAGATGGATTATCTTTTTCAATCACGTTTGGTCATATAGCTCATCGAGTATCTAATACCTACACATTATTAGCCTTTACTGTTGACTATAGAGTATTGCCTTGCTGAGAAAAATAAATCCATAAAACCGCTTCGGAAGCACCTAGTATATAACGTGTTACTTTAAGTTAAAAAGAAAACTTGATTTTTGTGGATAGTTGTCTTATCTGCAACTATACCACATCTTCTTGTGTTTACATTAACGTAGTATTGACTTTACTGATGTCATACCATCAGGTTTACCAAAACTAAAACCAATACCTTCGTATGAAAGTAGAAATGTTAGAAAAAAGCAAATTATAAAAAATATATTAATGCATAATGGTCACTACCTTTGTGTTCAAAATCTCATGTTTTATTTCACCAGATTAAGAAAATACTAAATAGAAATGAATTAATCGCTTTCAATTAAAATAGAACGTTGACGTATTTTTTTTAATTTAAATATTCAAATTTGCACAGTGTTGCTCTTTGATGATAATCACTAGAAAATATTATGTTTCATCTGTGTTTCATGCCTTTGGAAAAAGACTTGTTTCAATAAATTATGTCTTTAGTCCTTATTATCAAACGAATGACCTTTAGTTTACCTTAATACAAAACACGCAAACATATCAATGTAATTATCTGTCACGAATATCTGTCTTTTGATCTCGGGAACAAAACGACCAGCAGTAAAGGAATACAAATGATTAAAGAAAGTTTAGTTTGGAAGCTTTACTAAAGAGGTAAAAGATAGTCAAAAAGACATTCGCTACAACAACAATAACGTAAACTAGCGCATTAATGAAGGAGTTATTTGACACAAACAAAAACAAATAACTTGATGTGTCTATGGAACGCCACAGCTGTCTTATGTGGAACTCTGATATTACTTTATGTTGTTTTATTATAACTTGATGATATTTTGTCTTTACTTAATATGGTTTTGACATTACGTAATGATGTTTTGATATAACTCAATATGGAATAGTCATTACTTAATGATATTTCGATATTACACGATATGCTTTCGTATTGACTTGATATAGTTTTGTCATTACTCAATATGGTTTTGTCATTACTCGATGTGGTTTCACCATTATTTAATGTCATTAGTCAATGTGGTTTTAACATTACTTGATGTGAATGTGACTTAACGTTATGTAGTTGTTTCATTACATGATGTGGTTTTGTTATTTTGTAATGATGATTTGCCTATTCTTTATATGGTTTTAACATTACGTAATGATGTTTCAAAATTTGACGATTTTACACTACATGATGTGTTTGTTTCATTATTTTATGTGGTCCTGTCATTCTTTGATGTGGTTATCCCATTACTTGATGAGGTAAAATCACGTGACCAATTCGGAAAAACCTGTTCTATTTTTAGATAGATTTCCATGTTGTATGTGCCTTGGATGAGTGTGGCCATCCATCGAATTATAGAGTTCAAATTAAAGTTCGGGTTACTGTTTGAGTTAAACTTTGAGTTAGTCTTCGATTTCGAATTCAAGTCATTATTAGAATTAAAGTTTTAGTTAGCATTGAGTTTCGAGTTGGACATCGAGTTTGAGTCACATTTAACTGAGGTCGAGTTCTAGTTACAACATTAAATTTGAGTCATTTTTAAGGTAGAGTTTGAGTAAGATTCGAATTTAAGTCTCATTTAGATTAATTAAGATTTTGAGTTGAAATTGAGCTATCTTATATGAGTTTGTAATTAAATTTTCTATCGCGGAACAAGGACTTTTGCTCGGGCTTCCGAAAAGAGGGCTCCAGGGTATGCGTACAGAAGATAAACAATGTTACAGTATACAAAACGCAACATAGAAGTTGAAATAAAGTTAGATGTGGTGTGATTGACAATGAGACAACTATCCATCAGAGTTTAAATGCAGTGGATGTAAGAAATCATATATAGGCAACCGTACAGCCTTCAACACACCGTAGTCAGCTACAAAAGGCCACCATGCAACATGTGAAAAAATTCAAACGAAAAAACAAACGGTCTTATATATAAATAAACAATCTACAAAAATTAATGACACACATTTATACAACGACAACAATTGAACTTCATGCTCCTGACTTGGGGCAGGTACATAAAGAAAGTGCACGTGGAGGAGTTTAACATGTATGTGAGCGCTAAATCCTAACCTTACATCGGACTGTTACAGTTGTGTAACAGCACAACACGAGAAAAAAATGTAAACTAGACAAAGTGATGCCCCCGCACTCAACTCATTTAACCGCTTATACCCCAAAATGACCAAAAATGTTCAATTATCTCCCAAAAGAGCAAAAGATAATAAAAATAAAACCCTGACCACATGCACACCTTCAATATATGTACAAACAGACAGTAAAGAGAAAACTTCCTAGGATTCAAACTGTAGGAGGAGTTATGCGGAATAACTATATACCCATAATGGAACGGACAGACGGACGGACAGGGGTAAAATAATATGCCCCCAACTTTAAGTTGCGGTGGCATACAAAACAGTTTCATTTGGCTGTTTCAATAGATCGGTATGACTGGGTAATATAAATCCATCGGGGGTGATCTCGGATACTCCAGAAAGGCACCCGTCGTGTTATTCGAGAAAGTACAAACCCAGTGATTTAGTTTTATTTGGTAGTTTACATTCAAGGAAAAGATGACGGTTTTATGGTTACGACCACTGGAACATGTCCGTCGTCACATATGAAACAGATATTCCAAAAAGTTTATTTTTCAATTAGTGCGAGGTAGATCAGGGAATTCAATTGATTACAAATAAAAGATTGATATTCGTATAAGTTCAAATGAACATTTACGCTAAAAAAAATCGGAAAATTCTTGTTTTATAGTATTGATGCTTTGTTGCTTAGTCCGAGCCCCCCTCCCCCGTTTCCCTGTAACTTTATTGTGAGTTGATTTGAAGTGTTTCATTTGTTAACAATAAAGTTCAAGTCTTTTGATTTGTGTCGAGCCTGCGACATCAATGTAGCGGCAGTGAGACACAACAAACCTATATTTCGTCGTCGATAGTGGCGTCGGCGTCTCCATCTCCATTTTTTTAATTTCTATTGAGTTTAATCTTTCATTATACATGCTACTAAACATGTATGCCATGTATATTACTTTTAGAACATCATACTGGATTTGTTTACCTCGACTATTGTATCTGTATTTATATTGTATGTTTCTCTGTAAACTTGTATTTAGTTTTAGAGAATAAAGTATCTATCTATCTATCTATAGATCGTTAGGTTTCTAGTTTTTACATTTTCATTTCGGGACCTTTTATAGCTTACTATAGGGTATGGGTTTTGCTCATTGTTGAAAACCATACAGTTTTATTTTAGTTAAATAAAACCGAATTACATGTAAACTGTTTTGACATGATCAATTTGTAAACCTCCATGAAGTGTTTTAAAACTTGTATAGGAGTTATTCCTCAATTTCAAGAAAAAACATCTACAGAAAAACATTTTTTTTTTTTTTTAACCGATAAATGTACAGCCGATCAACATGACGCTTTTACACTTACAGCAGCAATATCAGGCGAGACACAGGGTTCCGTGGAATATTTTACAAATTTATTACAAAAATACTGCTTCTGTTTGAGAACTTAGGATAAAAACAACAGGACCAAGTGGTTTGGGGATATCCCAATTATGTCCGAAATACTACAAACTTTTTAATACTTTTTTTCTTATTATTATCTGCCGTTCCCCTTTTTCATACCAAATAACTCTGAACAACCACTCGAACTTTAATTTGCACTTTAACTCAATGGATAGCGATACCCATCCAAAGCACATTAAACAAACAATATATTGAAATCTGTTTCAAAATAGAACATATTTTTTTCCGAATTGGCCACGTGGTTTTACCTCATCAAGTAGTGGGATAACCACATCAAAGAATGACAGGACCACATCAAATAATGAAACAAACACATCATGTAGTGTAAAATCGTCAAATTTTGAAACATCATTGCGTAATGTTAAAACCATATAAAGAATAGGCAAATCATCATTACGAAATAACAAAACCACATCATGTAATGAAACAACTACATAACGTTAAGTCACATTCACATCAAGTAATGTTAAAACCACATTGACTAATGACACAACCACATTAAATAATGGTGAAACCACATCGAGTAATGACAAAACTATATCAAGTCAATACGAAACCATATCGTGTAATATCGAAATATCATTAAGTAATGACTATTCCATATTGAGTTATATCAAAACATCATTACGTAATGTCAAAACCATATTAAGTAAAGACAAAATATCATCAAGTAATAATAAAACAACATAAAGTTATATCAGAGTTCCACATAAGACAGCTGTGGCGTTCCATAGTATGTCTCGCTATTTGGAGAATAAGGGGTAACTTGCAGATCTTTGATTGTTTCTGATAAATTTATTCAGTACTTGTATAGAATCGGGACGAATAAGAGCTTAACATAAAATCCTGTAGACACCTGTCAATTGTAAAATTCTGTATGCTGCCCTCTAAATTTTGTTTTGTTATTTTTTGTCATTGGTTGCTGTCTCATTGACGTCTACTCCACACGCCACACCTCCTGTAATTCATACAAATACACGCGGTACAGACACAAAAAAACCAAATTACAATACATGCATTTACTTTTTCAGGGTTATATCTGGTCTATTTACCAGCTTTGATAAGTGTTTGGTATTACTATAAATTTTCACTTCTTCGTACTATAAACTTCAAAATTATTTATTTTGTACAAATATTTCCTTTCTCCATTTGAACTGTACACGTATACTTAACAACAAAATTATTTTCATTTACCTGTGTTTAAAGTAATTGCAAGTGGCTGATATTTTTGTTAAGCATATTGTTTTTCTTAAATTGTTTAACATTTCATAGCGGTAAAACATGTTACTTTAATTATTCTTTCCTTAGTTTATTTATATTATGTTTACATTGTATCATAGATCAAATTAATTTTTCAGTGTATTTTCACTGGTGTTAATATGTCTTTTGATTAAGTTAAGCCATTTCAATTGATATTTTATAGTATGTCTTTCTATGTTGTAATGTTACACTATTGTTTCAGATAAGGGTGAAGGTTTGGTACCATTAAAACGTTTAAACCCGCTGCAATTGTTTGCACCTGTCCTAAGTCAGGAATCTGATGTTCAGTAGTTGTCGTTTGTTGATGTGGTTCATAAGTGTTTCTCGTTTCTCGTATAGATTAGACCGTTGGTTTTTCCGTTTGAATGGTTTTACACTAGTAATTTTTGGGGCCCTTTATAGCTTGCTGTTCGGTGTGAGCCAAGGCTCCGTGTTGGAGACCGTACTTTGACCTATAGTGGTTTACTTTTATAAATTTTGACTTGGATGGAGAGTTGTCTCATTGGCACTCATACCACATCTTCTTATATCTATTGTTATAGTAAACAAATAAATATGCAGCTAGCTAATTGTGGTGTCTAGCAGGGACATTAAGTTCTCAAATCCAACCTAATTTTAGAACGTTTACAAATATATGCACTTGAACATACAGAGAAATATACGTGAGTCAGTATTGTGGAAAGCAACTATATAAGTGCTTTCATTTTTGGATATGTAATTCCAACGAGATACAAGCTATTTTGTCAGCTTATTTCTTTATCTGTTTCCATTCTTGTATGTTCACAACGGAAAGTGAGAGCACATGTTACTTCCTGTAGTTTCCATTCTCATTTTTATTTCAGAGGGTCGATATATGGGGCGCTGGACTTATTTAAGAGAACTTCAATTTTATTGAAAATAAACGACAGATTTGGACAAATGTTTTACCAACTAACATTAATTAGTTTTCTCTTGAAATCCATCCAATTGAACTTGAAATAAAGTGTCAAGCACAGATACAGTTAAGTGTGCCTCATATCTTGACTATAATATAGAAGATGACAATGATGATCAGTTGAAAGTAAGTTTTACGACAAGACAGATGATTTAAGCTTTCCGTTTGTAAACTTTCCGTTTCTAGCAACAGTTCTGCAGCGTCTGCATGTAAAGTATACATCTCCCAGTTGATCTATCTAAAGGAATATATTACCTAGGCTGTATTTGGCAATTCTTTTGGAATTTTTGTTTAACGTTTTGAGTCTTTTGAAGACGAAGCGCACGTCTGGAGTACAAAATTATAAGCCTGGTATCTTTGATGTGTCATTTTTATACGATATTCCAGAACTTGTGTTTGCTATAAAGATTTCCTTGATAGGGAGTGCTGCTTACAAATATAACAATAAGAAGATGTGGGATAATTGCCAACGAAACAACTCTCCACAAGAGACCAAATGACACAGAAATTAAAAACTATAGGTCACAGTACGGCCTTCAACAATAAGCAAAACCCATACCGCATAGTCAGCTATGAAAGGCCCCGAAATGGCAAATGTAAAACAATTCAAACGAGAAAACTAACGGCCTAATTTATGTAAAAAATAATGAACGAAAACAAATATGATACACAGAAACAAACGACAACCACTGAATTACAGACTCCTGACTTGGGGCAGGCACCTACAAAATGTGGCGGGGTTTAACCTATTATGTCTGTTTGTTTTGTTCACACATTGTTGTGAATATAATGAAATTTTGTGCGACTGTCATACAAGTGAGAGGTTTACCTAGCTATAAAACCAGGTTTAATTAAGAAATAATTCACGGAAGCCATAATTTGTTGGACATTTACACATGGCCTGGGCCGTGATATTCGAATTTTATCCTGAGCGTTAGCGAGGGATAAAATTAACGAATATCACGGCCCAGGCCATGTGTAAATGTCCAACAAATCTATGGCTTCCATGAATTATTTCGATTCTAATAGGACAAATACGGTAATTTAAAAACTGAACCGAAGGTAGGATTGCCGTGTGTATGGCTGTTCTATTTTACCCCCTGTAAGATGAAAGCGACAAATTTCAAATAAATCTAAGTCTTACATGACTTATTTCTTAAATAAGCACTAGAAAAATGTGTTCAATTCTCATAATTCTTAACCCAAACATTTTTTTTCCGTTGGTTACTTTTAACTGTCAAATCCAGAGTTGACATGTCGTAACTAAGGAGTGAGCCGCCATGTTGACTTGCTGAAATCCACAAATGTGCGAATAATGCAATAGAATAGAAAATGAAACAGCACCTACCTCAAAACTCCATTTTAATGCAATATTATCCGAACTTAGGGCGTATACGTAACGGAAAACGTTCAGCTTGAGAATTTTCATTCGTATGACGTCATGTTATGACATGACGTTAATGCGCCAAGATCATTCATGAAATTTCGCGGAATTTTATTTCATTTTGATTTTATACATTTTTTAAGCTTTTGTGCATTAATTCTTTTTGTTATGCATTATAATAGGAATAACGGTTCTGTAGTTTCTTTTTCAATTTCAATTTGAACACAACGAAATCGACATAGTGTTTGCAATAGGTTACGAGATATGTGGATTTACGTGGGAGGTAAATAGTAACAGCCACGAATATGCACATCTCTGAGTCTGCGCTAAGTATAGATATATCGAGAATTTTATCACGGTGTTGTTTACAACGCGAAAGAAGCACGTCATATTAGAATCAACCATTTTCTACATAAGGAAATGCCTGTATCAAGTCAAGAATATGACAGTTGTTTTCCATTCTTTTGATGTGTTTGAGCTTTTGATTTTGCCATTTGATAAGGGACTTCCCGTATTGAATTTTCCGTGGAGTTCGGTATTTTTGTTATTTTGCTTTTTAAACATGTTAGCGGGCGCCCAACTCTCCCCCTAACCTGGATCAGTGGTGTAACACTACAACATAAGAACAAATTATAAAAAAAAATCAGTTGAAAAATGCTTAAACGTGAAAAATCTGATAAAAAATCTCTAGACAGTTATTTGAATAAAATTATGAATACTGTTAATATTCGTATATCTCATTTTGAAAACAATTCTGAAATTAGTAATAGGGTCCATGATATTCCCATTTCTAGAATAAAAATAAACTCCAAGTACTCGCACAGCGGTTTGTGTTCGTACCAGCAGACAAAGCGGCAAATAATGTAGTGGTGGTGTGACGCATATACTACACGGAAGTTCTCCAAAACGAAATTACAAATTCTTCTACATTCAGGTCCGTACGCTCCACAGAGAGTCAATAGCTTGCGATATAGACCAAAATCCTTCTACGGACAACACGAGATCCCCAGTGTTCGCAGTTTTAGATCTTCCAAATAAATCCTGTGAAATTAAGGCTGTTCTGGTACGTCTTTTGTTGGCTTTTTGCAGCATGATTCCAAATGGAGGCAAAGACGTCTACTAAGGTCGAGATGGCTTTGTTGAGTACTCCATGGTAAACCTTACGAGATCAGATAACGGTTTAATTTTTGCCATACTCTAATAAAATTGAGAATGCCTATGTGTCTAGCTGTTTTTCTTTATTGCTACACTGTATCATATTTTTGTACCATGGAACAATACTTTCTAAGCGATTGATTGATTAGCTGTTTAGTGTTTAACGTCACTTTCAGCATTATGGCTATTTTGTGGTAGCCAGTTTTTATTGGTGGAGGAAGCCGGAGTGCGGGAGAATCGACGACCTTCGGCAGAAAAACTTGCAATCCTAGTTAATTAAGATTGGAGTCGAACGCACCTGTCACCTGACGGGTTCGAACTCACAACCCCAGTGTTGAAAGGCTAGTAATACAGTAGACGAACTACTTAGACCACTCGGCCACCAAGTCTCTGCGAGAGATGATTTATGTATACAATGATAATATTTAAAACAGATTATCTTCAATCATTTAACAGATATTGTCCATGTTATTGATAAAGTAAACCTCAAAATGAGGATACATATTTGTATATAACTGAATTCGTTATCATTAAACGCTTCATTTGTTGGGGGAATTTTTTTTAATGTATTTAGAGTTTCTGTTTGCTTTGTTTTGTTGTTGATTGTGTTTTTGTGTTTCAGGTCATAGGCAAGAGTTAACTCCATGCAAGACGTCAAGGGTGTTCACTCTTAAATATAAACGGCAATGTTGTGCACGTCTCAATCTACATGGAATAGATCCATTGACTCAATTTCTTCGGTTTTTTATTTTGCAATGATATTGTTTTTACAATTTATGGTTTTCTGGTGTTTCGTTGTTATTTTCTCCCTCTTTTCTTAGATGTCTGGATTAATGATACTGTTGTCCTCAAGCGAAATTACGATTAAGTCGAATCATGAACAGAAGAAAATATAAAATGTAAATTTGACGATGTGGCAATATTTTAGTTTGTACTATAAACACTGTCTATTTGGTAGGAAATTACACAGGTACGTTATAGTATAATAATTATAGATCACCACGGGGTATTTTCCCCTTTTCATTTGTTTGTCTAGCTGCTTTCTTTTTTGCGTGTATCCTATATATCTTTTTATTCATATTGTATTATGCAAAATGAGTATTTCGTGTACAGACATTTAAAGCGAGTCCACCAATGTCTCAGTGGTTGTCATTATCTGTTGTCAACCATATTTGTTTTTTCGCATTAATCAGGTCCTAAGTTTACTCGATTGAATTAATATACATTTCTTCAAGACATGGCCTTTTATAGCGTACTGTATTGCATGGGATTGGAAAAGGTCATCCAGTGACCATTAGTTGTTAGTATCCTCGTCCTTTGATCTCTGATGGATAGTTGTCTCATTGGAAATCAGACAACTTCACCTTATTTTTATATTAGGTCATCTTCTTTTGATGTAATACGGATTTATTGTGTATTACTTCCTATTGATTACTAAAATTACAATCGAATTGCTCGTTATAGAAGGATAATAAACCGTCAGAAAGTATAGAGTGCTAACGATAAGAAGTAGCTATTATATTTGCAGACCAGGTCATTATTGTAGATCAAGAAGTAAATCATGACAAATCCGATTTAATTTGTTTGAGACGGTTATACATGTAAAACGAACTATTTTTTATAGAGATATTACTGGAACCATGTTATATTTTACGTTTATCCAATAAAATAATACAAAAAGTATTTACCATCATATTCATGTAGAGTATGAAATTACTGTAAGATAAGAACCATTATTTGCCTCCTTGAAAATATGACCATAGTAAAAGTCTTCAAGCCTTTCGAAATAATGTTAGTTTTGCTGATAAATAAATAGGGTGATATGATATATATAATCTTGACTCTTGAGATAAAAAAAGTCCGTTGTAATGTCACTATACTGCCATTAACATGTTTTGATTACCATAGCTTACTCAAAATGAAAAGCATGAAGTCCGAAGCAACAGAGTAAAAAGTCAGACAAACATAGAAACTATTAATTATGATATCTAAGTTTTTATTTTAACATCAGTAGGATGTTATTAGATATAAAGTTTTTGAAGTTTTCTGATTTTCATTTGTAAGAGGACAAAATATGGCCTTATCTTACCTTTTCCTTAACTCTACACAACACGCATTAATCAATTGATGTTTAGTGAGATGATTTCTTTAGGTAAAGTAAAAACAGTTAAGCCAAATAATTCTGAAAAGTGCACGCTGTTTAAACTTAATAAAGAATGTGTCTTATTTTTTATTATACCCTACGCAACGACATTGCGGAGGGTATAATGTTTTTCACCCGTCCGTCCGTCTGTCCGTTTGTCCGTCCGTCCGTCAGTCTTGTTCTTGTCATCGCAACTCCTCTGAAACTGCCCAACAGAATCATACGAAACTTTATAGATAACAAGGACATACTATGTAGATGTGTATATCGACAGGAAATTACAATTCAATTTTTTTTCTAGGAGTTATGCCTCTTGAACATAGAATTTTTGCCAAAATATACTACTGCAACAGTTTTGTCATCGCAACTCCTCTGAAACTGCACAACAGAATTTCATGAAACTTTGTAGATAATAAGGACATACCATGTGGATGTGCATATCCACAGGAAATTACGATTACATTTTTTTTTCTAGGAGTTATGCCCCTTTAACTTAGAATTTTGGCCAAAATATACTTTGTCATTGCAACTCCTCTGAAACCGCACAGCAGAATTTCATGAAACTTTGTAGATAATAAGGACATACTATGTAGATGTGCATATCCACAGGAAATTACGATTACATTGTTTTTAGGAGTTATGTCCCTTTAACTTAGAATTTTGGCAAAAAAATATACTACTGCTCATCGCAACTGCTCTGAAGCCACAAAACAGAATTTCATGAAATTTTGTAGATAATAAGGACATACTATGTAGATGTCCCTATCAACAGGAAAATACGATGGAATTTTTTTTCTAGGAGTTATGCCCTTTGAACTTAGAATTTTGGTTTTGGCCGAATTATACTACTTCAACAGTTTGTCATCGCAACTTCTCTGAAACCACACAACAGAATTTTATGAAAGTTTGTAGTTAATGAGGACATAATATGTAAATGTGCATATCCACAAGAAAATTTTTATCAGCTGACTTTTGTAGAGTTATGAGTCTTTGAACTGAGGAATCTTGTGAGATTTTGTTTGTCCAGTGACAATGTGGGGGCGTGGGGTATGTGAGCGTGCTCACAAAGGTTCTTTCATTTTGGCAGAATAATAAATCGACAGACTTGATGAATGATACTAGGGAACCGATAATAGAGGGACAGCTTACAAATAGATAAAGTGCTTTAACCTCATCGATACGATATCATATAACTTATTTTTTATTTGTCTGTACATTTTGCGTATGTTTTTATTTTGTATATCGGTATCACAGATTTAAATGTTTTGTTGTACCGATTTTATAATACCTTCTTTTGTACTTTTTCTTCAACTGATCAAGATCTCAGACAACTATACCACATCTTCCTGTGTTCAAGCCACGAACCTCGTCAGAAATTGTCTTTTGTTTCATCTCAATCTTAAAATTTGTCATTAAGGGGTACAATGTATTGATGGTAGATCTTTGATAGTCTCTAGAATTATTCACATCATTTCTGCATGCAGGCGATCTAAGAACTTAGACATTTTATTGAATAGACACTTTTTTGGGGGAGGGGAGGGGGGTCCATTTAATCTTGTCCTTATGGTCTCTTAAAGTTTGATTAGTATCTGTGACGTATACTCCATACGTTTGTTTTGTTCATTATAAATATTTACAAATTCCGCGAAGGACTCAACTGCACACAACAAAATCGAACTATACTTGATTCACATTTAATCTTATTGTTAACACTCCAGTAATATTTAAACTGTCAACTTCATTTACACTTGACAAATGCAGTAGCCATGAGGCTTTCTATGACTTCATTTGTAAATGAAGTTGACTGTTTTATTCCCACAACATCCTCACGCATGCAATTAACCTGTTATTTCCAAATACGATCCAAATTTACTTTTCCGGTTAAAGTTATTCGGTTTTTAAAAAATCGGCACATGTCAATTCTCAAACTTTTAAATATTTCTGTAACTTGATACAAAAATATTAAATCCTTCGCTAGATTCATGCATTCAATGTTTAAACAAATGTGTTTTAAATTGAAATGATAGAACAATAAAAGCTAATTTTGATTTCTAACATTGATGTGTTAGATATAAGATTGTTTGTTTGATACCAGTGGATAAAAACGATATCATATATTAATCTTATTGATAATGTGTTTGAATCTGATGTTCAGTAGTTGTCGTTTGTTGATGTGGTTCATAAGTGTTTCTCGTTTCTCGTTTTTATATAGATTAGACCGTTGGTTTTCCCGTTTGAATGGTTTTACACTAGTAATTTTTGGGGCCCTTTATAGCTTGCTGTTCGGTGTGAGCCTAGGCTCCGTGTTGAAGACCGTACTTTGACCTATAATGGTTTACATTTATAAATTTTGACTTGGATGGAGAGTTGTCTCATTGGCACTCATACCACATCTTCTTATATCTATTGAAACCACGAGGGAAACAACAACACCAAAAAACCTGAAACTAAGTTCTAAAGAATTAACTTCCATACATGAACAAAATACTATAACAATAAGGATGTTAAATAATTGCTAACTTCTACGTCATTTGGTGCCTGGTGGAGATCTTGTCTCATTGGCAACCATACCACATTTTCTTTTTATGGTGACAAAAACCTCCAGTCGCATACATAAAACAATTAAGAGAAGATTAAGATGTGTTGTGCGACAACTTATTGCTTCGCATCACGGTGCGAAGCAATTATTTTCATACGATATCACGCCATCTTGAAATTACTACGTAACAAATATCGATTCTCATTGGTTGCCTGTTAATGAGAGAAAGAATTTATTGACAAGAATGAGATATAGAATTGGGAACATGTCCTGGACAGGAAAGATATTAAATACTGACATAGTTACAGTATGGGTATTCACGATACGATCTGATATCCGATCAATGAATAATTTTGCCTTTACTGATTTACCTTGCAATATAAATTCGTGTTGCTAAATTAGAAGAAGGCCACAGATCAACAAGTATATGAGTGCTCATCTGACTATATATGCAAATACACCAACACTTAAATACATATATCCTTCAGTGATATTCAAGAAAATTTTCTGAATACGTGTATTCCATGTTATAAATCGATATAATGATATAAAAACAGCTACGTCAAGACAACATGATATCCCCCTACGCCAAGACAACATGATACCCCCGAATTGTGCATTAGAATTATTGTGAGAAGATCTGAAATATTTATGCATCTAATAACAACTATGTAACATTGTTGTGTAAGAAAAATGAATGAAGATATCCACATACAACTAAATATTGCGTCAATATTGACTGTTAAAAGTCCCATAACGTTATGGAACGACAAACTATAATTTTCAAATCCAAAGCGAGTCTAGATTCGCCAATACCAATAACAGTGTAAAGTTTGTAGTTAATCCAAACAGTTTAGATCTAGAGTATGCAATGCAGAATATTACCATAAGTCCCATAACTGTGGAATGATCATTCATAAATTTTCAAGATCCAACGATATCTCTGAAATGAAGGCACAGAAGAATTTTAAAATCAAAAGGAAGTTTTCGTCTATAATCCTACTGTTCCGTTTTAGTTTCGTGGAGATATTGGTTAAAGCAAATTTAAGTTTTTGTAGTCTGGAAGTATTCATGGACAAACTACAGTATACCATAATACACTCATATTAGACGGGCTTATAAGACCACACTTATGAGCATATGCACAAAGGGAATAAATAACATCTTTATCGTACTAAACAACCACGTAAACCACATCTTACTTAAAAATATGATACGACAAAGCACTCCAAAGCTTTTTAGAAAGCTAAAATTTGTATTCCTTAATTATACAAGGTTATGTAGAAGAAACAAACGGTATTTTAATATTAAAAGGAAAATACGGGCTTAATCAGTTAATAATTTGAAATGCACATTTTAAGATTGTGTTGAACAATTAATGAGCTTTGTTTTAATGATAAGACAAATCGATATAGTCTAAATCTTATCTCTCCCTATAATATAATCTTAAGGACACTCGAATAACACCAAACAATGTTATAACACAAACCGGTATATCAAACGAAATAGTTTAAGATTTGATATTGTTCATTTACTCTGTGAGTGACAATATACTACCATTACTTTCCTATGTGTTTATGCGTACATTGTACCATACTTAATTTGCTCCTACCTCAGTGCCCACTACAAGCAATTCGAACTTAATCCCTGCCCCTTAAATTGTCCGATTAGAATAGTAGATAATACGTCATAGCTCCAGATTTTTGCAAACTTACACGAACAAGGAGGAAAATCCGTTTTAAGAAACTTGAAAATCTTTAATATAAAGTCAAGATGTCAGATGTTGCATGCTTGATAATCAAACGGCCAAGACTTTATTCTATAATGGCATGAAATTGAAGAAAAACCAATAGGAAACAATGGTACACATGCTATGGAAATTGATGGCTTTCGGTAATTTGATATTTGAATTACATCATTGAGATTTTCAACATGTCATTTTATATAAAGATATTCAAATGTTGATAAAGTTAAGTACAAATTCTTTAGTTGCAATTTTCTTAAAATATTAGCAACACATGTTTTTGTTTTATTAGGTTTTATTTCATATTGAGTTGTGTATCTTTACGTAATGGATTAAGGCTTGTTAAATATTTATTGCATACAAACCAATAGTTTACAGAACAATTAAAGGTCTTTGCATCATGAGATTGATTGGTGTTTTTTAAAAGAAAGATAAGAAGGTAAAAATGGACAATTAAGGTCAGGGTACAGTAAATAGGCTATGTCTAAGATTTTAGTAAAATTTGCATGTAATTTTGGGTCGTTAACCTATAATCGAAAATTTAAAAAAAACTATAGAATATGATCTATCCCTTTATTTTAAAGATAGGTGACATTTTGAATAGAAAACACAATCTAATCGGGAAACTACAGCCTCTAAAGAGCCTGTGTCGCTTACCTGCATCTTCAACAAAGGCCACTTTTTATTAAAAATCATTATTAAAGGGGATCATATATTAGGTAAAACCGCAAAATTTGGTAAAAATCTTCATTCAAGGGCAATAAATCTAATAAGGAGTCGTCTGACGATTTTGGTTATGTTTACTTATTTGTAGATCTTGTCTTGCTTATTATTTTCGCGTTTTAAAGTTTCTGTGTATCTGTTATAATTTTCGGAATAATAGGGAAAACATTTTTAAAATGGTAAAATTCGTCATTTAAGGGCAATTACTCTTATAAGAAATCGTCTGACAATTTTGACGTTAATAAATATAGTTAGAGCTCAACATTCTGAACATGTTTGCTCTTGAATTTCTCTATGTATAGTGGTTTTCAAATAATAAGCAAAACTTGCATTTTACCCCTATGTTCTATTTTTAGCCATGTCGGCCATTTTGGTTGGCAAGCGGGGTCATCGGACACATTTTTAAAACTAGATACCCCAATGATGATTGTGGCCAACTTTGGATAAAATTGGACAAGCGGTTTCAGCGGAGAAGATTTTTGTACAAGTTAACTAACGACGATGACGACAACGGACGACGGATGACAGACGCCAAGTGATGAGAAAAGCTCACTTGTCCTTTCGTCCAGTTGAGAAAAAAATATTCTTATTGATTATTTGATTTCAAAAATATCTGATAATATATGATGATTTTTCTATGAAATACATGTTAAGAGTAAAATAACAAAAATATCGAATTCCAAGGAAAATTCATACGAAAGTCAATTATCAAAAGGCAAAATCAAAAGCTCAAACACTTCAAACGAATGGAACACAACTGTCATATTCCTGACTTTGTAAAGACATTTTCTTCAGTAGAAAATGATGGATTAAACCTGGTTTTATAGCTAGCTTAACCTCTCACTTGTATGATCACCCCCAGTTTTTTGTGGGTTTCGTGTTGTTTAGTCTTTAGTTTTCTATGTTGTGTCATCTGTACTATTATTTGTCTGTTTGTCTTTTTATTTTTGGCCATGGCGTTGTCAGTTTGTTTTCGATCTATGAGTTTGACTGTCCCTCTGGTATCTTAATTTCGTCCCTCTTGTATGACAGTCGCATAGAACTCTGTTATATTGACAGCAATGTGTGAGCAAAATAAACAGAAATGATATGTAAAAATGACATAAATTAGGGTACAACAGTCATCGTTGTGTTATATTCTTACTCACTACAAAACAAATAACTATGTAAACAAAGAAAAACAAAATGGCACATAGACACTCTATAGACAAGGTACATAAGCAAAAATGAAAGACAAAACACAAAAAATGACCATAGCACACTAACACAATTGTCAAATGTATAAGTACCAAGCAACGCCAAAAGGATATTACCAAAAAAATTAACTAAACAGTAAAGGTTAAATATATACAAAGACAAATTAAGAGAACACTATGAACACGTGATTAAGAAGATAAACAACGTCAGTACATATAATCTGTAATTCAAGACCATCATGTATTATTTGTGAAGTTGATACAGAATATTTATCAACAAGGTCTTGGTATATTTCGATGATCTTCGTTGATCTTCTTGATTTGACAAGTTACTGAAGGAATTCCAACTCATATGAAAATAAGAAGAGGTCGGTAAGGGAAATAATCAGCAGCATATAGTTAACTGAAGGTCTCTTACTTTGTCATAAGATAGCTTAATTTACACTTATTGCAATACTATATGGTTGCTTAGCATTTTTCTTTTAGATAAACGCAAAAACAGCTACCTAAATATAAGTATCGTTTGGTGGAAAATTCACAACAACTAACAAACTACTATTTTCTTTAAATATTCACTTTGTCTTTGTTTGGGTTGTCGGTTTACGTCTTCTGATTTATTGACAGCAAAACTGTTAGTGTTTGAAGAAACCCCAAGAACAGCACTACGCACTAAATATTTTCCGACGCTGAACTATTGCTGAATGAGATTTACGTAGGACCACCAAATGAAGTACATGCATTTAGTATAAGATGTAGAAATGCATACTTTTACCACATTCCTACTAAAGTCTATAAACTTCCATTGATGCTTTTATTATACTACACGTTTTCGATCCGGATGTCGGTTTTTGTGAAAAATCAGACGAGATAAACTATATCAAGTCACGCTAATGATAAAGTTCAATAAAGTTGATCGATTCTAATCATCTTGATTTATTTTGTTGGTATTTATGTCAAAGACATCCTCCCAACTGACACTTTCTTTGAATTGCGAGAAGCAATACAATGCAAATCTTCCCGGTTTTCTGAATAAGTATATGAACATCAACTACTTCCTGATCGGCTGTATAGTAATAATCAACATGTTTTCTGTCTGCAAATCTCGTTTAGCTTACACTCACGTGCTGCAAAACAATAAGCTTAGTAGGTTGTCTGCACTTCAAAAGCAATTTTGGTTTTTGATAAATATTTTGAAAATTTCTATTTGTCAGACATTTGATGACATTACATAGGACATAGCTGAGAGGTTGTATTTTCCAAAGGTGGTCTGTTAGCTTAGTCTTTTTCATATTATTTTCGCCTACATAATTCAAGTATTTATATTTCTGAACCTTAATTGTCAAAATTATGCGACGGAATTTGCCTGTTATTGGTAAAATAACCTTAATATCAGAACGATGCATAAGAAGTTTCCTTTAGAAAACTTTTGAATATCTCGAAATTATTCCTATCCCCGATAATTGCCTTCGCTCCGATTCCTTAACCCCGAACATGAAATATATTTCACATGATTAACTATAATTATATATTTTGTGATATTTGGCAATGGTAATTTATAATTAGAACAAATACGAAAATATTTAAATTAACAATATTTTACATGAAAAGAGGGAAATGCAATATTTTACTTTAAAAAAAAAATATCTATTCATTACTATGGCGGTACAAAGTATTTAATGAGTATAACTCTTACAGATGAAAATTAATGTTTAACAATTTAATGAATGTCGAGTATGATTGTATAACTAATCATAATAGTAAAGGCATAAGCAATTTATTTTCATTCATATGTTTTATTATTTTAAGTAAATATCTTAGAGCATTCTTCATGTCAGCTTTGATGTAGTTTGGAAATGAATAATTGTGTGTGTTGTCATTATGTCTGTTGATATTTTGTCTTGTTGATATTACCTTGTGTGGTGAGGCGCTACATAGGCTTTGCCTGTTGCTCAATACAATTCTATTTATCTTAAATAGAATATTGTTAATACATAAACATGGGTTTTAAGTTTGAAAATATTTTGATTTTCATATTTGCAAATGGAAAGATTTTCTTATATCCAACAATAACATAATAACAGTAGCTTAATGTATTCAATCTTAAAATCTTGTTTGAAAACAAATCATATTTTATTAAAATCCGACAATATTTACGTGCATGTTTTATTTCTCCGAATTAAACAAGTATATTGTTTATCGGTTGTTCTGTTTTGATTTCATTTTACTATCTTTTACTTTTTCTGTGTAGTAACTGAAACCACAGTGAACGTTTACTTCTAATACCCTAGATGACTTTGGATAACTTCAAGAAATGTCTAAATGAACTGTTTAACAAGAATGCAACTATTTTACTTACAAGCACTTGTGGCATCGAACCTTCTTTTTTCTTTTTTACTTATTTTGGTGATTAGTTTTGCTTTTAGAAAATTAAAATTTCTTTAAATTTCAATTCAAATATGACGACCTATATATCGTCAACCAGTATAATTACAGTATATCTACTTCTAGCACAGACGCATTTATCGGCTGTTCCGCATTACGACCGTCCACCTTATTTATACGACCAGGTAAACTAAATTGTTGACAGTAAAACCCACGTTTTGCGTAGGCCAAGCTTCGAATACAATACGGTTATTATGAAGCAAAATACACAAATCAGTCCATTTCAGTTATTATTTCGATGTAAAAGGTTTATAAAACGAAAATTACGCGAAATGATGTTATCATCTATGATAAGTTTATGGTGGGTCGATGCTAATACTGGTGGAGGTTTTCTCCACGAGGGTATCATGAGCTAGTAGTCAACACTTCTGTGATGACATGAATTGTCATTGATCATATTTATGAATTAACTGTTTACAAAACTTTGAATTTTTAGAAGTACTAAGGATTATTTACACCAGGAATATATTCCTTTAGCTGTATATAATTAAACTTTTCGGAATTTGGGATCATTAATGATCTTCAATTTCGTACTTTATTTGGTCTTTTTAACTTATTCGAGCGTCATTCATGAGTCTCTTGTGGACGAAACGCGCGCCTTGCGTATACAATTTTAACTCAGGTATCTATAATGAGTCTATATCACATTTAGATCCTCATGTCAATTGCAATATTCGTCGAACAACGTCGTGTAAAATTCAGTAACAAGACATATTAGACAGTAATGACTCTGAACACTGTATAACTTCTAAATGTCACACCAAGAACGGCAAACTCTGTAAACTTGACAACGGATGCTCGATTTACAAGTAATTTGACTACAAAATCTTACTTCATCAGGAGTTTCGATGATTTGAATTGTAAATCGACTTATCTTGTTTACGGATTTTACTGTAACCTTTGCGGATTGGTATATGTCGGTGAAACAAACGGAACTCCAAACGAAATAATGTTCGGCCATAGATCAGACATTAACTACAATGCAAATGACATTGTTTTTCAATATTTTAAGCAGTTTGATCATTCATTACTTTTAATGCGAATTCCCATCATCGACAAAATATACCACAGGACTAACAGTCCTAATGATCATATTGCAACACTCCTCTTGCGACAAAAGAAAGACTTATGGATTTTAGAATAGTAATTGCCACACTATATTGTTGTAAAGACAAAATATATGCTATAGGTATCTGATATGGTCAATTCTGTAGCTCGGGAACATGATGAATGTTTTCAACTCAGCTCCTCGGCGTAAAAATATCCATTGTAATCGTCATTATAGATTAATTGCTCTCCGTACCTAATGTATTTTTTGATGACATTCTGCAATCTATACAGATGATTTATGATTCATAACATCTACACGAAGCTATATTAACTACCCCTTTCGAAACTTCATTTTATTTACAAATTATATTTGGAAACGTTTTATAAAAATCCTCATTTTAACATATACAAACTAACAGCTATCATTAGGTATAATATAAATAAGAAGATGTGGTATAAGTGCCAATGAGACAACTCTCCATCCAAGTCTCAATGTATAAAAAGTTAACAGTTATAGATCAAAGTGCGGCCTTCAACACGGAGCCTTTGCTCACACCGAATAGTAAGCTATAATGGGTCGCAAAATGACTAGTGTAAAACAATTCAAACAAGAAAACTAACGGTCTAATCTATATAAAAATCGAGAAACGAGAAACACCTATGAACCACACCAACAAACGACAATCACTGAACAACAGGCTCCTAACATAGGACAGGTGAATAAAAATGCAGCGGGTTTAAACGTTTTAACAGGCTCCAACCTTCACCCTAACCCGAGACAGTAGTGTAACATTACAACATAAAAAGAAACACTATAAAATATTAATTGAAATGGCTTAACTCGATCAAAAAGACATTTAAACAAAAACAAGTAAACATACACAGAACGAATAAGTTTGATCTATAACACAATATAAATACAGTATTAAAACGTAGGTGCTTATATAACATAGACGTTACAGGTAGTAATAAAAAAGATGTAGGAAGAGTGTCAATAAGACAACTCTTATCTAGGACAAAATGGCGTTAAATAAAACAACGTACTCAGGTAATTGTAAATATAATAATTTTGTTGTATGGAAGAGTATGGAAGTAAACTTTTTTTTACAAAATTAATAAAGTAGAGACTATTCGTACCGGTTGTAATTGGAAAAAATGTTAGGAAGAAAAAATCTGGACGAAATCAATTTAGGCAATTTCCTTCATCATCAATCAGTTAAATCTAAAATATCTCCCTACTTTGAAGATAAGTTGGTTCCTATCATCTCTTAAACCTAAACCAAACTTATGGCTACTAAACTTTTTATCTAGAAAGACTTAAAACATGATCTCAATATTGATGACTTAAAGTCTGAAAATCCTGATTGCACTTATGCTAGTTCCCCATAACATTTACGTTAATACTGTTGACCTAACATAGTCAACAACACTTCTCTGCAAAACGTGTTAACAAAAGGTCTGACATACCTTCAACCTTTATCCATTATGCATTCAGTGGATGATTATGCTGGTCAATGTGATTAATGAGACAAACACTGTATATATCTTGCTGTAAAGTAGTTTATTCAAATTAGAATTTAACAAACTTAAAGGGTCTATGAGCACCTATTCTACAGCTATCATGAATGACCTAAATGTTGCTAAACACCTATCCTTCCTCCATGACAAATATGTTGTTTCCCCACATATAAAGCCATAAACTCAATCGTTTGTGTGTTTAAATTACATTACATCAACTGCTTGATAAAGAAATCAGGTATTGGTAATGACCACTTACCAACGGGAAATCGTGAATAATCATTGGTCTTTGGAATTTCAAACAGAGAAGCATAACTGGATCTTCTTCACTTTAGTGGATACTTATGTTACATAAGTGTTCTTACAAACAACGATATATTGCTGGGCTAAACTGAAAATGAGATTGAAATAATTTCTTCAACTTCTTACGTATAAAAATAAGTAAAATAACAAAAATACCGAACTCCATGGGAAATTCAAAACGGAGTCCTTTATAAAATGGCAAAATCAAAAGCTCAAACACATCAAACGAATGGAAAACAACTTTTATATTCCTGACTTGGTTCAGGCATTTCCTTATGTAGAAAATGGTGGATTAAACCTGGTTTTATAGCTAGCTAAACCTCTCACTTGTATGACTATCGCATAGAATTCCCTTATATTGACAACGATGTGTAAGCAAAACAAACAGATATAATAGGAAAAAAAGTCAAAAATTAGGGAACAGCAGTCAACATTGTAATATAATCTTAATCACTATAAAAACAATAAACTATTTCAACAAAGAAAACAAAATGGCATAAAGACACTCTATAGACAAAGTTACATAGGTAAAAATGAAAGACAAGAATAAAAAATTGACCATAGCAAAATAACACAAAAGCGGGATGTTTAAGTACCGAGCCACTCCAAAAGTATATTACCAAAAAATGGACTCAACAGTAAAGGTTAAAAATGTACAAGGCCAATAAAAAGAACATCATAACGCGTACATAAGATAATAAACCACGTCAGTACCTAGAATTTATAATTCAAGACCATCGTGTATTATTTGTGAAGTTGATACGGAATATTTATCAACAAGTTCTTGGTATCTTATAATGATTTTTTTTTTTGAAAAAGTACGTTCGTTGACATAAACTTGGCTCATCAACTTTCTGTTTAGACACTGGTGGCGTTTTATAAGGTCTTGGTAGCAGCTGCAAGCTCTTGAATACCGAATGAGTTGGGAAATGTATATCCCAAATGCAGGTGAAGTTGGTATATTGCTGCTAAGGTGGGTGAAATTTATAATTTCAAAATTAAAATTGTCTCGTTTGTCAAAGATTCTGGTACTGAGATGACCGTTTATGTCAAACTTGAGGTATTAGTCTAAAAATGAGGCAGAGGAAGCCGTGTCTGTATTTTCGTTTTTAATTTCTAGTTCTGGAGAATATATTAATGGAATTCAATCAGAAAAGTTTGGATTGGTAATGGAAAGAACATCATCAATATATCTATATGTGAAATTAAATGATCGGCCTCTTTGATCTTCTTATTTTTGACAAGTGTCTGAAGGAACTCCGACTCGTATGAAAATAAGACGATATCGGCAAGGAGAGGCGAACAGTTCGTTCCCATAGGAATGCCGACAAATTGTTGAAAAAGTCTACCTCCAAATTCAACAAATATGTTGTCAATAAGAAACTCCACATCACTTGTTCCTCTGTATAGCATGTTTTACCTGTTTGTTCACTATTAACAAAATATGCCGTATGGTATCCCAAAGCAATAATTTGTAGGGTATGCTACCATTTTTATATTGAAAAGCATTGTGGATTAAACCGACTTGTAACTTTATTCAAATGAGGCAGATTTCATACAGGAGCTCCTTCGAAAAAATGAAAATGAGATAGCATTATTCGTTCACATCATGTTCCGCAACAAAGATAATGTCATCTCACTAAAACTGTTGAAACTATGCTTAACAGATTAAATGTAATAATAAAGTATATCACAGATACAGTTAAGTCTACTTCATATTGATTAACATCTGGAAATAGACAATAAGGGTTGGTTAAGAACAAAAATTTAAGACAAAAGAGATTATTTCAGCTTTTCGAATGTGAACTTTCCATTTCTATGAGGCAACATTCTAAAAGCGCCCGCATATGAAGTTTATATCTACCTGTTGATATGATATTCCACAGCTTGTGTTTCCTTTAACGATTTCCTTGATAGAGGGTTACTGTTTACAAGGATGCTATGGAACTAAAGATTTCTAGTTCTAAAGTTGTATTCACACTTTGGAAGTATTACTGGGATCATCATGTATTGGTTGATCGTGATGAAAGTTATGTGTCACAGAAAGCCACTAGCCACGGATATGTTACAATTTTCATATTTATTCTCTCGTCCTCGATTCGTCGATTGTGACTTTACCGTCATTGAACTTTTGAAAATATTTAATGTTTACACTTAATGTTGACGTATGTTTGATGAATCTTTATCAAAGTATTTGGAGGATTTTTAGCTGCAACTTGGTATTAATTTCACGTAGATATTTTTCGTAATTATAGGTAACGGTATTGTGTGTACTCGATTATGCTTTCAAGCAACCATTGAAAGTAACCGTTGCACGAACGGTTGTAAACAAGATTTATTTCCCCTGAAATCGTAAAGGTAAAAAGTAGCTAAAATATAAAGCAGATTTAAAATCTATCTTATTTTCGCTGGTTATGTTAATAATACAATAAAGAATAAATTGATTGGAATCTTCTGTAGGCTTTTAGAAAACTTGAATAAAATAAGAGCCATGTTAAGATACAAAATTAACCTCATTTATAGTGTATTAATGATGAAATGATAATAACATCATAACACCCTGCGCTGGATTTAAGACCTCAATTCTAAATTCGCTCTCAAAATTGTTTAATACACATATTCAATTACAACCAATATTAAAACAAGTATGTTTTAACATTCTTACATTTTTCGACATTTTCACAAAAATTGTCTTACACATGAATGACAAATTGTACCTATAATAAATGTAGGAAGAAAGGGTCAAAATCATAAAATACGCTCGTTAACTTTTTCAAGAAGTGTGGCAGTGCAATTTACATAATTATGTAACAATTGTTAGATTTTTTAAAATAATTCTAGACATTAGTTGTTATTTTTTCATCGGCAATAAGGTCGAAAATATACATTTTTCAATATTTTTCAGTTTTATTCTTTTAGAATGGACTTCTAGAAAAAAAAATCTTCAGTTGTTGAACATGAATGGTGCCCTTTTCTCAGTCAATATGAAACCCAGCTCTCAAATCTTTCAAGAAAAAAGTCTTTATTATCAAAATTTAATTTTTCTTAAATAATAATAACTAGTTTCAAAATCATGCAAGAGCTATATTGAAAAATCGACACAATTTTGACATGTTGACGTATAGAACCAACATCAATAACAGATGTTTAAGAAAATCGTTCATAGATAGTATTTTAATTATTCCAAATTATGTTTATACATAAGATTTTTTATATATATAAACAAAACAAAAACACTACATAACAGAAACAGAAACGCAAATCCATATTTAAAATTTAAGGGCCATCCATCTCAACTCAGTTTATGTAAGGTCTGTTTGATTCATGCGCTTGTGCACTACCTAAATAATCTTGTATACAATCATAAGCAAACTATTCTAGAAACGGTGAAATCGCTAACAAATGAAAAGTAAAGCTATATTTTGCTTATATGCAGTTCGATATCCTAATTATTATAATGATCAATAAAATAATATCATTCATTAAATGAAACCTCTACAACAACACTAACGGTTGAGTTACGTACCAACCGTACCTGATATGTAGTAAATCGGGAAATCTCTACTAGATTGTAAAATTGTAAACTGTTCTAGAAACGGTGAAATCGCTAATAAATGAAAAGTAAATCTATATTTTGCTGATATGCAATTTGATATCTTAAAATTTATAATGATCAATAAAATAATCGAAAGCATTAAATTATACCTCCAAAACAACACTAACGGTTGGGTTACGTACCAACCGTACCTGATACGTAGCAAATCGGGAAATAGATTCATGCATTCAATGTTTAAACACTAAACAATGTGTGCAAGTGTTTTAAATTGAAATAAAGCTAATGTACTATTGCATTGATGTGTTAAAAAAAAGGCGTTGTCTCATTGAGCTAAATTCGGTCTGGTGTAAGTATAGTCAACACTAAAACTAAACTATATTACCTTCCCATTAATAAAAATCAATGTTTAAATGTAGTTTTAATCTGGTTTTGACAACATGTAGTCGATACTCAATGTAGGCCTTGTGTGGGTTAAGTGTACATAAAACTAAATATTAAAGGGGCATTAGTTACGAAATATGAAAAAATTAGAATATGATTTAGTTTGGTTCAATCATTAATAAAGTGAAATAATGAAACATTAGTTCGCTTTTAGAAGTTAATTTGGTTCAATTTTGTCAAAATAAGCAAAGAAACATCGCTGATGTATAATTCACTTGCAAGTGAATAATTCGACCTCATTGAATCCGTATTCATGTGACCTTCAATTGAACCCATTAGCTAGAGATTGGTGACGCATGTTTAGTCGTGTTCAGCCATTAAAAGGAAAAGAATGTCAACATTGAAAGTGAAACAAAGGTGAAACATTTCGTTGACTGATTCGATCCACAAAAAATCATTCTTATACAGGTAAAAACGATAATAAACGTATTTTGTTAACCTACAACATGAAATCAAACAGACATAGAAAAATCCAATTGCACGAGGTCGCTATCTATTTATATTTAAGTTTATGTTTATATCGGTTAATATGACCGATCTGCCTATTTTTGTACATAAAAATGAATTTGATCATTTTAAGGCCGGACTTGTCTTCCTCACAAAATCATGTTAAGCACTAAAAATTAAATATCCTTATTTGATTTTCAGTAGCAGGGGAGATTTTTTGCTGATAAAATATTCATTTTACATATGGTGATACAGTCTGTAGTATGTCTTATTCATTTAGCGCGAAAATTATTGTCACTGTATGTATACAACTATTTCTTGCAATGTCCGGTATTTTGTAGGACAAATTATTCATTTTCATAGTGTCTAGGACAAGGGTATGTTTTACAGTTAGGATCATTCCAGAATATTCATTTACAAAATCACCACAAGGGTGACTGGAGAATAGGAATATGATCACTAAAGTTTTCTTCCGATCGACAGTAAAACCCTTGCTAATTTGGCTGTGCGGAATGTACAAGTAAGCAGCCATATATAGTCAGAAAGAGGACTTTTAATCCGATGCCTCGCATAGAGAGAGTGCCTGGCTCTGTGCTCGTTAAGAACCCTTGCAACAACCCTTTGAGGGGTCCGTAGGTGGCTTGTTGCCAGGCAAAATTATATTCCCTATATTACTTATATACTCCCGTTTTCAAATGGCTGTCTAAATTTCCCAGATCTTCATTCCGGACGACTGCTAATAAAGGACCTACCTATTGTATTTGATGTGAATTTGTTCTTGTCCTTAGCGTGTATTAAATATTTGCCACTGGACGATAAGCAATCATTTCCAAAGTCATTTTCTTGCTGGTAATCACGCTGCTATAAACTTCTTGTACATCTTGCAATTGTGTTATTGAGCTATGGTAATTTTTTGTATTCTTGTCTTTCATTTTTCCTTATGTGCTTTGTCTATATGCCATTTTGTATTTCTTTGTTGACATATTTGTTTTTATAGTGATTAAGTTTATAACACAATATTGAGTGCTGTACCCCTATTTTTGACATTTTTACCTATTATGTCGGTTTGTTTTGTTCACACATTGTTGTCAATATAATGGAATTGTGTGCGACTGTCATACAAGTGAGAGGTTTAGCTAGCTATAAAAACAGGTTTAATCCACCATTTTCTACATAAGGAAATGCCTGTACCAAGTCAAAATATGACAGTTGTTTTCCATTCGTTTGATGTGTTTGAGCTTTTGCCATTTAATAAGGGACTTTCCGTTTTGAATTTTCCTTGGAGTTTGAATTTTTTGTTATTTTACTTTGTACGTTACATGAAATCTTTAGAACTTTCAAAGTTCTTCATATCAATATAGAACGAGTTTCTCAAGATACTGATCATTCAATATCTTGGGACAAACCATTTTTTTAATACTTTAACAAAAAAAACAAACAATATTCAATCAAATTGTCCTCATGGTATTTAAGTTTGGTTAGTGTTTGTGACTTTTACTCCAGATAATTACGTTGTTTTTGTTCATTATAAAAAATTCAAGTTCCGCGTAGGACTCCAACTCATTCGGGTCTCAAATGCACATAAGAAAATTGAACTGTGCTTGATTAACGTTTAATTTTATTATTTACAATTCAGTAATATTGATATTATTGAAGGGTATGAAAATTGACATCTGCTGATTTTTTAAAAACCGAATATTTTTAACCGGAAACGTAAATGTTGATCAATTACATGTTAACTGCGTGCGTTAGGATGTTCTGGAAACAAAAGAGTGAACTTCATTTTCATTTGACAAATGCAGTAGCCTTAATGCTTTCTATAACTTGGCTCACTTGATACAAAAGTATTATATCCGTCGCTAATTGACAGTTTAATTGGAAAAAGATTCAATCATTCAATGCTTAAACACTAAAACATGTCTGCAAGTGTTTTAAAATGTAATGATAGAACAATCAAGATAATCTGCTATTGCATTGATTTGTTAAAAAATAAGATTGTTTGATGCCAGTGGATAAAAAAGATATCATGAAATATTCCAATTGAAAATGTGCTTGAAACCACGAGGAAAACAACAATAACAAAAAACCCTAAAGCTAAGTTTTAGAGAATTAACTTTCATACATAAAGAAAATACCATTATAATAAGGATTATTGCTAATTTCTACTTCCTTTGGTGTCTGGTGGAAATCTTTTTTCATTGGAAACCACATCTTCTTATTTTTATGTTGACAACAACCTCAAACCGCAAACATTAAACAATTAAATGTAGATAAAATGTTTTGTGTGACAACTGATATGCCTTAATTATTCAAGTATCTGTAGGAAAAAGAAATTAAAAAAAAAGGAAAATACGGGCTTGTATTGTCATTTTGATGGAGTTAATCCATTTCAATTGATATTTTTTTTTTGTGTTTTTTTATGTTGTAATGTTATATCACTGTTTCAGGTTAGGGTGAAGGTTGGCGCCTGTTATAACGTTTAAACCCGCTGCATTTTTATGCACCTGTCCTAAGTCAGGAGCCTGTTGTTCAGTGGTTGTCGTTTGTTGGTGTGGTTCATAAGTGTTTCTCGTTTTCTATATAGATTAGATCGTTGTTTTCCTGTTTGAATTGTTTTACACTAGCTTTTTTGGGCCCTTAACAGCTTGCTGATCGGTGTAAGCCAAGGCTCCATGTTGAAGGCCGTACTTTAACCTATAATTGACTTTTTACACATTGTGACTTGGATGGATAGTTGTCTCATTGGCACTCATACCATTATCTTCTTATTTATAATTAATTAGTTAATAAGTGGGAAATGAACATTGTAAGATTTTGTTGAACAATTGATGAGCTGTCTTTTTTAATGATAAGACATATCAATATAGTGTAAATCTAACCCCTCTCAATGAGCTAATCTTAAGGACACTCAAACGACACCAAAAGATGTTATGACACAAACCGTTATGTCAAACGAAATAGTTTAAGAATTGATGTTGTTCATTAAATCTGTGAGTGACAATATACTACCATTACTTACCTACGTGTTTATGCGTACATTATACCATACCTAATTTGCTTCTACCTCAGTGACCAATACAATCACTTTCTCTATTGTTTCCTCGATATTTAGTCCAATATTTCAAGATGTAAAGGTGCAAGTTTATGCATTAACAATAGAGAAAGTGCAATATAACAAGCTTTTCTTATTTAGCGCTGTGCTATTTGATACACCAAATAGGCAAACAATAGAGATTTTAGTGAAAGTAGACCCACGTTACCTGGATTTCAACTACCTTAAGGCCTAGAAAACATAGGTTGTATGGGCTTGGCAAACTAAATTTTAAAATCAGATTGATTATTTATTGAAATAAACATGATTTTAAAAGAAATATTTTGTCGACACATGTGCTATTCGTTTCTAGTCCCAAAACCAATGGAGATTGGCCTGTTGTCATGAAATTTCAAATTGAAATAACACTGAAATGTTTACCCATTGTTTACGTTATAACAAAAACACATTTAGATTAATTAATAAACAAAACAAACAGGCGCCCTTTTGGGGCCTTATTAAATGAGAAATGCTCTCTCTTTATATATATATTTGTGCTATATTTAGACCCCTCTACCAAGAAATTTGTTTTGCATGCACACGTATAAAAAATGCGATTTTTATCCAACGCAATCATAGGTTTGAACACCGTTTTCAATTTAGACTTGTTTATATTTTTTCGTTTGGGCTTATACTAAATTTTCCTTCGGATGTATATGATCCGTTCATCCTATTTCGACTCTTTAAAATTCAAGAGTCTATCCTAAATTGAGGTAAATTTTATGGCCTTCCAAATACTGTTTCGATCCCTAACATCACTGAAGAGACATTAATTGTCGAAATCCGGATATGGTGTACTAATTTTGGCACTTTTTGTTAGCGGTATACCATCTTTTCCGCAAGTTTATTGTTTTCTGTTTGGTATTAGATTAATAATTTTTAAAGATCCATTTTGTTACTTCTTGTGATCCGTTTATTTGGCAATCGCCAATGGTAGTCAGCAGGGTTTAAGAACATCAGTTGTTCGACCTGTTATTCAAATGCGTTTTGTTAAAATATACTTTTCCACTTTTTTTGGTCTTTTGGAAAATATATATATATATATATAAGTACATATAAATAGCAACACATAACATACAAATCTATGGGAGTGTGGATTAATCAGTACAGAGATTAATACAATTACACAAATAAAATTATAGATTGCCTAACAATGTAATTTAAGCACACTATTTAGTATGTAAATATTAGAATGTTTAAAATATTTACAAAACGATAAAAATAAACGCAATATTTCGCTAGACCAACTAGCTTTATCAAGCGTGCATCTATCCAGGTGAAATCGGATGTAGATGATAAGCCAATGCCTGGCTGAAGGGGATACCACGGGAGCAGTGTTTAGGATGGCAACTTTTAAGAGAAAGAAACTGTATCCCATTCAGCCAGGCATTGTGAATCAAGAGAATATGCTCTACCGAAAATAAACAAAATGCTAGATTTGGACAACTACGCAAGCATCTAGTTGAGGATACAATAACAACATCATTGATACAGCTTTCCAAATATAAATATAAGGTTGGTATCTGTAAATGAAGCTTTCGGTGGCCGGGTGTTACCTTCCACGTCAGTTTTAATCTAGCGTCGTACTACAGTACATGATATATAAGGCATGGAGATGTAATTTTACAGATCAGCTAAATTATCTATAGTAAAGGATCCTACAAATTAATGTAAGATACAGTCACAGAAAATAATTATATTTATGAGTACGTCTGAGCCAGTGACAACTCTACAACAGATTTATCCATCGGATCACCAGCAGTGATGGTGATACATGGCTGTGTACATATGTATATACAACTCGTCTAAACATCAACTCAACAATGTTAGATCTGTAAATTTGCTTTCGCAAATTTTTGTTCTTCCTCGCCGGGATTCGAACCCATGCTACTGAGATATCGTGACACCAAATCGCCTGCACTGTAGCCGTCCCGCTAGACCACACGACCACCTGGGCTTCAAAAATGAAGCTTTCGGTGGCCGGGTGTTACCTTTCCACGTCAGTTTTAATCTAGCGTCGTACTACAGTACATGATATATAAGGCATGGAGATGTAATTTTACAGATCAGCTAAATTATCTATAGTAAAGGATCCTACAAATTAATGTAAGATACAGTCACAGAAAATAATTATATTTATAAGTACGTCTGAGCCAGTGACAACTCTACAACAGATTTATCCATCGGATCACCAGCAGTGATGGTGATACATGGCTGTGTACATTATGTATACAACTCGTCTAAACATCAACTCAACAATGTTAGATCTGTAAATTTGCTTTCGCAAATTTTTGTTCTTCCTCGCCTGGGGATTCGAACCCATGCTACTGAGATATCGTGACACCAATCGCCTGCACTGTCTGAGCCAGTGCCGTCCATCGGATCAGCTAGACCACACGACCACCTGCAAATTTTTTGTTCTTCCTCGCCGGTTCGAACCCAAAAATGAAGCTTTCGGTGGCCGGGTGTTACCTTCCACGTCAGTTTTAATCTAGCGTCGTACTACAGTACATGATATATAAGGCATGGAGATGTAATTTTACAGATCAGCTAAATTATCTATAGTAAAGGATCCTACAAATTAATGTAAGATACAGTCACAGAAAATAATTATATTTATAAGTACGTCTGAGCCAGTGACAACTACAACAGATTTATCCATCGGATCACCAGCAGTGATGGTGATACATGGCTGTGTACATTATGTATATACAACTCGTCTAAACATCAACTCAACAATGTTAGATCTGTAAATTTGCTTTCAAATTTTTGTTCTTCCTCGCCGATTCGAACCCATGCTACTGAGATATCGTGACACCAAATCGCCTGCACTGTAGCCGTCCCGCTAGACCCACGACCACCTGGGCTTCAAAATGAAGCTTTCGGTGGCCGGGTGTTACCTTCCACGTCAGTTTTAATCTAGCGTCGTACTACAGTACATGATATATAAGGCATGGAGATGTAATTTTACAGATCAGCTAAATTATCTATAGTAAAGGATCCTACAAATTAATGTAAATACAGTCACAGAAAATAATTATATTTATAAGTACGTCTGAGCCAGTGACAACTCTACAACAGATTTATCCATCGGATCACCAGCAGTGATGGTGATACATGGCTGTGTACATTATGTATATACAACTCGTCTAAACATCAACTCAACAATGTTAGATCTGTAAATTTGCTTTCGCAAATTTTTTGTTCTTCCCTCGCCGGGATTCGAACCCATGCTACTGAGATATCGTGACACCAAATCGCCTGCACTGTAGCCGTCCCGCTAGACCACACGACCACCTGGGCTTCAAAAAATGAAGCTTTCGGTGGCCGGGTACCTTTCCACGTCAGTTTTAATCTAGCGTCGTACTACAGTACATGATATATAAGGCATGGAGATGTAATTTTACAGATCAGCTAAATTATCTATAGTAAAGGATCCTACAAATTAATGTAAGATACAGTCACAGAAAATAATTATATTTATAAGTACGTCTGAGCCAGTGACAACTCTACAACAGATTTATCCATCGGATCACCAGCAGTGATGGTGATACATGGCTGTGTACATTATGTATATACAACTCGTCTAAACATCAACTCAACAATGTTAGATCTGTAAATTTGCTTTCGCAATTTTTGTTCTTCCTCGCCGGTTCGAACCCATGCTACTGAGATATCGTGACACAAATCGCCTGCACTGTAGCCGTCCCGCTAGACCACACGACCACCTGGGCTTCAAAAATGAAGCTTTCGGTGGCCGGGTGTTACCTTTCCACGTCAGTTTTAATCTAGCGTCGTACTGTACATGATATATAAGGCATGGAGATGTAATTTTACAGATCAGCTAAATTATCTATAGTAAAGGATCCTACAAATTAATGTAAGATACAGTCACAGAAAATAATTATATTTATAAGTACGTCTGAGCCAGTGACAACTCTACAACAGATTTATCCATCGGATCACCAGCAGTGATGGTGATACATGGCTGTGTACATTATGTATATACAACTCGTCTAAACATCAACTCAACAATGTTAGATCTGTAAATTTGCTTTCGCAAATTTTTGTTCTTCCTCGCCGGGATTCGAACCCATGCTACTGAGATATCGTGACACCAAATCGCCTGCACTGTAGCCGTCCCGCTAGACCACGACCACCTGGGCTTCAAAAATGAAGCTTTCGGTGGCCGGGTGTTACCTTTCCACGTCAGTTTTAATCTAGCGTCGTACTACAGTACATGATATATAAGGCATGGAGATGTAATTTTACAGATCAGCTAAATTATCTATAGTAAAGGATCCTACAAATTAATGTAAGATACAGTCACAGAAAATAATTATATTTATAAGTACGTCTGAGCCAGTGACAACTCTACAACAGATTTATCCATCGGATCACCAGCAGTGATGGTGATACATGGCTGTGTACATTATGTATATACAACTCGTCTAAACATCAACTCAACAATGTTAGATCTGTAAATTTGCTTTCGCAAATTTTTGTTCTTCCTCGCCGGGATTCGAACCCATGCTACTGAGATATCGTGACACCAAATCGCCTGCACTGTAGCCGTCCCGCTAGACCACACGACCACCTGGGCTTCAAAAATGAAGCTTTCGGTGGCCGGGTGTTACCTTTCCACGTCAGTTTTAATCTAGCGTCGTACTACAGTACATGATATATAAGGCATGGAGATGTAATTTTACAGATCAGCTAAATTATCTATAGTAAAGGATCCTACAAATTAATGTAAGATACAGTCACAGAAAATAATTATATTTATAAGTACGTCTGAGCCAGTGACAACTCTACAACAGATTTATCCATCGGATCACCAGCAGTGATGGTGATACATGGCTGTGTATTATGTATATACAACTCGTCTAAACATCAACTCAACAATGTTAGATCTGTAAATTTGCTTTCGCAAATTTTTGTTCTTCCTCGCCGGGATTCGAACCCATGCTACTGAGATATCGTGACACCGTCTCGCCTGCACTGTAGCCGTCCCGCTAGACCACACGACCACCTGGGCTTCAAAAATGAAGCTTTCGGTGGCCGGGTGTTACCTTTCCACGTCAGTTTAATCTAGCGTCGTACTACAGTACATGATATATAAGGCATGGAGATGTAATTTTACAGATCAGCTAAATTATCTATAGTAAAGGATCCTACAAATTAATGTAAATACAGTCACAGAAAATAATTATATTTATAAGTACGTCTGAGCCAGTGACAACTCTACAACAGATTTATCCATCGGATCACCAGCAGTGATGGTGATACATGGCTGTGTACATTATGGATATACAACTCGTCTAAACATCAACTCAACAATGTTGAGTAAATTTGCTTTCGCAAATTTTTTTGTTCTTCCTCGCCGGGATTCGAACCCGCTACTGAGATATCAGCACCAAATCGCCACACTGTAGCCGTCCGCTAGACCACGACCACCTGGGCTTCAAAAATGAAGCTTCGGTGGCGGTATTACCTTTCCACGTCAGTTTTAATCTGGCGTCGTACTACAGTACATGATATATAAGGCATGGAGATGTAATTTTAGAGATCAGCTAAATTATCTATAGTAAAGGATCCTACAAATTAATGTAAGATACAGTCCAGGTGGTCGTTGGTCTAGCGGGACGGCTACAGTGCAGGCGATTTGGTGTCACGATATCTCAGTAGCATGGGTTCGAATCCCGGCGAGGAAGAACAAAAATTTGCGAAAGCAAATTTACAGATCTAACATTGTTGAGTTGATGTTTAGACGAGTTACATAACGTATACAGCCATGTATCACCATCACTGCTGGTGATCCGATGGATAAATCTGTTGTAGAGTTGTCACTGGCTCAGACGTACTTATAAATATAATTTTACTGTGACTGTATCTACATTAATTTGTAGGATCCTTTACTATAGATAATTTAGCTGATCTGTAAAATTACATCTCCATGCCTATATATCATGCTACTGTAGTACGACGCTAGATTAAACTGACGTGGAAAGGTAACACCTGGCCACCGAAAGCTTCATTTTTGAAGCCCAGGTGGTCGTGGTCTAGCGGACGGCTACAGTGCAGGCGACGGTGTCACGATATCTCAGTAGCATGGGTTCGAACCCGGCGAGGGAAGAACAAAAATTATGAAAGCAAATTACAGATCTAACATTGTTGATTGATGTTTAGTATATATATATATATATATATATAAATATAAGGTTGGTATCTGTAGCAAACCATACAACTCAAAGATAATGTTTCGTTGGACTATATTTCTTTAAAACAAGATAATGCGTCATTGCTTCCGATTTTGCAAACTTACACGAGCAAGAAGGATAATACGTTTTAAAAATTTGAATTCTATCAGATATTGCATGCTTGATAATCAAACGGCCAAAACTTTAATTTATAATGGCATGAAATAAAAGAAAACTAACAGGAGACATGGGTACATGCTATGGAAATTGATGGCTTTCGGTAATTTGATATTTGAATTACATCATTGAGAATTTCAAGATGTCATTTTATATAAAGATATCCAACTGTTGATAAAGCTAATTACAAATTTTTATTGTATTTTCAAAATATTAGCACCATTTTTTTGCTTATAATGTTTGATTTTTCACATTGAGTTTTGTATCTTTACGTAATACAGAACAATTAAAGGTCTTTTCATTATGAGGTTGATGTTTATAAAAGAAAGATAAAAAGTTAAAATGGACACTTAAGGTCAGAGTACAAAGAAATAGGCTATGTCTAAGGTTTTAGTAGAATTTTGCATTCAATTTTGGGTCGTAAACCTATAACTGCAAAATCGAAAAAAAAATAATGTATCTATCTCTTTATTTTAAAAATAGGTGACATTTTGTATAGAAAACACTTTAAATCGGTAAACTAGAGGCTCTAAAGCCTAGCTGTGTCGCATCTGCATCTTCCACAATGGCCACTTTTAGTAAAACTCATCATTAAAGGGGATCAACTCTATAAAGTATGGTGGCCGGTTAGGCCATTTCGCGTTTTCGCCTTCATATTCTATAGGGCGAAAACGCGAAAACGCAAAATCGCGAAGTCGAAAACGCGAAAACGCGAAGTGCGAAAACGCGAAATCGGTTTCGCGTTTTCGCGTTTTCGACTTCGTGATTTCGCGTTTTCGCGTTTTCGCCCTATAGATTATGAAAGGCGAAAACGCGAAAACGCGAAATGGCCTTAACCGGCCACCATAATAAAGAGTAAACTGACAATTTAAATCAACATGTTTTAGATATAATTTTTCCTTTCTTAAGTTTCTATTCATCTATTTATTTTTCTATCAACAAATATGAAAATCATTAATAGATCTTGTCTTGCTGATCATTTGTGCTATTTAAAATTTCTATCTATCTATTACAGTTTTCAAGATAATAGGCAAAATGGGGAAAAATTGTCGATAAAGGGTAGTAACTTCAATAAGGAGTCGTCTTACAATTTTGGTTATGTTGACTTATTTTAGATCTTATCTTGCTGATCATTTTGCTTTTAAAGTTTCTATTTAACTTTTAATATTATTTTTAGATATTAAACAATAACGCAAAAATTGGTAAAATCGTCAATAAAAGGCAATTACTCTATGAGTCTTCTGACGATATTGGTTATTTCCTTATTTGTAGATCTTGTCTTGTTGATCATTTTGAATTAACGTTTCTGTGTATCTATAATTTTCGAGATAATAGGAAAACGTTTAGTAATGGTAAAATTCGTCCTTTAGGGGCAATTGCTCGTGCAAGAAGTCGTCTGACAGGTCTGACGTTAATGAACAATAGTTAGAGCTCAAAATTCTAAACTATTTTGATCTTGTCAGAATTTCTTTATTTAAAGCGGTTTTCAAAATAATAAAGCAAAACTTACATTTTACCCCTATGACTGAAGAGACATTAATTGTCGAAATCCGGATATGGTGTACTAATTTTGCACTTTTTGTTAGCGGTATACCATCTTTTCCGCAAGTTTATTGTTTTCTGTTTGGTATTAGATTAATAATTTTAAAGATCCATTTTGTTACTTCTTGTGATCCGTTTATTTGGCAATCGCCAATGGTAGTCAGCAGGGTTTAAGAACATCAGTTGTTCGACCTGTTATTCAAATGCGTTTTGTTAAAATATACTTTTCACTTTTTGGTCTTTTGGAAAATATATATATATATATAAGTACATATAAATAGCAACACATAACATACAAATCTAGGGAGTGTGGATTAATCAGTACAGAGATTAATGCTATTACACAAATAAAATTATAGATTGCCTAACAATGTAATTTAAGCACACTATTTAGTATGTAAATATTAGAATGTTTAAAATATTTACAAAACAAAAAATAAACGCAATATTTCGCTAGACCAACTAGCTTTATCAAGCGTGCATCTATCTAGGTGAAATCGGATGTAGATGATAAGCCAATGCCTGGCTGAAGGATACCACGGGAGCAGTGTTTAGGATGGCAACTTTTAAGAGAAAGAAACTGTATCCCATTCAGCCAGGCATTGTGAATCAAGAGAATATGCTCTACCGAAAATAAACAAAATGCTAGATTTGGACAACTACGCAAGCATCTAGTTGAGGATACAATAACAACATCATTGATATAGCTTTCCAAATATATATATATATATATATATATATATATATATAACAACTCAACAATGTTAGATCTGTAAATTTGCTTTCGCAAATTTTTGTTCTTCCTCGCCGGGTTCGAACCCATGCTACTGAGATATCGTGACACCAAATCGCCTGCACTGTAGCCGTCCCGCTAGACCACACGACCACCTGGGCTTCAAAAATGAAGCTTTCGGTGGCCGGGTGTTACCTTTCCACGTCAGTTTTAATCTAGCGTCGTACTACAGTACATGATATATAAGGCATGGAGATGTAATTTTACAGATCAGCTAAATTATCTATAGTAAAGGATCCTACAAATTAATGTAAGATACAGTCACAGAAAATAATTATATTTATAAGTACGTCTGAGCCAGTGACAACTCTACAACAGATTTATCCATCGGATCACCAGCAGTGATGGTGATACATGGCTGTGTACATTATGTATATACAACTCGTCTAAACATCAACTCAACAATGTTAGATCTGTAAATTTGCTTTCGCAAATTTTTGTTCTTCCTCGCCGGGATTCGAACCCATGCTACTGAGATATCGTGACACCAAATCGCCTGCACTGTAGCCGTCCCGCTAGACCACACGACCACCTGGGCTTCAAAAATGAAGCTTTCGGTGGCCGGGTGTTACCTTCCACGTCAGTTTTAATCTAGCGTCGTACTACAGTACATGATATATAAGGCATGGAGATGTAATTTTACAGATCAGCTAAATTATCTATAGTAAAGGATCCTACAAATTAATGTAAGATACAGTCACAGAAAATAATTATATTTATGAGTACGTCTGAGCCAGTGACAACTCTACAACAGATTTATCCATCGGATCACCAGCAGTGATGGTGATACATGGCTGTGTACATTATGTATATACAACTCGTCTAAACATCAACTCAACAATGTTAGATCTGTAAATTTGCTTTCGCAAATTTTTGTTCTTCCTCGCCGGGATTCGAACCCATGCTACTGAGATATCGTGACACCAAATCGCCTGCACTGTAGCCGTCCCGCTAGACCACACGACCACCTGGGCTTCAAAAATGAAGCTTTCGGTGGCCGGGTGTTACCTTTCCACGTCAGTTTTAATCTAGCGTCGTACTACAGTACATGATATATAAGGCATGGAGATGTAATTTTACAGATCAGCTAAATTATCTATAGTAAAGGATCCTACAAATTAATGTAAGATACAGTCACAGAAAATAATTATATTTATGAGTACGTCTGAGCCAGTGACAACTCTACAACAGATTTATCCATCGGATCACCAGCAGTGATGGTGATACATGGCTGTGTACATTATGTATATACAACTCGTCTAAACATCAACTCAACAATGTTAGATCTGTAAATTTGCTTTCGCAAATTTTTGTTCTTCCTCGCCGGGATTCGAACCCATGCTACTGAGATATCGTGACACCAAATCGCCTGCACTGTAGCCGTCCCGCTAGACCCACGACCACCTGGGCTTCAAAAATGAAGCTTTCGGTGGCCGGGTGTTACCTTTCCACGTCAGTTTTAATCTAGCGTCGTACTACAGTACATGATATATAAGGCATGGAGATGTAATTTTACAGATCAGCTAAATTATCTATAGTAAAGGATCCTACAAATTAATGTAAGATACAGTCACAGAAAATAATTATATTTATAAGTACGTCTGAGCCAGTGACAACTCTACAACAGATTTATCCATCGGATCACCAGCAGTGATGGTGATACATGGCTGTGTACATTATGTATATACAACTCGTCTAAACATCAACTCAACAATGTTAGATCTGTAAATTTGCTTTCGCAAATTTTTGTTCTTCCTCGCCGGATTCGAACCCATGCTACTGAGATATCGTGACACCAAATCGCCTGCACTGTAGCCGTCCCGCTAGACACACGACCACCTGGGCTTCAAAAATGAAGCTTTCGGTGGCCGGGTGTTACCTTCCACGTCAGTTTTAATCTAGCGTCGTACTACAGTACATGATATATAAGGCATGGAGATGTAATTTTACAGATCAGCTAAATTATCTATAGTAAAGGATCCTACAAATTAATGTAAGATACAGTCACAGAAAATAATTATATTTATAAGTACGTCTGAGCCAGTGACAACTCTACAACAGATTTATCCATCGGATCACCAGCAGTGATGGTGATACATGGCTGTGTACATTATGTATATACAACTCGTCTAAACATCAACTCAACAATGTTAGATCTGTAAATTTGCTTTCGCAAATTTTTGTTCTTCCTCGCCGGGATTCGAACCCATGCTACTGAGATATCGTGACACCAAATCGCCTGCACTGTAGCCGTCCCGCTAGACCACACGACCACCTGGGCTTCAAAAATGAAGCTTTCGGTGGCCGGGTGTTACCTTCCACGTCAGTTTTAATCTAGCGTCGTACTACAGTACATGATATATAAGGCATGGAGATGTAATTTTACAGATCAGCTAAATTATCTATAGTAAAGGATCCTACAAATTAATGTAAGATACAGTCACAGAAAATAATTATATTTATAAGTACGTCTGAGCCAGTGACAACTCTACAACAGATTTATCCATCGGATCACCAGCAGTGATGGTGATACATGGCTGTGTACATTATGTATATACAACTCGTCTAAACATCAACTCAACAATGTTAGATCTGTAAATTTGCTTTCGCAAATTTTTGTTCTTCCTCGCCGGGATTCGAACCCATGCTACTGAGATATCGTGACACCAAATCGCCTGCACTGTAGCCGTCCCGCTAGACCACACGACCACCTGGGCTTCAAAAATGAAGCTTTCGGTGGCCGGGTGTTACCTTTCCACGTCAGTTTTAATCTAGCGTCGTACTACAGTACATGATATATAAGGCATGGAGATGTAATTTTACAGATCAGCTAAATTATCTATAGTAAAGGATCCTACAAATTAATGTAAGATACAGTCACAGAAAATAATTATATTTATAAGTACGTCTGAGCCAGTGACAACTCTACAACAGATTTATCCATCGGATCACCAGCAGTGATGGTGATACATGGCTGTGTACATTATGTATATACAACTCGTCTAAACATCAACTCAACAATGTTAGATCTGTAAATTTGCTTTCGCAAATTTTTGTTCTTCCTCGCCGGGATTCGAACCCATGCTACTGAGATATCGTGACACCAAATCGCCTGCACTGTAGCCGTCCCGCTAGACCACACGACCACCTGGGCTTCAAAAATGAAGCTTTCGGTGGCCGGGTGTTACCTTTCCACGTCAGTTTTAATCTAGCGTCGTACTACAGTACATGATATATAAGGCATGGAGATGTAATTTTACAGATCAGCTAAATTATCTATAGTAAAGGATCCTACAAATTAATGTAAGATACAGTCACAGAAAATAATTATATTTATAAGTACGTCTGAGCCAGTGACAACTCTACAACAGATTTATCCATCGGATCACCAGCAGTGATGGTGATACATGGCTGTGTACATTATGTATATACAACTCGTCTAAACATCAACTCAACAATGTTAGATCTGTAAATTTGCTTTCGCAAATTTTTGTTCTTCCTCGCCGGGATTCGAACCCATGCTACTGAGATATCGTGACACCAAATCGCCTGCACTGTAGCCGTCCCGCTAGACCACACGACCACCTGGGCTTCAAAAATGAAGCTTTCGGTGGCCGGGTGTTACCTTTCCACGTCAGTTTTAATCTAGCGTCGTACTACAGTACATGATATATAAGGCATGGAGATGTAATTTTACAGATCAGCTAAATTATCTATAGTAAAGGATCCTACAAATTAATGTAAGATACAGTCACAGAAAATAATTATATTTATAAGTACGTCTGAGCCAGTGACAACTCTACAACAGATTTATCCATCGGATCACCAGCAGTGATGGTGATACATGGCTGTGTACATTATGTATATACAACTCGTCTAAACATCAACTCAACAATGTTAGATCTGTAAATTTGCTTTCGCAAATTTTTGTTCTTCCTCGCCGGGATTCGAACCCATGCTACTGAGATATCGTGACACCAAATCGCCTGCACTGTAGCCGTCCCGCTAGACCACACGACCACCTGGGCTTCAAAAATGAAGCTTTCGGTGGCCGGGTGTTACCTTTCCACGTCAGTTTTAATCTAGCGTCGTACTACAGTACATGATATATAAGGCATGGAGATGTAATTTTACAGATCAGCTAAATTATCTATAGTAAAGGATCCTACAAATTAATGTAAGATACAGTCACAGAAAATAATTATATTTATAAGTACGTCTGAGCCAGTGACAACTCTACAACAGATTTATCCATCGGATCACCAGCAGTGATGGTGATACATGGCTGTGTACATTATGTATATACAACTCGTCTAAACATCAACTCAACAATGTTAGATCTGTAAATTTGCTTTCGCAAATTTTTGTTCTTCCTCGCCGGGATTCGAACCCATGCTACTGAGATATCGTGACACCAAATCGCCTGCACTGTAGCCGTCCCGCTAGACCACACGACCACCTGGGCTTCAAAAATGAAGCTTTCGGTGGCCGGGTGTTACCTTTCCACGTCAGTTTTAATCTAGCGTCGTACTACAGTACATGATATATAAGGCATGGAGATGTAATTTTACAGATCAGCTAAATTATCTATAGTAAAGGATCCTACAAATTAATGTAAGATACAGTCACAGAAAATAATTATATTTATAAGTACGTCTGAGCCAGTGACAACTCTACAACAGATTTATCCATCGGATCACCAGCAGTGATGGTGATACATGGCTGTGTACATTATGTATATACAACTCGTCTAAACATCAACTCAACAATGTTAGATCTGTAAATTTGCTTTCGCAAATTTTTGTTCTTCCTCGCCGGGATTCGAACCCATGCTACTGAGATATCGTGACACCAAATCGCCTGCACTGTAGCCGTCCCGCTAGACCACGACCACCTGGGCTTCAAAAATGAAGCTTTCGGTGGCCGGGTGTTACCTTCCACGTCAGTTTAATCTAGCGTCGTACTACAGTACATGATATATAAGGCATGGAGATGTAATTTTACAGATCAGCTAAATTATCTATAGTAAAGGATCCTACAAATTAATGTAAGATACAGTCCAGGTGGTCGTGTGGTCTAGCGGGACGGCTACAGTGCAGGCGATTTGGTGTCACGATATCTCAGTAGCATGGGTTCGAATCCCGGCGAGGGAAGAACAAAAAATTTGCGAAAGCAAATTTACAGATCTAACATTGTTGAGTTGATGTTTAGACGAGTTGTATATACATAATGTACACAGCCATGTATCACCATCACTGCTGGTGATCCGATGGATAAATCTGTTGTAGAGTTGTCACTGGCTCAGACGTACTTATAAATATAATTATTTTCTGTGACTGTATCTTACATTAATTTGTAGGATCCTTTACTATAGATAATTTAGCTGATCTGTAAAAATTACATCTCCATGCCTTATATATCATGTACTGTAGTACGACGCTAGATTAAAACTGACGTGGAAAGGTAACACCTGGCCACCGAAAGCTTCATTTTTGAAGCCCAGGTGGTCGTGGTCTAGCGGGACGGCTACAGTGCAGGCGATTTGGTGTCACGATATCTCAGTAGCATGGGTTCGAATCGGCGAGGAAGAACAAAAATTTGCGAAAGCAAATTTACAGATCTAACATTGTTGAGTTGATGTTTAGACGAGTTGTATATATATATATATATATATATAAATATAAGGTTGGTATCTGTAGCAAACCATACAACTCAAAGATAATGTTTCGTTGAACTATATTTCTTTAAAACAAGATAATGCGTCATTGCTTCCGATTTTGCAAACTTACACGAGCAAGAAGGATAATACGTTTTTAAAAATTTGAATTCTATCAGATATTGCATGCTTGATAATCAAACGGCCAAAACTTTAATCTATAATGGCATGAAATAAAAGAAAACTAACAGGAGACATGGGTACACATGCTATGGAAATTGATGGCTTTCGGTAATTTGATATTTGAATTACATCATTGAGAATTTCAAGATGTCATTTTATATAAAGATATCCAACTGTTGATAAAGCTAATTACAAATTTTTAAGTTGTATTTTTCTTAAAATATTAGCACCACATTTTTTTGCTTACATAATGTTTGATTTTTCACATTGAGTTTTGTATCTTTACGTAATACAGAACAATTAAAGGTCTTTTCATTATGAGATTGATGTTTATAAAAAGAAAGATAAAAAAGTTAAAAATGGACACTTAAGGGGCGAGTACAAAGAAATAGGCTATGTCTAAGGTTTTAGTAGAATTTTGCATTCAATTTTGGGTCGTAAACCTATAACTGCAAAATCGAAAAAAAAAATAATGTATCTATCTCTTTATTTTAAAAATAGGTTACATTTTGTATAGAAAAACACTTAAATCGGTAAACTAGAGGCTCTAAAGAGCCTAGCGGTGTCGTGCATCTGCATCTTCCACAATGGCCACTTTTTAGTAAAACTCATCATTAAAGGGGATCAACTCTATAAAGTATGGTGGCCGGCTAAGGCCATTTCGCGTTTTCGCCTTTCATATTCTATAGGGCGAAAACGCGAAAACGCAAAATCGTTTTCGCGTTTTCGACTTCGTGATTTCGCGTTTTCGCCCTATAGATTATGAAAGGCGAAAACGCGAAAACGCGAAATGGCCTTAACCGGCCACCATAATAAAGAGTAAACTGACAATTTAAATCAACATGTTTTAGATATAATTTTTCCTTTCTTAAGTTTCTATTCATCTATTTATTTTTCTATCAACAAATATGAAAATCATTAATAGATCTTGTCTTGCTGATCATTTGTGCTATTTAAAATTTCTATCTATCTATTACAGTTTTCAAGATAATAGGCAAAAATGGGGAAAAATTGTCGATAAAGGGTAGTAACTTCAATAAGGAGTCGTCTTACAATTTTGGTTATGTTGACTTATTTTTAGATCTTATCTTGCTGATCATTTTTGCTTTTTTAAGTTTCTATTTAACTTTTAATATTATTTTTTTAGATATTAAGCAATAACGCAAAAATTTGGTAAAATCGTCAATAAAAGGCAATTACTCTATGAGTCTTCTGACGATATTGGTTATTTCACTGATTTGTAGATCTTGTCTTGCTGATCATTTTTGAATTGTTTAACGTTTCTGTGTATCTATAATAATTTTCTAGATAATAGGGAAAACGTTTAGTAATGGTAAAATTCGTCCTTTAGGGGCAATTGCTCGTGCAAGAAGTCGTCTGACAGGTCTGACGTTAATGAACAATAGTTAGAGCTCAAAATTCTAAACTATTTTGATCTTGTCAGAATTTCTTTATTTAAAGCGGTTTTCAAAATAATAAAGCAAAACTTACATTTTACCCCTATGTTCTATTTTTAGTCATGTCGGCAAACGTGAATGCAGGCATGGTCATTGAACATATTTTGAAACCAGATACCCCAATGGTGATATGGCCAAGTTTGGTTAAAATTGGCCCAGTGCTTTCACAGAAGATTTTTGGTAAAAGTTAACGGACGATGACGGACAACAGACGCCAAGTGATTGGAAAAATGAGAGCTAAAAATATTCTTATTGGTTATTTAATACTGATTTCAAAAATAAATGGTGATTTTTTTTATGAAATGCATGTAAAAAGTAAATTAACAAAAATACTGAATTCCATGGAAAACTCAAAACGGAAAGTCAATTATCAAAAGGCAAAATCAAAAGCTCAAACACATCAAACGAATAGAAAACAACGGTCATAATCCTGACTTTGTACGGAAAAAGTTAAATCACAAAAATACTGAACTCCGAGGAAAATCCAAAACGGAAAGTCCCTAATCAAATGGCAAAATCAAAAGCACAAACACATCAAACGAATAGATAACAACTGTCATATTCCTGACTAGGAATAGGCATTTTGTTATGTAGAAAATGGTGGATTGAACCTTGTTTTAAAGCGCTAAACATCTCACTTGTACGACAGTCGCATCAAATTCCATTATATTGACAACGATGCGTGAACAAAATGTCACAAATAGGGGTACAGCAACGACACGAACCCCACCAAAAACTGGGGTTGATTTCAGGTGCTCCGGAAGGGTAAGCAGATCCTGCTCCACATGTGGCACCCGTCGTGTTCATGTTATTACAAAGCTAGTAAATATTCTAATTCGGTAGGTCACATTCGTGAAAAGGGAACGGGATTGTTGTTACGACATAAGGAACATATCCGATATCATCTGTATAACGGATATTCCATAACGGTCAACTAACTCTTGATTGCGTTTGTAAAATTTACGAAGTGATGATTTCAACTTCACCATTTGGAACTTTTGATTTAAAAATGAAACAATGTGTGAGCGAACAGACATAAAAAAAAATGGTAAAACAAATTGGGGCAAAGCAGTCAACATTGTGTTATAATCTTTATCACGATAAAAAGAAACAACTGTCAACTAAGAAATTAAAATATATATAGACAATCTAAAGACAGAGCACGTATTCAACAAAAATTCGACAAAATACAAAAATTGACCATAGCACAATAACACAATGGCGGGATGTGTTAATACCGAGCCACGCCAAAAGAATTATTACCAAAAATGCACTAAACAGTGAACGTTTAATATATGCAAAGACAAATAATAAAAACACTATAACACGTAATTAAGAAGACAAACAACGTCAGTCAAATAATCTATCATGTATCATTTGTGAAGTTATTACAGAATATTCATCAACAAGGTCTTGGAATTTTCCGATGAACTTTTATTTTGGCTTCTTTATCTTCTTGATTTGTCAGGTTTCTTTAGGAACTCCAACTCATATGAAAATAAGAAGAGGCCGGTAAGGGAGATAACCAGCGACATACAGTTTACAGAAGTCTCTTCCGGTGTCAAAAAATAGCTTACCTTACACTTTTTGCAACACTATATGGTTTAAGATAAATGCAAAAACTGCTACTTTATATGTGATTCCTCATCTCTCCACTTTTTATAAAATTCTATAAAACGATCTAGTTAGTCTGGTAAATATATGACAAGCTGTACTGAAACCATATGGTGATACAAAAATAAAATATTTAAATATGTTAATATGTTAATACCGTTAAATTCCATTGCAAATCCGATATATTAAGTTTGATACGGGAAAATATCGACATGGTGATATATAGAATTGAGTCATAGTTTTACATTAGCATATATGATTTAAGTTATATCATGTATTTTCATTTTACACTCCTCTTCCTCGATTTGTTTTTTCATATTTCAAATCTACGTTTTTGTTGGAAATCGACTGAACAGACAGAGTTAAAAGATTAACAACAAAGGGACTGTCTGATGCTGAACATCTAGTCTTCAACAAATAAATCAATAATACCAGTTTTGTCAAAATCAACATTATTCAAAGTTGATAAAGTATGAGACAAGCAAATTGATATTGTATCATAATAAGTTTATGCGCACCAATATCTATATGTTTTCACGTCATTATAATTGCTAATTCTACCCTTAACAATATTATCCGATTAAGGCCGTTCAAATTCAAAATAAAGATTGGTTTTATTATCCTAAATATGAGTATCTTTTGAAGGAAAATTCAAAACAACCAACAAACTACTATTTTTTAAATATTCACTATGAAAGGGCGAAAGATACCAGAGGACATTCAAACTCATAAATCGAAAATAAACTGACAACGCCATGGCCAAAAGAAAAAGACAAACAGACAAACAATAGTATACAAAACACAACATAGAAAACTAAAGACTTAGCAACACGAGCCCCACCAAAAAACCGGGGGTGATCGCAGGTGCTCCGGAAGGGTAAGCAGATCCTGCTCCACATGTCGCACCCGTCGTGTTGCTCATGTTAGTACAAACCCGGTAAATAGTCTAATTCGGTAGGTCACATTCGTCAGAAGTGAACGGGATTGTAGTTACATTAGGAATATATCCGCTATCATATGTGAAACGGATATTCCATAACGGTCAACCAACTCGTGATGGCGTCCGTAAAATTTACGAAGTGATGATTTCAACTTCACCATTTGGAACTTTTGATTTAAAATGAAACAATGTGTGAGCGAACAGACATAAAAAAAAATGGTAAAACAAATTGGGGCAAAGCAGTCAACATTGTGTTATAATCTTTATCACGATAAAAAGAAACAACTGTCAACTAAGAAATTAAAATATATATAGACAATCTAAAGACAGAGCACGTATTCAACAAAAATTCGACAAAATACAAAAATTGACCATAGCACAATAACACAATGGCGGGATGTGTTAATACCGAGCCACGCCAAAAAGAATTATTACCAAAAATGCACTAAACAGTAAACGTTTAACATATGCAAAGACAAATAATAAAAACACTATAACACGTAATTAAGAAGATAAACAACGTCAGTCAAATAATCTATCATGTATCATTTGTGAAGTTGATACGGAATATTCATCAACAAGGTCTTGGAATTTTCCGATGAACTTTTATTTTGGCTTCTTTATCTTCTTGATTTGTCAGGTTTCTTTAGGAACTCCAACTCATATGAAAATAAGAAGAGGCCGGTAAGGGAGATAACCAGCGACATACAGTTTACAGAAGTCTCTTCCGGTGTCAAAAAATAGCTTACCTTACACTTTTTGCAACACTATATGGTTTAAGATAAATGCAAAAACTGCTACTTTATATGTGATTCCTCATCTCTCCACTTTTTATAAAATTCTATAAAACGATCTAGTTAGTCTGGTAAATATATGACAAGCTGTACTGAAACCATATGGTGATACAAAAAATAAAATATTTAAATATGTTAATACCGTTAAATTCCATTGCAAATCCGATATATTAAGTTTGATACGGGAAAATATCGACATGGTGATATATAGAATTGAGTCATAGTTTTACATTAGCATATATGATTTAAGTTATATCATGTATTTTCATTTTACACTCCTCTTCCTCGATTTGTTTTTTCATATTTCAAATCTACGTTTTTGTTGGAAATCGACTGAACAGACAGAGTTAAAAGATTAACAACAAAGGGACTGTCTGATGCTGAACATCTAGTCTTCAACAAATAAATCAATAATACCAGTTTTGTCAAAATCAACATTATTCAAAGTTGATAAAGTATGAGACAAGCAAATTGATATTGTATCATAATAAGTTTATGCGCACCAATATCTATATGTTTTCACGTCATTATAATTGCTAATTCTACCCTTAACAATATTATCCGATTAAGGCCGTTCAAATTCAAAATAAAGATTGGTTTTATTATCCTAAATATGAGTATCTTTTGAAGGAAAATTCAAAACAACCAACAAACTACTATTTTTTTTAAATATTCACTATGAAAGGGGCGAAAGATACCAGAGGGACATTCAAACTCATAAATCGAAAATAAACTGACAACGCCATGGCCAAAAAAGAAAAAGACAAACAGACAAACAATAGTATACAAAACACAACATAGAAAACTAAAGACTTAGCAACACGAGCCCCACCAAAAAACGGGGGGTGATCGCAGGTGCTCCGGAAGGGTAAGCAGATCCTGCTCCACATGTCGCACCCGTCGTGTTGCTCATGTTAGTACAAACCCGGTAAATAGTCTAATTCGGTAGGTCACATTCGTCAGAAGTGAACGGGATTGTAGTTACATTAGGAATATATCCGCTATCATATGTGAAACGGATATTCCATAACGGTCAACCAACTCGTGATGGCGTCCGTAAAATTTACGAAGGGATGATTTGAACTTCACTATTTGGAACTCTTAGTTTAATAGCTTCCTTGTGAGCAGCAACCTTCTATCAAGGAAATCATGATAGAAAATACAAGCACGGGAATATCAATTGGGAGATATATAATCCGTATGCAGGCGCTGCTTGAATGTTGCTACATAGAAATGGAAAGTTCACAATTGGGAAGCTGAAATCATCTCTTTTGTCGTAAAGTTTTGTTTTCAATCGACCTCCATTGTCAATTTCTAGATGTAAGTCAAGATATGAGGCAGACTTAATTGCATCTGTTGTATCCCTTATCTCTAGTTTTTGACTTGGTTTGGGGTGCTGGTTTACTTCTTTTAATTTACGGACAGCTAAACTTGTAGTGTTTGAAGAAAAGCCAAGAGTAGCACTGCGCCCTAAGCATTCTACGACGCTGAACCATTGCTGCAAGAGATTTGCATCGAACCACTAAATGAAGTATATGCAGACAGTTTTACGATATAGAAATGCATTCTTTTACCAGATGCATTCTATAGTCTATAAACTTTCATTGATGCTTTTATTATAGTACACGTCCAGATGTCGATTTTTGTGAAAAACCAGACGGGATAAACTATATTAAGTCACGCTAATGATAAGGCTCAATAAAGTTTATTGATTCTTAATCATCTTCATTTGTTTTCTTGGTATTTTATCAAGGATATCCTCCCAACTGACAATTTGTTTGAACTACGTGCAGCAATACAATGCAAATATTCCTGGTTTTCTGAATAAGTATATGAACATCAATTACTTTCTGATCCGCTATACAATAATCAACATGTTTTGTGTCTGGAAATATCGTTTAGCTTGCAATCACGTGTTGCAAAAGAATTTGCTCAGTAGGTTGTCTGCACTTGAAAAGCAATTTGGTTTTTAATAAATCTTTTGAAAAATTATATTATCAAACATTTGATGACAGTACAGAGGAAATAGCTGAGGGGTCGTAACGTCCAAAGGAGGTCTGTTAATTTAGTCTTTTTTCATATTTTTTTAGCCTTCATAATTCTAGTTTTTATATTTCTGAACCTAAATTGTCAAAATTGTGAGACGGAATTGGCCTGCTATTGGTAAAATAACATGAATATCAGAAAGATGCATAAGAAGTTCCCTTTAAAAATCTTTTGCATATCCTTATCTCGAAAATATTCCTCTCCCCGACATTTGCCTTCGTCCCAATTCCTTTACCACGGAAATGAAATAAATTACACATAATTAACTATAATTATATATTTTGTGATATTTCGTTATTTATAATAGGAAAAATACGGAAATGTTCAACTAAACAATATTTACACTAGGAGAATTTATTAAAACGTGTATTTCAAGAAAAAAAGGGAAATGCAATATTTAACTTTTAACCAAAAACCATTTTTCTCCTATCCAAAAATAGCTATTCATTACTATGGCGATAAAAACTGATGTTTAACAATTTAATGAATGTCGAGTATGATTGTATAACTCATTATAATAGAGAAAGTTTAGTCATAGGCAATCTAATTTCATTTATATGTTTTATTATTTTAAGTAAATATCTTGAAGCATCCTTCATGTCAGCTTTGATGTAGTTTTGAAATGAATACTTTTGTGTTGTCATTATGTTTGTTAATATGTTGTCTTATTTTGATGAACTGTAGTGTACCTTTGGTAGTGAGGCGTTACATAGGCTTTGTCTGTTGCTCAATACAATTCTATTTTCTATTTATTTTTAAAAAATATTGTTTAAACATAAACATGGGTTTTTAAGTTTGAAAATATTTTGATTTTCATATCATTATTATCAAAAAGAAAGATTTTTTTCATTCCAACAATTACATAATTTATTCATCTTTAGTGAGTAAAATCACAAAAATACTGAACTCCGAGGAAAATTCAAAAAGGAAAGTCCCTAATCAAATGGCAAAATCAAAAGCTCAAACACATCAAACGAATGGATAACAACTGTCATATTCCTGACTTGGTATAGGCATTTTCTTATGTAGAAAATGGTGGATTGAACCTGGTTTTATAGCTAGCTAAACCTCTCACTTGTATGACAGTCGCATCAAATTCCATTATATTGACACCAATGCGTGAACAAATCAAACAGACACAATAAGTAAAAAATAGGGGTACAGCAGTCAACATTGTGTTATCATCTTAATCACTATAAAAACAAACACAATGTAACAAAGAAGCACAAAAAGGCATATATCAAATTAAACATCCTCAGTTTGCTTTTTTATTTTATTTTTGTTAGAAATATCTTATTTTACTAAAATACGAAATTATTTGTGTGCATTTTCATTACTCTAAATTGTACAAATATATCTTTCATCAGTTTTGATTTCATATTACTTTCTCATACTTTCTCTGTTTAGTAACACTATTGTTAAATGTTAGACTCAAACCACAGTAAATTTTTATTTCCAATACCTTAGATGACTTTATATAACTTAAAGAAATATCTAAATGAACTGTTAAACAAGGATTTAACAGTTTTACTAACATGCACTTGTGTCATTGAACCTTCTTTTTTACTTATTTTGAGGATTAGTTTTACTTTTAGAAAAATAAAATTTCTTAAAATTTCAATTCTAATATGACATCCTATATCGTCAACCAGTATTATCAACGTATATCTACTTTAAGCTCAGACGCATGAATACACAAATTCGGTTGTATCGCGTTACTATCATCTTATCCATGTTATACGACCAGGTAAACACCGGGCGTTTTCAGGCTTCTTGTACGCCTCAGAATGTTATAAGAACAGTTTTAGTGGGAAAATTTGAGTTTTTTCTATTTAGTATTGAATTATATAATATTATCAATAATATTATTATATGGGGGAGGGGGGTAAAACGGAACAGACAAACCCCTATGTTGTGCATAGGTTTTCGTGGATGAAAAAAAAAGAACCGTATTTGTCCTATTATAATCGCTTATCGCTCAGGATAAAATAATCGAATATAAATGCCCAACCCATGGTTAAAGGAAAACAAATCTACGGCTGCCATGAATTATTTCTTAATTATTCTTAGTTATTTAATTACAATAACAGCACTGTATAGTGCTGTTCCTGTATACACTCTTGTTTGGAAAATAACAATTGAGGGGCATCACGTTACTTCTGTTATTGGAGGATCGAATGAATAGGAGCGGAGCATATTGATTAAATGAAATACGTAGAAATTAAAAAAAAGAAAACACAAAAAACTTATCTAAAACATATCTAAAACATAGGGGGAACACAATTTAGCTTCGGAGTGATTATTTATTTTCGAAAACTAACTACAATGTATATGGTCTAATTTTAGTCTTAGATACATGGTTTTTTTATTAGTTTTTATTGGCTTTTAACTAGCTTTCGCAGATCCGCACTTTGTGTATTTTGTGTTTTTTGTAAGTTGTTTTTGTGCTTTGTATCGATCTGATGAGTTTTTTCCCTTTTGAACTAATTTTAATAACTGGTTTATATATTGTGATGTACTTATTTGTAATTTATCTGAAAAGTGGATATATCAATTTGCTTTATTGATATGGTTATAATCATAATTCGACTGTTTTCAAAACTTTGAATTTTTGAAAATATTCAGGATTTTCTACCCCAGGTATAGATTACCGTAGCTGTATTAAGCATAAACTTTCGGAATTAAAGGTCTTCAACGCTCATCAATTTTGTACTTTGTTTTGACTTTTTATCTTTTTTATTAGAGTGTCACTGATGATTTTTTTTTGTAGACGAAACGCTCGTCTGGGATACACAATGTTAATCCTGGTATCTATGATGAGTTTATGATGAGTCGATGCTACTGGTGGTGTCCTCCCCGAAGGTATCACCAGCCCAGTAGTCAGCACTTCTGTGATGACATGGATTGTTATTGACTTGGTCATATTTATAAATTAGCTGTTTACAAAACTTTGAATTTTTCGAAATACTAATGATTTTATACACCATGAATATATAACCTAAGCTGTATTTGTCAAAACTGTTCGGAATTTGGGATCCTTAATGATCTTTAACTTCGTGTTTTATTTGGCCTTTTAAACTTTTTTTACTTTTACTCTAAAGGCTGTATAATTTCTAAATGTCAAACCAAGAACGTCAAAAATCTGTAAACTTGTGACAACGGATGCTCGATTTACAAGTAATTTGACTACACATTCTTACTTCATTAGGAGCTTCGATAAATTAAATTGTAAATCGACTTTATCTTGTAAACGGATTTTACTGTAACCTTTGCGGATTGGTATATGTCGGTGAAACAAACGGAAGTCTAAACAAAATAATGTGTGGCCAAAGAACATACATAAACTACAATGAAAATGACATTGTTTTTCAAAATTTTAATCAGTTTGATCATTCATTACTTTCAATGCGAGTTCCCATCATCGACAAAATATACCACAGGACTAACAGTCCTCATGGCCATCTTGCATAACTTCCCTCGCGACAAAAGGATGACTTACGAATTGTAGAATCGCAACTGCCACACCATATTGTTGCAAATACAAAATATATGCTATAGATATTTTAAATTGTCAATTCTGCAGCTCGGAAACATGATGAATATTTTCAACTCAGCTTCTCGGCGTAAAAGCATCCATTTTAATTGTTATTATATATTAACTACTCCCCGTACTTTGAAGATAAGCCGGTTCCTATCATCTCTTATATCTAAACCAAACATATTGCGACTAAACTTTTCAATTACAAAGACTTTATACAGGATCACAATATTGATGACCTCAAGTCTAAACATCCTCATTGCACTCATGCTAGTTCCCCATAACATTTTCCTTATGACTGTTGGTCTAACATAGTCAACAACACTTCTCTGCAAAACGTGTTAACAAAAGGTCTGACATTTATTCATTGATTGGAAACACATTTTAAAATTCGAATAGTTTCAGTCGAGGATTATGCTGGGGAATGTGATTAATGAGACAAACACTGTAGATAACTTGCTTTAAAGTCGTATATTCAAATTATAATTTAACAAACTAAATAGGTCTATGAGCACTTATGAAAGACCCAAATGTTGCTAAACACCTATTCTTCCTCTGTGACAAATATGTTGTTTCCCCTAGGATTTAGCCATACACTCAATAGTTTCTGTGTTAAAATTTCATAACATAAACTGCTTGATAAAGATAATAGATATTGGCAAATCACTGGAAAACTCAACATATACCCACACATCACTTTCCAATGGGAATCGTGAATAATCATTGGTCGGTTTATGATTCTTTGGAATTTCAAACAGAGAAGAAGAACTGGATCTTCTTCACTTTCTTGGATACCTATGTTACATAAGTGTTCTTCTTACAAACAACGATATATTGCTGGGCTTGTCGAGTGCACCAACAAACCCTTTTCAATCTGTTTTTATCAGCAATCAAAAAGTCGGTCTTCAAAGTTTTTGTGAAACTACCAACTCGCGGACTGTGTAAATCAGATGTTGATACTAAAACATTCCATGGTCTGTTAGAATACATAAAATCTGAGTCTTTTTCCTATTGCAATAATATTAAAACAGTAAACCCCTCTAACCTTTTCACTAGGAAATCTCATTCAAAAGCCCCCATGGGTGACTGTGGAATAGAAATATGGTCACCATAGGTCTTCCTCCAACCGGCAGTAAAACCCTTTCCAAAGTGGGGTGTCCGTTTGGCTGTTCGGGATATATAAGTTCGCCGTCACTTCCGATCAGAATGGGGACGTTAAATTCAATGTAAAGAGAGTGCCACGCTCTTTGCACGTTCAGAACCCCCTCGCAACAACTCTTTGAGGGGTCCGTAGGTAGTCTGTCGCAAGGCTGAATTTCTGTCCCTATCCAATATACCCTCATTTCCCCGTGACAGTCGAAATTTCCCAGACCTTCATCCCGGACGGCCTCTACAGGACCTACCTATTGTATTTTTGTTGATTTGTTCTCGTCCTGAACATGCATGAATTATTTGCCACTGGACGTTAAGCAACCAACAATCAATCAATATCATCCTAAACTTAAAACAAAATTAAAGAATTTCTTCAACTGGCTTCGTATAAACCTACTTGTAACTTTATTCAATGAGGCAGATTCCATACAGGAGCTCCTTCAAAAGAATGAAAAGAAGATAACGTTATTCGTTCACATCATGTTCCGCAACAAATATGATGTCATCTAACTAAAAATTTCGAAACTATGTTCAACAGATCAAACCTAAAATAAAGTATATCACAGATACAGTTTAGATTGCTAATATAGACTCACATCTGGAAATTTACAATGAGGGTCTGATGAGAATAAAAAATATGACAAAAGAAATTATTGTGTTTTCATTTATGAACTTTCCATTTCTATGAGGCAACATTCCAAGACCTTCAGCTTATGATATATATATATTCAGACGAACTTATAATATTATTATTTCTGTGACAGCATCTTACATTAATTATAAATTTAATACTAAACAGAAAACAATAAACTTGCGGACAAAAAATTGTATGGCTTTCCAAATACTGTTTCGATTCATAACATCACTGAAGAGACATTCATTGTCGAAATCCGGATATGGTGTACAAAAGCCTTTGCACCTTTTGTTTGCGGTATACCATCTTTTCCGCAAGTTTATTGTTTTCTGTTTAGTATTAAATTTATAATTAAGATCCATTTATTACATCGGTGATCCGTTTATTTGGCAATCGCCAATGGCAGTCAGCAGGGTTTAAGAACATTTGTTGTTCGACCTGTTAGTCAAATGCATTTTGTTAAAATATACTTTTCACTTTTTAGTCTTTTAAAAATGTTGTTTGTGCTGTATTTAGACCCTCTAACAAGAAATTTGTTTTGCATGCACACGTATAAAATTGCGGTTTTATCCAACGCAATCATAGGTTTGAACGTTGTTTTCAATTTAGACTTGTATATATATATATATATATATATATATATTGTTGATACCATATTCCACAGCTTGTGTTTTCTATAATTTTTCCTTGATAGAGGGTTACTGTTTACAAGGACGCTATGGAACCAAATATTTCTAGTTGTAAAGTTGAAATCACCCTTTGGAGGTATTACTTGGACCATCATTTGTTGGTTGATCGTGATGAAAGTTATGTGTCACAGATAGACACTAGGCACGGATATGTTACAATTGTCATATTCATTCTCTCGTTCTCGATTTATCGATTGTGGTTTCACCGAATGAGACTTAACACAGATTTACCTACCACGCGCTTTACGATGGACCACCTGTTATCATCCCCGGTTTTAACGGATTCGTATTGCATTGTCGTCTGCTGTAGACTGTTATTTGTCTTTTTGTTCTTTTTCTTTTGTTATAATTTGCCGGTCCCTCTTCGACTTCGTGTTTTGATTATCCCTTTAGTATCTTCCGCCACTTTTTTAACTAAAGAAAACATTCACTTTTCCTTGACTGTACATTTTATATGCCAACCATATAACGTCGTTTTAATAACCATTGGATGTTGTTACTTTTCACAACGGGAAAGCAAACTAACTTGATAACAAAATGTGCTCTAAGGGAAAAACGTACTGTATTTTAAAATGAAAGTGAGCGTTTTCGTAATTTCTTTGTTCTGAAATATTTTAGCTAACCAAAGTTATTTATTGAAGAAGAAGTCTAGTGCTGTAGGAGTGAGGTTGCTTTAAAAGATATCTAACATTATTTTACCTTCTTAAAGGGAGACGGGAGATAACAAAGGGATATTCAAACTAATTAGTCGATGAAAAACTGACAACACCATGACAAAAATTGAAAAACGACCAAAAACACAACAGTATACAAAAACACAATATAGAAAAAACAAAAGACTGAGCAACACGTTCCCCACAAAAAAACGGGTTTGACTTCAGGTACTTCGGAAGTGTTAGCAGATCCTGTTCCACATTGTAACTCCTATACATTACGTTAAGAAGTTATTTCAAGTGATAAGGCATCACACAATAGCAGATTGGTCATTGTCTCTTATCTAAATATAAGACATCAATTTCGTGAAACATGACAGAATTTGAAGTCTAATTGATGCACAAAAACAATTATTCATGTAGATTATGCTCCGTTTGTTTTTTTTATAACAAATAAAACATTATATGTTATTCGGGATCTATATGAATACGAGCCCGTATCCTCTGTGAAGCCCGAAGAACGAATATATTCTATATTTGTTTTACACAGGCAGAGTGCGACATACCAAATAAACTCATCATAGATACCAGGATTAGAATTTTAGAACGCAAGACGCGCGTTTCGTCTACAAAAGACTCATCAGTGGCGTCTGTTTTGCGAGTTATATTTGGTGATTTGACACTGTCTTATTGCCATCGCCCAAAAATCTTTTCTGCTTTCTTGATACAACATAACCCGGTCTATTGCACAATTCTCTTAATGAAACAGATAAAGCATAAATTTTATTTTATACTTTTATTATAACATATCCAATACTTTTATACTATAACTTTGGCGTCTTTAACAAAATTTTAATATTTGAACAATTTTATATTTCAACAAACACTTCTAAATCATTCAGCTAACTCTACGTTTCATCGAGAAATAAACAATTCACTTTGTGTTGAATGCTTAAATTGTTGATGGTTTTGAAATACTGGCATAACTAACTTTTCGCGAAATTGAACTCATTGTGATGGTGGTTGCCATAACATTGGCGCTTATCACGTGCTCAAAGTCTCTGAAAAAATAAGAAATGTTTACATCATCGATTTGATTTGTAGTTTCCGAAGCAACAACACTGTCATTTTCGTAAAGAGACCAAACTGTCGTCATATTTTCGTTTCCTCTACTATAAAAATAAAGTATAATGTTTAGCTGTATCACATTTGCGATTCTGTTAGGGTTTTATTGTCTAAATAAACACTGTTGTATAGTTTTGCTAAATCAGTTTGTTCAATTTCAGAATGATGGTAGATTTTTCCCTATCGACGCCATTAATTTTTGTCATATTTAAGCCTACAATTATCTTTTGCAGCAGAAAATTCAGGACTCTTGACCATTTCAAAGTCCTTTAAATAAGGTCTGGATGGGGTCCTTCATTTCTGTATTTTTATTGCATTTTTCTTTATCTTTTATAAATTAGAAATAACTCTTATTCTGTAAAATTCTCATAAAAATGATTTTACCATTAACTTTATTCGTAATTATATGATTTCTTTATTTTGTACATGGTTCATTCTGTAATCAGTATTATATTGCCCAATTATTTTATTATCCACAGCTATTCTTTGTTCTTTTGCATTCCATTATTCTCTTTTTGTGGGCTCATTTCTATTTATTCATTAATTTTGTTGGCCATTATTCTCTAAATAATAATAACAATGAATAATAATACATAAGCTTTATTTATCGTCGTCATAATAATCAAAAAGGATATAACATAAGCTTTTTTAACAGTTTTAATCGACAAACAAGGCATAACAATACAATACATAACAAGCATGCAATACGTTACATAAACACACAAAATCAAGCACTATAATCAAGCATGAAAAAAAAAAATAGATTTTAAGCATTAAAAAGCTAGATATTAAAGCTAAAAGCCAATAACAAATGTAAAGTAATCATTAGAAAGCTGGTAAAATGCATAGCATACAAAAAGATAGGATATGATCTAAATGGTAAAAACTTTTTATTAATAACCTGCACAAACTGTGCACATGCAGTTATTTCCATCTCAAGACTTTTTTAATATTTTTTAACTGACTGAAATTAGCAATTTTTCTAAAATCAGGTAGATCATTCCATATAACAGCTGTTGTATATTTAAACGAATTCTTACCATCAGTTGATGTTTGAACCCTAGGTATATCTACAATATTGTAAGATCTAAAACTAAAATTCTGTCTTGCTGTTTACGTCTTGGCGTATAACCTTTCATAAAAGTATATATCATAAAAATTATGTTTACAATCACTTACACTAGTATCAAATTCAGTGTTTTGAAACACAGTGTTGTTCTATTTGTAAGAATAACATCTACAAGTGATGGTTCATACTCTTTCTTATAACATGTAGGATATTTCACTCTATTTTACCTATAAAAAATAGCACATATATCCTCCAATACTTCTGATTTGTTTTTAACCATACATTCATAGTAAAGATCACCTATAACCATATATTTTTCTATAAATTTTAAAATGTTTTCTAAAAGTTTATTTCATTTATTCATGAACTGTATTATTTGCCTGTGATGGGGAACGATAAATAGCAGACATTAACCATTTGGTTTAATCAAAAGTAATCTCATAATCAAAAGTCTAACATTCAATGTATAGTCTACTTCGGCTGGTATGTCAGCTCGCATGAAGGAAACTATTCCTACTCCATGGTTAGTACGATCTCTTCGCTGTAGTCTCTAACTATCAACTTCTTATAAGGTATATTTACAAGAAGAGTATAATTTAGTTTAAGATATAATTAGACAGTCAACAATTTTATCAAGCAAGAGCTGGTTAATTTCATCGAATTTATAACGTATACTAGTACTGTTAATATTTAAAGGGCAGATGTAAAAGTTGTTCATATATTTCTTTCTAGCTTCTTTAAGTTAGGTAAAGATGTCTCTGTATGAATCTTACGTGGATGACGATTAATTTTTAGTACTAATAGTATTGTCGGTTGTAACGAAATATCGAAAAATGAGTCAGTAAATTTAGATGAGTTGCAACCATTGCATACCCAAGGATCCATAGAATTACTCTATTCTATAAACCTGATCGAGACCCTCTTAAATGTGGAGGTGACTTCCGATACAGGTTTGTCGATTTTTTATACCCTTTAGAGATGTCCCTTTATATAACTTTCCCTCATTTGTTCTTACATACAGATACAAATGAGTTAGTGTCTCTGCTACTCTGTGAATATATATCATTTCTTTCAAATTGTTAAAACTTGATTTTATTGTCTAAATCATTCCTGAACAACCTACCTGCTTTCAAGTTATCCTTGGGTCTGTTTTGGTAACGCGGTTTTTTTTTTTTTTTTTTTTTTTTTTTTTTGAGTTAATTTCATTGATTGTGTGCGAGTTAAATCATTTTGTTGCCGTTTTGTAACAGACGATAATTTTAGTTTTCTCCTTTTACCGATATAAAACAAAATAAGTGAGGGAGTAGAAAAAAAAATTCCGAAAAATACGCTTAAGTTGAATATTAGGCTGAATCTTGTTTTAAATGAATTGTCTCAATTGAAGCGATACACTGACGGACGCCAATTTAAACCTTTTCCCATATCCACGTCCATACCGCGGGGTTGGGTTCATATACCCGTCAAGGTAACCAATGAAATTGGAGGATTAGCTGAGATTTTTCACTCTAATAAAATATTATACAATATTTAAATTTAAAATACGACTATTGCCGTTCTTGAAGCACATGTCTGATCAAACAGCTTAAAACTGAATTTTCTTTGAATCTGCAAATACAAATTTCGTAAATTCTTTTGAAATTCTTTTGTTGCACTAAAATGAAACCTTGCGTCAAAAAACGCTAATTAAAGACTGGTTCCTGTTACAAACGAAAGCCATTTCCTTGAATAGTTTATTCCTGAAACTACACCTTCACAACTTGCAAACTTCAAATTTGTTTTTTTGAAAATGATAATATTAGTAAAACAGATAATATAAAAAAACTGATTAAAAGTATAAACAAACAAACCGAACTCCAAAGTGAATTCAAAAAGGGAAAGTCCGTAAACAAATGATAAAACATAAAAAAAAATCAAACGTGAAATTATATCAACCAAAGGAGCGAATGGAAACAACTGTCATATTCCTGACTTGGTAAGGCATTTTCCGAAGAAAATGGTGGTTAAACCTGGTTTTATAGCTAGCTAAACCTAAATGTTGGGAAATTGTAAATATGATATTGGCAAAACATTCTACTTTGTGTCGTGTTTTAATACACGATACTCTTATCCGAAGGTCATTGTGAAAATGAAATAACTTTTCCCGTGTATATTACATGTATATTAAATAGAAGAAATGAGGATAAAAGTTTCGGATATTAATTTTGTCATCACTTTCGTATTTTTATCAAGATTCCAATGTGAAATAATTTGAAAAAGAAAATATAAAAATGTGTATTTAAAACAAGACAACTTGTTTTAGGGTACATACAAGTAAAATTAAAACATGTTTCCCCACTAAACTTGTAAAGTACATGCAGTACCAAGTGATGACGACTTTAAATGTCAAACACAGTACTTATCGGAATGTTTTCTTTAATCTACCAGTACATAAGACTATCTAATATCTATTTAAGTCTACTTATACCTTCTTGCAATTTTGTCCAATTTTGTATCATTGACAAAGTCTAAGGATTTAAAGATATCTAAAATACTTTGCGTTATATACGAGAAGGCAGACTGATTGATTCGATTAAATTTAACATGCCTACCATCTTTCCTTGAAAATGTCTGTACCCAGTCGCGAACTTAAAAGTACACATTCAATTGTGTAAATATGTTTAAATAGTCACTACTGCATTGGCGACAGCTGCTTCCATTTCCCCAAAAAATTATTGGAAACAAAACGAAAAGTTTAGAATAGGTATTTCCTCGTGGTTATTCATTTTGTTTTAATTGGAATAAAAGTACAAATTAAAATGACACTCGGATTGTGATTTTTATTTACGAATAATAGAACTAGTTTGAAGGGTCAAAACCAAATGGCTTTTTGAGAATGAAAGGGTAATATTTGATACCTGCACATTGTTGTTTTTGCATGTTGCATTTAAGCCAAAACAAAACAACTAAAAATCATCCAACTGGAGCCTTGAGTGAGATAGTTTCGTCTTTAGTTTTTGTACAATTACTTTAACCTAAATTAAAAGAATACATATTCAATTTTACAAAACAAGAGCAAGCAATATCCAGCATAAATAATTCATACAGAGTTCAGTATGAAATATCTTGTTTCAATGTTTTTGTTCGGGACAAAAACAAGTTATTTAGAGCCAAACTCCTGTCTTATTCATGAACTTAATTTGTTTAAAAACATTTTTTGGAACAAAATGATGCAGAGATACTGTCAATGCTATTGTTAATTTATACTGGCCATTAATACTTCAATATAAACTGAATGTATAGATATTCCTCCAAAAAATATAAGCCATTTTAAAAAATGACGAGATTAACAAGTTTTGAAAACTCAAAGAAATCAAACCCTCAATCTACGTTGAAACCTCGTCTCTGTGTTTTGCAATCAAAATTGACCGTCTGCAAAATAACTTGACTTATCCTTATTACGCAACTGCCTATGTCGGGTGCTTTAGAACCCGTGTAGTTTTGTCTTAATTCAAAGATATTGCCCTTTATGTCACTACATGTAGGAAACTGTTATTATAGTTATAATTATCATAAAGCTTTCTTTATTCTTTATATTTAATTGTCAGTCTTTCACCGCTCTTTTTTTTTATTCCTGTCCTTCTTAAATCGGCTAAAACAACAAGTGCATTATCATTTCATTCCTTTTTAGACACGCGATACATTTTGAGTGTTTGTTAAAATACAGTTTTTTTATTGTGATTCTTGAAAAATCTGTCAAATACGCCAATAGAAGGAAAGTTTTGTTCTTTGACAACCTACGACTACTGATAATATTTTAGACAATATAACAATTGATATCTATAAGCAAAAGAAAGTAATGATATTTTTGGCGTATGTTAAATGCTTGTTTTTTTTTCCGTGCACGGTTTTTCAACTAAGATAAAATTAAGAATGGAAATGGGGAATGCGTCAAAAAGACAACAACTCGACCAAAGAGCAGAAAACAGGCCACCAATGGGTCTTAAACACAGCGAGAAAATCCCGCACCCGGAGGCGGGCTTCAGCTGGTATATTTGATGTATACAACCACATCCCAAAACATTATCTATACATCAAGCTAGTACGAGTTGATGTTTTTTCTTTTTATGTATAACCGATAATAATGACAAATTAATTCTTATAAACGAAATGACCAGATTATCTAATAACCACTACTTTTTTTTCATTTCGATGTCACTTTTGTCAAACTTGCGACATTTTGTCACTAGAGCGAGACACAGCGATCCTACATTCCGCCGTCAGCGTCGTCAACATTTAGATTCAGTCTGTTGTTATATGTTTATTTAGACAAACTTTCATGGAATGTAATGAAATTTCGATAGAATCTGTTTTATGATCAAACGACAGTATCCATTGTCAAATTTTGATTTTTTCTTTTCATTTCCCCATATTGTAATTATAAATTGACTAAATTTGTTTTTGCAGTTACCATTTTGAGAAAGTATGGGATTAAAGCGTTTTTTAGACATCGATAACTTTATCAAGTCTTCATAGAATTTTATGAAACTTTGACAAAACTTTTTTTATAATTAAGAGATGATTTCTGAATCAAATGTTTTACTGATAAATGTGCTTTGTTTTTGGCAATTGTATTCGCTTTTATACTGGCAGTAAAAATCACATGTGAGATACAAGGTTTCGGGGAAGCCATTAAGACTTCTTGTATTACTAATAAGCAAATCGAAAATAATGCTGCTATCTAATTTGTAGAATAAACTGAAAATTAATAATTTATCAATATACTTAAATTATTTATATAAAATATCAATATGATATTAAGGGATTAAGGTTATAAAATTATACACAAATCACCAATACTTATGTCCTCTCGCCAAATAATCTATACTGTAACAATTCAAGAACTTTTCCTTTATTTCTGAGTTTAAGTTTAACACGACATTCTGGCATTTTGGTTTTAATTTCCATTAACAGACATAGGTAAATGAGGTTAAGTGGGGTAATCACTGGCAGACTGTTTCATCTCTACGTTAATTTCTGCAATTGTCTGTTTTGTATTGCTTTTGCTTTTTCTGGTTAACAGCATTCTGATGTCTATCTGAATGTTCTTGTAAATATAAGCACGTTTATCACCCGTCAAATTATTCTATTTGAATATTTTGGATTCATTTTCTCACATTAAATGTATCAATGTTATAATCATATTTGTTGATATTTGACTGATGGATTCTTTTTTTTTAGGTCTTTCCACTTTTCCGTGGAAAGACCTTTGAATTTGTTCTGATAATTTTTTTTCTTCCGTCACTTTTAATTCCACCAAAAGAAAATGAGGTCAAGGTCATGTTTTCAATTTTGATGTTGGCTTATTATAGCTTCTCATTAACAACCGTATAAGATATCGACAAAATATTTTTCCAAATTGTGAGTTACGAAATGTCGCAATACATATACGTTGGATGAAAGGGTATGTTGACTGTTAATAGGAGTTTTCTCCCCCTCATATATTTAAAATTAGCTGTATGGTGATATAACTCATAAACCATATATACATGATTTGAGGTCCTTGCTTCATGACCTTGACATTAAGGTCAAGGTCCAAGGTAAATTGACGTTAACTTTTGCTATGAATTCATATTTATACGTGATAAAGCGGAAGTGACCTTTGAAAACCGGAAGTAGCAATTTCCTACACTTCTCTGAATTAAAATGACCTAGAACCTAATATTTTTGGAATCAGTGTGAAGTAACCTATCAAATGGAACCAGAAGTGATTTTTTTTTTAAACCGGACGTTGCAATGTATCTCCATTATTTAAAGTAAAGTATATAGACTCCATATATTTTTGGAATCAATAAAGCTATCATATGAGACCGGAAGTGACATTTTCTAAATCGGAAGTAGCAAATTATCTCCCTTAATTCAGACAAAAGTATATAGAAACCATATAATTTAAGAATCAGCATGAAGACACCTATGTTTGAACACCAATAGAAACTTTGAGTAAACTGAAGGTAGCTTCATGTCAACTTTTTTTGAAATTTTATGTTGAAAGACCTTCAATTGTTCTCTGAACAATTGGTTTTTAATTTATCATTGTTATTTTTTCAAAAAGGATAATTAATCTTTCTACAAGTAAGCGTATTTGCATCACAGAGTTTTCTTTTGACACGACAAGAGGATACGAAATTGAAATATGATATTAAAAAATATCTTCACACCTATTCTGTACGTAATAACAACCATGTGATATAGAAAATTTTGAATGAAAATCTCATTCCTTAAGAACACAAACTTTTGTTAATCGAAAGCAAAACCTTAACTATATACCTTTATTACAAAAAGAATATTTACCTGCTCATGGCGGGCAGAAGTATTTTATATTGTTATAGGAGTTGACACGAAACACATAATCATACACATGAATTAAGACCTTTGTTGCTGAAGTGATGTGCTTGTATTATAACATAAAACTGTAAAGATCAATGCTTCTTCTTGTTGATAAACGATGTTGAACAAACTGCTCATACTGCATGACTGAATATTCAGTCACTCATCCTAAATGATTTGAATGTTTTAATATTTTTTTATTACTTGCAGGTTATGCGTTTCGATTTCCAATGAGCTTTTGGACGAAACCAAAATAGTTCCAACTCTTATACTTAAATCTCCTTTCCTTGTAATAAAATTAACGAAATATATCTAACTTTTATGATAAAACGTTAATGCTTAAATGGATAAAAACTATGTTCTGCTGTTTAATATGAAAAATATACCGACATAAATTATTTACAAATAAACTCAAAGTATTCATAAAAAATATTCAAATTGTAAATAAAGAAAAAACAGTTTGAGTTAAAAATACACAAATCATAGATTATAATGAAATAATTTTCCACTAAGCATGTTTTCTTTATTTTGTTGTCACACAACACCATGTATACGTCAATGAGGTTTTTAGGGTAATCACTGACATTTTTATGGACTTAGACGTTCATTTCTTCAATAGTAGAGTTCTTAAAAATTGAACGCCATTTGCACGCCTGGTAAACCATCCAATCTCAATCAAATGGTTATGCGAGAAAAAAGTGTACTGGAACTTCCTGTTGAGTTTTTCTGGTACAAAATATCAAAAATATAAACAGGGAAGGGCGAGTTTTCATCAATTTACTGTCAATCTGTAAATATTTTGTCCAATCGAAGAATGTCATGCCATAGATAACTAAATGAGACCTTGTTTCATTTTTTAACATTGCCATATTAGCGGGAGATAGGGCTAGCCATAAAACGAGGTTCAATCCACTATTTTTTCTTAAAATGTCCTGTACCAAGTCAGGAATATGGCAGTTGTTATCAAATAGTTCGTTTCTATGTATGTTTGCGTTTGTTCTGTTGCACTTCAGTGTTTCTGTTGTTCCGTTGTTTTCCTCTTATCGTTCATGTGTTTTCATCGGTTTTAGTTTGTAAACCGGATTTGTTTTCTCTCAATCGATTTATGAATTTTGAACAGCAGTATACTACTGTTGCCTTTATTCTTACTCGGACAAATGTAATTCAAAATGACATCGGAATGACTTTTCCCCTGCAGGTAAGTGCTGCCAGCTCAGTGAGTTTTTGACAAAATGACAGTGAGTTCTTCAATACGTAACGTATATATCAGTGTATAAGTGTTCTTCGTAAGCAATATAAACGTATACTAACAGTTTATTTCTGACGAATCTAATTTTATTAAGCTGAATATGTTATAAAGTATGTCAGGTTGAGATTGTCTGGTATCGGTTGTGATATTCTGGAACAAGTTTGAGATCTACTTTCTGTATAGTGGTTTTCATTTTAACTTGTTTCTGGTTTTGAAATTAGTTTTATATAAAGTCTTATTGGTCTAATACAGATACTAAAGACTTGTGTTTTTAAAGTCTTAGCTAACGAGATAGAAAGTCTAGCGCTGTACATCAGAAAGTCTAGCGCTGAAGATTTAAAGTCAAGCGCTGTACGTATAAAGTTTGGCGCAGTAGATGCAAAATCCACCGCTGTAGATCTTAATTTTCAGTGCTGTAGAATCAAAGTCATACCTTGCTTCCCGACAAATATGGCTTACTGTTGTGACATGTATGTGCACATGTATGGAGACAGCATTTTCAATAGATTTGATTTACAATAGGTAAAATTGTATAATATAATCTCTGTTACCCAGGACACAATTTGCATTTATTTTATACAAAATATTGCAAAAGGGAATTAAAATGTCACACATGTCCCCAAAATATGGTCTAAAGTAGAAATGCAATCCATTTGAGTAACATCTTTTCTGAAACCATTGACATTTATCTATCTAGATGTCAAATAAAAATCATATGCATTTAACATAATTTTTCGATAAAATTAAATTGAAAAGTTTGAGCGTATAAAAAAATGTTAAAAACACGCTTCAATAATTTCTGGACCTAATGTCGCTACGGATATGATACAAGGTCTCTCAGAAAATTCACTATAAAACATGCGAAAAACAATCTTGATGTTCATATAAAGCCCTTTTGAAAATTACATTATTCTTCAGCTATCTAAGAATAAATTGTTTTGCCCACCAACTTTCTTATTTGACAATTTCACCGGGGCCGAATTGCAAAACCAAACTCCTAACTATGTATTGCTACCAAATACCTACAGTGCTCGACTTAACATCTACAGCGCTAGACCTTACATCTTGAACGCTAGACTTTATTTCTTCAGTGCTTTCTTGACATCTTCAGCTCTTCAGTGCTAGAGTTTACATCTCGTTTCTAAGATTTAAAACCACTTCTCTTTAGTATCTGCATTAATAGACCAACATGACATCATACAAAACTAATGTCAAAACAAGAAACAAGCTATAATGACAACCACTATTTAGAGGTTTCGCCAGTTTTTACGGTCGTATACGATTGACAATTAGCTAGTTGGAAGTTTTAGTTGACAGAAAATCTCAACATTGTTCCAGAATATCACAACCGACAACACACAATCTCAACCTGACGTATTTTATAACATTTTTAGCTTAATAAAACTATATTCGTAAAGATATAAAAAAAAAAAAAACCGTTTATAGTGACGAAGAAGAACACTTACATACTGATATATACGTTACGTATTGATGAACTCATTGTAATTTTGTCAAAAATTCACTGACCTGGCCGCACTCACCAGCGAGAAAAGTCATTCCGATGTTATTTTAAGTTACATTGGTCCGAGTAATGAACGAGACAAGCTCTCATTTAGTTATCTATGGCATGACATTCTCCTATTTAACAAAATATTTACTGATTGACAATAAATTGACGAAAAGTCAACCTACCCTATCTATATGTTTGATTTTTGTACCAGAAAAGCTCAACAGGAAGTGCCAGTAAACTTTTTTCTCGCTTAACCATTTGGTTGAGATTAGGTGGTTTACAAGGCGTGATTTGCTTGCAAAGTCATCATTCCAATCTTTGTCTAAATATTCCTTTAATCGAGTTTCTAGCGCTCATATCCACCTATTTGGAGGTATTCTATTCTTTATTATCACAATTAATATGTCAATGATAGAATCGTATTTGTTGTGTTTGACTGTTGACCCATTTGCGCTATCGTTAATTTTTTCATTGCATCTTCTTCAGAAATGATGCTTAAACTTTCTACGAGTAAATGTATAGATGTCACAACGTTTTCCCCTTTAAACAACCCTTTGTTTCACGCACGAGGGCATAAACCGCAGTCTGGTATAAAAACTTAACTTCACACCTTTCCTTCTTTTATTTATTATCAATCAGGTGATATCAGGAAATATGAGAAAAAACATCAAAATTTATACAGGAAAGTTTTTTTTCTTACTGAGAGGATTTGCTTAACAGAATGTTCATACTGTTTGATAGCATCTGCAGTCTGTCAACCAACACGTTTGACAAAATTATAAGTACTGGCAAGATACGCTTTTTTTAGTTTCCATGTACACTCGGACATATTCAAAACATTTTAATTTAAGGATGATCGCTCCTTTGAAGATATGAAGCTTTTTAACAGACTGTTTCAAATTGATAGTATAAAAATAACGGAACTTAAAAATCATAAAAAACAAATCAAATGTCCATGTCCTTGTTTTTGAGATGTAATTAATTGAACATGGCGGGAAATGTGTCTCTCTAGATTTTTTAAATATTTTACATTGGCACCTTTTTTCTTTCAAAAACTATGAAAAAATATCGAGGATTTTGTAAGATTTTCAAAAATTGCTCTATAAACATATGTTTTAAAATGATGAAAAGAAAAGTAATGGTGAGCTTGCAAAATTTTTATTTGCATCCAATGGATAAAACAAGAGGACTCCGAATATAGGACAAAAAGTTATATAAAAAAAAAAAACAGAAAAAAAAAAAAGAGTACCGAACATTTATTATAAAAAAACTGTGTTCTAGCAAACAATTTCTAAATTTGACGACTAAATGCGTAACAAGGTAACAAGATTTACAAAACATTAAAAGACCTATTATTACTTGCTATATACAAAAATAGGGGTGCCTTGCATCTGTTTTCATTGGCATTGCCCTAGAATTTTACATCGCTGTTTTTAACATCTATGGTCAATTACCGGAATACACGATTTAACAGTCATATAATAACGGGTACACAACGGTCAATGTAAACGTATGGACTGATATATTTAATACAATAAAGATAACTTGTTTTTTTTAATTAACTTTTATATATACAACTGAAGTCTTAATGGGTCTATCAATGCTCAGGAGATTAACTGCTATTTACTAAGTCCTGTATTTGTTGGTATTTTAAAGGTGAAAGTTAATCTTTTTAATGCAACATTTTTCAGGGTGTCATAGTAAAGATGTTTATCTACTTCTAACACTCTAGATATATGACACCAATAATTAAAACAAACATAAAGACAAGGTAATCATGTCTGCTCAATGGAAGAATCGTCAAAATGTTCTATTACTGTCATTCATGACATAAAAGAAGGCAGACATGAAGCTGACTACTAAATCTTTATAACTTTATTGTATTATAGAATATAGAAAAAAATACGATTAGAAATACGCACTATACAGAGATACGTGAAATTATTGTGTCAGGGATTTCGATACCATAAATTACTTAAAACTTTTACTAAGTTCTTTCATAGATACAAAGATTTGATTAGTAAATTTGACTGTACCTGTAGAAAACTTATTATAAATGGTATTTCACATCCTAAATTTTACGGTAATATTGTACTTCAAGCGAGGAAATCACTATGTGATCCGTGTAAACTCATCGAACCTTTAAACAAACTTATAAGTAAGGGTTATCGTACCAATATTGTAATTAGATCTCTGAATATAGTTTACATTGGCACTAATATCGATTTTGTCATTAGCAAATTAAAACATAACTAAATTGTATCTTCTTTTGAGGCGGGATGTTTAGAGACACACACGTTAATTTTATCTCTAAAGTAGCTCCTCACTATCCTACTACCTGTCAATACATTTATTTTGGCATTGCACAAGTCATGTCTTCTCTGACTGTTCATGACGTTGAAATACTAAATCCCTGGGATGTGTTTTAGTTGATTTTAGTCTCTGATGCATGATTTTTATTATTAATTGTTTTTGGCTTTTAACTAGCTATCAGTAACTGCGAGTACTCTTAAATCGTACTTTCTTGTTAATTCGACCTGTTGATACTATTTGTAATACTTTTTGTTATTTTATATTAATATGGATCTTGTCTGTATACCAGCTTTGATTATTTGGAATATCTACTAATTTTCACTTCTTCATACTACATTTGTATGAACATCAAGATTATCCTCCTTAAATCTGTACAGGGAAGTTTTATTGTTGATATTCACCCTTATGTATCTAGTGTTAAATTAGGTATTTATATGACAGACCTTTCTTGGTATTCCTAATTATTGGAAGATTTTATATAGACAGAAGTAGTATACCTAAAACGATAAAGTTACTTTTCATTTACCTGTATATATTATGAAAACCAGTTTTTCAAAAGTGATTATTTTCTAAAGGTTAAATATTTCGCGGTGGTGTCTTGCCATGACTTTGTTTGGACTTGTTTGTTTGCCTTTTGGCCTTGAATGTTTGTCCCTAATATTTTATTAACTATGTATTTACTTTCAGGTATCACAGATCAATTTATTCGTTCATAATGTGTTAATTTACGTTTTTGATTGAGTTAAGCCTTCCAATTGATATTTTATCGTGTGTTTTCTATGTTGTGATGATATACTATTGTTTCAGAAAAAGGAGAAGGTTTGGTACCATTAAAACGTTTAATCCCGCTGCAAATGTTTGCACCTGTCCTAAGTCAGGAATCTGATGTACATTAGTTGTCGTTTGTTTATGTAATTTATACGTGTTTCTCGTTTCTCATTTTTTATATAGACTAGACAGTTGGTTTTCCCGTTTGAATGGTTTTACACTAGTAATTTTGGGGCCCTTTATAGCTTGTTGTTCGGTGTGAGCCAAGGCTCCGTGTTGAAGGCCGTACATTGACCTATAATGGTTTACTTTTATAAATTATTTGGATGGAGAGTTGTCTCATTGGCACTCACATCACATCTTCCTATATCTATATACGTGAAGTTTGATAGTCCATGAACTAGTTACATGTATCTACTGAAAACGAAAGGAGGAATTGAATGTGAATATCAGTACACATCTGATTGTATGATTTCCACAACCGAATGAACGTCGTCCTACCGTTTAGTCACTGTCATGTGACAAATTGAAACGAATTCTATTATTGAATAGAAATTAGAAGATGTGGTATGAGTGTCAATGAGACAACTCTCCATCCAAATCAAAATTTATAAATATAAACCATTATAGGTCAAAGTACGGTCTTCCATAATATGAAGATTAAAAAAAGACTACTGGAAAAAAATTAAACTACTGCTACTTTAATACGGACGCAAAGCTTATGATAAGAAAAGGCATAATAAGAAAATCCCTTTCGCTTGATCATCAATCCCAATTCATGCAATCATGAATTTTTTTTGTGTTGACTGTTGTTTTAGGAAAAAACATAGTGTTCGGCTGGCATAACTGGCATAGATCCTTAAAATATATGCATGCTATACATTCAACAACAAAAAGTTATAAATGCACTATTTTGACCCTAAAATCAAAGGATGAAGTTATGCACCAAGTTGATGAAGTCTCAAATTTTCCGATTAACAAATCGCAAAATACAACTGCTTTGAATCTCCAAGTTGAATTTGTGTAGATAATACTGCATGGAATCTGGATATCAGTTATAAATTTAAAAAGGTCTGGCTTTGACACATTTATATTCGTTTTATTCTTTTTGGAGAATTGCGACAGCACGTTCTGTCTTGAACTTTGTGATCTAAATTTGACAAATAAAGGCAAGGTTTAATATTATTATCGGTGAAATGTGTATCTGTCAGAGCATCAATGCAGTTTTTGTCTAAAAAACTTGTGAAAATACAACTTAAGACCAACGGGTTGGCATTTGGAAATAATGACATCAAGAAACACAAAGTGAAAAGACGACAACGGGACAAACCTGTTGTTCCCAAAGACACTTGATGATTGGATTCATTGGTTTTCATTTTAGTGAAATAAATAATACTATAGATCACTTAAAGTATGTGTAGAATATCAATACTTTGCCGAAATGTGGTTTATATAATGCTATTTTTTTCGAAAATATGACAACAATTAATGGTCATTGAGCTTTTCGTCATGCTACAAAATGTGTAAAATTGTATGGTAATTCATGGAAAACTATTTTTGTGAATTCAAAGAACACTTAACGAAACAATGTTAAGGTAAAATATTTGAGAAGATAGCTCTAATACATTCCATTATAAAATTTAATTATCTCATTTATCTCCTATTATATGACTTCGTTGTAAAACAATTGAATCAATATTCTTTATTTGTAAACCAGTTGTAGTAATAAGTTAAACTTTTCTTTTTCTTTATTTAGATGAAAAGTCTTACCAATTAATTGCTTTCCTATCTCAAAGTTGCAATATTCATTAAATATCAAGATTGATTGGTGTATGCTATTTTACAATCAAAGATTGTGACAGACCTACTTCCTATATTAAAATGGGCAAACTTAGGTGCTCCAAATATAAGATGTTCCTGCTTCACTAGTGCACCAATCTTGTTATTCTCAACAACTAATATTCCAGGAACCTATCCATGGTCAGCTTTGACACAGATATAGTATAACGATTGACCAAATCATGATGGCGTCCTTCACAGATGACCACAATTTTATCATTAAAGCAGTTGGTTCAATAACTATCTTGTAAAATGCAACCTCCTTTTAAAGATAGGAAACGAAATCCATTGATTATCGCTTCAACTGGGAGATATAGATATAAGAAGATGTGGTATGAGTGCCAATGAGACAACTCTCCATCCAAGTCAAAATTTATAAATGTAAACCATTATAGGTCAAAGTACGGTCTTCAACACGGAGCCTAGGCTCACACCGAACAGTAAGCTATAAAGGGCCCCAAAATTACTAGTGTAAAACCATTCAAACGGAAAACCAACGGTCTAATCTATATAAAACGAAACGAGAAACACTTACGAACCACATCAACAAACGACAACTACTGAACATCAGATTCCTGACTTAAGATATATGTTTCATACAGGAATGAAGCTCAATAGAAATTTAAAATTCACAATTGGAAATATGGAATACTCTCTTTTGTGGTAAAGGGTAATGTTCACCAGGCCCTAAATGTTAACTTGTAGTTGGAGATGTAGTTGTAGATGTAGGAGTAAAATATGAAGCATACCTAATTGTATCTGATGCACATTTTGGGTAGGTTCAATTGGATATATGCAACCCACATAGTCACTTAACTATGAACTATTTAATCAGAAGACATCATCTACACCGTGGGATGTTCAAGGACAATGTTAACTTTATCATTCTTCCTTTGAATTCACTGTTATTTGTATGGAATAAGCCTTATATACGAATACATGAACACATCTGAGGGAAGAGGAGCACAAGTTGGTTAACTTGGGGATGCCTACTATTTGTTGAAAAAAAGACAATAACTTTATTAGATATGCACGAAGCAAAATGATAAGCTAAGATTAAACATAATCACGATAAACAACAAACAAAACAACAGCCAGAAACCTGCGTACAGTTATCAGAAGTATTATTTAAATTTCAGTTGAAATTTCAAATCAATAAATTATTTATAGAATAACTAATCGAAGAATTCAAATAGAGAAAAATATTCAACGAGTGACCGAACAACACATTAATTCACGAATGCGCGTAGCGCATGAGTTAATTATCAGTGTTGTTCGGTCTGAGTTGAATATTTTCGATATTGAATTCTTTGATTAGTTATTCTTTATTACGATGGCAAATGGCTTTTTAATGAAATTAATGTAGAAAATGTAAGGAACTATATCTTTTTTTCTACGCATTCACAATTTGTTTTGATCCGACGTTATCGACGTCTTGTATGTATGACGTCAGAGAGTGAAATAACCACGTTTATTTCACATGTGAAATTATCGGTTTTTATTTGACTGGGAAATCAATGTAATTCAATGCTACCAATGTAATAATGTTCATTTATTTTGGCATCGGCAAAGAAAGTCAACAGTTGTTTACTGATGTTAACAAGACAGATTAAGAAGATAACACACACAAAATGAGGGAATGGCATGCCTTCCAAAAGGAGCGAGACCGAATGCGTATACATGATAAGCGTCTCGTGCTATACATGCATCACCTCCAATGCGAATCCATACGCCGTCAAAATGTCACAATCTATAAAATGACAGATTATGCCCCCATAATCCCCTTAAACCAGAGTTGATCTCATGTGCTCTAGAATGATAAACAGGCCTTGCTCCACATATGGCACCCATCAGATTGCATAAAGTAGGTATGAATAAGTTGTAGAATTAAGGAAAACACGCTAGATCGGGTAAGAAAAAAATCATCTAGACTTCGATTTTGTATAGAGTATACATCTAAAAACCAATTTCATGTGACAGCATGAAAACTAAACGATAGAATTATGATAAAAAAAGGAGAATCTAATTCTTATAATGTACCTTCAGAATATAACAATACAAATTTGGGCCACTGGACTCGTTTCCTTTGCTACTAAACAAAATATGTAAATTCCCTAACCATTCCTTCACTAAAGGAAGGCTATATCCCGTTATATGATAAGTTAAAAAAAATGTTCGGTATTTTTTCAAAACAGTCGTATTAATATGATAAAACACGTAAATTTCTTCATTTAGATTAATAGTTTTACAATGAATTACATTTAAAGTTATTGACCGATTGTGTTCTTGTATTTTCATAATCCAAGATGACGGAAGACAAACGATACACTTTAATTTAGTTTTTTTTTTTTTTTTTTTCTGTCCCATTGTTGTTTGGTCTCATAGATCTCATTGCTGCTTCGTGTAAATGTTTTAAATATGTCTTATTTATCATTGTATTTTTACTGATATAAATGTAAATTCGATATTTGAAGGACTGTATAATTCATTTATACTCATACATCAAAATTCTGAGAGTAAGCTATGTTAAACATTGATAATTACTATGATGTTTTCAACGGAATTTCATTTATTATAACCTCTACAAACGAATTCAAAAAGTTATTTCCTGGGTCTTTTGTTTTAAACTTCTTGTGAAAAGTAGTTTGGCTAATGTGTTTACAACCTTGATGGAAAATAGAAGTACAACATCACTCGAATATTTCAGATTCAATCAATTATTACACCTCTTAACGCTGATTGAAAGTTTAATGGAACTTTTAATGTAGATTTCAACTTTATACTTTATAACAACAGGCTCCTGACTTAGGACAGATGCATACAAATGCAGCGGGTTTAAACGTTTTAACAGGCGCCAACCTGCACCCTAACCTTAGACAGTATGTATTCTGGATTAATTTCTTAAAAAACAGAATGATTCATATAAACATAGTCACCAGCATGTCTTTTTATTTTCTTTCGTTTTTTTTTTTTTTTTTTTTTTTTGTCGGAAAAGAGTGGGGTGTTATGTCGATTCGTTGTTATTTCAATTTTTCTGAAGTTAATGTATGGGAAAGGCTTCCCTTGAAAAAAAAAAAAAAAAAAAACAGACGAAGATGTAACATGTACAATTCTTTTAAATAAGTCTCTGTTGCTAACAACGGTCACAAAAAATCAAAATTAAACATTATTAATCATATAAACATACGTTTGAAAACATACATTTTTTCTACATTTTACGAAATATAGCAATGATCAGTTATCATAATTACATCTTTTATCAATTCTTTTCAAACAAGAGACTGCCAAACTACAGTAAAACCCGGATTTCATTTTACTCATCAAAATCAAACTTGATATCGGTATTCTATGTTACAATAATTGGGAACTGACCAATACCCTGTCCGCCTGTCCGTCGTACTACCCAGAATTGAGCACCATATTCATGATATTGTTAAAAGAAAACTGTGAAAATTCGAATTTCATCATGACGGTTATAGTTTTTGACACGGAGTGTTATTATTAAACGGTGCATGTCTATTTCCTTTGAATTTTTTCCACTCAGTCACTGGATTGGATTAAATGTCGAGGGTTGTTGAAACCAAAGAAATGTTTGTAAAGAGTTCAGCAATATAATTTCCCCATATGTCCATATCATATGCGCATAACATTAAAATTTCAACGATTAAAATTGCTGTTGTAGACTATTTTTAGCAAAAAATAATTGAAAGTTTTACATGTTTAAGTTAAATTTAGACTGCACAATTTTGCGTAAACGTCTTATATGAAACAAAACATTTATAGTACACTAGAAAATGAAAGGATATGGAGTAAATGTACATGGGACAAAATCGCACACAATACATAGAAAACATAGAAAATTATCAATGAACAGGGCTTTTATTCCTGTTCTTCATCTTGACAGTTGATGTAGGGTCTTCAACAATGAACAAATCATTCATACCCTACAACAAGGTCAAGACGACTAACGTCGACTTAAGCGGTACTATTGATAAAATAAAGTAATTTTGAAAGACATCGATCGCCGCTAAAATATGCCTTGAAGTTACACATGTCGGGAGCGGTCAATGAATTACATAATTTATAATTACAGGCGAGGTTTTGAACATATATTTGTCATACATTGCCCAACAAAGACCAATAATTTAAACAACAAATGATAGACAATACATATAAAACTAAACAACAAATGATAGACAGCACGGGCACATCGAAATATATGTAAGAAAACCTAGCAGTTTAAAATAGTATGAAAGGGCAATATACAAAACAGATGACCAGACCAGTATTTTGAAGAAATTTAACCAAACATGAAATTTTGACGGTGTATTAATATGAAATTCTCACACGAACAAGCACACCATAACTGTAAATATTATAAGAGCATACACCTCAAGCACGGGAAATGTTCTACTGCACGCATGCGCGACTCGAATATTTCTACGCCCCAGCATCGTAAATCACTTGCAACTCCTAAAGCGTACTGTAAATATAACATGCATACTGATAACTTTGTTCGTTATAGTGAATCGTTATGTGCTGTACTTTTCATATCACGATAAATGAAAAGCACAAAACTGTAAGTTTGAATTCACGGATTTACCAGTTTGAGCTTGTTCCTAGTAAATGCGTACAAAATTATGTAGTATTGGTTAAATACTTAATTTAACCTGTTGTTATGTTGTCTAACAAATTACTTTTGTAGATTAATGTTCTTTGTTTGGAAATTATATTAGATCGTGTCGTTCCGTTGTATTGAATCATCTTCCAGATATTGAAACTTTTTGACTGACATAAGAACCAGAAAATGCACCAAAATCTATTAATGCATCTTTATCCTAAATATAATATAATATTAAGTTGGTAACTGGAAAACCTGACAAATTACCTGTTATTTTGTATAATTTACATGTAGCCACTGCCAAATATAGTACAAATATTTTATGGTTAAAAAAAAGCCAAATCAATTTTAGACACGTGTGACTTGTCATATGTTTGGAACAACATCTTTTTTGTTAACAAAACATGGATACATGTAAACATTAAACAGAACAGAATAGATCAGTTTAAACAAAATTGGCTAAAGGAATCACCAAAGGCATTAACTTACCGTTAATTTAAGAATACTTTGGATTTTGAGAAATATTTAGTATTTTAGATGACAGAGAGACATCTTTATTTTAAAAATTCGAACTCTGAACTTGAAATTTCTCATTGAAACTGGAAGATGGCAAAACTTAGAAAGAGAAAACAGAAAGTGTGTATTGTGCAATTTAGATGCCATTGGTGATGAATACCATTACATTGTTCAGCTTTTGATAATTGTAGAAAACAATGTATTACATTTCATTATAGGAATAGACCTAACACTTTGAAGTTTCATGATTTAATGAATTCCAAAACATATTCAGAACTGAATGAGGTGTGTAAACTAATCAAGGAGATCAATAACAAATTGAACTTTTCTGGGTGAACAATTGTAAATGTCTCTATCCAGCTATAATATCATAGTGTGCGTTTATAAGGATACATCCTCCTGTAAATGTACGATATATTTGATGCTCGACGATAAGCAAGTACGCATCAATCAATCAATATGAGACATGTATACTTAAATGACTCTATATCTGATTATTTTTCTTGATTCCTTTAATTATTTTATACCAAATTATTATTGAAATTATCTGAGCAAATGTTATTACATGCTCAAGTAATATTAACGCTGTGATAATTAGATATAGATATAGATAGTTGGATATTTAAATTAATTAGTCTGATGACATCAGTATTGATATCGGTAATCAATAAAGATTAAAGAGGGTTAAATACTAATAAGTCGTCAAACCCACAATACGTTATTACATTCATTATGATTTAACTATCATCATACATGTATGTAAGCAATTATCAGGCCGTTTATATCAAATATGATTATATTTCACAGCATTGTATTATCCCAGCATTAAAAAGCTTGCAGAAAACGTCACCAAAGATACCAAGCCCATTATTTTGTACGCGTGTCTCGTCTACAGAAGACTCATCAGTGACGCTCGAATCAAAAAAGTAAAAAGGTCAAATCAAGTACGAAGCTGAAGTGCATTGAGGATCCGAAATTTAAAAATGTTAAGTCAAATATAGGTACGGTAATCTATTCCTGGGTTGACAAATCCTTTGTATTTGGAACAATTCAGAGTCATCTAAACAGCTAATTCATATATATGACTATATCAATGGTATTTCATGTCAACACAGAAGTGCAAAAACAACTTAACGGTATCCAGACGCTTTTTGTTTTATTTGATTACAAAATGAACCACAATTTTGAGGTCTTAGACATTGCTTCAACGGTTTGTATATGTTATCTACAAAAACATAATTTAATACATAATACAATTTGTTTTCATTATAATTTTAATATATTTTGTTTATGTATTCAAAGCTAACAGTGGGCTTTTGTGATATGAAAAGACATATAAAATTGATAAATCAAAACAAAATTAAAAGTAGACAACACCGTATCAACGAGAAAACGATATCAATGACCAACGTCTCAAGTAATTGTTACTTTTCATCTGGACTTTTAAAAGTGAATGTTTTCTTTCTGTCAATTATGCAACAACAAAATATTATTACAAAATGTTAATATCATTTTCTTTCCGATTATTGGAGAATATGTATTAAAGAACGTGCCAAAAAGCAATAAACTATTGGAATGCAAATATCCAGTTAATATTTCTTTGATTTGCCATTTGAGCTTGAGTAGTTCAACCCATTAAAAATGGTAAAATATTAAATTTACAATGAATGGAATCTGTTCGATTCGCGACATTTATTTCAGATCCGATACATAATTTGATAGCATAAAATCATATCTTCTGTGGAATCTTTAACATAGAACACCCATATTAATTTCGAAATTACGTTGGCAATAATCAAGTTGTAATTTTAGAACAACATTTTCCGTTTTCAAGCAAACTCAGAGAATAAAAATCTCATTTCATGTCAATATCCCTATAACGAAAAGAATCCCTATTTTCTCCCTCTTCTGTTTGAACGTTTGTTGACGTATTCAAATACTTCACTCCTTGTGTGAACGTAGATTTGTTCTTATTAATACTGCTGATCTCTTTGTATATCTGAATCCCTCAGTTTGTGTTTTTACCTTGTCTTTTTAATCGATTTATGAGATTTGAACATCGGCAAACTACTAAATCAAAACAGTGTACGTTTTGAACAAACCTGGTCGTTTTATGCGTTTTTTTTTTTTTTTATTATTGTTTATTTTGTTTATGTGTAATTTTCTATTTACTTCACTTTAAAACATCTTTTCATTCAGATTCTCCTGTAATCATCACTCTGTGTCAAACAAAACATTTTGTAAAACTGATATCATGATTTTTATTGACAACATATTTGTTAAGTTTGGGGACATGTTTTCAACGAAATATCGAAATTCATTTCATGCTCCGCTTCATGCCGAAATAAACAAGAGACAGACTTCACAGGAGATTCTCAGGAAGAGTTCACAGATGTTAGCATTGTCCTATAACTTCACGTTCCGATATATAGATGATGTCCTCTCACTAAATGATTAAAGTTTGGTGACTATACAAAACACATCTAATCCAAAGAACTTGAAATAGAGGATACAACAGATACAGTTAAATGTGCCAGATATCTTGATATATATATCTAGAAAAGTTTACGACAAAAATGATTTCAGCTTCTAATTACGATCTAACCATGTATATGCATCACCATTCCAGCAGCGCCTGCATATGGAGCAAATATCTCCTAGTTGGTACGATGATTTCCAGAGCTGACGTGTCCTATGATAATTTTCTTGAAAAGGTGTTCCTGCTGACAAGGAAACTTTTGAACTAAGGGATGCAAGTGGAAATGATTGACGTCATCCATTCGAAAGATTTACGAACGTCATCACGAGTTTGTTCACCGTAATGGAATGTCTGTGGCACAGATGACGACGGATCCGTATCAAGTGTCGTTAACAAAATCTCATTCTCTTTCCTTGATTATGACATCACAAAATGAGAATTATCACCGGATTTGCACTTGCATGAGCACCATGAAGGGTTCCGCATGTGAAGCGAGAACGAACTGTTAACCCCATCAGACCCCCTCAATACATCCCCGTTTTTGATTGAGTTCGTGTTGCTCAGTTTTAGATTTCCATGTATTGTGGACTTGCTTGTCTTTCCGTCTTTTTCGTATTGTTGTGCCTTGACGTTGTCTGTTCTTCGACCTTTGAGTTTTACCTAAACCCTTTCTATCTTACGCCTCTTTTGTTTGTTTTAAAAGTAGATATTCCAAGAATTCCAATTTGGAAAAAATATTTAAATTTTAACTGAACAGCTTAAAGCCCACAAATATATTCATGTGTAATGGGCTTTATTACATTGTTCAGCTTTTGATAATTGTAGAAAACAATGTATTACATTTCATTATAGGAATAGACCTAACACTTTGAAGTTTCATGATTTAATGAATTCCAAAACATATTCAGAACTGAATGAGGTGTGTAAACTAATCAAGGAGATCAATAACAAATTGAACTTTTCTGGGTGAACAATTGTAAATGTCTCTATCCAGCTATAATATCATAGTGTGCGTTTATAAGGATACATCCTCCTGTAAATGTACGATATCTTTGATGCTCGACGATAAGCAAGTAAGCATCAATCAATCAATATGAGACATGTATACTTAAATGACTCTATATCTGATTATTTTTTCTGGATTCCTTTAATTATTTTATACCAAATATTGCAATTATCTGAGCAAATGTTATAACATGCTCAAGTAATATTAACGCTGTGATAATTAGATATAGATATAGATAGTTGGATATTTAAATAAATTAGTCTGATGACATCAGTATTGATATCGGTAATCAATAAAGATTAAAGAGGGTTAAATACTAATAAGTCGTCAAACCCACAATACGTTATTACATTCATTATGATTTAACTATCATCATACATGTATGTAAGCAATTATCAGGCCGTTTATATCAAATATGATTATATTTCACAGCATTGTATTATCCCAGCATTAAAAGCTTGCAAAAACGTCACCAAAGATACCAAGCCCATTATTTTGTACGCGTGTCTCGTCTACAGAAGACTCATCAGTGACGCTCGAATCAAAAAAGTAAAAAGGTCAAATCAAGTACGAAGCTGAAGTGCATTGAGGATCCGAAATTTAAAAAATGTTAAGTCAAATATAGGTACGGTAATCTATTCCCTGGGTTGACAAATCCTTTGTATTTGGAACAATTCAGAGTCATCTAAACAGCTAATCCATAAATATGACTATATCAATGGTATTTCATGTCAACACAGAAGTGCAAAAACAACTTAACGGTATCCAGACGCTTTTTTTGTTTTATTTGATTACAAAATGAACCACAATTTTGAGGTCTTAGACATTGCTTCAACGTTTTGTATATGTTATCTACAAAAACATAATTTAATACATAATACAATTTGTTTTTCATTGTAATTTTAATATATTTTGTTTATGTATTCAAAGCTAACAGTGGGCTTTTTGTGATATGAAAAAGACATATAAAAATTGATAAATCAAAACAAAATTAAAAGTAGACAACACCGTATCATCGAGAAAACGATATCAATGACCAACGTCTCAAGTAATTGTTACTTTTTCATCTGGACTTTTAAAAGTGAATGTTTTCTTTCTGTCAATTATGCAACAACAAAATATTATTACAAAATGTTAATATCATTTTTCTTTCCGATTATTGGAGAATATGTATTAATGAACGTGCCAAAAAAGCAATAAACTATTGGAATGCAAATATCCAGTTAATATTTCTTTGATTTGCTATTTGAGCTTGAGTCGTTCAACCCATTAAAAATGGTAAAATATTAAATTTACAATGAATGGAATCTGTTCGATTCGCGACATTTATTTCAGATCCTATACATAATTTGATAGCATAAAATCATATCTTCTGTGGAATCTTTAACATAGAACACCCATATTAATTTCGAAATTACGTTGGCAATAATCAAGTTGTAATTTTAGAACAACATTTTCCGTTTTTAAGCAAACTCAGAGAATAAAAATCTCATTTCATGTCAATATCCCCTATAACGAAAAGAATCCCTATTTTCTCCCTCTTCTGTTTGAACGTTTGTTGACGTATTCAAATACTTCACTCCTTGTGTGAACGTAGATTTGTTCTTATTAATACTGCTGATCTCTTTGTATATCTGAATCCCTCAGTTTGTGTTTTTACCTTGTCTTTTTAATCGATTTATGAGATTTGAACATCGGCAAACTACTAAATCAAAACAGTGTACGTTTTGAACAAACCTGGTCGTTTTTATGCGTTTTTTTTTGTTGTTGTTTATTTTGTTTATGTGTAATTTTTCTATTTACTTCACTTTAAAAACATCTTTTTCATTCAGATTCTCCTGTAATCATCACTCTGTGTCAAACAAAACATTTTGTAAAAACTGATATCATGATTTTTTATTGACAACATATTTGTTAAGTTTGGGGGACATGTTTTTCAACGAAAGATCGAAATTCATTTGATGCTCCGCTTCATGCCGAAATAAACAAGAGACAGACTTCACACAGGAGATTCTCAGGAAGAGTTCACAGATGTTAGCATTGTCCTATAACTTCACGTTCCGATATATAGATGATGTCCTCTCACTAAATGATTAAAGTTTGGTGACTATACAAAACACATCTAATCCAAAGAACTTGAAATAGAGGATACAACAGATACAGTTAAATGTGCCAGATATCTTGATATATATATCTAGAAAAAGTTTACGACAAAAATGATTTCAGCTTCCTAATTACGATCTAACCATGTATATGCATCACCATTCCAGCAGCGCCTGCATATGGAGCAAATATCTCCTAGTTGGTACGATGATTTCCAGAGCTGACGTGTCCTATGATAATTTTCTTGAAAAGGTGTTCCTGCTGACAAGGAAACTTTTGAACTAAGGGATGCAAGTGGAAATGATTGACGTCATCCGTTCGAAAGATTTACGAACGTCATCACGAGTTTGTTCACCGTAATGGATTGTCTGTGGCACAGATGACGACGGATCCGTATCAAGTGTCGTTAACAAAATCTCATTCTCTTTTCCTTGATTATGACATCACAAAATGAGAATTATCACCGGATTTGTACTTGCATGAGCACCATGAAGGGTTCCGCATGTGAAGCGAGAACGAACTGTTAACCCCATCAGACCCCCCTCAATACATCCCCGTTTTTGATTGAGTTCGTGTTGCTCAGTTTTTAGATTTCTATGTATTGTGGACTTGCTTGTCTTTCCGTCTTTTTCGTATTGTTGTGCCTTGACGTTGTCTGTTCTTCGACCTTTGAGTTTTACCTAAACCCTTTCTATCTTACGCCTCTTTTGTTTGTTTTAAAAGTAGATATTCCAAGAATTCCAATTTGGAAAAAAATATTTAAATTTTAACTGAACAGCTTAAGGCCCACAAATACATTCATGTGTAATGGGCTTTCGTGAACTAATATATTGGGCGTTCACTATTTTCTAAAATCGAATTTTTGGATTTACTATTAGAATAATCTGAGAATAGATGATAGACGTCACTTTTTAATCATCTTTCCAACTGAAAGCTGATAATTTGTTATTAAGCCTTGTAGTATTAAGTTACAAATAGACATTTAAAAGCAGATTATATGGGGTTGTTTTCCTATAGAGGTCAGTATGTATTAATCAAATCAGGTTAGTAAAAGATGAATCATTCATCACATCTGAGAACGATTGAGAGATCATATTCAAAGCAATAAACGTTTGAAAATGTTCCATTATTACCGTACTTGAAGTTAGACTTCATATTCAAATTCCAAATTCAATGTCAGTAAAAAATCATCAAAGATAGTAATATTTGTCGTCCATTTATCATGCTCATGATACTTTCGGAAAAAAGCAAAATAACTTGCAAACCATGAATTGGAAAACCATTTCGTAAATTCAAAATTGAAAATTCATAGTTTCAGGATTTATTTACCATCTTTTGTATGTAAATATGATGTTAATGTACCAGCGTAGAATAAAACGCCCTTAAGCCAATGTCTATATAGAATACATTGGAGATAACAGTGAAAAAAACCACTTTTTTCAATTTTGCGCTTTTCATGATTAACTCTCATCAAAAAGTTAAGATTGTATAAATACTTCAATACTTGAGGAGCCAAAGGAACAAAACGACTTAAAAAATAACCAAATCAATCTTTGAGAGCGTTGGGACAATATTTTCTTTTAATTTCGAAATCTAGCAACGGAGAATTTTATGAAGTTATGTTCAAAATCATGTAAGTACCGAAGTACTTAATATTGAACTGATGACACTTTCGGGGAATAGCAGTCCATCAGCTGCAGTATCGACCAAGTTCTGGAATATTAAAGTAAATCAATTTGGTGCATCATATTCGTCTTTTTGTGGAAAAACATGACATATTGACGAACTGAGAAATGAATGAAATCCAATGTACGTTTTAACATCCAAGCGGCAATAAGTGAAATTAGGCATTAAGTGTAAATCCTAGGCAATAAGCTCACGCCTAGGCAGTAAGTCTATTGCCTAGCCTAATGATGTCCGGCATTATTCTTAAATCCTAGGATTTCAGGTTAAATCCGGAAAAATGTGTCCAAGCATTAATCTTAATGCATAAACTGTAAAAACGAGTAAATAAAAAGAGATTTATTCAAAGTTAAAATACATTCGGTACAAAAAACCATGAAAAGAACTGAAGTTTAAAATGTCAACTACCTGAAATAAAGTCCCTAGTTCTGGCCTCTTAAGTTTTAACTCGGATATAACCAAAGCTGTAAATTCACGATCATTGTCACTTTGCAGTTTATGGGGCGCACCAAAAAATGTGTAAACATCAATCAAATCGACAGTTACCCCTGAAGCAGATTTTGATGTAAGAAATCTAATGTAACAATCTTTTGTTATGTGATTTTGGTACACCATAAGAAATTTATAGTTTTTATCGGATTTTAATTGGAAATCCATTAAATCAACCTGTTCTCTACTGTTGAAATCTTTACTTCTACTCCCTTCCGTAAATACTTGTTTTCATGTTACATTTTTCACAGTGCGAAAGAAATAGTTCAATGGAATCACGAGAAATATTTCCATAGCCATGGCATTACGAGAAATATTTGCATAGTCATTATTAAGTTGTTTAGATCATGCGGTCTATGTTGCCATGACCTATGTATGTGCCTTTTCCAAAATACCATACAGTTCCTCTAGAAAAACATCGTTCTCGTTTACTTGTCTTATCAACCTTTCGAAGCCTCCAATGGTAAAAGTGTCATAATTTTGTTAATTGTAGTAGTCTATAGTTGCCGTCTTTTTAATTTATGCGGATTCAAAAAGTTAAAAGTTTAGTCTTTGCCAAAAAATTCATTGTGCTGTCTTGGTTATATGGTCCTTATTTTCACTGATTAAAATTTAGACCGAAAAGATTCAAGAAATCTGTTTTAGTAGCATGTCTCTTAAATGAAAATAATCCAGATTAAGAAGTGAAAAAGACGAGATGGCCTGGGGGTATGTAACAAAATGTTTAACAGTAATTCCTAACATATCAAATAAAATCAATGGAAAGATGTTTCAAGCAACAATTCATATCTACATTTGTCTACTTTTGACCAGACCAAAACCATCTCGACTAGTGACGTGTGAATTTTCTTCAAATAATTTTCAATTCCTCATCCTTTCATTAGACACAATCAATGGTTTGAAACATATTAATTTTTGTAATACCACAAAGAAATACAATTTAATTCTGTTATGAATTTGGAAAAATACTAAAATTTGAAAATCTGTTAAATTAATGTAATTCTAATATTTGGAATATCATTTAAACTATACTTTACACAAAGAATATTTCACCGAATGAACATGTACTTAGAACTAAAACAAAAATCCCAAAGATCACTTATTACCTAAAATGATGTCTGGCAATAGGTTGAATAATCATCATCAGATTTCAGGAAATAAGCTTAATGTATGAATATTTCAGGGAATAACTGAGAATTTAAGCTTAATGCATAATTTTATTTTTTGCCTCTAACATAAAGACAATCATTGGAGGATACAGCGGGAACTATGCGACCTTTGTACGGAATGAAAAATAAAGGACGTCAAATGTTAGAAGTTCAACACATACTGTGAATTCATTATTATTTTTTGTTGATTTTGTGGGTATAAACGAACTACGAATTTAAATGTTCAACCAATTATAAATTTCTCATAGGACTATATCTAAATTTTGGCATAACCAAGAATCTAGTATTAACGAAAAAATAATTGTTTGCTCAATCCACGAACATTGGTACCCACGAAAATTAACGAATCAACAATATAAAGACAAATTTGGAAGAAACTGGAATCGTATGACCTCTAGATGAATAGAGAAACAAAAGAGAGGCGAAGGATACCAAAGGGACATTCAAACTCATATGTCGAAAATAAACTGACAACGCCATGGCTAAAAAAGAAAAACATGTGAGAAAAGAAAAGGAATCGCGTGAACTCTAGACGTACTGAGAAATATAGGAAGTCCAGTCTTGGCTAAAACGTCTTAAATTAATCAATAAAAAGACAAAATTTGAGTAAGCAATAGCCCTCTGGGTGAACTGAAAAATATAAGAAGTCTTTTATAAAAATAAGGAGAGTGGTATGATTGCTGATAAGACAACTATCTATCAGACCAAATGACGTGGATGCCATAACCAATAAGCAAAACTCATATTGCACAGTAAGTTATAAAAGGCTCCGACATGACAAATTAATAATTGAAACGAGAAAACATCCGACTATATTTATATAAATACAATAAACGAAAAAATATATATTACAGACAACAACAAACGACAACAACTGAGTTACAGTCTCCTGGCTTTGGACAGACACATATACGTTGTGGAATGTGGAGGGGTTGAACATGTTTCGGAGAACCCATTAGCTAACCTTGGACAATCTGGTGTAATATCACAAAATTAGAACAAACTATAAAAATCTGTTGTAAAGGGCTTGACTCATCAGATCTGCAACCGCCAACATAAATAACAAAATACTAATGACATATATAGGCAATAGTAGTTTATCGGTCGACCTTTTATCGTGTGACAATCATTTGTGTCTCTTCCTATTGATGGGTTGCGTATTGGAGAGTCATGCCCGGTTAACGACTGACACTTCTTGTGAAGATCGTTGGTCGTATCAAAAAGTCGGTGAAACTAGATCTAATTCGTATGCCTTTAGTTTTCAGTTGAGAGTATGCGTGTATCTTTTCCATTGAAATAACCACAATGAGACAATATTCAGGCATACTGCAGTATGTGAATTTCAAAGACCAGGGCAGATGATATGGTACTACGAAACAACAACAAAAACAAGAAATCATTGTATTCATTGGGCATAAATCGTAGTTCTGAGTCATCCGTCAATATGAATTATAGGTCTGATATTATGTATTTGAAGCAGACATTCTTATCTCGTAGCAACCTTGCTAAAGTGTTCGTAAGGATTCGATTAGCTGTAAGTACTACATTTGAATAACGATTATTGAATGAGCAATGTATTGTGTGCAACTGCAACTGCAATTGCGTATCGAATTCATACATTTGATTACAAATACACATCAACTATCAACAATTTTCTCCAAAATGTATCAAGCTTTTAAAACAGCTCCAAGTATAGAGTATTTGAATATATATCAAATAATAAATCTTATTCCAAGAACAAGTGTTGTCATTCTTTGTCCTGTATCTTAGGTTCTTTTAAGTAAAAAAAAAAACAATGAAACCCATACGTGTTTATGGTAATGAGATAATTAAATATCGTGGTCCTCTATATATCATTTGAAACATTTGTTATTGTATAATGTATAATGACAATATGTAAGGCGTAGTTGTTAATAATTCTTTTATACAAAGCGGTCATAACAGCGATTTATGATGAAATAAAACGTTATAAGCAGTATATCGTTTAACAATATGATAAATAGCCCACCCTTTTCACACTATACATCTATACATGTCTAGAATATCTAGTGCATTTAACAATTCATCATTATTATACAACAGGTTATATGCCGATCACACTGCTGAATTATTTTCTTTTGATTTGTGCTATACAAAACTTTATACCAACTTTATAATTGTGTACACCAGGCGCACGTTTCGTTTACACAAATTAAAAATTCATCAATGACGCTGGAATTAAATAATTAAGTACCTTTCTTTATGCAGGTTCCTGCTGATTGACGATTCATGACCCCTCTTCTAATATCTTTATTTTTTTGTTTATAAAGAAGGTATGGTATGAAATTAAGTTTTATATATTTATTTTTTTCTTTTGAACCTTGGTTGCCATGGAAACCGTCCTAACAAAATTTTGCCTAAATACGTGTAAAAGTAGCCTTTGAAAATTGAAAAATAATGGATTTTAAAGTACCATTACAATAAAGTTAATCATACAAACAATAAGCATTTTTACATTGTTGACCAATTAAACCCCAAAATATTCAAAAATGTTAAAATTTTGAATTTACCCAATAGTTTGTTTCCATAGCAACCATTTAAAAATATGTTAAAATTCGATAATAAAAAATTTCAAAAATCGCTAAATTTTATTTCTGTTTATCTCCCAAGACCAACAATGCCATAACATGTTACTGACAAATTTTTGAAAGACAACATATTATATATTCATGAAATAAAAAGAAAGTCGTGCGTTTTTGTTTTTGTTTTTTTCTTTAAAAAAATATTTTGTCAATTTTCACAAAAATCCAGATTTCCATACAGATAAACAATCAAACATCTTGAACTTAATGAGCCAAACTCGTCCATTTATATATGTAATTCGGACACACATTTGTTAATTATAAATGGGAATATATAATTTATAAGGCTAAATTCGTACAGAATGAAAACTAATCACTCTGGGTATGGTGCCTTTTGAAAAAATCATTCTATAAAATTTGAAATTTGTCAAAAAAAAAAATGTGGTATTTAATTATGCTTTCTTGTGAACATTTTGATCATTTAAGCATAACATTTCTTCTATGGTTGAGGGCAGTAAATGTACCCCCTCCTAATTTTAGATATAAGATTTCTCAGAAATATGAAGAAATGTGAATGGTTACGCATAACCAAGTGTCTTGCCTGGGATTGATGCTGTCAGTGAAAAATAATAATGTTGAACTCCAAAAATATTTAAGTCTATATATTAAAATATGAAGATGTGGTATAATCGCCAATGAAACAACTCTCCACCAGAGACCAAATGACATAGAAATTAACAACTAGATGTCATCGTACGGCCTTCAACAATGAGCATAACATGAGCATTTTATCAGTAAACAAAACATAATGAACAAATAAAGAAAACATTTTCTCAGGATACTATCACTTTAAAAATGGCTATAAAGAAGTCGCAGTAAGAGTTTCATGGAACTCTGTGTTGGTTTGAATCAGATTATTGATGCTTAAAAAACTGTAACCTTAGACTGTAAGATCTGCCTAACAAGAATGCACACACTGGAATGTCTAGCCTGTCTTACTTATCATTGAATTGCTGTTGAAACTCTGTTAATGAACTTAACATTATCAATGTTCTAAGAAAATGAGGTCATGGTCAGATGAACAATGGCAGACAGACATGTACACCTTGCAATCATTCCATACACCATATATAGTAGTCCTATCGCTTATAGTATCGATAAACTGACATAATTACGAAAACTTATCATTGACCAATGAACGATGAAAATAAGATGATGGACAGATGAAACCTGTCAGAAAGACATGTACACCTTTTATTGTTCCATACACAAAATGGAATGGTCCCATTGCTTATAGTATCCGATAAATAGACCAAACCCGAAGAAAAAAATATTGTCCATGAACAATGAAATATAGGTCAAAGTCAGATGAAACCTGCCAGTCTGACATTCCATACACAAAATATAATTGACCTAATGCTTATAGTATCTAAGAAACAGACTTGACCTCGTAACTTTAACCTTGATCACTGATCTACAAAATGAGGTCGAGGTCAGGTTAACCTTACCTGACGGAAATGTAGACGTTGCAAGGAACCCACATACCAAATAAAATTATCCTATGACTCAAAATAATTGAATATTGGGATTATAATTTATTTTCAAGCAGTCACTGAACCATGAAAATGAGATCAAGGACAATGGACATATAACAGACGGAATCTTCGTAACGTAAGGTATCTGCACATGTAAGGGATGAAGTATCGAGGGGCGTGTTTTATTGGTCTCTTCTGTACATCTTCAGAATGTCTTTTTGGTGAAGAGTCAAACTAGACGCTCTAAAGAGTCTGTGTCGCTCACCTTGGTCTGTGTGCATATTTAACAAAGAACACTCTCCAACATTGTAGACGGGAATGGAATTCATGACAAAAATCTCTGTTTTGTTGATCTTGTATTACTGATTATAAGGTCTGTATAGTTTCTCTCTATTTTCTTTAGTTTTTGCTCAAAACACAAGAGGGTTAAAAAACAATCCTCATTTAAGGGCAATCACTCCTATAAAGAGTGACAGTCTACTCACTATATCAGCAAAATTTGACTTGTTAGTAGATCCTGCCTTGCTGATCATTTTTGTAATTTAAAGTGTCTATTTATGTATATATTGTAATCATACAATAGTTCTAAGAAATTTTGGCAGAAGCATTTTTATGATTAAGAGATAATGTCTGAAGCAAAAATTTTTTCATTTTCCATTTTCAGTACATTTCTGATAGATGGACAGAGTTTTTTACAGTTAACATTTACAGACAGTCTGGGATTAAGCTTTTTTGACATTGATTGTTATGAGTTATGAAATTTGAACAGAAGCTAATCTTCAAAACCATGAAATAGTATTTCAAGGCTTTTTTTTTTTTAATTTCATTTTGCACAAAACAGGTGTTCAAAGAGCCGCGTTCTTAATTGCTAATTGTAATGCCTGCTAAAAAGTCGCCAATGTGAGACGTAGCAATCCTATATTCAGTCATCACTGCCAACAATTATGTTTAGTCTGTGATAAAAATCTTTCTAAGACATCAATAAGGTCTGAATAAAATACCCTTTTCCACTAATTCTGCCTACCTTCACTAGATTTTAGTGCCATCCCTAAAATAATTCATTTATAAACAAGCATTAATTTATTCCAAAAAAATTTGAAAATACAATTCTTTGCATATCTATTAACCCTATTTTTTTTGCATCATCATCTTAGTAGAAACACAGGTATTATTTTTTATGCCTAGCTTCGTCAAATATTTATGGAATTCTATGAAACTTAAACAGAAGTTTCTTAATTATTAAGAAAAAGATCTAAACAAATTTCTTTTACTTTCCCCATATCTTATATGTTATTCATTTTTTTTTATGTTTATAATAGAAACAGACCAAACAGTCTAGGGTTAAATATTAAAAAATCAACATGATCAAGTCTGTTTCAAACTGTCATTTAGTTTCAAAAAAACTTCTTTTGAGGATTCTTCGAAGCCATTTAGGTTAAAAATAAAAACCATGATAAATAAACTAAGTTCTTTTTTTCGTACCCAGCGTTGACATGTAGGCACAGTCTGGTCTGTGATTAAAGATTTTAAAATTTGGACAACCATGTCAAACCTTCTGGAAATTTTACTAGGCCATGGCAGAAGCTTCTTAAAAGTGAAAGTCTCCTAAACAAATATATTTTTAAATGTGTTCATTATCATGATTATGTTTTACTTTACTGCATGATAATGAACACATGTTATGCTCATTGTTAAAGGCCGTTCGGTGATCTATGGTTGTTTAAAATTTCCATGTCATTTGGTCTCCGGTGGACAGTTGTCTCATTGGCAATTATACCACATCTTCTTTTTTTATATATAGACTTAAATGTTTTGGAGTTCAACATTATTCTTTTTCACTGACAACATCAGTCCCAGACAAGACGCTAGGTTATACGTCATTTTTTTTCATATTTCTGAGAAATCTAATATCTAAAAATAGGGGGAGGGGATAATTATTATTGCCCTCAACTATTGAAGCAAGTTATGCTTAAATGATAAAAATGTTCACAATAAAGCACAATTAAATACCACATTTTTAATTTTCGATAAATTTTATAATTTTGAAAAATTGATTTTTTTTTCCCAAAAAAGAAAAGGGGGCCACCATACCCAGAGTGATTAATTTTCATTCTGTACCAATATATCTTCATTAATTATAAATTCTCATTTATAATTAACAAATGTGTGTCCGAATTACACATATAAATGGATGAGTTTGGCTTATTAAGTTCAAGATGTTTAATTGTTTATCTGTATGGAAATCTGGATTTTTGTAAAAATTGACAATTTTTGAATGAAAATATTTTTAAAGAAAAAAAAAAACGCACGACTTTCTTTTTATTTCGTGAATATATATGTTGTCTTTCAAAAATTTGTCAGTAACATATTATAGTATTGTTGGTCTTGGGAGATAAACAGACATAAAATTTAGCGATTTTTGAAATTTTTTATTATCGAATTTTAACATGGTTGCTATGGAAACAAACTATTAAGTAAATTCAAACTTTTAACATTTTTGAATATTTTGGGGTTTTGTTTGTCAACAATATAAAAATGCTTATTGTTTGTATTGATTAACTTTATTGCAACGGTACTTTAAAATCCCTGATTTTTCAATTTTCAAACGCTACTTTTTGGCAACGCACATTATACAGTGAAAATAAAGAGAATTTCTACCAGTGTTCTTATGATAAAGGCCAAAAAAAAAACCTTTCTGACATGTCATGAATCACCCTCTGCATGATTTTTACAAAGACAGGTACTTAAAAGGCCAAATAAAGTAAATGTCAACGAGCATTGAGAACTCAAAATACCGAAAGAGTTTGCCGACTAAGCTTAGGTAATCTATTTCTGGGGTAGAAAATCCATAGTAAATTGTGTTTATAAGGATTTGTTCCTTATTGAAAAAATACTCTTAACAGAGTCGACCGACCATGCGTCAATTCATTGGCGACATATTGTCGCGGTTTATGATCTCTTAATATGAGAATAGTCTGATCAGTAACTTGACCGCTAGTGTCTTATTCCCTAAAGTGATACTTTGACTAAGTGTTGATCGCATTGTGATTGATGCACGCATAAAAGACGCATACCCTTACGAATATACCGGTCTCGCTCCTTTTTTGAGTTCAACCGAATTCATAACCTTTTTCTTTACCTAGATTAGTATCTTCTTAATGAATTGATGATATTGTAATATCGGTAAACAAATGTGTTAAATTTACATAAACACTGTTTCAATTACTGCCTTGAAAAACGCACAAGTGATATCTATACATTTTTGAGAGTTATCATTCATACCCCAGGTCCATCCTTAAACTTCTGGGTATAAGTCAATCAGAAACCTTCCCGATGATTTATTATACATAAGACCGATACACGGAAGTGAAATTGACTTTCAAACTGAACAATATCCCTTAAATTTAAGATTAAAAGCAAAGGTTCTACTAAAACACACAGAAAGGAAATTTAAACATTTGAGGTCGTATAAATCAAATCACGGAATGAGACCAGGTTTCGACAGGTTTCTTCTTTGCATCCGGTAGTAAACCAAGGTTTTTTCAAAATCTTAACAGGTAATAATTTAGATTGAGATGTGAAGACGTCACAAGTAAGTTAAAAAATGGTACTAAAACTCGTAATTGTAATTTCCAATTTCATGTTACCATCCTCTAACTGAAAACACACCAGTTAATTTTTTTAACATATCAGGCAGACATTAAAAGTGCGTCAGAGTACATTAGCTCAGTACGGTACTTTTGTTCTGATTGAACGTGCCACAAGAAAATAAGGAAAGCTTTTGTAATACTTGTCTTGAATATTTTAAAAAGATATATTTATATATATTTATATTTTTGTTCTATAGAAATAAGACAGACATTCAAAGTGCTTCAGCGTAGATCATCTCCCAGATGCATCTTTATCCTGATTGAACGTGCCATAAGGAGATAAAAACAACATTTCTGAAACCGTAAAAATGTATTGTTTTGTCTCAAACATTTCAAAAACCTCAATAAAAATGACAAATTTTGTAATATTGATTTCATTAGATACCTCTTCAGATTCATTTGATATGTTCTATTGAAGTTTTGTTTTAACTGTTTTGGGATAAATGCACGTTTGGCTTTACAACCAAAGCATATACTGATATGTAAAATCGCTTATTAGTCTATACAGGATCAACAGTGAGCTATTATTGTTAACTTCTATGACATTTTTCTCTGGTACGTTTTATCGTTGGATATCATACCTCATCTTCTTATTTCTATATCTAGAATAGAATACGATTTCTTCTTTTCCCGACAACGTTTGATTGCAATTTCATTTGGATTGATGATTTTACTAAGAGCAAGAATAACAACCTCCTCTCTATACAAACAAGGCAACAGATGAAAATATGTTTGTAATTTGTTTTCTGTTTCAATGAAATTACAGGAAATTATATTGTTATCGCTTAAAACGGTTGAAACATGTACTTATAACGTTACGTCACGCTTAAGGAATTGTCTTTTACTACGATATAAGTAATGAGCCCTTAACCAAAAAGGTGACAACTTTTAGCTGTCCTCAGTACGAAACATTTTACAATTTCGAAAATTTAGTAGTCAAAGGTAATGCGCCGTTATGGGTTTGCGAAAGAGATAAAGTAGGTGTTGTGCTTACTGGTATAACATTGAAGGCTTTTAACAGCAGAAGAAGACAACCATTGAAAGAGCCAATGTTAAACAAATCACCAGTAGATAATGATCAGAATAGACCGTTTTAATCACTTCCTCATTCGTTCTGTTTCCATTGCCAACACTGTCCCTAGGCTAATCGCTTTCTAACATTTGTGCGATGATGAGTTAATCATCGTCAGAAGTACTTGAAAGGCATGCACAGCTTTTAATGACAATTCATGACGAAATGGGATAATAAAACCTATGCATTTATCAATATACAGACTTAATCCATGCGTTGACGGTATTTGCTAAATTTACACCAAAAAAAGGTCATTAACGATATTTAATTCCAGAAATTATCATTCCGATTGGAACGTGCACTCGTCCGTATTGTTATTTTTTTCATTTTTCAGGTTTGACACATTTTATCAAAAATATGAAATCATTGGTGATCATATTAAAAGCTGTTCATGCCTTTCAAGTACTTCTGACGATGATTAACTGATCCTTATCTACTGGGTATTTGTTTAACATTGGCTCTTTCAATTTATGTTTTCTTCTGCTGTTTAAAGTCCTCAATGTTTAGTATACCAGCAAGCACAACACTTACTTTATCTCTTTCGCATACCCATTACGTCGCATTGCCTATGATTTTTAAGTTTTCGATTTGTTTAACATTGGCTCTTTCAATGGTTGTCTTCTTCTGCTGTTAAAAGCCTTCAATGTTATACCAGTAAGCACAACACCTACTTTATCTCTTTCGCAAACCCATAACGGCGCATTACCTTTGACTACTAAATATTCGAAATTGTAAAATGTTTCGTACTGAGGACAGTTTAAAGATGTCACCTGTTTGGTTAAGGGCTCATTACTTATATCGTAGTAAAAGACAATTCCTTAAGCGTGACGTAACTTTATAAGTACATGTTTCAACCGTTTTAAGCGATAACAATATAATTTCCTGTTCTTTCAGTGAAACAGACAACAAATTTCAAACATATTTTCATCTGTTGCCTTGTTTGTATAGAGAGGAGGTTGTTATTCTTGGTCTTAGTAGAATCATCAATCCAAATGAAAGTGCTATCAAACGTTGTCGGGAAAAGAAGAAATCCTATTTTATTCTAGATATAAAAATAAGAAGATGAAGTAGGATATCCAACGAGACAACTTACCAGAGACAAAATGTCATAGAAGTTAACAATTATAGCTCACCGTTGATACGTGTACAGACTAATAAGCGATTTTACATATCAGTATATGCTTTGGTTGTAAAGCCAAACGTGCATTTATCCCAAAACAGTTAAAACAGAACTTCAGTAGAACACATCAAATGAATCTTAACAGGTATCTAATGAAATCAATATTACAAAATTTGTCATTTTTATTGAGGTTTTTGAAATGTTTGAGAAAAACAATACATGTTTAGGCTTTCACAAATGTTTTCTCTTTATCTCCTTATGGCACGTCCAATCAGGATAAAGGTGCATCTGGGAGATGATCTACGCTGAAGCACTTTGAATGTCTGTCTTATATCTAGAACAAAAATATAAATATAAATAAATATATCTTTTTAAAATATTCAAGACAAGTATTACAAAAGCTTTCCTTATTTTCTTGTTGCGCGTTCAAACAGAACAAAAGTACAATACACATCTAATGTACTCTGACGCACTTTTAATGTCTGCCTGATATGTTGAAAAAAATAAAACAGGTTTGTTTTCAGTTAAATGATGGAAACATGAAATTGGAAATTACAATTACGAGTTTTAGTACCATTTTTTAACTTACTTGTGACGTCTTTACATTAAAACATAAAACACATCTCAATCTGACATTATTACCTGTTTAGCTTTTGAAAAAACCTTGGTTTACTACCGGATGCAAAGAAGAAAATACTTACCCTTTCTAAACCTGGTCTTGTTACGTTATTTGATTTATACGACCTCCAATGTGTAAATATCCTTTCTGTGTGTTTTAGTAGAACCTTTGCTTTTAATCTTAAATTCAAGGAATATTGTTCGGTTTGAAAGTCCATTTCACTTTCGTGTATCGGTCTAATATATAATAAATCATCGGGAAGGTTTCTGATTGACTTATACCGAGAAATTTAAGGGTAGATATGTGGTATGAATGACAACTCTCCAAAATGTATAGTTATCACTTGAGCGTTTTTCAAGGCAGTAATTTTAGTGTTTATGTTTATTTTAATTCAACACATTTGTTTACCGATATTACAATATCATAAATTCATTAGGGAGATACTAATCTAGGTAAAACACAAAGGTTATGAATTCGGTTGAACTTAAAAAAGGAGCGAAAACGGTATATTCATCAGGGTAAGCGTCTTCTATGCGTGCATCAATCACAATGCGAATCAACACTTAGTCAAAATGTCACTATAGGGAATAAGACACTAGCGGTCAAGTTACTGATTAGACTATTCTGATATTAAGAGATCATAGACCGCGACACTATGTCGCCAATGAATTGACGCATGGTCGGTCGACTCTGTTAAGAGTATTTTTTCAATAAGGAACACATCCTTATGAACACAATTTACTATGTATTTTCTAGCCCAGGAATAGATTACCTTAACTGTATTCGGCAAACTCTTTCGGTACTTTGCTTACATAGATATAAGAAGATATAAGAAGATGTGGTATGATTGCCAATGAAACAACTCTCCATCCAAGTCACAATTTTTAAAAGTAAACCATTATAGGTCAAAGTACGGTCTTAAACACGGAGCCTTGGCTCACACCGAACAGCAAGCTATAAAGGGCCCAAAATGACTAGTGTAAAACCATTCAAACAGGAAAACCAACGGTCTAATCTATATAAAAAACGAAAAACGAGAAACACTTATGAACCGCATCAACAAACGACAACCACTGAACATCTGAACATCAGGTTCCTGACTTAGGACAGGTGCAAACTAATGCAGCGGGTTTATATCTCGAACTTATTATCATTAAACAACTTTTTCTATTTAAAAGAAGATTACAACTGTTGTGTTGTGTAGGATTTAAATCAAAACAACTGATTTGGATTTCCAGTTTTGTATAGCACAACTCAAAAGTAAATAATTCAGCATTGTGATCTGCATATAATCTGTTGTATAATAATGATGAATTTTTAAACGCACTAGATATTCTAGACATGTATAGATGTATAGTGTGAAAAGGGTTGGCTATTTATCATATTGTTATACGACATACTGCTCATTACGTTTTATTCATTAAAAATCGCTGTTATGACCACTTTGTATAAAAGAGTTATTAAAAACTACGCCTTACATATTGTCATACATTAACAAATGTTTCAAATGATATATAGAGGACCACGATATTTAATTATCTCATTACCATAAACACGTATGGGTTTCATTGTTTTTTACTTACAAGAACCTAAGATACAGGACAAAGAATGACAACACTTGTACTTGAATAAGATTTATTATTTGTAATATATTCAAATACTCTATACTTGGAGCTGTTTTGAAAGCTTGATACATTTTGGAGAATAATGTTTATAGTTGATATGTATTTGTAATCAAATGTACGAATTCGGTACGCAATTGCAGTTGCAGTTGTACACAATACATTGTTCATTCAATAATCATTATTCAAATGTAGTACTTATAGCTAATTGAATCCTTAAGAACACTCAAGCAAGGTTGCTACGAGATAAGAATGTCTGCTTCAAATACATAATATCAGACCTATAATTCATATTGACGGATAACTCAGAACTACGAGTTATGGCAAATGCAATGATTTCTTATGTTTGTTGTTGTTTCGTAGTACCGTATCATCTGCCCTGGTCTTTGATATTCACATAATGCAGTATGCCTGAATATTGTCTTATTGTGATTATTTCAATTGAATAGGTAGAAGCATACTCTCAACTGAAAACTAAAGGCATACGAATTAGATCTAGTTTCACCGACTTTTTGATACGACCAACGATCTTCACAAGGAGTGTCAGTCGTTAAGCGGGCATGACTCTCCAATACGCAACCCATCAATAGGAAGAGACACAAATGATTGTCACACGATAAAAGGTCGACCTCACCAGAGAGATTAAAGTTGAAACATTCATCTGTAACGATTTGTTTGAATGATATCAGACGGTGATGAGATATGAAAAATATATTGTTTATTATGTCTCATGTTTATGCAATACATCATTATTTTAAAACTTCATGTTATATTGATTCAGCTGTATTCGAATGATTAACGGAAATGGGTGTCGTTGAATATCGCTAAACTACTACTGCCTATATTTGTCCTTAAGATTTTGTTATTTATGTTGGCAGTTTTGCAGATCTGATGAGTCAAGCCCTTTACAACAGATTTTCACAGTTTGTTCTAATTTGTGATATTACACCAGATTGTCCAAGGTTAGCTAATGGGTTCTCGGAAACATGTTCAACCCCGCCATATTCCAAAACGTATATGTGTCTGTCGAAAGCCAGCAGCCTGTTATTCAGTTGTTGTCGTTTGTTGTTGTCTATCATATTTTTTTTTTTTTTTCGTTTATTGAATTAATATAAATAAAGTCGGATGTTTTCTCGTTTCAATTGTTAATTTGTCATGTCGGAGCCTTTTATAACATACTGTGCAATATGAGTTTTCCTTATTGGTGATGACTTAAAGTTGCTTACATCCACGTCATTTGGTCTGATGGTTAATTGTCTCATTTGCAATCATACCACGTCTCCTTATTTTTATAAAAGACTTCCTATATTTTTCAGTTCACCCAGAGGGCTATTGCTTTCTTTAAATTTGTCTTTTTATTTATCAATTGAAGACGTTTTAGCCAAGATTGGACTTCATGTATTTCTCAGTACGTCTAGAGTGCATGCGATTCCTTTTGTTTTCTGACATGTTTTTCTTTTTAGCCATGGCGTTGTCAGTTTATTTTCGACTTATGAGTTTGAATGTCTCTTTGGTATCCTTTGCCTCTCTTTTGTTTCTCAATTCATCTAGAGGTCGTACGATTCCAGTTTCTTCCAATTTGGTCTTCATGTTGTTTTATTAATTTATTTTCGTGGGTATCGAAATTTAGATATAGTCCTATGAGAAATTTATAATTGGTTGAACATTTAAATTCGTAGTTCGTTTATACCCACAAAATCAACAAAAATAATAATGAATTCACAGTTTGTGTTGAACTTCTAACATTTGACGTCCTTTATTTTTTTATTCCGTACAAAGGTCGCATAGTTCCCGTTGTATCCTCCAATGATTGTCTATATGTTAGAGGCAAAAAATAAAATTAGGCATTAAGCTTAAATTCTAAGTTATTGCCTGAAATGTTCATACATTAATCTTATTTCCTGAAATCTGATGATGATTATTCAACCTATTGCCAGACATCATTTCAGATAATAAGTGATCTTTGAGATTTTTGTTTTATAATTTTAGAATAATATTAGAATTACATTAATTTAATAGATTTTCAAATTTTAGTATTTTTCCATATTCATAACAGAATAAAATTGTATTTCTTTGTGGTGTTACCAAAATTAATATGTTTCAAACCATTGATTGTGTCTTATGAAAGGATGAGGGATTGAAAATTCTTTCTGAAAATTATTTGAAGAAAATTCACACGTCACTAGTCGAGATGGTTTTGTCTGGTCAAAAGTAGACAAATGTAGATATGAATTTTTGCTCGAATCATCTTTCCATTGATTTTATTTGATATGTTAAGAATTACTGTTAAACATTTTGTTAAATACCCCCAGACCATCTCCTCTTTTTCACTTCTTAATCTTGATTATTTTCATTTAAGTGACATGCTACTGAAAACAAATTTCTTGAATCTGTTCGGTCTAAATTTGAATTAGGGAAAACAAGGAGCCTATATCCAAGACAGCACAATGAATTTTTGGCAAAGACTAAACTTTTAACTTTTAGAATCCACATAAATTAACAAGACGGCAACTATAGACTACTACAATTAACAAAATTATGACACTTTTACCATTGGAGGCTTCGAAAGGTTGATAAGACAAGTAAACGAGAATGATGTTTTTCTAGAGGGACTGTATGGTATTTTGGAAAAGGCATATACACAGGTCATGGCAACAGAGACCGTATGATCTAAACAACTTAATAATAACTATGCAAATATTTCTCGTGATGTCATGGCTATGGAAATATTTCTCGTGATTCCATTGAACTATTTCTTTCACAATGTGAAAAATGTAACATGAAAACAAGTATTTACGAAAGGGAGTAGAAGTGAAACCCATTTTATCCAAAAATTTCAACAGTAGGGGACAGGTTGATTTAATGGATTTCCAATCAAACTTAGATGAAAACGATAAAAAATTTTATGGTGTACCACAATCACATAACAAAAGATTGCAACATTAGATTTCTTACATCAAAATGTGATTCAGAGGTAACTTTCGATTTAATTGATGTTTTCACATTTTTTGGTGCGCCCCATAAACTGCAAAGTGACAATGGTCGTGAATTTACATCTTTGGTTATACCCGAGTTAAAACTAAAGAGGCCACAACTAGTGACTTTGTTTAAGATAGTTGACATTTAAATCTTCAGTTCTTTTCATGGTTTTATGTACCAAATGTATTTTAACTTTAAATACATGTCTTTTTATTTACTCGTTTTTACAGTTTATGCATTAAGATAGATTAATGCTTGAACACATTTTTGCCGGATTTATCCTAGGATTTAAGAATAATGCCTGACATCATTAGGCTAGGCAATAGACTTACTGCCTAGGCGTTAGCTTATGGCGGAACTCTTTGTGGTGCTCATGCAAGTACAAATCCGATGATAATTCTCATTTGGTTATGTCATAATCAAGGGAAAAAGAACGGGATTTTGTTAACGACACTTGAAACAAATCCGTGCTCATCTGTGCCACAGAAATTCCATTACGGTTAACAAACTCGTGATGACTTCCGTAAATCTTTCGAACGGATGACGTCAATCTTTACCACTTGCAACCCTTGTTTCAAAAGTTTCCTTGTCAGCAGCAACACCTTTTCAAGTAAAATCATGATAGGACTCGTCAGTTCTGGAAAATCGTACCAACTAGGAGGTATATGCGCCATATGCAGGCGCTGCTGGAATGGTGATGCATAGACATGGTAAGATCGTAATTAGTAAGCTAAAATCCCTTTTGTCGTAAACTTTTTCTAGATATATATCAAAATATCTGGCACACCTAACTGTATCTGTAGTATCCTCTATTTCAAGTTTATTTAATTAGATGTGTTCAGTATAGTCAGCAAACTCATTTATTGAGATGACATCATCTATATATCGAAACGTGAAGTTATAGGACAATGCTAAGGATTCATTATGCATTTTCATATTCAACAATAAGCATAGTAAATCATAGTAGTCCCGTTAATTACGTTTAAAAAAAGTCATTTTGCCGTACTTATATATGAAAAAGTTGTGTCCAGGAATAGACGGATGTAAAAATTGATATAATTTTGAAGTAATGCAAGTATTACTATAAGACTCATAAAAGCATTAAGATATTGATACTGTCGATTACATTCAAATGCGTTTTTAAAGTTTTGTCAAAAGAGAGGCGAAAGATACCAAAGGGACATTCAAACTCATAAGTTGAAAATAATCTGACAACGCCATTGCTAAAAAAAAAAGAAAAAGACCAACAGACAAACAACAGTACACACAACACAACATAGAAAACTAAAGACTGAGCAACAGAAACCCCGCCATAACTGGGAGGTGATCTCAGGTGTTTTTTTTTTTTCAAAAACATGCCCTTTAAACGTAACAAATATGTTGTCAATCAAGAAATCAAACATCTTGATCATGTCAGTTTCAGAAATTTGTTTGTTTGAATTGGAGTGATTATTTACAAAGTACGATCTATCCCTCCCTAAAACAAAATATTTGTTTCTACGGTGGCCGTTCTTTGTTATGAAACAATACAGGATGATTTTTTCAATTTGTCTTTTAGTTTGGAAAAGAAAATACTTGTGTAAAGTGTAGAAAAGTCAAATGTTTTAATACTTTTGCTAACACAGAAAAAAATTGAACTTCAGAACTAGATATCAAAGAAACAACAATTTTTAGACTTATAACTCAAATTGACAAAAGCGGTCATCTCAGTACCAGAATCTATGACAAACGATTATTATTATAAATTCCTCCCACCTTAGCAGCAACATACCAACTTCACCTGCATATGGGATATACATTTCCCAACTCATTCGGTATTCAAAATCTTGCAGCTGCTACTCAGACTTTATCAACGTCACCAGTGTCTGATCAGAAAGTTGATGAATCAGGGTTATGTCAAAGAACGTCTCGTCCTTTTTCTAAAAACATTTATAATAAGATACCAAGACCTTGTTGATAAATATTTCGTATCAACTTCACAAATAATACACGATGGTCCTGAAGTATAGATTCTAGGTACTGACATTGTTTATCATCTTTAATACGTGTTATAGTGTTAATTTAAGTTGTTTTTGTATATTTTTAACTTTTACTGTTAAGTCCATTTTTGGTAATATTCTTTTTGCGTGGCTTGGTATTTATACATCCCGCCATTGTGTTATTGTGCTGTGGTCATTTTTTGTATTCTTGTCTTTCATATTTGATTATGTGTTTTGTCTATAGAGTGTCTATATGCCATTTTGTTTTTCTTTGTTGAAATGGTTATTTATTTTTATAGTGATTAAGATAATAAAACAGTGTTGACTGCAGTAACCCAATTTTTGACATTTTTACCTATTATGTCTGTTTGTTTCGCTCACATATTGTTGTCAATATAATGGAATTCTGTACGACTGTCATACAAGTGAGATGTTTAGCTAGCTATAAAACCAGGTTTAATCCACCATCTTTTACATAAGGAAATCCCTGTACCAAGTCAGGAATATGACAGTAGTTTTCCATTCGTTTGATGTGTTTGAGCTTTTGATTTTGCTATTTGATAAAGGACTTTCCGATTTGAATTTTCCTTGGAGTTCGGTATTTTTGTTATTTTACTTTTTATGCTACATAGACATTTTTTTCGTGTACATATCATGTATGTATTAATGTGAAATTGTGTTTTAATGAGAAAAAAGTGCCTCATAAATAGAAGAACAAAACGTTATGAACCCCTGAAGTCATAATTCCTTTTTTCTAATTTTGCTGTTTTTACTAGTCTGCACCACTTCCAGTTAACATGATATCCTTTTATTTTCCTGGTTTAATATCCCCAAAAAAGATGCAAAATTCTTCTACATCTAAATAGATGTTTAAATTCATCATAAACTGTTAATCAAACAGAAAAAATAATCTGAAACAAAGGAATTTTCTATTTCACATTTGATATTCACCTGAAACTGGAGTTATATTACAAGACTGGTGCCTACACAATGACTACTGAATTTTGTCGGCGATTATTCTGAATGCAAGTATTTCATTTTCATTTTCAAAATACTGTCAACTGTTAATAAGAGTGCCAATATTTCCAATTTTCAATTAAAGTACTGAACTGAAGAGCAGATATAATTGAAATTCCGGAAAAGGTCTACGAGTGCCTAAGAAAATTATACAATCCTTTACACAGCCAGGTACTATATATAATAGTATTTCATTGAAAAATATGTTTTATAAATCCAAAGCGAATAAAGTAAATAAAATTTTGTACGCAAGACGCGCGTTTCGTCTACAAAAGACTCATCATTGACGATCGAAAAAGTCTAAAAGACCGAATTACCATGAAAAATACATGTTTTTAATATAATTTTTTTCAATAGAAAGAGACTGTACAAAATGGGGAACGAAGAAACTTAACAAAATGTTGTAACTATCTATTATATAATTTATTTCTTTAAACTAACTGAATAACTTTTTGATTCGTCTTCGAAATAAAGCCTGTCCTTCTTTTATGACATGCATGTATAAACATGTATAAAATGTTAATCGACAATTCAAAATTTGATTTCAATTATTTTATTTATATAAGACTTAATGTTCAAATAAAAAAAAATTGTAATATGAGATAGATAAGGTATAGAATTTTGCTGTACTGGAAAATAGAACAATTCGAATAACGTTTATATAATCAAGGTCAAGTCTGATATGAAAATTGCTTAACAAGTTATCTTTCAAAAGCAGTTCATCGTTCTGGTCTGGTCCATGAACAGACCTGTCCACGTATCTGATCTGGAGCAGATATGTCAGTAGGTCAAGATCAGGCCTAAAAAGCAGATCAAGATATGGTATATCACCACTGAGTTAAGTTGCATGTCTGTTCATGATTTAACATGGAAAGCGTCCTTAGTGTCTGCTCAGAGTTTATACGACCGCACCTATCTGTTGTAAAGGGAACAAAAATTCTAAGTATATTGCCCTAACTTCTATCTTAAAGATCTTTAAAGTTGCTTGACAGACGGTTGTTATTCATCGTATAATCCGGTCTGTTTGAACCATTACAACCCACCTAAAGATCAAGTAGAAATTTCAGCTTTAATGACTGATAATTCATTATTAATATTCAACAATAAGCTGAGTGAATCATTGTAATCCCGTTATTCACATTTATAAAAAAAAAAATGTTTTGCTCTACTTTTATATAAAAAAGATTATGTCCAGAAATAGACGGATGTGAAAATTGATTTAATTACGAAGTAATGACAAAATTACTAACAGACTTAAAAAGAACATTGATATTTATACTGTACTTTACAATAATTACAAATGATACGTGTCATTCCTAAGAGTTTTTTTATTAGGTGTTTTTCAATTTATTTTTCAAAAGAAGCCCATCGTGACTACTTTGAAGCTCTCAGCAAATGAAAGTTACAAATGTGCTTTCAACTTATATTTCATATGAATGGTCATAGCACGGCTCATTATTTTTATAATTAGTTAAGACAAACATTTGAGTTTAATTACATTTCTTACACTGATCTTTTTTTGAATATGTCTTATGATAAATCAATTTGGCTCTTCAAAGTGAAACCGAAGAACAATCAATCATATTCACAGTTAAATGCTTGACCATTTATTTGTTGTCCAAGTTGCTGTACGTTTCACATTATCATTGACCGTTATAGTTTATTGAGTATATATTAGATAACAAGTATAAAGATACATTATGTGTTATCAAAGATCATTAGCTGAATATAAGTATCAGTATGTTACTTATGTTTAAATCACATTACTCGATTAAAAAGACAATGAAAGGTAGCAAACAAAAACTGCAGAAATCGCTTGTATGCATAAACCACTATTCAAATCCACACTCAAAATGTCTGGAAAACCTTACTAGATTCAATTAACTCAATAACTGATAATAATTTTGACATACATATTGAGGTATTACTATATGGAAATAAATAATGTTCCTACATATAAACATGGATGCATCAGAATCTATGACACACATCGTTTTGTTTGAATTATCTTTTTATTTTTCCTTTTTTTTTTTGGTCCTTTTTCCAATATCAATGATAAAATTGTACATATTCTACTAAATAAGCTTAGTTACTCTTCCAGACCGTATTTTCTATACATTGACAAAACTACTTTATCTATTGACACTGTGAACACGTTCTAGCATGTGTGTGCTCAGTCGTAGCATGCATTATGCTATTGTATATAAAGTTTAACAAATGATTGTAAATCTATTACCATAGTTCGTGTCTTTGATGACTTTTATGTATCATTTTATAAAGTATAAATTTAAGCTATATTTATATTATTTAAATATAAAATTAGATTATTTTTTTATTATTGAAAAGAATGATTATTAATAAGAAAATGTTTCAAAAACATTAACTTTTTCCGGAGACTTGATATTTCTTTCCAAGCATTGCACAGTACGAATCTATTCTATAGTTTTGTAAAATTTCATGGAAGATGTATTTGAATAGACCAGGTGTTTACACAGGTGTTAATTGAGCTTGCTTTACTTTTTTCATTATATTTGATTGACATTTTGATGGAACAATATAATTATTGTTACATAAACTGCTGAGAAGAGCCTCCATAAAAGCATCCTCGGGGCTTAGTCGTTAGAATAAATCTATGATCCCTAACATTGCCATATAAGCGGGAGGTTTGGCTAGCCATAAAACCAGGTTCAACCCATAATTTTTTCTTAAAATGTCCTGTACCAAGTCAGGAATATGGCAGTTGTTATCAAATTATCCGTTTGTATGTATGTTGGCGTTTGTTTTTGTTGCAAGTAAGTGTTTCTGTTGTTCCGTTGATTTCCTCTTATAGTTGATGTGTTTCCTAAGGTTTTGGTTTGTGACCCGGATTTATTTTCACCTAATCGATTTATGACTATTGAATAGCGGTATACTACTGTTGCCTTTATTTGATACAGACATTTTTCCGAAGAAAATGGTGGATAAAACCTGCATTTACAGCTAGCTTAACCTCCCAATTGTACGACAGTTGAATATTGTTTTGTTGTATGGATATATTTCAATTGCAGTATTTCCAAAAAACTTTTTGCAATCACCGTTTACTGTTAACCCACAAATCGACAACTAATATGTAGTATCTAGGACATAGCAGGCATATTAGATAACTAATTTTAACATCTTCAATCATTACAAAATGATCGACAATAAAACTTCGGCGGCAATAACACCGTTTAAATGAAATATAGTCTAAATTCGAATTGTGGAATTAATAAGAATGTTTTAGTGTTCAATTTTCATTTTGCCATGACTTAATTTAAAAATTTGAATTGGAGCATGTAGTCAATTTGTTGCATTTAGTTGCTGTCTGAAATGAGTTGGTTGTGTTAGGCATGTTAGGTGTTATCTTATTTTAATCTTTTGAATTGTTTCACATTTTGTATTTCAATTGGTTGTAAATGCTCTTTTTTTTTTTTGATAAATTTGCTTTCAGATCTACTGAAGATGTTTTATTCATTTTACGGTGTAACATGAATTTGATGTATGGTTAGAGATAATTTCAGGAAACTTTTCCTTGTTAATGATACAGGTATACACTTGACATATTAAATAAATACTTTAGATAATGGATGTATCTCATCTTTCGCATTTATATTGCATATGAATAACATAAAGTACTTGTCAAAAATAAAAATGGAGAAAAAAAAAAAGACAACGACAAAGACTTGGTAATGACTGAGCAAGTTTTTTTTCAAGTATACTGCTCTCATTTGTATGTTTAAGATCATTATAGTTGATTGACGTACAGTTGTTATCCAGTGAATTATCAGTCTTATTCGAAACATCGCAACCAACTTAACGGATCAAGTAGAACTTTCAGCTTTAATGATGGATTCACTATTAATATTTAATGATAAAAACGATTCATGTTGCTGTACTTTTATATAAAAAAGGATTGTGTCAAGGAACATACCAAAAATTGATTGAATTTCAAAAAAAAAAAAAAAATGACAGTATTATTAACAGATTCATAAAAGAACACTGATATTGATATTGTACTGTTAATTCCAATGAGTTGGTAAAATATGCTGACATGTCTTTTTCAAAAGAACCCCACCGTGACTTATTTGGAGCTTTCAGCAAATGAACGTTACAAAATTACCATTGACATGTATTGCATATCAATGATCTGATCACGGCTAATTATTTTCGTGATCAGTTAACACAAACATTTGGATAACATTTTTCTATTGTAATTGTCCACCATTTATGTACTGTAACATATCATCACCTCGAACTCTTTCTACATTCTTTTATTGAACACGTTACCAGGTATTAATTGACAGATCGCTATATTTTATATATTCTACGTGTTTTATTCTGTAGGGTATTTTGACCATACTTGATAATATTAAAAAGTTAACGTGACAAATAAATACAAAGTACAAGATTGTATGTGTTTACAAAGTTAATCAGAATAAGTATTGCTAAACGAAAACAAAATATATATTAAATACATAATCATAAACGAAAAACAATGTGATCTGGCTATAATGTATAACTTGTGTAAAAACATGGATAATACAGGAGAAATTAGATTGAATGAAATTCCATCGATAACAAGTTAAGACAATGATTAGATTTCAAGAAAACATGAACGGTTCCTCCATCCCTTTTTATTCGTTTAAGTGTTTGACCATATTCTTTAAATGCAAAAGAATACAATGACCGTTTTTCGAATATCTCATAATGAAAATTAATTTGGCACCTCACAATGAAATTGAAGAACAATCAATTGACCCCGTATATATTCTAAAAAGGTCACTAACACACTAATGAAATGCACAATCACAGATCATAAGTCGCATATTCCATGTTCAAATCTCATAAATCGGGTTAAAAGTAAAATGATAAGTAATAATAAAATACTGAGAGATTCGCTTGAACTCTAAAATTCACATTAATTTACATAAACTAATGGTATCGGGTTTTCGTGATTATTGTAGAATGGTATATTCATTCATTTATGATTGTGAATGAATTGCACATAAACGATCTGGCAACGGTTTTTTTTTATGATTTGTTAATGCAAATATTTGGCATTGATGGCTTTTGTAACGTATTTCTTATCAACTACTAGGATTTTTCAACCACTGAAGTTGTTTCATGTATAATTCGAAAAGTAATAGTAATCGATAAATAGACATCATATAATAGCTTATTGATCGATAAAACGTGTCTAACTCATATAAGGAATTTGAAAAAAAAAATGCCAAAAAAAGACAATCAATTATCTGAATTCCAAATATATTACTATAATTACCATATCAATAAAACATTTGATGTTCTAAATCTTAAGATAAGGAGTTTCAACATACGAGTACTTATCTTTTTTCCTTCGAAAATTAAAATCTGTTATCTTCTATGTATCACATGGATCTGGGTGTTTTTCTTTCAAAAAGATTGCAGATACACTGAATCGTATACAGTGTGATAAACATACTATTTTTCTGTGATAAATAACCAATCAAATCGTAAAGCCAATAGTACAAGTTTTAAACACCCCTGTCAAAGGACTGATGTTTGCGTGTCACGATCAATCACCGAAAATCCTATAACATAACTGCTACACATTTTTATTGGCTACGATTTGAAATCGGATTAACGGCGTTTACTTTTACTTCTAATGAGCCACTATGGTCATTTGCATAAATTTAAAGTTTTGAATTATAAAAACAAATGACAATAAATCAAAGCCAACCTCGGAGACATAGTTTGAATGAGATATTTTAGTTCAAAGCTTATAATTAAAGAAATAATGTATAAATTGAAAATTTCTTTCATGAGACCTCTGTTTGCATTACTCTAATGCGCTAAAATTATTCAGAATATTGCACACGTTTTAGTTGTTTCATTGAAGGGAAATGTGTGTCCATTAGAATGACCAGTCAGTAAAACTAATCTACCTTTACACATGTAAGAGTGAAATCTATGTCCAGCCTTAAAATTTGTTTTCTATTCTGACATATGTATCCCATCATGACATTTTAATATGGTTCAGGTTGTTAACATTGTGTCCCGAGCGAAAAGTCATGATCATTTCGTTACTTATATGAAAAACATATACAAAAGAGTAGGGACAATGCCGAATTATCACAACACCAATTTATTGTAATCATTGTTTAATTTTGCTTCATTTCCTCGAAAAATGTATACCTACTTATTGATAACAGCTACCATACTTATCAATTTAGGCAATGCAATGACCTACCTGTATAAATTATGTCCTCGTTTTGCACGTTTATAATAGTGATATATTGTCCCTTGTACGTGTACCCAATATCAACCTTTCGTTGTAAGCAAGCAAACCTTTGAAAATTAATGAATGGGCAAACGCTTATACACTACAACTCCGTTAGTTGAAAATATTACCAAATGCAAGTAAACGTGTTGAAGCTTTTATATTTTCAAATGAATTTCCATGATACAAATTCTAGACGTTTGTGTGACACAGTATATGCCAGAGCTTGACTTGGTAATCTGGACACAGATTTGAGAAAAGAGGGGACATAGATTTGCGCGTCAATGATGCAATGCTAAAAAGGCCACAGATTTGAGGAGAGAACATAGATTTGAACATATAATTGACTCTATATGTGATGTTCCGTTTACCATTTTTGAATAAAAGTAAATGAAGATAGAAGCTATTGCTGTCGTTAATACTATCACAAGTGTTAACAAAGCCTATTCTGCCACCAGCCCTGGAGTTTGGAATGTTTCTCTTACTATCGCTGCTGCTATCGTTCACTATTTAATTCATCAGGAAAAGGAGGTAGGAGATATTGACTTTTAAAATCATAAGTCGAAGGAAAACCTTAAAAAGATAAAAGAGGAAAAAGACAAAAGTATACAAATATTTTATTGATACCTAAAGACTGATCAACACCATGGCCTACCAAAAACCGTAAAATATGATCAAACTACAAATTTGATATAAAATATACAATGTGGTTATTTTTATTTTTACCCATTTATGCTGTTATAAGTATCTACAAATAACAACATGTACTTTTGATATTATTTGCGATTTTGATAAAAGATACGTACATATATATGTATCAGATATCAGAATGCGAATTCTTATTATTTCGATACCAAAGAAGTCTCAAGAAAGGGGCGAAAGATACCAGGGGGACATTCGAACTCATCAATCGAAAATAAACTGACAACGCCATGGCTATAAAGAAAAAGACAAACAGACAAAAAATAGTACACAAAACACAACATAGAAACATAAAGACTAAGCAACACGAACCCCACCAAAATTTGGGGTGATCTCAGGTGCTCCGGAAAGTTAAGCAGATCCTGCTCCACATGTGACACCCGTCGTGTTGCTCGTGTTAGTACAAACCCGGTAACAAGTCTAATACGGTAGATCACATTCGTGAAAAGGGGACGGGATTGTAGTTACGACATTAGGAACATATCCGCTATCATCTGTGAAACGGATATTCCATAACGGTCAACCAACTCGTGATTGCGTCCGTAAAATTTACGGAGGGATGATTTCAACGTCACCATTGAAACTCTTGGTTTAATAGCTTCTTTGTGAGCAGCAACCCTCCATCAATGAAATCATGATAGGAAATACAAGCCCGGAAATATCGTATGAATTTGAACATATATACTCCGTATGCAGGCGCTGCTGGAATATGGCTACATGGAAATGGAAAGTTCACAATTGCGAAGCTGAAATCATCTCTTTTGTCGTAAAGTTTTATTTTCAACCGACCCTCATTATCAATTTCTAGATGTAAGTCAAGATTTGAGGCAGACTTAACTATATCTGTTGTATCCTTTATCTCAAGTTCGATGGGATAGATGCGTTCAACATAGTCAGTAAATTTTGAATTATTAAGTGAGAGAACATCATCTATATAGCGGAAAGTAAAGTTAAAGGATACTGCTAACTTCTTTTTTTTTTTTTTCTTCCTAAGAAGTTCATGTTTGAAGCCAGCCTCATACGAATAAAGGATCAAGTCGGAAAGAAGAGGGGCACAGTTGGTTCCCATGGGAATGCCGATAGTTTGTTGAAAAACACGTCCTCCAAACGTAACAAATATGTTGTCAATAAAATTCGCATTAATAAAACTTCACAATAGTTTCTAATTTTACAGTAGTTTGAAACAAACATTCGTATGAGAAGAAAAGGAGATGATTGGTATGCGTCAATGAAACACCAACCCCACAACATTTACCATAAAGATATTTAGAGTGCAACACTCAGGCCTGAACAATAAACAGCTACCTCGACAAGATGTGAAGCTCAAAATCATCTCGAGTCTATTACAGTTATGTGCGTCCTGAACGTTATATTTCCGTTTGAAATTATACTTTAATATTTGAAATTTACATATATTTCAAACAATTTTGCAGCATTTAATCATTTCTAATAATTTCAAAGAACATTTTTGTGAAGCGATAAATACAACATATATATTTTTTTAATTTATGCATAAACGCGCGACTGGCGCAAATACAAAATTTCAATCCTGGTATTTATGATGAGTTTATTATTTACAAAACATGGATAGGCCATCGAAAATTAAGAAAATCTGTTCGATGGTTCGATGATAAGATTTTTGAATATTTATATATTACAATAGAAGTAATTTAACCCACCGCCATCCACCCCCTCCCCACCCCTTGCCTTTTTACCTCCAAATATAACAAAACAAATTGACACATTAACTTTTAACTGCTCGTTAAAAGCAAACCTGTACCATCTGTTTTCAAAGTTTGTTTACTACTAAAAAACTTAGCACAAGGTAAACGAGGGTTTGCTTCAGTACACATTAGAACTTTCCACGCATAAACTTGGGATATGCGAAACATATACATTGAACGTTAACGTGGCGTTAAGATTGTGCAAAGTTTTTCTGCACCCAACTGTATATGTCAAATGTCATTAAGTCTCTGAAGCTTGTTGCATTCAAATTATATTTTTACTTTCGAAGTTATATTACTTATCTCTGTCTTTTTATATAAGAAATATACAATAGCCTCGAAATCTTCAAGATTAAAGATAAACTGTAAAAAAGATAAATCAAAGTGGGTCCTAAACAGTGGAGAAAACCATAGATGCATTTATTACATTGATATAGATTGTGTATTAAAAAGGGATCAATAACACCTTAGTAAAGAATTAAAGAATTGAGCACATTGAGCTGAAAAAAATGTATATTATGAAAGATATTCTCTCCTAAGTAGTTATTTCTTAATATTTCCATAAAGCCCAGTATACGACTTTCACTTTCAAAGATTGTTAGCGTCTTGTTATGAAACTTTGTTGTAAAAATTGTCGTTTAATAGAAGAACTTAACACATAAGCAACACAAAGCTATATTAAGGATCACAATGTGGTAAAAAATGGTTCTGAAAAAAAAAATGCCATCTTTATCTCCTAAAAGAAATTTGATATAGCATTTTATTATATGATCAATCTAGATTAAAGTGCGTTTATATTGATGGATTTTGAGGTATTATTCTTCATCTAGAATAATACAATATTTAATGTTGGGTTTTATAGATTTAAAGCATTTTCACCGCCCAATAAACATAATTATTCTTTTACATGTTCATTTATAAATACACAAAAGACGGCTATCTTATAACATGAAGTAACATTTGTCTACTGTAAAACGATTGGTGAATCTCGTTTAAGGAAAGGCCCTGTTGATCCTCTAGATATTTTCAGTATTACTGTTATCATGCTTTTCTCAGACTGTTTATGACATCGTTACACTTACAATCCGTTGGATGTGTACTGATTGATACTTTTGTCTGGGTGAACATGATATATCTATTAGTTGTTACTGGCTGTGAACTAGATTTCAATAAATATGAGTACTCTGATATCTGTACTGTACGTCTATTGTTTTAATGTTAGTTGTAAATGGCTGTGAACTAGATTTCAGTAAATGTGAGTACCCTGATATCGGTACTGTACGTCTATTGTTTTAATGTTAGTTGTAAATGGCTGTGAACTAGATTTCAGTAAATGTGAGTACCCTGATATCGGTACTGTGCGTCTATTGTTTTAATGTTAGTTGTAAATGGCTGTGAACTAGATTTCAGTAAATGTGAGTACCCTGATATCGGTACTGTACGTCTATTGTTTTAATGTTAGTTGTAAATGGCTTTGAACTAGATTTCAGTAAATGTGAGTACCCTGATATCGGTACTGTACGTCTATTGTTTTAATGTTAGTTGTAAATGGCTGTGAACTAGATTTCAGTAAATGTGAGTACCCTGATATCGGTACTGTACGTCTATTGTTTTAATGTTAGTTGTAAATGGCTGTGAACTAGATTTCAGTAAATGTGAGTACCCTGATATCGGTACTGTGCGTCTATTGTTTTAATGTTAGTTGTAAATGGCTGTGAACTAGATTTCAGTAAATGTGAGTACCCTGATATCGGTACTTAGTTGTAAATGGCTTTGAACTAGATTTCAGTAAATGTGAGTACCCTGATATCGGTACTGTACGTCTATTGTTTTAATGTGTGAGTAGTTGTTACGTCTATTGTTTTAATGTTAGTTGTAAATGGCTGTGAACTAGATTTCAGTAAATGTGAGTACCCTGATATCGGTACTGTACGTCTATTGTTTTAATGATTTAGTTGTGATAATGGTCTATTGTTTTAATGTTAGTTGTAAATTTGAACTAGATTTCAGTAAATGTGAGTACCCTGATATCGGTACTGTACGTCTATTGTTTTAATGTTAGTTGTAAATGGCTTTGAACTAGATTTCAGTAAATGTGAGTACCCTGATATCGGTACTGTGCGTCTATTGTTTTAATGTTAGTTGTAAATGGCTGTGAACTAGATTTCAGTAAATGTGAGTACCCTGATATCGGTACTGTACGTCTATTGTTTTAATGTTAGTTGTAAATGGCTGTGAACTAGATTTCAGTAAATGTGAGTACCCTGATATCGGTACTGTGCGTCTATTGTTTTAATGTTAGTTGTAAATGAACTAGATTTCAGTAAATGTGAGTACCCTGATATCGGTACTGTACGTCTATTGTTTTAATGTTAGTAAATGGCTGTGAACTAGATTTCAGTAAATGTGAGTACCCTGATATCGGTACTGTACGTCTATTGTTTTAATGTTAGTTGTAAATGGCTGTGAACTAGATTTCAGTAAATGTGAGTACCCTGATATCGGTACTGTGCGTCTATTGTTTTAATGTTAGTTGTAAATGGCTGTGAACTAGATTTCAGTAAATGTGAGTACCCTGGTATCGGTACTGTACGTCTATTGTTTTAATGTTAGTTGTAAATGGCTGTGAACTAGATTTCAGTAAATGTGAGTACCCTGATATCGGTACTGTGCGTCTATTGTTTTAATGTTAGTTGTAAATGGCTGTGAACTAGATTTCAGTAAATGTGAGTACCCTGATATCGGTACTGTACGTCTATTGTTTTAATGTTAGTTGTAAATGGCTGTGAACTAGATTTCAGTAAACGTCTATTGTTTTAATGTTAGTGAGTACCCTGATATCGGTACTGTACGTCTATTGTTTTAATGTTAGTTGTAAATGGCTGTGAACTAGATTTCAGTAAATGTGAGTACCCTGATATCGGTACTGTACGTCTATTGTTTTAATGTTAGTTGTAAATGGCTGTGAACTAGATTTCAGTAAATGTGAGTACCCTGATATCGGTACTGTACGTCTATTGTTTTAATGTTAGTTGTTAATGGCTGTGGCTGTGAACTAGATTTCAGTAAACGTGAGTACCCTGATATCGGTACTGTACGTCTATTGTTTTAATGTTAGTTGTAAATGGCTGTGAACTAGATTTCAGTAAATGTGAGTACCCTGATATCGGTACTGTACGTCTATTGTTTTAATGTTAGTTGTAAATGGCTGTGAACTAGATTTCAGTAAATGTGAGTACCCTGATATCGGTACTGTACGTCTATTGTTTTAATGTTAGTTGTTGTAAATGGCTGTGAACTAGATTTCAGTAAACGTGAGTACCCTGATATCGGTACTGTACGTCTATTGTTTTAATGTTAGTTGTTATTGGCTGTGAACTAGATTTCAGTAAACGTGAGTACCCTGATATCGGTACTGTACGTCTATTGTTTTAATGTTAGTTGTTAATGGCTGTGAACTAGATTTCAGTAAATGTGAGTACCCTGATATCGGTACTGTACGTCTATTGTTTTAATGTTAGTTGTTTTTTGTTCTCAGTAAGGAGTTGTGTCATAAGCAACTAATTCTACAGTTCTCATGTTGTGCTGGTACACCACTATCCCGGGTAAGGGTAGAGTTAAGTGTTCAGAAACTTGTTTAACCCCGACACATTCTGTATGTGGAACTCATAAGTCAGGAGCCTGTAACTCAGTGGTTGCTGTTGGTTCGTGTTTTTGCACATTTGTTTTTCGTAAATTGAATAGGTTATAAATAACGCCGTTAGTTTTCTCGTTTGAATGGTTTCGCATTTTTTTTGTCGGGGCTTTTTATAGCTCCATATACGGTATTGGTTTTTCTTATTGTTAAAGGCCGTATGGTAAGCTATAATTGCTTAACTCCACATCATTTGAACTCCGATTAATATTTTTCTCATTAGCAATCATACCACACCTCCTTATTTTTATTAAGGTATTTTTTCATTGTTCTATGAAAGATCGATAATAAACTGACAGACTTTCAAAACACAACACTAGATTATTCTTTTTAATTCTCATTTTCAAATATGCAATACTTGTAACATAAATGTATAAACATACATTTCATTCATTACTTCATTGTCTAAAAATAATTTGTAGTAAGAAAGTTGAATTGATTACGTCATGTTTAATACTCAAATCTTGTGGTATGCACTAAAACCCTGGTTTTCCCCTTTTCAATGAACGTGTCACCGTCAAATTTTAAAGGCAATGACTGTCTGTAATAAACGTCTAAACGATTGACAGAAAGGTCGAACAGTTTTATTGGGAATGTTTTTAATTCTGTTTTGTACATTCTGATTTGACCTCTGTACCACCCATTACAATGAATTTTTGGAATTCTGCGGTTTAAAATTTAGGGCTTAAAATATTTTTTTCTGCAGTCGATTCTTCGGCATTTCAGCATATGGAAAACATTTCTGGCGTGAATTTGTCTGCCATGGCCTTCGATGACTTGATTAGCAGTTTACATTACGGCTGTTATCATGTCTCGAAAAGGACGTTGCGGAATCACATGTCATTGTCGCGGCGTTGACAGTACAAATTGATCGGTCATGGGGGACATCATAGAATCCCGTTTAGCTCTATCGTTGTTTTAAGGAAAGTAAGAGGAGTTTCTGACGTGAAAAGTTCTAGCCTGTCCCGTCAGGAGCCTGTAATTGAGTGATCATCGTGTATCGCTGTTTCTGTCATTTGTTTTACTTTTATTGTTTTGCATAGTTTGTTCTTGTGTTGTGCCGTTGCACCATTGTCCCAGGTATGGGGATGGTTAGCGCCTTCAAACATGTTTAACCCCGGCACATTCTTAATGTGCCTGTCCATAGTCAGGAGCCTGTAGTTAAGTGGTTGTCGTTGGTTCATGTCTGTCATATTTTTATTCAATTGAATTTTTTCATATTTTCTATGTCGCGGTCACTTATAGCCAACTATACGATATGGATTGTACTCATTGTTGAAGGCCGTACGGTTGCCTGTAATTGCTCACATTCACTCCATTTGAACTTTAGTTGATAGATGTTTCATTGGTAATCATACAACTACTCCTTTTTCTTTTATAATTAGCAACACCAGGTTCACATATCCTGCTTGTAACATTCGTATGGTCTGATTCAGATTTTTCTTGTTCAGTATCGGAAATATGTAATGCAACATTTTTTTTACGGATGTAAGTGTGGTTCGTCTCATATTAAAATTTACCGATTGTGTCTTATTCCCGATTATGATATTTTGACTGAGTGTGCACGTGGATTCAAATGGCCACACTGTTTCTTTTCTTTTGAAGTTTCCCTCAGTTTGTGTTTGTTATCTCGTCCTCTTAATTGAATTATGAAATTTGAACAAGGCTTGAGACAAAGTTGGCAATGAAAAAAAAGGAAAAAACAAACGAAAGTGCCACTAATTAAAATGTCTTGGCTGATCATAGTTCTCTAGTAATCGGTTTTAAAATGGATCTTTCAATGATTGTCTTCTTCAGATTACCACAAACGACGATCGGCCATACTTGCATGTCTGCAATACGCGTCTGGCGTACACAAGTTTGATCCTGGTATATATGATGAGTTTATTTATTAGACGTCTCATCAGTCTAAATTGTTCCTTGTAAAATCATCAATCCATCTGAAAGTGCAATGAAACGTTTTTGACGAAGGGGAAATCATAGTTTAGTATAGATACTTGTTTAGACTAATAAGCGATTTCATATATGAGTATATGCTTTTGGTTGTAAAGTTAAACGTGCATGTATACACGAACAATTAAAACCAAACTACAGTAAAATAAGTAAAATGAATCTGAAGAGGTTTTAAATGCAATCAATATTTTTTTTCAAATATTTGAGACAAAATAATCCAGTTTTACGCTTCTTCAGAAACGTTTTTTTCTAGTTCCTTATGGTACATTCAGTCAGGATAAAAGGTTCATCTAGGAAAAAAATATATCCGGTTTGTTTTCAATTAAAATTATTGTGACATTAAAATATATCTCAATCTGACACTATTATCAGTTCGGCCTGTTCGAACGTACTACCGGCTGCATAGAAGGAGAAACTAAAGCTGTCGAAAATTTTGTCTCACTCTGTTGTTTGATTTATATGCCCTTGAACGTTTTTACTTCCTTTCTGTGTGTTTTAACTGAACATTTGCTTAAAATCTTTAAATTTAAGGGATATTGTTCGGTTCGGAGTCATTTCACTGTAGACCATCGGTCTAACGTATAATAAATTATCGTCATGGTTTCTTTTGGACTTATACCCAGAAGTTTGAGGGTAGACCTTTGGGCATGAATGGTCTTACAGATGTTAAGATATCATATGTGTGTTTTTCAAGGCAGTTCTTAAATCTGTGTTAACGCATCTTTGTAAATTTAAGACAACATTTGTTAACTGATATTACAATATCATAAGTTCATTAAGAAGATACAAATCAATGTAAAAAAAAAAGTGATGAAGTCGTATGACCTCAAAAAGGAGAGAGACCTGTTGATTCGATAGTGTAAGTATCTGTTGCTATGCGTGCATCAACCGGCATGCGTATCAACACTCAGTCAGAATGTCAAAATTTGTCAATTTACCGATCTGACGACTGTTCTGGTATTTCGAGATCATAGACTACGAAAACATGTCGCTAGTGAGTTGAAGCATGGTCGGTCGTCTCTGTTGAAGCAGTTTGTTGTGTGTGCAGGCACATCCTTGTAAACATAAATATTATGTACATTCAATAGCGTTCACAGATCAGAGTTGAAAAAGGTAGACCATGATCATTCAATCGCTTTGAAAGTATTCCAACAAATGTGCCTAAAGGAATTTGGGAAAACAATCTTGACATCATTGGATGGTGTAAACTTCCCACTAGCACCATACACCATTACACCATTCACCATACACCATTACACCATTCACCATACACCATTACACCATACACCCTGTGCCATTACACCATACACGTTACACCTTTGCACCATACACCTTACACATTACATCATAATGCAATTTAATTTCAAAGAAAGCGTGCGACTACAAAATTATTTATTTATTTTAAAAAACGAATTTTGATCACAATATTGTTAATTAAGGTATAAAATTAAAAATCAGTTCTTTAAATATTTTGCATAGTTTTAAATGTCGTACACCATTCATTCACATCATTCCCGATTGCACGTTACACCATTACACCATTCCCCTTACACCATACACCATAGCACCATACAACTTCTACCATTGCACCATATGCAATACACCATTACACCTTACACGTTTTTTGGGAAGTTTACACCATCCAAGGGCTGTATTTAATCTGTGTTTAAGCATCTTTGTAAATTCAAGACAACATTTGTTAACTGATATTACAATATCATAAATTCATTAAGAAGATACAAATCAATGTAAAAACAAAAAAGTGACGACTATTCTGGTATTTAGAGATCATAGACTACGTAAACAGGTCGCTAGTGAGTTGAAGCATGGTCGGTCATCTCTGTTGAAGCCGTTTGTTGTGTATGCAGGCACATCCTTGTGAACACAAATATTATGTACATACAATAGCGTTCACAGATCAGAGTTGAAAAAGGTAGACCATGATCATTCAATCGCTTTAAAAGTATTCCAACAAATGTGCCAAAAACAATTTGAAAAAAAAAAAAGATCTTGACATCATTAGGTAACATTTGGAAGGCTGGGAATAATTGAATTTGGAACAAATAGGGGATGTACTATGAAGGTATAATGTGTTTTTTTAAGCGGAAGGCTGTAGTAAATTGTATATCTTGGAATTTTAAACACACAAAGCAATATCCTAGAAGATAGTACTGTTATAGTGACGGTTTGTCTCTGTATGGTAGGAGTACCTTACAATCTGTCATTATTATGGGAACTTCATAGTGTTTGGGACGAAAACTAGAGGCTCCAAGGAACCTGTGTCGCTCACCTGATATTTTTATTTACAATTGATGCATAAATCAATGCAACCGTTATACTTTTGCTTTAGTTTCAGAGATATAAGCCAAAAACTGCATTTTACCACTATGGTCTAATTTTAGCGATGTCTGCCATGTTGGTTGGCAGGTAGGGTCATCGGACAAATTTTTTAAACTAAATACCCTAATGAGGATTGTGACCAAGTTTGGTTAAATGGTTAAGTGTCTCAGTTGTTTCAGAGGAGAAGTTTTTTGTAAAAGATTACCAAAAATTGTTAAAAATTGACTTTAAAGGGCAATAACTCCTTAAGGGTTCAATTGACCATTTTGGTCATTCAACTTTTTTGTAGATCTTACTCTGCTGTTTACAGTTTATCTCTATCTATAATAATATTTAAGATAATAACCAAAAACGGCAAAATTTCCTTAAAATTACCAATGCAGGGCAGCAACCCAGCAACGAGTTATCCGATTCATCTGAAAATTTCAGGGTAGATAGATCTTGACCTGATAAACAATTCTACCCCATGTTAGATTTGCTCTAAATGCTTTGGTTTTAGAGATATAAGCCAAAATCTACATTTTACCCTATGTTCTATTTTTAGCCATGGTGGCCATCTTGGTTGGTTGGCTTGGTCACCAGACACAATTTTAAACTAGATACCCCAATGATGATTGTGACCAATAGAAAATGAAAGGATATGGAGTAAATGTACATGGGACAAAATCGCACACAATACATAGAAAACATAGAAAATTATCAATGAACAGGGCTTTTATTCCTGTTCTTCATCTTGACAGTTGATGTAGGGTCTTTAACAATGAACAATCCATTCATACCCTACAACAAGGTCAAGACGGCCTAACGTCGACTTAAGTTTGGTTAAATTTGGCCCAGTAGTTTCAGAGGAGAAGATTTTGTAAAGTTAACGACGACGGACGACGGACGACAGACGACGACGGAGGACGACGGACGTCAAGTGATGAGAAAGCTCACTTGGCCCTTCGGGCCAGGTGAGCTAAAAACCTTATGTATGGTATGTGTCGACATGTCAATTCGTCCCATAGGTAGTCACCCTTTCAAATCTCTGATTTTCAGTATAACATTGACTGCAGTTATTATTTTAAGACTAAATTATCACTTACTCATACATACAAATATAAAAAGGAAACACTTAATAAGGTTTTGTAGAAAAAAAAACAATTAAGTTTTGTCTGAAATTTTCTTTGTTTCAATGTCTGGTAGTGGAGTAGTTGAAAGATGTTGTAGATTACATACGGTCAAATTCAAAAGAAATATCAATGATAATTGTTTCAAAAAATTGTTGCAGAAATTAAACGATAAAATTTTATTCCTTGCTCTGATTATAAAGTTTATAGCATCTTTTGACATTGCCAAAATTTTAGACATCTTCATTAATTTTCAACAATTAGTTTACAATCAGTCTATAAATATATCTATATTTTTTTCAGATGTACTTAAGAAAATGGTTTGAATTCTATATTTTCGGTAAATTTCACAATGTCTTTTTTGTCAGTATAGTCGAGTTACCCGTGGTTCGTCTACAGTGGTTTTGTTTTATGTGGTTTGTTTTCAAGTGTGTTTACTGTTTGGACTTACATGATCTTGCTTTATATTACAGTTCTTTTATTTTTTTTTTCTATATGTATGTAAAAGTTAAGATGATTAATCAGCTAGTTCATTAATATGATTTTTAGTTTTAAGCAACTTTATGCACAGATAGTTTTGATTTAGAAGAAAAACCGACATGGTTAGAAAATACAAATAATCACCAAAAAAAAACAATTCCATTTTAATATTCTTGTCATGGTAAGAAAATACATAAAATAACACCATTACAAACTCAATCTTATATTCTTGTATGTGTCTACAATAAAACAAATCTATTCTTTTTTTAGAAATTTACCTGTTTTTATATTAACGTCAAAAAAATACATCACTTTTTTTCGTCTCCAAAAGACTCATCACTGACACAAAAAAGTTCATCGGAAGGTACCAAGACCTTGTTGATAGATATTCCGTATCAACTTCACAATTAATACACGATAGTCTTGAAGTATAGATTATGTGTACTGACGTTGTTTAGCATCTTAAAAACGTGTTATAGTATTCCTTTTTTTTTTTTTTTTTTTGTCTTTATTAATATTACTTTTACTGTTAAGTTGGTTTTTTGTGCTATCCATTTGACGTGACTCTGTACGTCATACATTGAACGACAAAGTTATTTTATTTCTACATGTGTGACGTCAAACGCGCGATTCTACGTCAAAGTTAATGTTAATCTAACCATGTGTCTGTCAGGGTAAGGATTCGGTCCCAGTAGTTAAAATCTTTCAATCCTTTATGGGTAGATTTTACAAATATAAATATAATCGTATAATGGAAAAGAAAAACGAGGTTGTTAAATTTGATGTATGCCTTTTTACTTTTACTGTTAAGTCTGTTTTTGTGATATCCATTTGCCGTGACTCTGTACTTATGCATCCCGTCATACATTGAACGACAAAATTATTTTATTTCTATCTGTGTGACGTCAAACGCGCGATTCTACGTCAAAGTTAATGTTAATATAACCATGTGTCTGTCAGGGTAAGGATTCGGTCCCAGTACTTAAAATCTTTCAATCCTTTATGGGTGGATTTTACATATATAAATATAATCGTATAATGAAAAAAGCAAATGAGGTTGTTAAATTTGATGTATGCCTTTTTAATTTTACTGTTAAGTCTGTTTTTGTAATATCCATTTTACTTGACTCTGTACATCCATCCCGTCATACATTGAACGACAAAATTATTTTATTTCTACCTTTGTGACGTCAAACGCGCGATTCTGCGTCAAAGTTAATGTTTATCTAACCATGTGTCTGTCAGGGTAAGGATTCGGTCACAGTACCTAAAATCTTTCAATCCTTATGGGTGGATTTTACATATATAAATAAAATAGTATAATAAAAAGCGAATTGAGGTTGTTAAATTTGATGTATGCCTTTTTGTGCTTCCTTGTTAAATTTGTTTGTTTTTTATAGTGATTAAGATGATAACACAATGTTGACTGCTGTACCCCTATTTTTGACATTTTAACCTATTGTGTCTGTTTGTTTTGTTCACGCATCGTTGTCAATATAATGGAATTTGATGCATCTGTCATACAAGTGAGAGGTTTAGCCAACTATAAAACCAGGTTCAGTCCACCATTTTCTACATAGGAAAATGCCTATACCAAGTCAGAAATATGACAGTTGTTATCCAATCGTTTGATGTGTTTGAGCTTTTGATCTTGCCATTTGATTAGGGACTTTCATTTTTCAATTTTCCTCTCAGTTCGGTGTAAATTTATTTTTTGAAAAAAATATTCAATAAGGCGAAATAAAGTACAAAATGCGGGAGCATTGAGGACCCATAATTTCAAAGGTTATGCTACGATATTCTATTCCTAGGGTAGACACTCCTGTATATTTTCAAAAATAAAAAAAAAAATAAACAATTAATTTATAATTATGACCATACTAAAAAGCATAATGAGATATACACTTTCCAGATAAAATACAAATTAGTAAAATATAAATGTTTCTAACCATATGAGTATTTTTACCCTACACGTATGGATATGGCCATATGCGTATACTAAATGGTAGAACTAGATATGAGTATAATATACTCCTTTGGTTATAAAGGGGCCGGACCACAAGAGTACATTTATATAAAAATAAAAAGATGTGGTATGGTTACAAACGAGACAACTCTCCACCAGAAACCAAATGATGGAGAAGTTAGCACTAAAGAACTAAAGGTAACCGTATGGCCTTCAACAATAAATAAACCCCATACCACATAACAATCTATAAAGGGCCCCGAAATGACATATGTGAAACAATTCAAACAAGAAAACAAATGGTATGATTTATTTACAAAACAATAACCAAATATAATATATAACAACAAGCAACAACCATGGAATTACAGGTTCCTAACTAGGGATAGGCACATATACGTGTTACGGGGTTAAACATATTAGCGAGCGCTCAACCGTCCCCTTACCTTAGAAAATGATGCGACAGCACAATATAAGAACAAGCTATAATAATCAGTTGAAAATTAATGTGTTCTTGCTCCTATTCATACTAAGACGTTACATACTGCCCCTCTATTCTTATTTTCCTCATAAGAGTATACGAACAGCACGTACACAGTGCTGTTATTTTAATTAAATAACTAAGAATAATGTGAAATTTTAAGAAATCTTATTTTTCTAAAAAATAAAAATAATCACCAAAATAAGTAAAAACAAAAAAAGAAGGTTCAATGCCACAAGTGCTTGTTAGTAAAACAGTTGAATGCTTGTTTAACAGTTCATTGAGATATTTCTTGAAGTAATATTCCAAAGTTGTCTAACGTATTAAAAGTAACGTTCACTATGGTTTGAGTGTAACGTTTAACAATAGTGTTACTTGACACAGAGTAAGTATATAAGTATAAGAAAGTAGTTTGAAATCAAAACAGAACAACTAATAAAAAATATACTTGTGCAATTCAGAGTTATAAAAAATAGAATAAGTAGAATTGTATTGAGCAACAGGCAAAGCCTATGTAACGCCTCATACCACAGCAATGTACAATACATATCATCAAAACAAGACAACATATCAACAAACAACACACAATTATTCATTTCAAAACTAATTCAAAGCTGACATGAAGGATGCTTCAAGATATTTACTTAAAATAATAAAACATATGAATGAAATTAAATTGCTTATGACTTTACTTTGTCTATTATGATTAGTTATACAATCATACTCGACATTCATTAAATTATTAACATTGATTTTTATCTATAAGCGTTATCCTCATTGAATACTTTGTACCGCCAAAGAAATGAATAGATATTTTTGGGATAAGAGTAAAACGCGTTTTTGGTTAAAAGTATAATATTGCATTTCCCCTCTTTTCATCAAATACACGTTTTAATTAATTTGCCTTGTGTAAATATTGTTTAGTTGAATATTTCGTATTTGTTCCAATTATGAATTACCAAATATCACAAAATGTAACATTATAGGTAATTATGTGTAATAGATTTCATTTTCGGGGAAAAGGAATCGGGACGAAGACAAATATTGGGGATAGGAATATTTTCGAGATAAGGATATGCAAAATTTTTCTTTAAAGGGAACTTCTGAATATTCATCTTTCTGACATTAAGGTTATTTTACCAATTACAGGCAAATTCCGTCTCAAAATTTTGACAAGTAGGCATTTCTACATCTTAAGGTTAAGAAATATCAAAACTTGAATTATGTAGGTGAAAATAATATGAAAATAGACTAATAGCACTGACCTCTTGAGGACGTTACAACATCTCAGCTGTTGCCTATGTTTATCCAGTTTGATTCTTCGCAAAAACCGACATCCGGACATGTGTTCCATAATAAACGCATCAGTGGAAGTTTATAAACTTTAGTATGAATGTGGTAAAAGTAGGCATTTCTACATCTTGTACTAAATTCATGAGCTTTATTTAGTGGTTCTACGTAAATCTCCATCAGCAATAGCTCAGCGTCGGAGAATGTTTAGTGCGCAGAGCTACTCTTGGGGTTTCTTCAAACACTACAAGTTTAGCTGTCCGAAAATTAAAAGAAGTAAACCAGCATAGTCATAGTGAATATTTAAAAAAAAGTAGTTTATTAGTTGTTTTAATGATTCCTTAAAAACAAAGTAATATTGAGATATTAATAATAAAACCAATCCTTATTTAGAATATGAACGATTTGATTCGATTTGATTTTTGGCGTTTTTACGCCACTTTTAAGCACCGCTTTTGGGCTATTTCGTAGCGGTCAGTTTTTATTGGTAGAGGAAGCCGGAGTGCCCGGAGAAAACCACCGACCTTCGATAGGAAAACTGACAATCCTAGTGAATTAAGATTGGAGTCAAGTGCACCCGCACGAGCGGGGTTCGAACTCACAAACTCAGTGTTGACTGGCTAGTGATTACAATAGTAACTACTTAGACCACTCAACCACCGAGGTCCCTTAAATATGAACGACCTCAATCGGATAATATTATTAAATCTGAAAAAAATATGGATATATTTATAGACTGAATGTAAACTAATTGTTGAAAATTAATGAAGATGTCTAAAATTTTGGCAATGTCAAAAGATGCTATAAACTTTAAAAACAATGCAAGAAATTAAATTCTATCGTTTACTTTCTGCAAAAAATTTTTGAAACAATTATCATTGATATTTCTTTTGAATTTGACCGTATGTAATCTACAACATCTTTCAACAACTCGACTTACAGACATTGAAAAAAAGAAAATTTTAAACGAAACTAACATTGTTTTTTTTTTCTACAAAACCTTATTAAGTGTTTCCTTTTTGTATTTGTATGTATGAGTAAGTGATAATTTAGTCCTAAAAATAATAACTGCAACCAATGTGATACTGAAAACGAGAGATTTGAAAAGGGTGTCTACCTGTGGGACGAATTGGCATGTCGACACATACAATACATAAGGTTTTTTTCGTCCCAAACACTATGAAGTTCCCTTAAAAATGACAGATTGTAATGTACTACCATACACAGACAATCTGTCACTATAACAGTACTATCTTCTAGGATATTGCTTTGTGTATTTACAGTCCCAAGATATACAATTTACTACACCCTTCCGCTTAAGATAAGCACTGACACATTATACCATCATAGTACATCCACTACTTGTTTCAAATTCAATTATTCCCAGCATTCTAAATGTTACCTAATGATGTCAAGAACTTTTTTTTCAAATTGTTTTTGGCACATTTGTTGGAATACTTTTAAAGCGATTGAATGATCATGGTCTACCTTTTTCAACTCTGATCTGTGAACGCTATTGTATGTACATAATATTTGTGTTCACAAGGATGTGCCTGCATACACAACAAACGGCTTCAACAGAGATGACCGACCATGCTTCAACTCACTAGCGACCTGTTTACGTAGTCTATGATCTCTTAATACCAGAATAGTCGTCACTTTTTTGTTTTTACATTGATTTGTATCTTCTTAATGAATTTATGATATTGTAATATCAGTTAACAAATGTTGTCTTGAATTTACAAAGATGCTTCAACACAGATTAAATACAGCCCTTGGATGATGTAAACTTCCCACAAAACGTGTAAGGTGTAATGTTGTATTGCATACGGTGCAATGGTAGAAGGTGTTTGGTGCTATGGTGTATGGTGTAAGGGGAATGGTGTAATGGTGTAACGTGCAATCGGGAATGATGTGAATGAATGGTGTACGAAATTTAAAACTATGCAAAATATTTAAAGAACTGATTTTTAATTTTATACCTTAATTTACAATATTGTGATCAAAATTCGTTTTTTAAAATAAATAAATAATTTTGTAGTCGCACGCTTTCTTTGAAATTAAATTGCATTATGATGTAATGTGTAAGGTGTATGGTGCAAAGGTGTAACGTGTATGGTGTAATGGCACAGGGTGTATGGTGTAATGGTGTATGGTGAATGGTGAAATGGTGTATGGTGAATGGTGTAATGGTGTATGGTGCTAGTGGGAAGTTTACACCATCCAAGGACTATAACTGCCTTGAAAAACACACACATGATATCTTAACATTTGTAAGATATATCATTCATACCAAAAGGTCTACCTTCAAACTTCTGGGTATAAGTCCAAAAGAAACCATCCCGATAACTTATTATACATTAGACCGAAAGACTAAAGTGAAATGACTCCGAACCTAACAATATCCCTTAAATTTAAAGATTTTAAGCAAATGTTCAGTTAAAACACACAGAAAAGAAGTGAAAACCTTCAAGGGCATATAAATCAAAGAACGGAGTGAGACAAAATTTTCGACAGCTTTAGTTTCTCCTTCTATGCAGCCGGTAGTACGTTTGAGCAGGCCAAACTGATGATAGTGTCAGATTGAGATATATTTCAATGTCACAATAATATTAATTGAAACAAACCGAATCTATTTTTTTTCCTAGATGAACCTTTATCCTGACTGAATGTACCATAAAGAAATAGAAAAATAAACGTATCTGAAGAAGCGTGAAACTAGATAATTTTGTCTCAAAAATTTAGACTGATGGGACGTCTAATAAATAAACTCATCATATATACCAGGATCAAAGTTGTGTACGCCAGACGCGTATTGCAGACATGCAAGTATTGCCAATCGTCGTTTGTAGTAATCTGAAGACGACAACCATTGAAAGATTCATTTTAGAACCGATCACTAGATAACTATGATCAGCCAAGAAATTTTAAATAGTGCTACTTTCGTTGGTTTTTTTTTCATTGCCACCTTTGTCTCAAGCCTTGTTCAAATCTCATAATTCAATTAAGAGGACGAGGTAACAAACACAAACTGAGGGAAACTTCAAAAGAAAAGAAACAGTGTGGCCATGTGAGTCCACGTGCACACTCAGTCAAAATATCATAATCGGGAATAAGACACAATCGGTAAATCTAAATATGAGACGACTTTTCTGTCCCTGTTTTGGTATCTTCGTCCTGTAGTTAACAATATTAATGAAAATCAATCGAAATCGAATGAAGTCACACAGATAGAGACGAGATGAACTATGTTGACAAAATAAACATTACATTTTATTTACACTGAATTTTAACATATTCTGACGGACATTTAAAACGCAACACACATTTTGTAGATTTTTTTTTACCAAATCATAGTTAATCTTTATATAACTATATTATACTATCCATGCTTATCATACTTCTTTCTGTTTAGAAAAATTCATTACCTGACTTACCTGAGGTAATTAAACCTATCGGATTATTAATGTTGCACGATTTTCTAAAAACGATAATTGAAACCAATAAATGATATTTTAAGGTTTTTTTTTTCTTCGTGAAGCATATCTTTCAACCATACCCATAATTACATCCGTAAAAAATGTTGCATTACATATTGCCGATACTGAGCAAGGAAAATCTGAATCAGGCCTTACGAATGTTACAAGCAGGATACGTTAACGTGCTGTTGCTAATTATAAAAATAAGGAGTAGTGGTATGATTGCCAATGAGACATCTATCAACTGAAGTTCAAATGAAGTGGATGTAGGCAATTATAGGCAACCGTACTACCTTCAACAATGAGTACAATCCATATCGTATAGTTGGCTATAAAAGGCCCCGACATAGAAAATATGAAATAATTCAATTGAATAAAAATATGACAGACATGAACCAACGACAACAGCTTAAGGTTCCACTAAATAGAAAATGAAAGGATATGGAGTAAATGTACATGGGACAAAATCGCACACAATACATAGAAAACATAGAAAATTATCAATAAACAGGGCTTTTATTCCTGTTCTTCATCTTGACAGTTGATGTAAGTCAATTTTTCAAAATAGGTGAAACATTTTAAAATGTCCAAACTTTATAAAAAATACATATTTTTGAAGCTTGAAATTTGTCCCAATTATAGATATGTATCTGAGGTTGTAAAAAACATACATGACTTCAAGATACTTATATAAACAAATAGTGTATTTATCAATAAGATATTGAAAAATGAAGTTTACAACACACATTTAAAAAAAAAATCCAGCCAATTTATAAACGAATATTCAAAGACAAGATTAATCACATTTTACCTAATATCTGTACACGCAGTGCAAGCTACCATTTAAAGTTTTTGTAGGTAGTCAGTTTCTCCGAAAACGACAAAAGTTTGACCCTATCATCTTGGGTGAAGGCAGCCATTTTTGTGATTTTGACGACACACCGATTATGCGTATTTTTTAAGGTTTATAGATTTTGATCACGCATGAAACTTACTGGTATTAAAAATCCGTTATTTAGGAATAGTTTAATGTGTGTGGATCGAAATATTATTAACATTTACACTGTTAAATACACATTTGAAGCAGCTGACCCTCCAATTTATGAAAGCGAAAGTAGCGGTTAAAATCACTGCGCAGTTTTGCATTGTTAAGAAAACGATGAATATACCTAAGGAACCTTTGATAGATCGTTTTAAGTTTAAACATTTATATTTGTTACAATTCTTCAACCATTTATTGGAAAACGGTTTGTTTAATGTTGATTTCATAATGCGAAACTACGTACTATTTTTAGGTACACAACTTCCGGAAAGAAGAAAATATGCTGAAAAAGGGAGAAGGTTTGGTACCATTAAAACGTTTAATCCCGCTGCAAATGTTTGCACCTGTCCTAAGTCAGGATTCTGATGTACAGTAGTTGTCGTTTGTTTATGTAATTTATACGTGTTTCTCGTTTCTCGTTTTTTATATAGACTAGACCGTTGGTTTTCCCGTTTGAATGGTTTTACACTAGTAATTTTGGGGCCCTTTATAGCTTGTTGTTCGGTGTGAGCCAAGGCTCCGTGTTGAAGGCCGTACATTGACCTATAATGGTTTACTTTTATAAATTGTTATTTGGATGGAGAGTTGTCTCATTGGCACTCGCACCACATCTTCCTATATCTATGATCTTTGATCACGAAACTGTAAACAGTGGGGAAAAGTCTGATTTATAGACAATCGGTGTAGTTGATCTGGTAAGAACTAATGTCCCCTTATATATATAGGTTTATTACTGTCATAAAAGTCCATAATATATGCATCAGACGCAAGGAATAAGCGCAAAATGAAAAAAATAGTGTGATTTTTTCCTACGTCATTTCATAACACGTGAAGTATCCGGTAAGTAATAACTTTTAAAACTTAATATTAAATTGTATGAAGCAAAATGAAGCACAAAAGTGAAGATAAAAGTGTCATAAATTGACAGGTAAGTAAAAAATATAATTTCTTTAACACATTGTTGAAAAACAATATTATATAGAAAGCAAGAGGAAACACATGTAAACAGCACTGTAGTAAGAATGGGTAGACAAATCAAAATAAGTAAGAAATTTGGTAGAAGTTTAGGCAGACATAGGCAAAAAGAGAGAAAAACACAAAGGAAGACCTATCTATAGAATTAAAAATTCAAGGCAGTCCAAAATGAAAGTTTGAAGCTGAAAATTAGGAAATTCACAAGTTCTACAACAACACCATACATAAAAACAAATCAAAAGCATTCGTTTATGCATCTTTTGCTACTGGTTGTGATCTAAAGCTCAAGATACGTAAGGTGAAAGATCTTAGCCCAAATGGTTACCGATTAATGAACTTAGATTGCTTACAGTCCCATATATCAGACATTCAGAAACATCCTCAACATCAGATGGCCAAACAAAATATCCAACAATGAGTTCTGGAGAAGAACCAAACAACAGCCAACAACTCAGATAATAAGAACAAGAAGGTGGAAGTGGATCGGGCATACCCTCAGAAAAAAAGAAACAATTATCACCAAGCAATCCCTAGAATTGAACCCCCAAGAACATCGGAAAAGGGGGAGGCCAAAAAACACCTGGCACAGGGGACTAACAACCGAACTGAGTAAAATTGGGAAGACCTGGAAGGAAACAAAACGAACAGCCATGGACAGGAAGAAATGGAGAGAAACTGTAGTCGCCCTATGTCCCCCTTGGGACGAAGTGGATTAACTCAAGTCAAGTAAGTCATATCAGACATTACCATGCATGTATGCTTATGTATAGAAGCCATGAAAGTAACAAATCAAGGGAAACCACCAATAACACTTGAAACAGAAGTTCGTTCATTTGGATTGGCCAGTGTGATGTTGGCTCAGTGTCAAAGGTGTCAGAAAAAGTTTACTCTAGATAGTAGCCCAAAGGTCCCTGGGTCAAAACGCTTTGATATCAATGTGAGGGCTGTGTGGGGCAGTATGGTAACTGGGAATGATCCGTCCCATCTGAATGAGTTTTTGGCAACACTAAATTCTTTGGGATTATCACAGCCATCATTTACAGCAATAGAAACAGAGATCAGCCAGTGTTGGCACTCTATTCTAGAGAAGGACATGCTGTCAGCTGGTCAGGAGGAAAGGCTTCTTGCCATTGATAGAAATGACTATCACGAAGAAGTGCCAGCAATAACGGTGATAACAGATGGAGGTTGGTCAAAACTTACACACAAACATTCTTATAATGCAGCAGGGGTGTGGCCATAATTATTGGAAAAGAAACGAACAAACTTTTACATATTGGCGTAAGAAATAAATATTGTTATATATGTAGTACCAATAACACTAAAGAACACACTTGTTTTAAAAATTGGGACCAAGACAGTCAGTCAATGGAGAGTGATGTTATTTTGTAAGGCTTTCTGGAAGCCGAGAGAAAACCTGGAGTCAGGTACATGAGGGTCGTTGGTGATGGTGATTCATCTGTATTTGCCAAAATCAGAGAAGAGGTACCAGGTTGGGGAAGATCGGTAAAATCATGTTTCAAAATGCTACAGGTCAAATTTAGAAAAACTAGTGACTGAAAATCCCCTTTACAAAGGTAGGCATCATCTTTCAATAACAACGAGAGTAAGGCTAGTTAGTGCTTTAAGATGTGCCATTCGAGTACGTTCAAAAGAATTCAAGGACAAGAAATTTGATAAATTAACTGTAGTAAAGAAGTTGAATAATGACATTAGAAATTCAGTTCATCATGTTTTTGGCCAGCATGACCACTGTTCTGATTTTTGAAGGCCAAAAATCAGACTGCACCAACTTCTAACCAAGATGATACAGGAACATTAACGAAACTGCAATAATTAATGACCAAGTTGACTTTTGGACTGAAGGATCTTCTATTTCATGCCAGGAAGAGGCCCGCGGTGGTACTTCAATTGACTACAGTAATGTTGAACAGCATATTATAAGAGATGTTACATTAATACTCAATAAGATCGCTGAGAAATCCGATAGACTTTTGGATAACAGCACTACAAACCTTGCTGAAAGTTGGACATAAGTTGGCACATAAGAACAAATTTGATGGTGGTAAAGTTAACAACATTTGTAATAGGGGTTCATGGCATGCTCGTTGTTATGGTGGTGCTTTGAGAATGAACTTAGGTCCACAATGGTCTTGCAAGGTTTGGGAATCTTCCACATGAACAAAGCCTGGATTATTCTACAGGAAACTTTATGCACGTCATGAACAAACTTTAGCCAATTCAACCAGGTACAAACCAAAGCCAAGTGTTCATCAACTTCGATGGAAAAAGAACATTTCAAGCCTGAAAACAAGCACCACAAGAAAGGCTACTAGAGCTTATGGTCCAGAAGCTACTGCTGTTGTAGAAGATGTCTCCATTACAGTCCTTCAAAAACTTCAAGATAAATTTTTAGAAACTCAAATCAATCTTTCGGCCCCACAGTGTAAAAATATAACTACTTCTACATTTCATCAATCTCAGTCAGGTCTTTGGCATTCAGAAAGGAAAAAGAGAATAACTGCATCTAACTTTGGTTTAATTGTCAAAAGGAATCCATCTCTGCCTATTGGAAAATTTTTTCATAGCATTCTTTATTCTTCATTTAGTGGAAATCGTCACACAAGAAATGGTATTAACCAGGAAGATCAACAATAGAGGAATACAAACTAAAGAAAGCCGAAAAAAATGAAAACGTATCTGGCATAGTGTCTATATCCACAGGAGAAACTGGTATTATTGAAATAAAAAACTTACTACATTCCAAACCTTTTAACCTTTGGCAAGCATCAGAAAACAAAACCTTCTGCTTAGAAAATATATCCGGAAAACTGCAACTAAAAGAAAACCACATTACTTTTACCAATGTCATGGACTTCTTAACATCTGCAATAGAGACTGGATTGATTTTGTGGTCTGCACATTGAATCCTTTACAAATTTTATCCAGAGAATCCATCGAAATGCCTCTTTATGGGAAAATACATTGCTTCCAAAACTTCAGTCCTTATACAACAAGGCAATCCTTCCTGAACTAGGTTCACCAAGAGAGGGAAAAAGTCCAGGAATTTGAGAACCTGGGATGTGGGTAAGTCTGAGTATACACAAATGCATACAATAAAAAGAAATGAGTCCTGATGCCTATGGTAAAGTAATAACAAATGAAGATAATAAATTTAAAATAGCTACAATAATTGGTAAGTAATATCAACTAAAGATGGGTATTCATATCTTGTGCTATCATTTGTTAGTACATAATATAACAAAACTCTTGACATTTATTCAAATAAAAATCACAAGAACAAAATGTATATATTTGAAATATATATATTACAGGATTTTAAAATATAGTCATGCTCAACTTTAGTCCGAAAATCTGACGTCCAACGGCTGTTTTGCCAGACAAGCTGGGGCCGTGGGACAGAGCTCGTCCCATATCAAAAGTGGAGAACAAAATGTATATGGAATTAAATAAATCGGGTATCAATCATATAGTTTACCTACCTGCCACCCTTTATTTTTAAAATATAGTCATGATCACGAGAAAAAGTAAGGCACACTGGACTATGGGAAATGATGCATGCATATGACCCTAGGTCAATATGAATATATAATCCAACACCTCGCTCATTTACGATGCAAGCAACGTAAATATCCGAGAGCTTCGAATGTTATCATGGTTGGCACTAACTGCTTAATACCGATCTCCTGTAAAGGAGGTGTAAAAAGTATAAATATTTGCATATTTGAGTCTCGAGGTCGCGAAATCTCTCGTAACTTGACGTCTATTTGAAAATAAAAGTAAAATGTCTGAATCGATGGGTCACTGTGAAAACTGTCTAAATATGAGAAAATAAAGGGTGGCAGGTAGGTGAAACTTACATAAATGAAGAGATAAATGAAAATGAACAAATTGATACCCGATTTATATAATTCCAAGGCCGTCCCTTGGCACCAGAAGCGTCGAAGCAGCGCATCTATTTTGGACGGGCAAATATCCACTTTTGATATGGGACGAGCTCTGACGTCCCACGGCCCCAGCTTGTCTGGCAAAACAGCCGTTGGACGTCAGAGTAATCTCGGACTAGCTCAACTTAAAATTTATGCCACATAAAGGTAGTAAATAGTGGATACAAAGGTATGTATGAAGGAGACAACATCCCAAAAATAAAAACATATGTTTATTAATTAGAAATTTACTTTGATCAATGAGCTAACATTTATTATATGTAAAAGAAAGTATAAGGTGTATGTATGTCACTATGTGTCAATGAGACAACATCTAAAAAAAATCTTTTTGGGTTCGTATAATGCTAAGATGTCGTCTGCGTCGTCTGCGTCGACGTCCGAAGACACATCTGGTTTCCAAATAATAACTTTAGTTTAAGTGAATGGATCTCTATGAAATTTTACCAGAAGGTTCAATACCACAAAAGAAAAGTTGGGATTGATTGTGGGGGTTATGGTACCAATCGTTTAGGAATTAGGGGCAAAAAAGGGGCCAAAAACAAACATTTTTCTAGTTTCCAAACAATAACTTGTGTTTAAGTGTATGGATCTCTCTAAAATTGTACAACAAGGTTCAATACTACAAAGGAAAGGTTGTGATTGAGTTTGGGGGTAATTGCGCCAAGTGGGGATTTTTTTTTTTCCAATTCTTTTAAGGGGTTCATATTTTTTTTTTTTTTTTTTTTTATTTTTCGAATTTCAAATTTTTGAAAAGTTTCAAGAAGAAATAATTATTTGTACAGTATTGCGCAATAGATTTTTAAGATCTTTGACCACATTTATTTTGTGTCAGAAACCTATATTATGTCAAAAATTTATTCACAATCAAAATTCAGACAGTGTCAAGCTTGAATATTGTGTCCAAAAATGCACCCAACTGTTCGGGGTTCGACCTTTGCGGTCGTATCAGGCTGCGCTCAGCGAAGCATTTTATTCAGTGTTGTTGTCATTCTTCAGATTTGTTATTCAGTTGCATAAAACTACATGTATGCATTTGTAATAATATGATTTTGTTCATTGCAGTATGTCAACCAAGTAAAACCAAAGACACAAAAAGGAAAGAGGAAACAGTCTTCGACCTCAGCAAATAAACAAACCAGAAAACGAAAATCAAGAAAATCCAGTTCATCAGCCTCTGATATCATTGACAATCAACCACAGGGATCAAGTCAAATTAGTCAAAGGTAAAATAACCTTGGAATAGTAATTTAGCAAAACTTGAAAAGTGATCAGTTCTAAATTTGTCGTTTAAAATGTATATATATGTCAATGAGACAACATCTAAAAAAATAGAAAATGACAAAATTTACATTATCCTTCAACAGTGAACACCAGGCCATACTACACAACGAACAATTGCCTATGAAAGTTTGTTTTTATCAAAAATGATATATACATACATGTTGATATTGCCTTACATTTGTGCATCTTCAACTAACACAGGTGTGACACAATCGGCTTTAGAAAAGAATTATGCTCAAACCGTGATTTCTCCTTTTGAAAGACATCACTGTAATTTTCAAGATGAAGAACAGCAATAAACGCACTGTTTCTTTTACTTCAACTTTTTTATGTGAATTTTTGATTTTGTGTGAAAAAAAATACAAGCAAAGAACCGAGAAACACAAAAATAATAACAATACAACACAAAGCACAAGAACTAAAGCACTTGCATCATGAACTCTCACAAAAAAATGGGAGTGACACCAGGTGAACTAATTTTCAGGATTTAAAGCTGTTGTACTTCTTATATTCGCATATAGTTTTTGCCATAAAATTTGTTTCAAACGGTATGATGTCTCATTGATGCATACCCCATTTCCTTCTTTTTTCATATATAACCAAATAATATGTAAGTAAAGATATGGCAAACATGACCCAGACACACGAATCTCCCATGCTGCAAGAAATAATGAGGGTGCAACAGAACCCTGCACAGTGATCAGTTTTTCCTCTCGTAAACAACAAAAGTAAAACCCCACAATGCTTGCAGACATTCATTGTAAGTGATCCGGTCATCATAAACACCATTTTACTTTTTTTATTATGATACAAATATTGTATATAGATATAGGAAGATGTGGTGTGAGTGCCAATGAGACAACTCTCCATTCAAATAACAATTTATAAAAGTAAACCATTATAGGTCAATGTACGGCCTTCAACACGGAGCCTTGGCTCACACCGAACAACAAGCTATAAAGGGCCCCAAAATTACTAGTGTAAAACCATTCAAACGGGAAAACCAACGGTCTAGTCTATATAAAAAACAAGAAACGAGAAACGAGAAACACGTATAAATTACATAAACAAACGACAACTACTGTACATCAGATTCCTGACTTAGGACAGGTGCAAACATTTGCAGCGGGATTAAACGTTTTAATGGTACCAAACCTTCTCCATTTTTCTGAAACAATAGTATAACATCACAACATAGAAAACCACACGATAAAATATCAATTGGAAGGCTTAACTCAATCAAAAAACGTAAATTCACAGAATATGAACGAATAAATTCGATCTGTGATGACAGGTTTTAATATTTTAGGAAAACAAGACAGAGACAAATAAAATTTTGGGCCGAAGCATTAGACATGAATGGATAATTGATGAAACTTCACAACAAAAAGAATGGTATAAAGGGACTGTTGTATCTATGTTATCTGGAACTGATGGGAGATTAATTGCGATTTATGAAGTGTTGTATGAGGGAGAGGATGAACCATTTGAAATTGACCATTCTTATGTGGTGTGGACTGTTGCTTACTGTTGAAGGCCAAAAGGTAACCCCTAAATTATGATATTTTTGCCATAATTATGTTGTAGTTTGTTCTGCAATACATACTCCTTTCTACTTATAAATGTGTGAAACAGAAAGAAAATTGGGTATTTGTCAATAAGACACCATAAAAAAATACAACATTGACAAACTAACATCATATAGGAATTTTCATGAATATGTAGGTTTTATCAGTAAGCAGCAGTCCATCCAACATTACAAGGAAACAAATATCATACATTCAAATTAAAATACCATAAATAATAATTATACCGAGAATAAAGCAAAATAAGCAAAATATTTCACATAGAAAATCAGATATCATATAACAGAAAACAACACAAAAAATATCTGGCTTGGGACAGGTACAAAAGATTGTATTTATATATATCTATTACCCTCATTTAACAAAATATTGTTACCATTCACCTGAAGATTGTCAAAAGACATAAAAGTACTTGTGAAATATCATATTTAATATTCCAGTTATTTTGATTTTTATTGAACTAATATATAATTCCGTTAAACTGACTTATTGTTACTTATATCTTCATATTGTATATGGTATTTCAACAAAATTATGCACATACTCGATCAAAAATACCAAAAATGGGTTTTCATGCTTAATATTGTAAAACCATAACATGAATGCACAGACAGTTTCTTGAATTAAAATGATATTATGCTAGAATTTAGTGCCATAATGTTGATAACTTTTATACAAGAAGTTTTGAAAGAATATTGGGTTTGATCAATTTGTAATGTTAACCCCCCCTTTTTTTTTTTTTTTTTTGTTTATCAAGTTTTGCAAAGAACTATTTGCTACAGTTGCTTGCATTATTTGTAACTAAACATAAATTGTATCAAACCAAGTCAAAATTTCATTTTCAAAAAAATATTTAAAATATTGTAAGATTCACAAATATAATTAGCCAAACTGTGCTCCATACTTTAAAAAATCAATTACAGGCTCCTGACGGGACAGGCTAAACAATTTCACGTCAGAAACTCCTCTAACTGTCCTTAAAACAAAGATAGAGATAAACGGGATTCTATGATGACCCCATGACCGATCAATTTTTACTGACAACGCCGCGACAATAAAATGTGATTCTGCAAGTCCTTTTTGAGACATATTTTACGGCCGTAATGTTAACTGCTAATCAAGTAATCGAAGGCCATGGCAGACAAATTCACGCCAGAAATGTTTTCCATATGCTGAAATGCCAAAGAATCAACTGCAGAAAAATATTTTAAGCCCTAAAGTTTAAACCGCAGAATTTCAAAAAACTCATTGTAATGGGTGGGACAGAGGTCAAATCAGAAGGTACAAAACAGAATTAAAAACATTCCCAACAGAACTGGTCGACCTTTCTGTCAATCGTTTAGACGTTTGTTTCAGACAGTCGTTGCCTTTGACGATGACCAGGGTTTTAGTGCTTACCACAAGATTTGAGCATTCAACATGACGTATTCAATTCAACTTTCGTACTGCAAATTATTCTTAGACAATGAAATAATGAATGAAATGTATGTTTATACATTTATTTTACAAGTATCGTTGTTCGGTGTGAGCCAAGGCTCCGTGTTGAAGGCCGTACATTGACCTATAACGGTTTACTTTTATAAATTGTTATTTGGATGGAGAGTTGTCTCATTGGCACTCACACCACATCTTCCTATATCTATTGCATATTTGAAAATGAGAATTAAAAAGAATAATCTAGTGTTGCGTTTTGAAAGAATTTCATAACAGCGTGGACATGGACACATGGTAATTAAATGTTATCGTGTGTATTACTGGCTGTCGACAACAAAGACTTCACGCAATTACAGTATGTCAGGGGCCTCTCAATGGGGATATACCTAATTACTATCTATACACATGTTCATTCATAGGATAAAAGTTTTTGCATGAACGTTTATGAGAACTTGTTTTGAATATATTTATAACTTTTGACAGAATGAGTATATTCAGAGATGATATAACCAAGTAATAGAGAGAAAAATGTTATGTTTTTTCTTGCACAAACGTTCTGTGGCTCCTTAAAAAAATAAGAAAACTTGTATTCGTACGAGTTGATGTAGAGTAACTTAGATCAACTTTTATACTTTTTGTTGGTAATAACAATACCGGACCTTCATAAAATCATTTTAGTCCTGTGGGCTGCATATTTTTTGCACGGAACACATTTGAATTTCCATCGAAGACTCCAACGGTCAGATTTTCGTGAACATGTAAATATCATTCTAACAAAAAATAACTCGTAAAATATGAAGAAGCATATGAATCCGGTCTTGTGTGCAAAATTTACGTTGTTTAGAATCAGAATAGCTTTTTGGAAACATTGATATTTATTTTAGATTTTGTTATACCTGAACACGTATAACAAAAGTTACTGGATCTCTATTCTTTTACTACAAATTAAGCAGGTATTTTCAATGAATTATGTCTTACTCAACTATTTTTTTATGTTATTTGAGGTCGCATATTTGAGACAATTCTGCATAAACGTTTATTTGCAATTTTATTCATGCTGATTTCAAAACTTTCTTGCATAGCCACCCCTCCCTTATTTTAATTGAATCAGGAATGGACGCCCCCTTACAATTTGAAGTTGTGCTCACTTCTTTTTCGATTTCTGTGTTTCAATATATATCCATGAATTTAATGATATGTTCACAATAAATCTGTTTTGGAATAATAAATCATGTGCACAAGACTAAACTGGTCAACTGTAACACGAGATAATGTACAGGTTATTATGTCAATATAAAAGTAACAGTGGAATAATAACCTTTAAACAGGTGCACTCGTTTAATTATTCTAGTATAAAAGGTATTGTGAACATATTTAATTCATGGACAGATATACTGAAACACATATTAACAAAATTAAGTACAACTCTAAATTAAATCGCTGTGATCCGTCCGTTCGTTTTTTAAATCATCAAAACAGCTGCATTTAACCGGTCGGGCACATTTCCTTTTACGGACATGTATTATTTAGCATACATATACCCTCGTCAATGCATGTATAAGTGTTTGTTTACAAATTAAGCATTTTTTTTTTTTTTTTATTTTTTAGCGATTGACCAATCCACTGAATGATTTGCAATGCATTATGGACTACTTGTCTATAACTTACACACTACTTAATTTTTCACTTATTGCCAGAAAAGAATTTTTCTTACTTTTTTCTCTCGATTACTTGGTGATATCACCTGTGAATACACTCATTCTTTCAAAAGAAACTTTTTCCTGTGGGTATATCAACTTATTCAAAACAAAACAAAAACAAAAACAAAAAAATTTTGAATTGGCATGTGTAAAATAGTCATTATGTATATCCTCATTGAGAGGCCCCTGACATACTGTAATTGCGTACAGACTTTGTTGTTTACAGCCAGTGACCGACACGATATCATTTAAATATCAGGTGCCCATGTCCACACTGTTATGAAATTCATTCTAATATCGATCTTTCATAGAACAATGCAAAAATACCTTAATAAAAATAAGGAGGTGTGGTATGATTGCTAATGAGAAAAATATCCATCAGAGTTCAGATGATGTAGAGTTTATAGGTTATCATACGGCCTTTAACAATAAGAAAAACCAATACCGTATATGTAGCTATAAAAAGCCCCGACAAGAAAAATGTGAAACCATTCAAACGAGAAGACTAACGGCGTAATTTATAACCCATTCAATTTACGAAAAAAAATGTGTAAAAACTTGAACCAACAGCAACCACTGAGTTACAGGCTCCTGACTTATGAGTTCCACATACAGAATGTGTCGGGGTTAAACAAGTTTCTGAACACTTAACTCTACCCTTACCCGGGATAGTGGTGTACCAGCACAACATGAGAACTGTAGAATTAGTTGCTTATGACACAACTCCTTACTGAGAACAAAAACAACTAACATTAAAACAATAGACGTACAGTACCGATATCAGGGTACTCACGTTTACTGAAATCTAGTTCAAAGCCAGTAACAACTAACATTAAAACAATAGACGTACAGTACCGATATCAGGGTACTCACAGTTACTGAAAGCTAGTTCACAGCCAGTAACAACTAACATTAAAACAATAGACGTACAGTACCGATACCAGGGTACTCACATTTACTGAAATCTAGTTCACAGCCATTTACAACTAACATTAAAACAATAGACGTACAGTACCGATATCAGGGTACTCACGTTTACTGAAATCTAGTTCAAAGCCATTTACAACTAACATTAAAACAATAGACGTACAGTACCGATATCAGGGTACTCACGTTTACTGAAATCTAGTTCACAGCCATTTACAACTAACATTAAAACAATAGACGTACAGTACCGATACCAGGGTACTCACATTTACTGAAATCTAGTTCACAGCCATTTACAACTAACATTAAAACAATAGACGTACAGTACCGATATCAGGGTACTCACATTTACTGAAATCTAGTTCAAAGCCAGTAACAACTAACATTAAAACAATAGACGTACAGTACCGATATCAGGGTACTCACGTTTACTGAAATCTAGTTCAAAGACATTTACAACTAACATTAAAACAATAGACGTACAGTACCGATATCAGGGTACTCACGTTTACTGAAATCTAGTTCAAAGCCATTTACAACTAACATTAAAACAATAGACGTACAGTACCGATATCAGGGTACTCACATTTACTGAAATCTAGTTCACAGCCAGTAACAACTAACATTAAAACAATAGACGTACAGTACCGATATCAGGGTACTCACAGTTACTGAAATCTAGTTCACAGCCAGTAACAACTAACATTAAAACAATAGACGTACAGTACCGATATCAGGGTACTCACATTTACTGAAATCTAGTTCACAGCCATTTACAACTAACATTAAAACAATAGACGCACAGTACCGATATCAGGGTACTCACATTTACTGAAATCTAGTTCAAAGCCATTTACAACTAACATTAAAACAATAGACGTACAGTACCGATATCAGGGTACTCACATTTACTGAAATCTAGTTCAAAGCCATTTACAACTAACATTAAAACAATAGACGTACAGTACCGATATCAGGGTACTCACATTTACTGAAATCTAGTTCAAAGCCATTTACAACTAACATTAAAACAATAGACGCACAGTACCGATATCAGGGTACTCACATTTACTGAAATCTAGTTCACAGCCATTTACAACTAACATTAAAACAATAGACGCACAGTACCGATATCAGGGTACTCACATTTACTGAAATCTAGTTCAAAGCCATTTACAACTAACATTAAAACAATAGACGTACAGTACCGATATCAGGGTACTCACATTTACTGAAATCTAGTTCACAGCCATTTAAAACTAACATTAAAACAATAGACGTACAGTACCGATATCAGGGTACTCACATTTACTGAAATCTAGTTCACAGCCATTTAAAACTAACATTAAAACAATAGACGTACAGTACCGATATCAGGGTACTCACATTTACTGAAATCTAGTTCACAGCCATTTACAACTAACATTAAAACAATAGACGCACAGTACCGATATCAGGGTACTCACATTTACTGAAATCTAGTTCACAGCCATTTACAACTAACATTAAAACAATAGACGCACAGTACCGATATCAGGGTACTCACATTTACTGAAATCTAGTTCACAGCCATTTACAACTAACATTAAAACAATAGACGCACAGTACCGATATCAGGGTACTCACATATACTGAAATCTAGTTCAAAGCCATTTACAACTAACATTAAAACAATAGACACACAGTACCGATATCAGGGTACTCACATTTACTGAAATCTAGTTCACAGCCAGTAACAACTAACATTAAAACAATAGACGTACAGTACCGATATCAGGGTACTCACATTTACTGAAATCTAGTTCAAAGCCATTAACAACTAACATTAAAACAATAGACGTACAGTACCGATATCAGGGTACTCACATTTACTGAAATCTAGTTCAAAGCCATTTACAACTAATAGATATATCATGTTCACCCAGACAAAAGTATCAATCAGTACACATCCAACGGATTGTAAGTGTAACGACGTCATAAACAGTCTGAGAAAAGCATGACAACAGTAATATTGAAAATATCTTGAGGATCAACAGGGCCTTTCCTTAGCAAAGGGGATTAACCAATCGTTTTACAGTAGACAAATGATACTTCATGTTATGAGATAGCCGTCTATTGTGTATTTATAAATGAACATGTAAAAGAATAATTAAGTTTATTGGGCAGTGAAAATGTTTTAAATCTGTCAAACCCAACATTGAATATTGGATTATTCTAGATGAAAAATAGACATTTCTAATACCTCAAAATCCATCAATATAAACGCACTTTAATCTAGATTGATCAAATAATAAAATGTTATTTCAAATTTCTTTTAGGAGATAAAGATGGCATTTTTTCCGCATTGTTTTCCATTACTTAGCATGTAAATATTAAATCATTAAAACCTGTTCATTGCGATACTTAATATAGCGTTGTGTTGCTTTTGTGGTAAGTTCTTCTGTTAAATGACAATTTCTACAAAAAAAGTTTCATAACAAGATGCTAACAATCTTTGAAAGTGAAAGTCGTATACTGGGCTGTATAGAAATATCAAGTAATAACTACTTGTGTAGGAGAGAATATCTTTCATAATATACATTTTTTTTAGCTCAATGTGCTCAATTCTTTAATTATTTAGTAAGTTGTTATTTATTTTTTTAATACATAATCTATATGAATGTAATTATTGCATCTAAAGTTTTGTCCACTGTTTAGGACCCACTTTGATTTATCTTTTTTTACAGTTTATCTTTAATCTTGAAGATTTCGAGGCTATTGTATATTTCTTATAAAAAGACAGATATAAGTAATATAACTTCGAAAGTAAAAATATAATTTGAATGCAACAAGCTTCAGAGACTTAATGACATTTGACATATACAGTTGGAAGCAGAAAAAACCTAACACAATCTTAACGCCAAGTTAAAATTCAAGGTATATGTTTCGCATATCCCAAGTTAATGCGTGGAAGGTTCTAATGTCTAACGGAGTTGTAGTGTTTAAGCGTTTGCTCATTCATTAATTTTGAAAGGTTTGCTTGCTTATAACGAAAGTTTGATATTGGGTACACGTACAAGGGACAATATATCACTATTATAAATGTGCAAAACGAGGACATTATTTATACAGGTAGGTCATTGCATTGCCTATATTGATAAGTATGGTGGCTGTTATCAATAAGTAAGATATACATTTTTCGAGGAAATGAAGCAAAATTAAACAATAATTACAATAAATTGATGTTGTGATAATTCGGCACTGTCCGTTCTCTTTTGTATATTTTTTCATATAAGTAACGAAATGATCAAACAGATATGAGGTGAAAACAATTTTCACATTTTAAAAGAACATATAATTAGATAAACAAGGTGCCACAGACTTAAATGGCATGACCTCATTGCACACATCTCAACAAAGTACCACAGATTTGAATGTCATGACCTTTCGGTCGGGACACAATTTTAACAGCCTGAACCATATCTAAATGTCATGACGGGATGCATATGCCAGGAAAGAAACCATATTTTGAGGCTGGACATAGAATTCACTCTTATGTAAAGATAAATTAGTTTTACTGGCTGTGCATTCTAAAGGAAACACATTTCCCTTCAATGAAACAATTAAAACGCGTGCAATATTCTTAATAATTTTAGCGCATTAGAGTAATGCAAACAGAGGTCTCATGAAAGAAATTTTCAATTTATACATTATTTCTTTAATTATAAGCTTTGAATTAAAATATTTCATTCAAACTTTGTCTTCAAGGTTGGCTTTGATTTATTGCCCTTTGTTCTGTTATATTTCAAAATGTTAAATTTATACAAATGATCATAGCGGTTCATTAGAAGTAAAACTAAACGCTGTTAATCCGATTTCAAATTTGTAGTTTTATCACATTTTACGGTTTTTTGGTAGGACATGGTGTTCAGTCCATATTTTTACACAAGTTATACATTATAGCCAGATCACATTGTTTTTCGTCTATGATTATGTATTTAATATATATTTTGGTTTCGTTTAGCAATACTTATTCTGATTTACTTTGTAAACACATACAATTGTATTTTGTATTTAATTGTCACGTTAACTTTTAATATTATCAAGTGTGGTCAAAATACCATACAGAATAAAACACGTAGAATATATAAAATATTGCGATCTCCCAATTAATACCTGGTAACGTGTTCAATAAAAGAATGTAGAAGGTCAAGGTGTATCATATGTTACAGTACATAAACGACAGGAAATTACAATAGAAATGTTATCCAAATGTTTGTGTTAACTGATCACGAAAATAATTAGCCGTGATCAGATCATTCATATGCAATACATGTCAATGGTAAATTTGTAACATTCATTTGCTGAAAGGTCCAAATAAATCACGGTGGGGTTCTTTTGAAAAAGACATGTCAGCACTTCTTACCAACTCATTGGAATTAACTTATAATTTGTGATGATTGAAAAGTACAATATCAATATCAGTGTTCTTTTATGAATCTGTTAATAATACTATTATTTTTTTGGTAATTCAATCAATTTTCGGTATGTTACTTGACACAATTTCTTCAATATAATATTACAGGAAAATGAATCGTTTTTAAACGTGAATAATGGGATTCCTATTATTCACTCTGCTTATCATTAAATATTAAAAGTGAATCCGTCATTAAAGCTGAAAGTTCTACTTGATCCGTTAAGTTGGTTGCGATGTTTCGAACAGGACTGATAATTCGATGGATAACAACTGTACGTCAATCAACTATAATGATCTTAAACATACAAATTAGAGCAGTGTACTTGAAAAAAAAAAAAACTTGCTCAGTCTTTACCAAGTCTTTGTCTTTTTTTTTCTCTCCATTTTTATTTTCGACAAGTACTTCATATGTAATGTAAATGCGAAATATGAGATGCCTCCATTATCTAAGGTATTTATTTAATATGTCAAGTTTACACCTGTATCCCTATCAAGGAAAAGTTTCCTGAAATTATCTCAAACCATACCCATACATCAAATTCATATTACACTGTAAAATGAATAAAACCTCTTCAGTAGATCAGAAAACAAATGTGAAACAATTCAAAAGATTAAAATAAGATAACACCTAACAAAACCAACTCATTACAGACAGCAACTAAATGCAACAACTTGACTACATGCTCCAATTCAAGAGCGCAAATTATGCAATTAACTCAAGGCAAAATGAAAATTGAACACTAAAATATTCTTATTACTTCCACAATTCAAATTTAGACTCTATTTCATTAAAACGGTTGCCGCCGAAGTTTTATTGACGATTATTTTGTAATGATTTAAGATGTTAAAATTAGCTATCTAATATGCCTGCTATGTCCTAGATACTACATACTAGTTGTCGATTTGTGAGTAAACGGTGAATCCAAAAGGTTTTTGGAAATACTGTAATTGAAATATATTCATACAACAGAACAATATTCAACTGTCATACAATTTGGAGGTTAAACTAGCTGTAAATGCAGGTTTTATTCACCATTTTCTTCGGAAAATGTCTGTACCAAATAAAGGCAACAGTAGTATACCACTGGTCAATAGTCATCAATCGATTAAGGGAAAACAAATCTGGTCACAAACCAAAACCTAGGGAAACACATCAACGGAACAACAGAAACACTGAACTGCAACAAAAACAAACGCCAACATACATAGAAACGAACTATTTGATAACAACTGCCAAATTCCTGACTTGGTACAGGACATTTTAAGAAAAATGGTGGGTTGAACCTGATTTTATGGCTAGCCAAACCTCCCGTTTATGTGGTAATGTTAAAAAGACCTCTAAAATGACATCATTACGGTACATGAATACAGTAAAAATAA